>CM062295.1:167423013-168115469 GCA_031216915.1 Pictodentalium vernedei | reverse complement strand
CTTCATAAATACAACCTGTAGACTGTGCTAAAGGTTTTTGGGCTCGCGTAGCCATCACGGTTGACCGACTGCAGCCAAAAGGGGACATTCTCATCCAGATATGACCTCGAGCGTGCATTTGAAATAAAGCGGTAACTGGACAAGAACTATTTGGTGTAGTCTGTGCTAAAGAAAATGTGAACAGACTTCCACATGCGTGATGGCAATAGCTTATCTTGACTTTGTTCGAGTCAGCATTTATTAGTTATTGGATGGAAACCAAATTCAATAAACCAGCCATACAGAATTGGCTTGCTGACCCAAAATTCAAAGAAAGCTTCCTCTAGACACCAATAATGCATAACCAAACAATGAAATTGATTCAAGTCAGTTTTCATCAGTTATTGGAGGGCAACCAATTCAAGATGGAAGCCATAATGAATTGTCCACTGGTGGCCATATTGGTTCATCTGACTGGTCCAACATTAAAAGGGTGCTTCCTCGAGACACCAACAATGCATAATTAAAAAATGCCGCTCAGGATCACCGATCCAATGTCGAGTTGTGACAACAGTTCCTCGCACCAAGGCCAACACACCTATAAAGTTTCATGACTCTAGGTTGAACCACTATCAAGTTCTCATCCGGAAACCAATTGTTGCGATATACTATGTTCAAGGTCACTGTGACCTTGACCTTTGACCTGGTGAGTCCAACATCAATAGGGTTCTTCCTCGCACCAAGGCCAACACGCCTGTAAAGTTTCATGACTCTAGGTTGAACCACTATCAAGTTATCATCCGGAAACCAATTGTTGCGATATACTATGTTCAAGGTCACTGTGACCTTGACCTTTGACCTGGTGAGTCCAAGATCAATAGGGTTCTTCCTCGCACCAAGGCCAACACACCTATGAAGTTTCATGACTCTAGGTTGAACCACTATCAAGTTATCATCCGGAAACCAATTGTTGCGATATACTATGTTAAAGGTCACTGTGACCTTGACCTTTGATCTGGTGAGTCCAAGATCAATAGAGTTCTTCCTCGCACCAAGGCCAACCCACCTATGAAGTTTCATGAATGTAGGTTGAACTACTATCAAGTTATCATCCGGAAAGGAATTGTTGCGATTTACTATGTTCAAGGTCATGTTGACCTTGACCTTTGACGTAGCGAGTTCAAAATCAATAGGGTTCTTCCCCTCACCAAGGCCAATCTACCTATGAAGTTTAATGAATGTGAGTTGAACCATTATCAAGTTATCATCCGGAAACCAATTGTTTAAGATTTACTATGTTCAAGGTCACTGTGACCTTGACCTTCGACGTAGCATGTCCAAAATCAATAGGGTTCTTCCTCCCCCCAAGACCAACCTACGTATGAAGTTTAATGAATGTGAGTTGAACCACTATCAAGTTATCATCCGGAAACCAATTGTTTACGCCTGCCCGCCCGCCCGCCATTCACCAAACTATAAGTCGAGTTTGACTTCGTCACAACTCGACTAAAAATAATGACAATGACACTACAGCTGAACTTTCCCAAGGGACTGAACTAAATAGAAAGACCCAGTAATGCCAAGTCATTCACTCAAATTTCTACAGAAAAGATACATATGAAATCTGAACAAAATCAGGTGAGGGATGGGGCCTGTTAGGTGTACTAATGGAATTGTTGACAATTTATATGTCAAATCCAGGATGGCCGGTGGCGGCCATCTTTTTCAATGAATGCAGAAAAATTTGATAACTCCCATCTAGACATCATACCAATGTTACATATAAAATTTGAAAAAGATCGGGTAAGAGGTGCAGCTAATGGAATTGTAGACAATTTATATGCTAAATCCAAGATGGCCACTGCCGGCCATGTTTTTCAACAAAATTCAGATAAATTTGATAGCTCCCATCTAGACATCACATCAAAGCTGCATATGAAATTTGAAAAAGATTGAGTGAGAGATGCGGCCTGCAGGGTGTGCTAATGGAATAGTTGACAATTCATATGCCAAATCCAAGATGACTGCTGGTGGCCATATTTTTGAATGAAATTGAGAAAAATTTGATAGCTCCCATCTAGACATCTCAACAAAGCTATATATGAAATTCAAAAAGATCAGGTGAGAGATGTGGCTTGTCGGGTGTGCTGATGGAATTGTTGACAATTTATATCCAAATCCAGGATGGCTGCTGGTGGCTATGTTTTTCAACAAAAATCAGAAATATTCGATAGCTCCCATTTAGACATCACATCAAAGCTACACATGAAATTTGATAAAGATTGGGTGAGAGATGCAGCCTGTAGGGTGTGCTAACAGAAATGTTGAAAATTTATATGCCACATCTAAGATGGCGACAGCTGCTCGTCGTTGCTCGGTGGTTCTCTCCGGGTACTCCGGCTTCCTCCACCCGTAAAACTGTCACGGTCACGATTAGCCATTGTGCATAAGTATGTGACCTTAAAACACCAATAAATAAATATCTAAGATGGCCACTGACGGCCATGTTTTTCAACACAATTTAGAAAAATTTGATAGCTCTCATCTGGACAATGCCCCAAAGCCATATATAAAATTTGGGACTGATCAGGTAGGAGCTGCAGCCTGTAGGGTTTGCTAGATGAATTGTTGGACAATTTATATCCGAATCCAAGATGAATACTGGCGGCCATGTTTTTCAACTAAATTTGAAAAAAATCGATAGCTCCCATCTAGACATTGACCCAATGCACCACATATAAAATTTGGAACTGATCGGATGAGAGCTGTGGTCTGTAGGATGTGCTAAAGGAATTGTGGATGGACGGACAGACGATTGATCATAACCCATCCCAATAGCTCACACTTGACATTGCCAAGGTGAGCTAAAAATGAATCGAGTCGGCATTCATTAGTTATTGGGCGGAAATCAAATTCAATATGGATGCCATGGTAGCAAAATCACAAGGAAGCATCGTCTAGTCATCCACAAGTAACCCCTAAAATAATGATTTGATCAAATAAGCATTTTTTAGTTATTGGATGGAAACCAAAAGTTAACGGCTGGACACTGGACGGATGGATGGACATGGTGAAAACATAATGCCCCCAAGAGGTTCTCGGGGCATAAAAATATCGGAGGTTATCCTCGATTTAAAGATTAGTGTGTCACTAAACAGTGAGCACTGGCCAAACTAGTTTTTAACATAGTTCTTCATCAGTGGCATAAGCCAAAGGTCACTGTTGCTCACTTCCTTTTATATTCTTCCCATGATCTCAAAGTTGACCAGGTCAATGAGGTCATAACATGGTGAAAGCTGTGGGCTGGGGGGAGTTGGGGAAGGTCCTGTTGCAAGTGGTTGTAAGAGAATTTGACCTGAACTGAGGTTGGTTCATTCAAACAATGAATTGGGTACTGAGCAAGAACAGACCCCTCCCAGACTGCATCCACTGAAGCTCTGAAATAAATTAATTCAAAATTGATTATTCACATGGATTGCTAACCCATGTTTTTCTCTTGATTATTCAAGACTGCATGTATTAGCTTATACAGAAAACTATAAAACTGTTGCCTACACAAAAGCTGATAGGAATGATTCAGAGTTTATTATTTGTCGTTTGATATTTCCATGCTTATGTAAATGGCACAGACGTCAACTGCCTCAGGGTACATTATAGCAGCTACTCCAAATTAAGTTATAGGAACTGAAATAAACTATATGTCACTTTATTGGAGTACAAATGTGCAAGTGGGATAGGCAAGTTAAGTTTGTGTAAAGTGCCAATGAGGAGTGTCCAACAAATTCTAACAAAAATACTGATGACTAAAATTAATTTGCACTTCACCAAATAATCGCAACTGTAAAAGAGAGAGTAAAGTGGGAGTGCGGAGGTTCAGTGGTAAGGGCATTAGACTTCAAACTGAAAGGTGCACAGATCAATCCCGACCAGCAGTAACTGCACTGTGTCCTTGTGCAAGGCACTTCATCCCGATTACCTATGTGGAGGGTGGGGCATGGTGGCACTTTGTACTAAGGCATACTGCATGTCGATGTAGCACTTGCCTTCAACCAATGCTAACCCTGCTTGTGCAGAGTTAGAACATTGGGTAGTCAGACAGTTGCCATTCGCTGCTCAATGGTTCTCTCATGGCACTCTGGCTTCATAAATCTGTCAGACATGAGACAACCCAGGCTGTCAAAAGTGTCATTAAACCCCAATAAATAAATTACAAAACCTGGTGATATCGACCAGGGTTCGTTTTCCTAAGGATGAGGATAATTCAAGGACTTTTATTTTCAAGGACCTTTTACACTATTCCAAGCTGCATGCATATAGCTCTGAGTAAGACTTCTAATTAAGAATGCAGATATTAGTTAAGACCTAGAAACCTCAAATCAAGTCTGCTTGCCTTCCATGATGCACAATAGGGACTTGTACTGATGTTGGGACTAACAGGGATGTAGGGACTATTCAGGCAGACAACACTCAACTAAAGACAACTGCTAAGGTATAAGTCTTTATACCTTTCAATGTTCAATACATTCTCTGACTTCCCAGGTTTGCATGAGTCAAAATTCTGAAGCATCCTTAAAAATCAAGGCCTTTTAACCTTTTACCCAACGTAACAGCCAAAACTGGCCAGCGCTATTCACAAAATTCACCATTCAATTTTTATTACTTTTTCATTTTTTGTCACAAAAACACAGCTTATGACCCCTCATTGGAAACTTGTTCCAATAAGGGTTCATAAGCTATGTTTTTGACGCCAAAAATAAAAAAAAATTAGTTCTTCAAGAATTTTATTTGCAAGTGTCATCTGTTTTTTGTGTTAGGTAAAGGGTTAAGGTTAAAACACAAATTTAAAGGCCTTGAAAATTCATTTTTTAATTCAAGCTCTTTCAAGGACCACAATGAACGCAGTAGATTTCCAGTTCCAAATATTGTTGGTGGACTTCCAAAAGATTGTATCCGCCATTTTGGCATCAAATCACTCTGTGGCGGATTCAGAATCTACAGGGCGATCACAAACAGAAACAAATGTGTCCAAGGCAGATTATTCCAATTGAATTATAAAAATATGACATATAATTTGATGCGAGATAAAAAAAGACAATTCATATGAGAATTTGTGCTTGGGCAACTCTTAAAAAAAAGAACAAAAAACCCTGTTACAGGTATAATACAGTTAGTCAAAACTACTTTTACAGGGTTTCTGTCATCGCGGAGACAATTTTCATTATCATACTTCCATCAACTTAGAGTCTACATTCATTTCGGTGCTTCAACAACAGTTAACTACAATATAAAAGTAATAAATTTCTTATAAATAGAGGTTATAAAACAGATGAAAAATATTAAAAAGAATAAACTCTTCCAGAGCCAGTACTATCTCAAACTTCAAAGTAAAGTTTTTGTCAGTTTTTGAGTCACGTGTAACCATTTTCAAGACACTTTCTCGTGTTTAAAACATATGCAATGTTTAAAATCACAAGAGTTAATTAAAATACAAAATCATCAAAATGCATCCATCTTTTATATTCATATTGCATGTCCATTTTGACACCCTGTTCTGGAATAAAGTCTGACTTGAGCATCAATCTAATGCTAATTTTTCTAACTGGCTTTGGAATATGGTGCAAGCTTCGTTACTTTGCCACTGAAAATTATTTAACAGGAATATTCATGTTCAAAGCTTCGTTACTTTGCCACTGAAAATTACTTAACAGGAATATTCATATTCAATAGTTTATAATTTGGACAATTTTGTACATGCAGGTGATACAGCCTTTAATCTAATGTATTTTGTTTAACAGAGTTAATATCTTTGAATGTCTTCCATTGCGGGATCTATATGCTCATACTATTTCTGGAGGAATAGTCCAGGCACATTAGACATAAAAATGAGAAAGTAAGGAAAAAAATCGGAGAAAGCTGATTTTTTTATATGTTTCCGGGACACACATTGCGGATAAAGTGTGAAAAGTCCCCGCGAATCCGAGTTGAGCTTTTTTAGTTATAGCGTTTTTTTGATGAAAAAAAGATTTTTTTTTTAAATTCGACCCAGCTCCATATTTCTCATTCTTATTCGCCTTAGTAGGGTGAGAATCATAAATATCGTGCTGAATTATATTGAGAATACATATCCCCAACAGAAAATGCCAACTTTGTACCAATCCTCACACTCAATGGTGAAATATTCACGAAAATGTACAAAATTACGAAAAAAAATTTATTGTTTTCATACACACAACGGTACACAACGTCCATTAAATCAAATCTACGACTACTTTGGGAGTTAAATTATATATCAAAAATTGCAGAAAAGCAGTGGCTTTATAATGATATATAACAATAGTCATTTATTCCATAATGAACTGGTGAAACGTGTGAAATATTAACCATACCCCCTAAACTCAAATTCAAACGGCATCGACTTTTCTCACAAACTGAATGTGAGAAACAGGGACTGAACGTTTGTCCAGTGACGTTTGACCAACCACTTTATATCAAAGCAGTGGAGATTGTGTCTTCGTCAGATAAGTTGACAAAAGTTTTCGTTAGACTCGGCGGCTTCCATATGGTTTTGTCATATTTAGGGGCAATTGGTTGGATCATGGCTGGTAGCGGCTTGGATGAACTTTGGGGGACTGTTTATGCTGGTGGGTCAATCCATCATTTGATCAGTGGTCATGCATATTCAAGAGCAGTTCGTGCCCATTTGCTAACACAAATTGCCATTACAAAACTTGTGTTTGAAGAAAGCCGAACACTAGATAACATAGACTGCACAGAAGTCAATGAAATATTCTGTGGACTTGCCAGAGGTGACTGTACAACAGCTGACGCTGTCAATCAAGAAAGTGTCAACCATCTACTGTCAAAATTACACGAACTGCTCCAGAATGCGTCCGTAGGACGCACAGGAAAGCTTTGGGTACAATACTACGAGCAAATAGGTCTTCTCCAGTTGTTCTTGAGAGCAGAGCGCACAGGCGACTGGGAACTCCACATATATTGTGTTCGCAATATGATTCCAGTATTTCACGCAGGTGATCATTTTGCATACGCAAAAAGTTCTCATCTCTATTTGCAGCAGATGAATGAGCTAACAGAAATAATGCAACAGGATGATTTGAAGTTGTTCACTGAGAAAGGTTACTTTACCATAAGGCGCTCAGATAAATTCTGGGACGGGATATATTCTGATCAGACCATAGAGCAGTGTTTAATGAGAATGTTCAAGCTCCCTGGTGGTCTCACACATGGCAGGGGAATAACCGATAGCACTGTTGCGAAATGGTTACATGGACTACCTCTTTGCCTTCCGATATGTAATGCTCTCGAAAATTTTGTTCATGTTCACACTGGTCATGGCGAACAACATCGGGATCTCCGTCAAAGTTCACAATTGACTGATGCCAATGATATCACCAAATTATTGAACTGGCTCAGAGTGCATTCCCCCTTTCAGAATAGAGATCCACTACAATTAGTCTCTATAGCGACCGGGCTTGTGGCCGACGAAACTGTGAACTGTGACCAAGTCCGCAAAATTGGTGAATGTTGCGTATCGAATGTTGTAAGCAAAACGTTCAACAGCATCAAACTACGACGTGTTGACACTGTGAAGTCTTTCGCATCGATGGCAAATAGCATCAAAGTCCGTGGAAGTAAGGTAGTGATTGACCCCACAATTCTATTCAACCGCATCACATGTGTTATTCAGTCACAAGCAGAGATGGAAGAGTATCTCAAATATGAACTCGCCCCGAAACCACCAGCATTGTTTGATTCTGCTGGAATGAGGAAGACACAGAAAAGCACGCTCGGTAAGATCCTCAAAACATACGGTTCCGAGCAAACTAAAATCCCAGAACATTCTCTGTTTGTTGTAGATGGTGGATTTTTATTGAGGGCAGTTGTATGGCCTAAACAGTCGTCATATAAGGACATATGTACATCATATTCCAATTATCTAGTGAGACATTTTGGGGCGAACGTCGTGGTTGTTTTTGATGGTTATGCTTGTACAATGTCGACAAAGGGCATGGAACAAGCCCGTAGATCTAAAGACAGGTACTCCATTGATATCAATATCTCACCCGAGTTACCAGCCACCACACCCCAATCCGATTTCCTTGCAAATGCCAAGAACAAAACCCAACTGATCGATCTTCTAATGCAGGAGCTATCTGCTATCAATATTCAGCCCAAGCAGGCCGAGGCTGATGCTGATGTACTGATAGCCGAAACTGCACTTGACATCGCTCAAGATGACAACAATGTTGTCGTTGTGGGAACAGACACAGACTTATTAGTCATTCTTACCTCTCGAGTTCAACCGGGATGTAATATTCACATGATGTATTCCATTACCCCAAACTTACTAGTTTCAGTTAGTGAAATAGCAACCAAAATGGGTGACCATAGAAGCAACCTCCTTGTAGCACATTCTATAAGTGGTTGTGACACTACTTCTGCACTCTTTCGAGTTGGTAAGAAGAAAGTATTCAGTACAATTGTCTCCGATGTTACTAGCGACTCACAACAGTATGTCAACACAATTTTGGCGGATGACAGTACACCAAGTGCAGTAGCCGCTGCCGGGGAACAACTTCTCCTGATCTTATACGGGAG
The DNA here is from genome assembly GCA_031216915.1 of Pictodentalium vernedei. Lineage (NCBI taxonomy): Eukaryota > Metazoa > Mollusca > Scaphopoda > Dentaliida > Dentaliidae > Pictodentalium > Pictodentalium vernedei. The sequence goes on along the minus strand of CM062295.1, from coordinate 168,106,871 downwards.
TAAAACTGTTTCCTCTCTCGACCAATATAGATATGTCACTTACAAGCGTTATGTAGCAAAATCTAAACTGAATAAACCCATCGACCTAGCCTCACTCCCACCAAGCAGCGATGCTGCACAACAACATGTCTACAGATGTTATCTCCAGGTCCAACAATGGCTGGGCACTTCGCTTCCTCCGACGGATTGGGGGTGGTCGCTAGACAATGGACTTCTTGTACCGACTGCAGCCACAAAGCCATGTGCCCCCGATAACCTACTGAATCTGATCAGTTGTGGTTGCAAGAGTGCTTGTACAAAAAGGTGTGGGTGTAAGAAGGCAGGACTCTCTTCATCAGGTTTGTGTAATTGCAGTTCGGATTCTTGTAACAACCACAGAAACACTGTCCTGTCGGAAATTTCTGAGTTCGATGAATAATATGTATATAGGTCATGTCATTTCTGTATATAGCGTTGATAATAGTCAATGTAACTTAATCCATGTTGATTGATTTGTACATTCTGTAAATATTATTTATTGATTTTTGTACATTCTGTAAATATTATTTATTGATCTAATGCTGCCAGACACAGACGTGTCTGTTTGGTCCCAAGCCCGAAAATAGTTGAGTTCTCATGCTGACGAATTTTATGCCAAAAGGGGAACTCAGCCAGAAGCAGAGGGGGTCTTCCATAATGTCTATTTTGTAATCAATGATAAAAGTCTTCAAATGGTGGTGGATTTTTTATCGTCTGTCCAACTAACATCCCGTTCTGTACTACGACCCTTTGGGCAAATCCGTTAGGAAAATCGTCATTTTTTGCGTAAATCCGATACTTTTTTGTGAATTTTCAATAATTTTTCACAGAAATTGTCACAGAATGCACATTTTCCTCTAGGTAAATGTATATTAGACATTATGTAGCTCGAAATATGCATAAACAAAAAATACAGTTGGATCAATTCGAGGTTACAAAGTTCGTGCGATTTTTTAAAAATTTTTTCAAACGTGTTTTCGAAAAAAGGCTGTAGAAAAAAAAGCTCAACTGGGATTTTAGGGGACTTTTGTCTAATCGTTCAGTGACATGTACTCGACATTCCCTGAAAAAATCAGCTTTCTCCGATTTTTTTCCCTAGTGAAACCTAATGTTCTTGGGCTAGAAACAATTGTGTGAACAAGAGAACAATGTGTTCCCAAAGTAACATTATGAGAGTATAGTCCCTCAAAAGGAGACATTCCCTCCTTGCATGCTACAGAAAAAGAAATAGCCACCAGTCAAATAAGGCAGTTTAATTTGAGTACTTTTATCTACATTTTCACGTGTATATTGGATTAGCTGTTTGACAAATGATTTCTTGAGTTCAATTTATGTGAATATTTTATCAAATTTAGTCATGGTTGCTTTGCAGCATGACCAGGCTTATGTTTCCGTAGTCTATTCCGGATTACATGGAATAGTGTGACATGCACAGTGAAGATACAGAATAGAAATCGCGAGGAAACAGCAAATTGCACTTTGAATGTAAACCAGAATGGAATTTGAGGAAATGGCGCTCGCAATTTTTGTTGATGATGTTGTCAATGACAACATAGATGCTGTTTTTGCTTATCGCAGTGCCGCATCTGTATAAAACAGCATAGCTCTCCTATCAATAGGTAGGTCAATATGACCAGATTAAAAAGAAACAAAAAATTTACAAAGAAACGCTGGACAGAGCACTTGAGTTTTATTTTTATTTCGACTCCCATTTGTTCAGGGGCGTAGCCAGGATTCTATAATTGGGGGGGGGGGGGTAGCCATTTCTAGCCATTTTTTTGTGGGGGCAGGGGCATACCATGATATCTGTAATGTTGTGGGGTTTCGGGGGTCCTTGCCTAGTCCAAGCTAGCACCCTCCCGTCGTTACCCCTCCTCCCACTTCCCTTCATGGGAGGAGGGGGGTAACGACCGGAGGCCCAGTTAGTACAAGGACCTGGGATGAGGCGGGTGACGACCAGAGGGGCCTAGTTTGGACAAGGCCTTCTCCGGGAAAATTTAGTACTCAAAGATCGAATATGAGGCAATTGTAGCCTGTGTAGCCCTATATTGGATAGCATTTGGGTCAATATTTTTTTTTTATTTAGGGGGAGGGGGGGGGATGCTAAAACTTTAGGTTGACCTGAGCCACCAGCCCACCACCCCCGCCCCCCTGGCTAAGCCACTGGCCCAGACGCCGGGAGATTGGGGACAGGTTCTCGCCATTGTGTCCATTCAACTCTGCTCATTGACGTTATTTGAGCGAGAATTTAAAACAAGAGGCCCCAAGGGGCCTGAGGGCACTCACCTGACATGGTAGCCTAAATATCAACCCAGAGAATTGATTTCAACAAGTTGCATTTGCTCCTCCTAAGAAAAGCTTATACCAAATATCCAAAGATTCTGACCAGTGGATCTAAAAAAAAAAGAAGATTTTAAAAGAATATTCCTCATATTGAACTAAGTTATAATTCGGGCTCCCACAGGGAGCCCATATATGAACCCTGGGACTTGGCTTTAACAAACTTGAATCTCGCCCCCCTAAGGATGCTGCACACCAAATATCAAATCATTCCGACTGCTGGATCTGAAGAAGAAGATTTTTAAAGAAAATTCCTCATTTTGAACTAAGTTACAATTCAAGCTCCCACAGTGAGTCCAAATATGGACCTAGGGATATGGCTTGAACAAACTTGAATCTCACCCCCCTAAGGATGCTGCATATCAAATATCAAAACATTCCAACTGCTGGATCTGATGAAGATTTTTAAAGAAAATTCCTCATTTTGAACTAAGTTATACTTCGGGCTACCACAGTGAGCCCAAATATGAACCCAGGGACTTGGCTTGAACAAACTTGAATCTCACCCCCCTAAACATGGCGCATACCCAATATCAAAAGATTCTGCCTGCTGGATCTTGAGAAGAAGATTTTCAAAGAAATTTGCCTGAAATGCACTAAGTTCGAATTCGGGCTTCTATAGTGAGCCCAAATATGAATCTAGGGAGTCGTTCTGAACAAACTTGAATCAGATCCACCCCACAATGTTGCATACCAAATATCAAAAGATTCTGCCTGCTGAATCTGGAGAAGAAGATTTTATAAAAAATTTGCCTGAAATGCACTAAGTTCGAATTCAGGCTTCTATAGAGAGCCCAAATATGAATCGAGGGGGCCGATTTGAACAAACTTGAATCAGATCCGCCCCACAATGTTGCATCCCAAATATCAAAAGATTCTGCCTGCTGGATCTGGAGAAGAAGATTTTTTAAGAAATTTGCCTGAAATGCACTAAGTTCGAATTCGGGCTTCTATAGTGAGCCTAAATATGAATCCAGGGGGCCGATTTGAACAAACTTGAATCAGATCCACCCCACAATGTTGCATACTAAATATCAAAAGATTCTGCCTGCTGGATCTGGAGAAGATTTTTTAAGAAATTTGCCTGAAATGCATTAAGTTCGAATTCGGGCTTCTATAGTGAGCCCAAATATGAATCCAGGGGGCCGATTTGAACAAACTTGAATCAGATCCACCCCACAATGTTGCATACCAAATATCAAAAGATTCTGCATGCTGGATCTGGAGAAGAAGATTTTTTAAGAAATTTGCCTGAAATGCACTAAGTTCGAATTCGGGCTTCTATAGTGAGCCCAAATATGAATCCAGGGAGCCGATTTGAACAAACTTCAATCAGAACCACTCCACAATGTTGCATACCAAATATCAAAAGATTCTGTATGCTGGATCTGGAGAAGAAGATTTTTTACGAAATTTGCCTGAAATGCACTAAGTTCGAAATCGGGCTCCTATACTGAGCCCAAATATGAACCCAGGGGGCAGATTTGAACAAACTTGAATCAGATCCACCCTACAATGTTGCATACCAAATATCAAAAGATTCTGCCTGCTGAATCTGAAGAAGATGGCAATTTTTTTTTACCAATCCTTTCTGTTGGTCCTAAGGAAGCTGCACACCAAATAAAAATTCTCAGTGCCGTGCAGTTTTGGTGATATGGGCGTTTTAATTTTTTTCTATTTTTAGCTCCTGCGGTTCCCACGGGGCTGCGGGAAATTTTTTTTTGCATAAATCAAGTACTCATGACCCAATAAGCCCTCATATAAAATTTGGTTCAAATCAGCCTCTCGGTTTGGAAAATAGAAATTTTGGGCGGGGCAAAAAATTTTGCCCCTCCCATAACGACGCCAAGTATAGCCCCACAAACTTCTCTTGAACAAATCTGAGTCTACACCTCAAAAGGAAGCTGCACACCAAATATCAAGTCCTGCTACTGCTGGTTCATGAGAAGAAGATTTACAAAGATTTTGGTGGCCCTTGGGGGCGTGGCACCACCCAGGAGGAGGGGCAACTTCATTTGAACAAATCTGAATTGGCATTAGGTAATAAACATTTAGCCAACATTTGAATAAAATTGGGCTAGTGGTTTAGGAGGAGAAGTCGATAATGTAAAGTTAACGCCGGACGGACGACGGACAGAAAGTGATTAGTAAAGCTCCCCTTGAACTTCGCTCAGGTGAGCTAAAAAAAATTCAGTATTTGGTGTCCACTATTTGTTGGTTATGAGTATACTGAGAACCAGCAAAGCCTGTCTGTGCACTCTCACCACAGAGTTCCCGTGAACAAGAAGGTCACGAAAGCACCGCCACGTTGTTAAGGTTCAGTAACAATATCCAATCTCACCAGGGAGAAGGTGGGGGGAGGCAAACCCACACAGCTTGGCTGGAGCGTTAAAATGGGGGCGGGGTGTGGTCACACCCCTCAAATTTCTAACTGGTGGGGCGGGTGGAGAAAGATTTCCAGATCTTCAGTTTTCAGAATTTTTGCGTCTGCAGGATTTGAGCCTTGTAACCAAGTTGGTTGTACACGCCCCCACCCACCCAACATTCATCCTCTTAGGATTTCACATCCAGATGTAATGTTCTGTCACAATAATCAGGGTTTCGGGTCAATGGGAAATAAATGAGTCAGTTATGTGCGGTCAAGAGTGGTCGCTTCGCAAAAAAATGAATTCCAGGGTTAAAAAAAATCATTTATTCAATTTGGGGGTGGGTCAATGGCCCTGTTGTTTAATTGAATTAACTCCATAGTTCTTTCTCTTTATTTTCATCAATTATTTGTGGGTATGCTATGTTTAAATATTTTGCTGAATTCCATATACCTAACATATTTGTTATTGTCTTGATCACTCAAACGTTTTTGGAGAATACAACGAACAGGGAAATATTTTCCACTATTTGTTGATAATTGCGCATGTCAGGAATAAAAGGTAAACCATCTAAACCTGCTCGCGAGGTGGTTTACTCAGAATGATTCGGAATGATATTCCAGAATGACGGTTTGCAAAGAAAACAACCAGATTGGTAATCCGAGTTGTGTGCGCATGCCCGGAATAAACCATGTATTCTGGAATGGACTACGGAAACATGAGCTAGGTGTGATGAAAACTACTAAAAAAAAAATACTCAGCAGGGTAGGCGTTAAAGGGTTCAGTACATAACACCCTGTTCATTTTAACAATCCATAATCAAGGAAGAGAAGCCTAGAATTCAATCATCTTGATTATTTGACAGTGAAGACATGCAAAGACTGACCAGTCACTAATTCTGTTTACTTAATTCTGAATGTAATGGAACAAAATGCTATTTTGGAGTCATACTATTTATAATGGGGCTCTTCTTTTAACTGGTTGAGTGCTGGAAGTTCATAACTGGGCTTTATTCTGAAGTGCAGGTACCACAACTTGAAAGCTCATATTCAGTGGATGTGCTTTGTATTATCTTTGTAGTGATATTTACTCTGTAAGGGTTTGCCTTGTTACAATTTATGGGAGAGTGCCCATAGGCACTCTCCCATAAATTGTAACAAGGCAAAGACGTGTACAAGATCTGATGGCCAAAAATAATTTAGTACTCTACCAGTTAAAAAGGTTTGGAGATTTTTATCCATTTTTGCTTTTCTCTGACAGTCTATACACCATTATTTCTAGGCAAATCTTGGCTGCCAAAATAGGCAGCCAAGACGAGCCTAGAAAAAAATGCCAACTTGCAAGTCTACCCACAGACTGTATGTTGGGGCACCTGTTTTGTTGCAGTAAAAAGTGATCAAAGTTGGAATTTTACCTTCAAGGGTTAATATTTCTATGAACAAAAAACATTCAAGGATATAATTAATAATTAGGTCAAGTTGTTTTTTTTTCTATCAAACATAGCATATGCCCTCTATATAAAAAATAGGCCGATTAAATCGTCAGATGAGTACCCATATGAACAACTAGTAGAAAGCTGTTATTATCTCCAGACCAATTTTGTGGACAGGTAAAATCCATGTGAGGGCATTTTGTCAGCACACCCTCTTTGTTATCTGAAAGTATTTATGAAAATATAACCAAAAAGACATTTTTTTTAATTAACAATTACTACAAAAAGTGAGTGGAGGAATTTTCAATTTGAAGGATAAAGGGCTAATATCTCAGGATGAAATTATCAGATTTACACCCAAAACTTTTCAGCATGGCACATCAGTAACCTGAAGATATACATAAAGTAACATGACAACTGGAGTGATATTTTTTGAGTCATCTCATGCCAAAGAGATTGGAAGAATTCTCAATTTGAAGGATAAAGGGTTAATATCTCAGGATCAAATTAGCAGATTTACACCCAAAACTATACAGCTCGGCACATCAGTAACCTGAACACAAATATAAAGTAACATGACAATCCAAGGAATATTTTTCAAGTTATCGAATGCCAAAGAAATGGATACAGACGCCAGATAGACAGACGGATGAACAGACAAAGGATGGATGAACGACGGAGGGCCACCCCAGATGCCGACATTATGTGTATGAAATTATGGCCTGTAAAAAAATTTTGTTTGTTTCTTAAGCAATTTTTTTTCAATTTTAAGGTAAGGCCAGTAAAAAAAAAAGTCTATGTTCTCAGGCACCGTCCACGTCATTAAATTTCTGCCACGTCAAAACTTTTTAATACCCAGACAAAAAAAAAAAAAAAAACTCTGCCCTGTCAAAAAAAAGTTCCATGGCCAATATTTTCGGATCAGAATTTTGAGCACCGGCACTGATACACATTTCTTTGTAGTATATTAACTTCCTGTTCCCGTTTTCCTCTGTATTTTCATGTTTCAAGTTTGTGGCTATTATATAAATGTTTTCTATGTTGGTACATATAACAACTTTTGAGGAAAATGCCACTATTATCTTTTCAAATAAGTGCTAGACTGAACATAATCCTGCAAGGGAGCGTCTTTGGCATGTCGTCAACAGCCAAAACGATTGAAGCATTTTGCAATATATGTGATAACTATAAGATAACACCAGTCTGGAGTTTGTAAAAGATTTCTTTCTGAAATGTGAGTATATTTTTTAGGTAATCTTTTTAAGATTTCAGAATAAACAAGAAAAGCATTACTAAGGTAACACATGCCCCATCCCCCCCCCCCCCCACCCTGTGACCTTCACCTTGCAGGTGGCAGAAACTATTATATGCGACACACCTTCTGAATGTCCTTAACATTCGTAAAAAGTTTAACAATTGCAATATGATTCATTTCTGAGTTATGGCTGAGACACGAATATTGATGATTTTCAGTGTGACCTTGAAATGTGACCTTGACCTTACAGACCTGGCTGTGGTGTGTGGCACATCCACCCACTGTCCTTTATAATAGAGCGAAGTTAGATGATTGTAGCCCTAGTAGTTTGGAGTTATGCTTGAGACATGATTTGTGACCCTGAACATATGAAGGTCAATTGTGACCTTCACCTTGCATATGCGGCGGAAACTATTATACGCAACACACCTTCTGACTGTCCTTAACATTTGTAAAAAGTTTAACAATTGTACTATGATTCGTTTCTGAGTTATGGCTGAGACATGAATATTGACCGATTTTTAGTGTGACCTTGAAATGTGACCTTCAAGGTACGATCTCGGCTATGGTGTGTGACACATACCCCATGGTCCTTATAATTATGTGAAGTTTGATGACTGTGGCCCTAACCGTTTTCGAGGTATTGGCTCGGACACACACACACACACACACACACACACACACACACACACACACACACACACACAGTCTTGTTTTCCCTACATACCGAGGTACCCCATTGTTTGTCCTTTGTGTGGACTAACGGTTTCTACCTCGTTTTGCCGGTACAGTTCTGGGAAAACAACCGAGGTAAAGGGTTTCTTTTGTCTTTTGTACCTCGGTAAGGCGAAACACGCAAACTCTTTTGTCTAGTTACCTCGTCAAGTTGGTAAGACAAACCCACACACACACACACACACAGACACACGCACACTTCAATCACTATATGCCACCCGGCATAAAGATAAAAATCAAAAGCCTCGCACCCTCATCAAAAATTTGAGGCACAATTGCCCAAGAACATAGACATTTTTTAATGGCCTTAGGGAGTGATTTAACAAACAAAAAATTTTTTGTTAACTACAAAACAGTCCTAAAAATGATTGCAATTAAAAATTTACCTCTCTGTATCATTGAGTATTTTAGCAAATGTTTTCAGCAACAAAGCTTTCCCGTAATGCATTTGCATATTTAACCAACTATATCTTGTTTGACAGAAATGAGCTCTGTCAAACAAGATATAACTGGTTATATATTTAGTCCTTCTAGTGCAAAATAGTATAAAGAGATTTCCAAGTAAATGAAGGTGGATGCAGGCGGTGGATGAGGCAGAATTTCAATGATGAGGAGGTGATTGGGAAACAAGAATTTCTTTTTTAATAACCTAAGAAACATTATATTGTTGGTAGTCTGTAAGCCCTTTACCTTATAAAACTTTGAAGTGACATGACAAAGAGGCATCCCCAAACATTCTAAAAGTTGTATTTCTTGCTACAAAAGAGTTTGTGAACCCTCTTTGGAGAAATGTCATCCATTTCCTTCAAATGAGAGGACAAAAGCAGATTTTCAAAAGGTACAAGTAGGAAATTCAACATAATTTGAAATAGATGTGCAGGGCTTAACCCTTTACCCAACACAGACGATATCAAAATTTATTTTTTTCAGTATCATTTTTTCAAATTTTTCAAAAAATTTCAACAAAACCATATCATGTGACCCCTCGTTGGAACGAGCTCGTTCCAACGAGGAGTCACATGATACAGTTTTGTTGAATTTTTTTTACAAATAATATTTTTTCAACTACTGAATATGCATATTACGTGGGCGGATGCGGCCAATTCATTGGGTAAAGGGTTAAATTTCGACGAGAATCTGAGAATCAATTCACGCAAAGATTAGCCTAACAAAACAAGCGAGCATCCATGTAGATTGTTGCTGCACCTCTGCAAGGATTCGCGTGAAAAGAATTGAGTCTATTTAACCCTTCACCTGACATAAAGGCAGTAAATTAACCAATACAAGGCTAACATGACCTGAAATATCCTGACACTTTGTCAATAAAATTGTACAAATATGGCTGTCATTGGAATTGGCTCAATGAGCCGGTTCCAATGACATCCATATTTGTATGGTTTCATTGGTAAATATTGTTTCTTTTTTTTTTAAATGTCAAATTCAGTTTATGTTTTAAAAATGAAAAAGCTGTGTTGGGTAAAGGGTTAACATGTGTTACCTATATACAGGAGATGTTCAACCATGGTGGCCTCTTGGGATCTGGAACACTCATAGCAGGCATGGATTTCCACAAATAGTTTCGCGAGAATCCAAATGGATTCCCCCAAATTTAGATGAAATATAAGCCCTGCTGTGACTGTTTTAGAATTGGGTGATTTGGGGATCTTGAAAAGTTTTCGTTTGACAAAACCTGTACAAAAACATTGAAAAAAATTCTCAAAACTACTGGCTCTTTAGTGAAAAAATGGTTAGAAAATCACATGCAAACATTACTTTCATTTTACAGTATAAGAAATAACATATAACAGTCTTTCAAAACAAATATACAAAACATCAACATTATTTAACCCATTACTCAATGAATCAGCCGCATCCGCCCACGTAATATGCAAATTCAGCAGTTGAAAAAATATTATTTTTCAAACAATTTCAACAAAACCATATCATGTGACCACTTGTTGGAACGAGCTCGTCAAGCTCGTTCCAACGAGTTCACATGATATGGTTTTGTTGAAATCTTTTGAAAAATTTGAAAAAATGATATTTAAAATAATAAATTTTGATATCGTCTGCATTGGGTAAAGGGTTAAAGAAAAATGATTTGTTTACAACTTTAAAATACATTCAATACCTATGCCAAGTCTGTATTTTCTTACAAAATATAAATTAGCATCACAGATAATGACTTCAATAACAGAAGCAATCTTCAGCAAGTGAACATTAGGCCACAATAAATTTGATTAAAAAAAGCTCTTAATTATAAGATTCTGTTTCTCTGGCAAACATTTTTTCATAATACAATATTTAAAAAAAAATTGAAAAGGTCAATATCCAGCAAACTTGAAAAACTGGAGGCTCCAGGGGTGGACTGGAAGGTACTCGCCTGATACTGAGAGTGTTGTCATATTACCAATTATAAAAGGTTTTTGTCCCTGGGTTATTAACTGGTGAAGTTACAAGGTTTTTCTGTTGTCAGAATTAGTTTGCACATCTTTGCCTTATAAGAATTTATGGAGGAGTATCTATAGGCACTCTCCAATAATTATTTATTTATTGGTGTTTTAGGTCACATATTTCTGCACAATGGCTAATCATGACCACAACAGTTTATAGGTGGAGGAACCCTGAGTATCCAGAGAGAACTACTGAGCAATGGCGAGCAACTGTCAGCTCCCCAATATACTAACTCCAAGGACAACCGAGGACCTCTCAGCTTGCAGCCTGCACCTCTATTTACTCAGCCACCATGCCCCCAGGCACTCTCCAATAAATTCTAACAAGGCAAATCCATACAGACTAAATAATTTCTCTTCAAAGATAATATGAATAACATCCACAGAATCTGAAGCCTTAAAGTTACGGTTCATGCACTTAAGAATAAAGCCCAAATATGGGCTTCCAGCAATCAACCATTTAAGAATAGTTTTCAATAGTAAACCTTTTAAACCTCCAAGAACTAAAAATATTACCCTGAAACATTCCTTGAACAAAATTCAGTGTATTCCTCAAAAGGAAGCAAAAGCTAATATCAACCAATTCCATACATTGGCTCATGAGAAGATTTTTTAAAAATTGGGGAATTCTCTTACACCTGCTCCCTAGGGAGGCTGCAGCTTAATTCGAGCAAAATCAAAATATGATGTCATAACAAACTATAACACTGGAATTAGCCAAGATGTTTTAGAGTAGAAATAGTAAATTCCATGTTTATGGATGGCGGACGAAATGTAAATTTTGCTCAACCTGTGTTCTCATTCTGTGTTTCACTTAGGTGAGCTAAAAAAAAATGTTCAGTTAATGGAACAAATAAATTCTGCATGGGAAATAACTCTCTCTTTTATAAATCATCTTGTTGAAATCAATGAAAGTGTCAATGACACTGTAGCTTAACTTGTGTGTTGTGTTTGATGAAATGGATAATGTTCAATGTTTATGAAAGGATTATGAAATAAGACAAGAATTGTGATAATTGGGAATATGTTCATTTCTGTTCTCTGTATGGTATGTTTTTGATAAAAATAATATGAGGAGTACACTGTACTAAAGAGCTGAGGGGTGGGCTAATATGACCTCACAGTAAATGTATGTGGCCCTCACAGTTAACGTATATCAACGAAAGTTACCAAGTTACAGTGAAATTATTCCTAAACGAGTCATCCTATCAAGTTACATTGAAATCCCTTCATAAATATGGCCTGTAGACTGTGCTAAAGGTTTTCGTCGGGCCCCTGTAGCTCTCTGCTTCCCAATTGCGTTCACAGGGGACGTTCTCATCTAGACATTATATAAAGTCAACCTACCAAGTTACAATGAAATCCCTTCATAAATATGACCTGTAGACTGTGCTAAAGGTTTTGGGGCTTTGGGCTCGAGCAGCCATCATGGTTGAATGATCGCAACCAAAAGGGGACATTATCATCTGGAGTGATCCTACGAAGTTACAATGAAATCCCTTCATAAATATGACCTGTAGACTGTGCTCAAGGTTTTCGGGCTTTGGGCACCTGAAGCCATCACAGCTGACCAATCACGACCAAAAGGGGATGTCATCATCTAGGCATTATATGGAGTCAACCTAACAGGTTACAATGAAATCCTTTCATAAATATGACCTTTTGCCTATGCTAAAGGTTTTTTGGGCTCGGGTGCCCATCAAGGCTGAATGATCACGATCAAAATGGGACTTTCTCATCTAGACATTATTTGGAGTCATCCTACCAAGTTACAATGAAATCCATTCATAAATATCACCTGTAGACTGTGCTAAAGGTTTTCGGGCTTCGGGCCCCTATAGCCATCACAGTTGCCCAATCACGTCCAAAAGGGGACGTTCTCATCTAGACACTATATGAAGTCAACCTACCAAGTTACAATGAAATCCCTTCATAAAATATGACCTGTAGACTGTGCTAAAGGTTTTCGGGCTCAGGCAGCCATCATGGTTGAATGATCGCAACCAAAGGGGACAATCTCATCTGGGCATCATCTGAAGTGATCCTACAAAGTTACAATGAAATCCCTTCATAAATATGACCTGTAGACTGTGCTCAAGGTTTTCGGGCTTCGGGCACCTGTAACCATCACAGTTGATGAATCATGACCAAAAGGGGATGTCATCATCTAGGCATTATATGGAGTCAACCTAACAAGTTACAATGAAATCCTTCCATAAATACGACCTGTAGACTATGATAAAGGTTTTTGGGCTCGGGCAGCCATCAAGGCTGAATGATCGTGACCAAAAGGGGACGTTCTCATCTAGACATTATTCGGAGTCATCCTACCAAGCTACAATCAAATCCCTTCATAATTATGACATGAAGACTGTTCTAAAGGTTTTCGGGCTTCGCGCCCCTGTAGCCGTCACAGTTGCCCAATCACGTCCAAAAGGGGACTTTGTCATCTAGACATTATATGAAGTCAACCTACCAAGTTACAATGAAATCCCTTCATAAATATGACCTGTAGACTGTGCTAAAGGTATTCAGGCTTGGGCAGCCATAATGGCTGAAGGATCACAACCAAAAGGGGACATTCTCATCTGGGCATCATCTGGAGTGATCCTACGAAGTTACAATGAAATCTCTTCATAAATATGACCTGTAGACTGTGCTCAAGATTTTCAGGCTTCAAGCACCTGTAGCCATCACAGTTGACCAATCATGACCAAAAGGGGATGTCATCATCTAGGCATTATATGGAGTCAACCTGACAAGTTACAATAAAATCCTTCCATAAATACGACCTGCAGACTATGCTAAAGGTCTTTGAGCTAGGGCAGCCATAAAGGCCGAATGATTGCAACCAAAAGGGGATGTTCTCATCTAGACATTATTTGGAGTCATCCTACCAAGCTACAATGAAATCCCTTCATAATTATGACCTGTAGACTGTTCTCAAGGTTTTTGGGCTTCGGGCCCCTGTAGCCGTCACAGTTGCCCAATCATGTCCAAAAGGGGATGTTCTCATCTGGACATTATATAAGTCAAACTACCAAGTTACAATGAAATCCCTTCATAAATATGACATGTAGACTGTGCTAAAGGTTTTCGGGCTTCGGGCTTGGCCAGCCATCATGGTTGAATGATCGCAACCAAAGGGGACAATCTCATCTGGGCATCATCTTGATTGATCCTACGAAGTTACAATGAAATCCCTTCATAAATATGACCTGTAGACTGTGCTCAAGGTTTTCGGGCTTCGGGAACCTGTAGCCATCACAGTGACCAATCACGACCAAACGGGGATGTCATTATCTAGGCATTATATGGAGTCAACCTAACAGGTTACAATGAAATCCTTCCATAAATACAACTAATAAATGCTAAAGGTTTTTTGGGCTCGGGTACCCATCAAGGCTGAATGATCACGATCAAAATGGGACTTTCTCATCTAGACATTATTTGGAGTCATCCTACCAAGTTACAATGAAATCCATTCATAAATATCACCTGTAGACTGTGCTAAAGGTTTTCGGGCTTCGGGGCCCTATAGCCATCACAGTTGCCCAATCACGTCCAAAAGGGGACATTCTCATCTAGACACTATATGAAGTCAACCTACCAAGTTACAATGAAATCCCTTCATAAAATATGACCTGTAGACTGTGCTAAAGGTTTTTGGGCTCAGGCAGCCATCATGGTTGAATGATCGCAACCAAAGGGGAAATCTCATCTGGGCATCATCTGAAGTGATCCTACAAAGTTACAATGAAATCCCTTCATAAATATGACCTGTAGACTGTGCTCAAAGTTTTCGGGCTTTGGGCACCTGTAGCCATCACAGTTGACCAATCACAACCAAAAGGGGATGTCATCATCTAGGCATTATATGGAGTCAACCTAACAGGTTACAATGAAATCCTTCCATAAATGTGACCGTTTGCCTATGCTACAGGTTTTTGGGCTCGGGCACCCATCAAGGCTGAATGATCACGATCAAAATGGGACGTTCTTATCTAGACATTATTTGGAGTCATCCTGCCAAGTTACAATGAAATCCCTTCATAAATATGACCTGTAGACTGTGCTCAAGGTTTTCGGGCCCCTGTAGCCATCATAGTTGCCCAATCACGTCCAAAAGGGTATGTTCTCATCTAGACATTATATGAAGTCACCCTACCAAGTTACAATGAATTCCCTTCATAAATATGACCTGTAGACTGTGCTAAAGGTTTTCGGGCTCAGGCAGCCATCATGGTTGAATGATCGCAACCAAAGGGGACAATCTCATCTGGGCATCATCTGAAGTGATCCTACAAAGTTACAATGAAATCCCTTCATAAATATGACCTGTAGACTGTGCTCAAGGTTTTCGGGCTTCGGGCACCTGTAGCCATCACAGTTGACCAATCATGACCAAAAGGGGATGTCATCATCTAGGCATTATATGGAGTCAACCTAACAGGTTAGAATGAAATCCTTCCATAAATATGACCTTTTGCCTATGCTAAATATTTTTGGGCTTGGGCACCCATAAAGGCTGAATGATCGCGATCAAAATGGGACGTTCTTATCTAGACATTATTTGGAGTCATCCTACCAAGTTACAATGAAATCCCTTCATAAATATGACCTCTAGACTGTGCTAAAGGTTTTCAGGCTTTGGGCCCCTGTAGCCGTCACAGTTGCCCAATCACGTCCAAAAGGGGACTTTGTCATCTAGGCATTATATGAAGTCAACCCACCAAGTTACAATGAAATTCCTCAATAAATATGACCTGTAGACTGTGCTAAAGGTTTTCGGGTTTTGGGCTCGGGCAGACGTGACGGGCGGCAGATCACGCCCAAATGGGGAAATTCTCATCTAGACATCATAAGGAGTCATCCTATGAAGTTACAATGAAATCCCTCCATATTAAACATGACCTGCAGACTGTGCTAAAAGTTTTTGAGTTTCGGCTTGGGCAGCCATCACGATTGACAGATCATGCCCAAAAGGGGACGTTCTCATCTAGGCATTATACAGATGCATCCTACCAAGTTACAATGAAATCCCTTCATAAATACGACCTGTAGACTGTGCTAATGGTTTTTGGGTTTTGGGCTCGGGCAGCCATAGCGGTTGAACGATCGCAACCAAAAGGGGATGTTCTCATCTATACATGACCCCAAACCTGCATATGAAATTTCATGATGATCAGATAAGAACTGCAGGGTGTAGCCTGTGCTAAAGGAAAATGTGAACAGACTAACAGACTTCCGCATGCGTGATGGCAATAGCTTATCTTGACTTTATCAAGTAAAGCTAAAAATTGTGACCTCTGTCAAACAAGATATAATAGCATAAATGTTGAATTCATCACTAGAATCCAGTAAAAGCCCTGTTAATTGTTTCTTTATTGGTGTTTCATGATACTTTCAACAACCAGGGTCACATCCTGTTGGACAGTTTTACACGTGGATGAAGCCAGTGTATCTGAAGAAAACCATTGAGCAGTGGTGAGTAACTGTCAGAATCGCGAAGTTAATAACCTTGTTAATTGAATACTCCTGTTAACTGAATACTTTTCACTAGCAAAGAAGCAATTCAGTTAAGAGAAGTCCACGATATTATAATAATAAAATTGCTTTTTCTTTGACTTTGGTGATGCAAGTTGCAATGTAACACACTGTTACCAGGGACCGACCTGGGCATGCGCCAGTGCGTATTTGGTTCTGAAACATCAGGACCTGGCTCTTAAATCTCAGAAATAGGCTTCTCAGTTTGCACGTAACTTCTCAGATCATATTTTGATATTCTTTCGATGGATAATCGAGAGAGACACTCTTACATGTATTATATATATGATTATCATTTATCATTGTTGTAGAGTGCTTAAGTTAATACTTCAAGTCTTAATTACCAAGCATTAATCTTCACTGTGGTTTCTGATCAAGTCTTGGCTGCCTAAATAGGCAGCCAAGACTTGATCAGAAACCACAGTGAAGACTAATGTTTGCTATAGTGTACTAAATGAAAATGATGAGAGCTATTACATACTTGCAGTGTGTGTTACAAACAGCAGTGTGACTCCGTAAATTGAAATCTGGAGCAGGAATTGAAAGAATAGGCTCCGAGGCTAGAGCGTATCTTAAATAGTCCTGATCGGTCCCTGTGTTACATTGTAAAGAACTCTCCAAACTCTTTCCAGTGTTGTATTTTATTGCACCAGCCAGACAGTTTGTCCAATTTAGAGCCACAACTAGTGACCAATAACTGAGGAATTACACTGACAATGAGAGTCAGTAGTGTCTCTGTATTAATTCAATATACCCACACTGGCGGTATATTAATTGTCCCTCTCCATCATTTTGTTTCTATCTCAAAAATCAGTCTGAATTCAGCTTATTGACACTTTAGAAAGTTTCTTTTCAGTTCAAAGCATCAGAAATAGACCATAGTCCGCAGTCAAGAAATGGGCAAAAAAATAATTTTATTGTGAACTAATTATTCAGTACACAATTATTAGTTTTTTTGTGTGTGGATTATACCCTCCTCCCATAAAATGAAATGTTTCACTGAAAAAGTTGCATGTTTCAGGCCTGCCAGTTTCATGAAACAGCGTAACCCACCCATCGTTCACGTGTTATGAAACTTGGTAACCCATCGTTCGTTCCCCAGATTATTTTTAAGGTAACCTTTTAGGTAACCTGAATGTTGCTTGAAGGATTATGACTCTCCAATAATATTTCTATCATTTATTATTAAGAAAAAGGAAATAAACTCAATAAAGCTCAACATTTCAACTCAAAATACTCTTCTGAGCAGTGTAAAAATAAAATTTGTACTATAAAATCAATAAAATACCTGGTAAAAACCTTCACACTGACACAGGATATGAAAAATGAAAGAATGCTTGCTGCATGTTAGGCTGATTGAGGCTATTAGAGCTTTGCATTGATACACAGACACTCATTGATGGATATGAATGCAACACTCTAATAGCCTGAATGGGCCTAAACACTTTTAACTTGGAGCTTGAAATAAAGTAGTAACAAAGTCAACTGCAAAAGAAGTATAAAAACTCGTATTAATATCACCATGATCATGGCATGTTACTTATTGTTGATCCTTTTAGTTTAATGTGAATTACTTGTCAAAAATTATGTAATGACTAGTTATCGTGTTTGATTATTAAAATTAAAATATGTTGGAAAAATAACCAATTGCCACTTGATTCTCAGAATAAATGACTGAGTATGATTGTCTGAAAAACCTTGAGAATTATTAGAGTATGGAGAAAATGAAGTGTTCAGGACTTCTACCTAGAGACTAAGACACTATAACAGCCTCAAACATGGGGCAGCTATGTTCCAAATCACAGCAATTTCTCATCAGAAAGTTGAAAAATGTTAAAACAGTTCTGAAACTTCAGGATTTAAATTTTTTCAGAATCTGAAATGTCAGAATTATCATCTAATTCGCCATCATCATCATGATCATCATCATCTGACTCTGATTCCGAAATGATGAGGTAGCCTTCATCCTTCATAAGTACATTTGAGTCTGAAGCACAGAACAGTTTCGGAATGTATCTTGATGATTCAGTGACCAACTCGGTTGATGTAGCACAACTTTGAGTGGCTGAAGGTGTCACCCTCTTCTCATATCGACCTCTCTTACCCTGGAACTCATTGAAGTAAATGTCAATTGCAGTGTCTACTAGCTTAGCTCTATAATCTGAGTCAAGTTCAGTGAGGCGCACAGAATTGATTCGGAGTAAGAGTAGATCATCCAATTTGCTCTTGCCGATACAACTCCTGGAATCTGTTAGAATACGCCTGGTACAACTGAAACCTCTCTCCACCATCGCGGAAGACCAAGCAACACATAGTATAAGTTCAACAAGCAGAAGAATATGCTCATGGGATTCATAGTCATAAGTAAATACAGCCTTCCAGACTTCCATCTTGTTTTTGAAGTGTCGATATTTAGACTTTATCAGTCTCTTCAATTTCCTGAACTCGAATAGAGCTTTGTCAAGGCTGAACCCATGGTAATCCAATGGTGTCTTGAAATAGTTATACAGAGTGTTTATGTAGTCACAAGTTGAAGAGGTATCATCCTCAAAATCCCAACAGCTATAATCAGGAAGTCTCATAGCTTCATATACAGGTTTATAATCTGCATCACTTTTCTTGGATTTCCCTAATTTTGATTTTTTTGTTGACTTCTTGACAGTTTCAGAAGATTTCCTCTTTCTAGTTACACTTTTCTCCTTCTGATTATCATCTGATTCTTGGCAAGTTTCAGATTCTATTTCAACAGGATTTCCCAAATCAGATTCTGTAGTAACATCTGGGTTTGTACAGTCATTGTCAGTCACAGTGTCAACTTCCTTATCCACGAGGAAACAACTCAACCTCTCCTCAATACAGGAGATTATCTTTGGAATCAATTTATTCTTTATCCTCTGTACACACTTCTTGCCTTGTGGGACATATTTCAATTTGTATTCTTGAGAATAAGTGTTTGTGAACTTTCCGAGATGCTTCTTTTGTCTTTCTGTCAACATGCTTTTCTCCTTGAATGCCATACTGGCTGGTAAGTTAGTTGATTTGGCTGTTACGACAACATTCCCCTCATCGTCAGTATGTGAGTTGAATGGTAAGTCAATTTCATCTGAGTTCATAACTTCAACGAGATTCTCCCTGGCAGTTGACAATGTTTCCATTAGTTCAGTCACAAGTAGTGTTTTTGTTTGAAGTTTGTAGGACAAGTGTGCAGTCTCACACAAAACAATCCTATACAGGTTCAGGGATGCTAGAAACTGATATGATTGGAATTTCTGTAGATATCCTTTGAGTTTCGCAGAAACGTCTGGCTTACACGCTCCTGGGGTTTCCACCATGTTCTCTGCATACATGCAAAATGGCAAGAAGTTGGTAATCAATGCTTTAGCAGCCCTGTATTTATGGTTCTGAAATCTGGTGCCGAAAGACTTCGGAAATGTTACACAGGTGACATTCATGGTAGCGGCTATTGCATTGATGATGCGCTTTGCTTTCCCGCTGTTCTTGAACATGTAATAAAGTTGAGTGGTTATATCTTCAACATCTCTGAAAGCATCATCAGCTTTGAACGCGTCTTTGACAGCTAACTCCAATCTATGGTTTGCAAAATGGATCTTCAATAACCAAGGCCTTTCATTGTTCAAGCAAGTAGCAGCACCTGAGAATGCACCAAAGTTTACACTCGCTCCATCGCAGCACACACTTATCATCGCATTAGTGTGCTTTTCCTCAGTAATATTGTACGTTTCTCTGAAAGCGCTGTCAGATGCTTTTTTATTCCCTCAGCAGTCTCTCCACCGAAATCCCGCATATCCTGACATTTCATCAGAAGCTCGGTCGGCTGACCATACACTACCACCTTTGCATAAACGAGTTCCTTTTCAAAACCAGTCTTACGAGTTTGAGACCCATCCATCATAGCACTTAAGAAATTGGCATTCTTGAGAATTTTTTCTATGTCCTTCCGCATGGCTGATGCCAAGCAACTGACGAATTCATCGCATGCATGTTTTGATTGTCGTCCAGTGAGAATTTTCAGACCATTTTGATCTTGCAACTCAAGAAGTTCTTTGAAGTCCGTCAGTGGACGCTCATGTGTCGCTATGTACAGAGCTGTGTTCACTAAATGTCTATAATATTCCCGAGACGATGAAATTATCAGTTTGTCGATGGGTAAATCAGACTTCTGAGATAATGCACCTTTTGAAGTACTTGGTTTTGATGGAACTGTAGACTGAGATGATTTAGAGGCCTCATCATCTTCAGCACAGGCAGATGTTTTTGTGAACTGTTTTTTGGCCCAATTGTGCAGGCCACCAGATCTAATATGCCTCTGGTAATTTGTATGATGTATGTACTCCACCGAGTCTGCATAGTTGATTACCCCTTGAAGAGCGGTGCCTTTAATGCCCCGAAGTTTTGCTTCTTGTCTTATTTTGGCAAGATTGTCAGCGCATATCTTGCACTGGATTTTGGTTACATATCCATCATTCTCTTCAAGAATTGCGAAATCGGAATTGACCTCCCATTTCATGAACGTTCTCTTCTGAACAGTGGCTTTCTGTTCGTTTTTCTTCTTTTTTTCTGCTGAAGACATTTTCAATTTCGTTTCCATGTGACTGCGAACAGGAAATAACTGTAGTTTTGGTTTCGTAAGTCGGCTCATAGAAAAAGCGGAACCAATAAAAATTGACTCTATGATTTATCAAAAGATGCGAGAATTCGCCCCCCCCCCCCCCTCCGGCAGTGGCGCCGGAAGGTATCCAGGACAGGGGGCACACCTAATAAAAAGGGGCACGTGGACTAACCAAATCCAGAAAGCAATTGCCGAGAGTGCCGTAGGCATGAAAAATTGGAGGGGAGAGGGCTATCTGGAGGGGGTCTCCCCTACAACATTTTTTAAACTAACCTTCAAAATAGCGCATTCTGGTGACTTTGTTTTGCAAATCTGAGTAAAAACTAAAAAAATAGCTTGAGTAATATAATCTGGGTAAGGCAGGGTCTTCCCCAATTGCCGCCGCCATTGTTGGGCAGTGGGGGCAGCTGCCCCCGCAGTTCTGCCCCCCCCCCCTCCCCCCACACACACTTTGTGCCTACGCAACTGCCATAACTCAGTATTTGGCATTGAATGATAATATGGCAAAAATGCGTTCCTATTAATACATGTAAAGTAAGTGTATTTTTTTTTTATTCTATCACTAATTGGGCATCGTTTTAAACACACACCTTGGAGTATTCACTGCTAAACAAGCCACATGGTCTGTTTTACTCGTAACAGGTACATACAACTTTAGGGTCAAGTATGGCAAGTAACAGCGCACAACTCACTTTGAGTTGTGCAAATCTTTTCCAAAAAGACCAACATGGCTTAAAACGTGCTCACCTGGACTGTATTCACTTGGTATTCATGTGTAAATTATGTCACCCTAAACATCAACAAGAGAAAAAAACTTCAGCCGCTCAAACTTTCAAAGACAATGAGAACAGAAGTCTCTTGTATTGTGAAGAAAGTACGTCTTTAGTCAAAGGGAGGTAATCAAATTAGCTGTCAGGAAACTCTATTTTTCAAAACAGCTAACAGTACCTGTGCTTTATTTAGTTACGTAACTCTCCTTGCGGCTCATTAAATTTAATATCCCTCGTCCCAAATTGAAAATCGACTTTAAATAATATAAGTGGTTCAGTCTTTGATATCATGAAGCATTTTAAAATTTTTTGTTGAGTCTTCGTCACTGAAGCATATGTTGGCCACCTTCCCAGTGTCGTTAGCTGATTCAGCCATAGGAGCTGAACAATACTCTGGGATATGTGCAAAGTTAAGACTGACACCAGTATTGCAGTACATCTGGTGGATTGCTGGTTTGGGGTTCCAGCCTTAAAACGTCCCCCGCACATTTACTTCAGTCTCATTCAATTCGCAAAACTTCTCCAAGTTGAATGTTTTTTTTTAAAATTTTACGGTAGCGGAAAACACAAGTTATATATGTACCACAATAAACTTCGAAAAATTGGATCGCACCATGCAATTCAATTAGCGGGAAATGATTCGTGATAGGTGAATTTCGTGTTGCAAGCAGCGATGCGAAACCACTTAAAATATACCCTGTTCTCGCGTAAACGGGGGGAATGTTGAGAGGATCCGATGTTCGTTCGCGGCTTTTTAGTTTTGTGCGACCTTCACGGGATCTGAACGATCGGTCGCCTCAAAATGGAAGGCCTGATGTTTGGTAGAATTTGAGGTAAAAATTAACAAAAAATGAGAGAAAATTGGAATTTTGCTATATGTTTATGCTACGGTCATTTTGTGGTGCTTTTTTAGTTTTTATTGCTTAATCTATGCATTATTAATGTGATGCGGTGAGAAATTTGGTAAACTACTGCAAATTTGCTAGGAATTTTGGAAAATATACCTTCAGCACTAATTTGGTTGAAAACTTGAAATAGGTGAGAAAAAACAGTATCTAATTTTTACTGTACTTTTGTTCAGAGGTTAATATTTTATTTAACCATACTCAATCAGTTATGTCACTTATCCCATCATTTTGTAAGCAAATTATCTTAAAATTTGATTTATGACCATAAATTTGGCACACAAAACTCTCTAGAATGACAAATTTTATTGCCATATCCCAGGAGGGCCCAAAGCTGGAAAACATTTTGATGAAATTATCAGATTTCCAAATAATTTTCAATGGCTTCAATTCCCTTCAAACAGGTGACTCACACTGTCTCACTGTTATTTTCCAGCAAGACCCTCCATTTCCTAGTCTCAGTAAGGCTACTTACAATTTTAGGCTTACCTGAGCTCGCTGCCCAGGTAGACCTAAGGCGAGAAGCATTCTTACTGAGAATTTGGATCCTTGTCCTCCCAGAGAGATGGGGTAAGGCCAAAAAAATTGACTTGTTTTCCGATTGCCGACCGACCTGGAACAAATGCGTCAGGTGACGACTAGAAAACACTTGTTAGGCCTATCACGATGCCACAGCTATTTTTTTTGTTTTTGTTTTTTTTGAGAAGACTGAAGTACAAACGATGTTTTTTGAGAAGATAGAAGAAAACCAACTGATTGTGAAATGGATTTATCTATTAAAACAATTGTCGAAAGAAATCAGGAAGGGTGTGGTTTAAGTTTGAGATGAAGTGTTGTTGGAAGTTTATGACACATGATGTGACTGGTTGAAAATCAGAGAGCAATCCTGAGGCCTGATTATAGATGATTTATGAGGAATGTGTGGAAAGCGCCACATGGTTTCTGACAGAAATAAAACAAATATCGAGCTACCAAAATGATCACATGCTGCCTCATTCACACCTCTGATTTCAAGAATGCGAATATCTCGATTGATTGCTAGTGATGGATTTCCTCACACCTCAAATGAAGGACCCTTTGATGGTACTGAATGCTGGTCTACTACTGAACTGGGATGTCCATGTTGATGGTGACAGCATTCAGCTAACCATCAAATACCAGCAGAAACCCACCTCTGGGAGTGGTAGCACCTCCCCCACCTCCTCGCACTGGTCAACATCAGAGGAAGGGTCAGAAGCCGTCAATGAGCACTGCCGGAACCATGAAGACATCCATGAAGAAAAAGAAGTCACCGTCGACCAAGCACAGGGATGCCAGGCGAATAGAGGGGTGGTTTGAGAGGAGAAGGGATGAGACGACCGGGAAATAGGATAAGGAGAGGGTGACAATTGTTGACTCACCTCCAAAATCTGCATTGCCGACCCCAAGCCGTACCTTTACACCAGTAAGAGGTCGGTGGGAAAGGAGATACAGGAAGAGGAGGAGATGGACATCGCCCACTCTGTACCAAGGTCCCCTATCAACCCCCATCCCTCAGACCACAAATCTAATTCAAACCTGGACTCCGACACCAAAGTTATAAAAGTAGAGGACATATCCATGGGAACCTACGTTGAAGGCCTCGATGAACTTGCCATTGAGTGCTTCAGTGAACTCAAATTGGATTTCAACAGGACCATGGAAGACTTCTTGGACTACCTCAAAACACAGAAGGGATGGAATGAAGGAAACTAAGACTGGCATGCAAACAAACCAGAATGCCTAGAAGCAGCCAAGTCCTGCAACCCATACTTCCATAAATGGTTGCGACTGAAATCAACAACTGCTATGACCTCTCCTGCCCAGCCACCTCCTCCTAAGAAGCAGAAATGGCACAAGCAACACTGAACCCGACACTTTCCTCCTTTAACACGCTGACATGGTGCAGAAATACTACTAAACTATCATCAAGGGTCGAAAGGGGCTTGCCCCACAGCGTCCCTGCGTGCCTTTGGCATGCAAAACTATTGATCTTGCTTGCAAAAATGACCACATACTTCACTTAAATGCAATATCTACACATCTGCTGGACACTGTCAAAAATTTCTATGTATACGTTTGAATGGAAATAAAACAAGAGGCCCCACGGGGCCTACAGCGCTCACCTTGAACAGAACACAAAATAAAAAGAGTCCAAGAATGAGTCTACATTAAGCAATCCATCTCCATAGGATACATTGTCAATCCTTGAGCCCCTCAGGCGTGAGAAAAATAGTCCGAGCATCATGCCTTTTCTTCAGTTAATCATCATGTAAAAGGTGGAGATCCCCTATGAAGCCCCTTGATACAATTTATGTGGATTAATCTTAGTTACACACCTCTAGAGGGTACTGAATACAAAATATTTTGGAGTATTTTCTGCACCCCCCTCCCTATGGGGCTGGGCAGGTTGAGTTAGGGTCAGCTTAATTTTTAGGGTCAGTGGGGTTACACTAAACACAGCATGGGTGCCGCCAGTATTTTTCAAAAGTGGTTTGACTTTGATGAAAAATGTATACCGGGAGTACACCTGACAGATGTCAAAGGAATCTGACGTGGGTACCAAAGGAATGAGCATACTGGGGGGGGACTTTTAAATTTAGTATCAAATGGAGCTCTCTGCTGACCATTTGTGGATTTATTTCATTCTACGTTCTTGAAAAAAAACACCTAAAAGGGGGTTCGTTCGTTTGCAACCCTCCCCCACCCCCACCCCAGGCCATGCCTATGCACAGGTATATTTTTGTTGACATTTTACAACATTTCACCCTCGACAGTTTTTTTTGCCGACGATGTGCATTGCTACCAGGGCATTTTCCTCGGCATTGCCGATTGCCAAAGATGAATTGGGTACAGGACTGCATATTGGTACCCTTTCAGCCGACGCCAAGTAATATGATCAGCATTAATGAAATTTCTAGACAGAACACTGAGAAGCCTGTATTTGCATAGTTTTCATAATTTTTTTTTCAAGAGATAAAAATAAATGAGGAAACTATGCAAATATAGATGTCCATGGAACAGGCTTGTTGAAAGTTCCAATGACATGCATATTTATTTATACATATCTTATTTTCCTTTCAAACAGTTTGAGGGGATCTTTATTAATAATTTAATATATATAATAAATGAATCCCCAATTCATCAATATTCAAGTAAATGTTCCATTCCAAGAATACTCAGGAGCCATGTCAATTGATTAAAAAAAAAAATCGACCCGAAAAAACAAATTGGAAACAAGTATGTTTTTTTTTACCTAAAAAGTGTTGCAGGGACTACTGCACCTATATGACAATAACTCTTGAAACCTTTCAAAACATTTAAGGCTGGCAAACACTGCCAGTGGGCCTTTGTGGGTCACCCGGTGGGTGTTGGTATGATCTTTGCTTGAGCTATTTATGAATTCTGATATTTTTTCAAGATTTGGGTTAGTTTTTCTTCAACACCCACCCCAGTGCTGGCAGAAAACTTCAGTTAAACATAATTGAATGATTTATCACACCCAGACCCGAATTTTGTATAAGAATTTCCTACCCTCTTCCCATGATTCCCCATCTCTCTCTCCATCCTCTGCTGTGCCAAATTCCATTGGATAATTGCGACCTGCCATTCAATGATTTATGATGATTACATTTGATTAGTTTAATTTAGTCAGTAGCCATGAGCTAACACTGCAGAATTTGATCTGTTGTCTTATGTCATTCACAAAATTCAAGAGTGACTATAATTCAATAGTCTGCAATTTGATCGATGAGATCAACTTCTGCCGTCTTTGCACATACGGGGCTATTGACTCGGCTGACAAGATTTGGCATGGTACTGTGGGGCTTCCACCGCAAATTTCCGATGTTTGTGCTTAACTGTTGATTAGTTTGCATGATTCCAGACAGGGACCAGCCGTGAGGGCGACTAGGGCGATTATGTCGCCCTTCTAAGCTCAAAGTCGCCTAGAAAAATAGTCGGGGTGATTACAAGTCGCCCTCTAAAAATTGGCCAAAATGAGGAAAGGCTGAACTGAGTGATGCGAGCTTTGCATGAAAACGATTATTTTCAAAAATTGAATGTGCTCGAGTGTGATAAATGGGCATTTTAATTCGTCAAATAAACGTCCATTTAATGAAATCACACGACAATCAATTGTCCATCGTCTCTTTTGGCGGATTTTTTTATTTCTATTTTGTTGCGTTTCAGTCGGAGCTTCAAATGTCGAAACGAAAATAGGTGACTTACGCGACTCAACAAAATAACTCAGTTTGAAAGTAGGTTACGTCGCTTAGGATGCCGAAAATGTATACACAACGGATGTATTTTATAACACAGTATTTTTATTTCGTTTTGCTGACGACTGTTAACTGTTGGGCCGTCTATTCCCACAAAAACACGAATGGAATTGAAACACATGAAAAAAGCTTTAGTGATGACAAGAAAAGCTTTGTACAGGACACAAGAGTGAATGTGGACGATCTTGAAAAAGGGTCCTCCTAAACAACGGAATGACACGAAATGATGCGGAATGACACCAGAATGCCATAAAAATGATGCGGAATGACATTTCTTTTACAAAATACTCGACCCCAGAATGTATTTTGTTTCTTTACTAACAAAGTACCTCCCAAGCAACCTTCTTACATCTGGTCCTGTTCACACTTTCAGACTTAGGAAATTATTAGCTTAGTAGACTTTGGTGAAAGGTAACCACAGGAGGGTGCTGGGGGATTGGCATGAAGAAGAGGGGAGGGGGGTCATGAAGGAGAGGGTAGCAGTGGGGGATTTTCAGTCAATAATTACTTTGTGATTTTTTAACCTGGCATAGATGCCTCATAGACAACTGGACCTGGATTATTGGGACATTAATGGAGGACCACAAATTGAAAATATGAAGGGGCGGCAGGGGTGGTACATGAATATTCTTAATTTTCCCCACTTGCCTATGAAGTCTCCCTACATGACTCTGCAGTCTCCCTATTTTTTCTGGAGGGAGACATGGAGTCTCCCTAAATTTCCTCCTAGGCTGGTCCCTGATTCCAGACCTTCTCATCATTTTAATAATTTGTAACTACTTTTAAACTGATTAACAGTGATTTGGAGTGTCATTAGTTTGGGAAATTCATCTTCTGTGATAAAACAGATGAGAAACATTTTCGCCATATCTATCGTCGATGTCACGAGCAATAGAAGCTTCTTCTTTGTTACCTAACACCTTCCAATGATTAATGCGATCTTTGATGGCAACAAGACTATTATCAGTTGACTTTGTCAGAGAGTCATTTTCAGTTTCGGAAGGTACTAAATGTATTGAGCAGACACCCTCTATTTTCATTTCACAGACGGTGCAAAACACTGGAATGGACATGCATGTGATGCAGATCTTCCGTGTTGTGTAAAATCCCGTTATTTCACTCAATTTTGCAGGCTTTTTAAATTTTTTATGCGCAACTTTTTCAAGTGAAACATTTGGAATTCTCAAAAAGTGAAACCTAACATACATATTATAAAAATATTGCGTCCTGCAGAATTAGTGCACAATGAGGTAAACAATTTCAGCCTGCGGACTATGGTCTAAAAGCAGACAGAATTGTAAATGTGCCCCAAAAATGTTGGAGGTAATAAATCAATAATTTTCTCAGGGATCAATGATTCACAACTCAGCTGCTTTTGTAAACAAATGAATATAAAAACGAAAATTTAACCAAAACATAAAACAGTTTGCAAACATTTTGTGGGTGGGTACAATAAATATGTTACAGGACATTTAGTGGGAGGATACGGTGTCACATGAGGCTCAGCGATCACAATATTAGGCTTGACTAAAGCTTCGCCTAATATTGTTCTCACTTCACCCCTTGTGACAATGTATCTGCAAACTAAACATCCCATAACTTAAAACATCACATTTCAATGGTGCAATGAAACAAGATAAGCTCCAGTACTCGAGATTTCTCATCTGAGACATTCCTCTGACACAGGTAAACATATAAGTATTACTTTGTCTATCTCTTGCTTAAAAAAAACAGAAAAAAATGTAATGTAAATAAAAAAATAAATGTACGTGACAAAAAGGATTACGTGAAAAGTCAAGGTATACCATTTTCAGATTACAAAATTAAAAGAAATTCTAAAATCCTTACAGAAATTAAAAAAAAATTATGTTCCAATAAGACTAAAATCCTACCCCTCTGATTGGACAAGAGCCCACTTAGTTTTTTCTGTTTACAGCTCCAGTTGTAAATGTTACCGTCTAATAACAACGTGAAATATTTGAAAAGATGATAAAAATGTGCAAAGTGTATACTGCCAAAAAAACTGTATTTTCTGAGGTCAGTGATCATTCTATGAATGTATCCTCACAGCCCCCTTATAAGTTTATGAACTAACCAGAGATGGAGTATCCCCCTTGACCTTTATCAAATTTATTGATTTTTTTGGTCCAGTGACATCACAGGGTACACAAGAGGTTCATTTACTAAATTTGTTACTGTAAAAGTTGCCCTGCTAATTTCGCAATGTGGTTTTTGGGCTATGGGTAGGATATTATTGGAACATATACGTTATTGTGATGAATTGATGGTAATATGGTCTGAGGTTTATAGTTCGGATCTTATGTTCAATATCAATGCTTCACATCTCGGTTGAACATAAGTTCGAAGATGCAAACCCCACACCATGTTACCATCAATCATATAACTTACAATGTTCAGTAAATCAGGTTTTCTTCAACTTACTGTCAAACCATGCTATGGGCACTTCATTGCAGTGATGATCAAAAAAACTTACAAAGTGCAATCCCTAAAGAAGTGGTTGAGGCCTATAATTTTTTTTATTAGGGTTTAATGACACATTAACAGCCAGGGTCATATCATGTCGGTGACAGTTTTACGGGTGGAGGAAGCCAGAGTACTTGGAGAGAACCACTGAGCAACGACAAGCAGCTGTCAGCTCTCCAACATTGTAACTCTAAACTTTGCACTTGGCTGAAGACATGTGCACCTTCGACATGCAGTGCGCCTTAGTACACAGCGTCATTGCGCCCCCATGTAGGCAATCAGGGTTAAGTGCCTTGCCCAAGGACACAACGCGGGAATGCGAATCAGTCGCTGAAATGGTCACCCATCCAACTACTAACCGCGCTCGACGTTGCTTAACTTCGGTGATCTGATGAGAACCGGTTACCGCGATGCCACTGCACCCCTGTGAGGCCTATAATAACTGCACGTGACAATATAAATTTTGTCACATATACTGATTAATTTTCATCTTTAGCTGATCTCTTGTCCTCTTGATTGTGAATTACACTGTGCCACTTGTAGATTATCAGGTTTTTCTGACATTCTCAACAAATAAAAACTTTAATTTGCTGCCATACTCAATATCTGGTCCATTCAAAATTCACAGTCTCCTCACAATCACATTAATAATAGGTTCATATGTTAAGAGAATTCAAAGACATTAAGGGAAGCTATGAGTCCTTATCTTTAACACCTTCCAGTGTCTTCTCCTCTGTTAACAATTTGTGGCAAACATTACATACAAGCACCGTTTCTGTTTGAGCAGCTGGAGCTGAAAGAAAGGTAAGTGCATTGCAGTTTATTAGACAGTGATTAATTTATATTTTCTATAAACAATTCAAGTGCTCAACTAATTCTGTTAGTCAGAAAAATTGTTTATCAAAAAATGTGTTGTTCCTGCCTATTGGAGAGTTCATATTATTTGTTTATTGGGGTTTATGATCACTTTCAGTATCCATGGTCATATCATAACCACAACACAAGTATAATGTGAATATTAGTGAATTCACAAAAAATTATTCTGTCCAGTTTGGAAGACTGGCACCCCAAGCACTGGTTTACTGGTCCCATTTTTCCAGTGAATGAGGACTTTTTCATTGAAAAAGCAGTCTCTTTCTTGATCCGATCGCAACTGTAACCAAATGTAAATTGGTAGATTGAGATTTCATGAAAAAATATATCGAAATGGAGACTGAATAAGAAAAAAACAAACCAAAAATGTATGTGAGATGCAATGTTTTTGCACTTCCTTTTTTGACAGTTGAGATATTGCAATGTTATAGGCCGGAAAGGGGACAGGGAATTTTGGCAATCCAGTCACAATGCAGCTGAAAGTCTCTGCCCACTTTTGTGCAGTGAATTAGATTCTTTAAATTTCTTTTAAAAATGAAGATAATTATATAAATAAAATTCTGAATAAGGCCATTAAAAAAAAAAGTTTATGTACTCGGGCACCGCCCGCGTCATTAAATTTCTGCCATATTAAAACTTTTTAATACCCAGTCAAACAAGAGGCCCCAGGGGCCTTAGACGCTCACCGAATGTTCCATACTGTTAAGATACAAATTTTATCAAAAGCTATTCTTAAGGTTCTACAGAGTAAATCTATACTCTCTGTGGAGCTAAAACATCAACAGGACTGAATGGGACAATGCTGCTGATCAAATATCAAAAGATTCTGCATGATGGTTTTGAAGAAGATTTTTAAAGAATTTTCCTTGAATTGCACAAAGTAAACATTCACGCCCCCATAGTGAGCCCCAATACTGATCAAAAGACTCAATTTGAACAAACTTGAATCGAACCCATACCAAAATGCTGCATACCAAATATCTAAAGATTCTGCCCACTGGTTCTAGTGAAGAGGATTGTTAAAGATTTTTTCTTAAATTGCACTAAGTAAAAATTCACACCCCCATAGTGATCCCCAATATTGAATGGGGGATTCAATTTGAACAAACTTGAATCAGACCCATACCAAGATGCTGTATACCAAATATCAAAAGATTCTGCCTATCGGTTCCGGAAAAGAAGATTTTTAAAGAAATTTTCTTAAATTGCACTAAGTAAAATTTCACACCCCTTTAGTGAGCCCCAATATTGATCGAGGGACTCAATTTGAACAAACTTGAATCAGACCCATACCAAGATGCTGTATACCAAATATCAAAAGATCCTGCCCATTGGTTCTGGAGAAGAAGATTTTACAAAAATTTTTCTTAAATTGCACTAAGTAAAAATTCAGGTCCCCATAGTGAGCCCCAAAATTGATCAAGGGACTCCATTTGAACAAATTTGAATCAGACTCATACCAAGATGCTGTATACCAAATATCAAAAAATTCTGCCCACTGGTTCTGGAGAAGAAGATTTTTCCTCAAATTGCACTACGGAAAAATTCATGCCCCCATAGTGAGCTCCAATATTGATCAAAAGACTCAATTTGAACAAACTTGAATCGAACCCATACCAAAATGCTGCATACCAAATATCTAAAGATTCTGCCCACTGGTTCTAGTGAAGAGGATTGTTAAAGATTTTTTCTTAAATTGCACTAAGTAAAAATTCACACCCCCATAGTGATCCCCAATATTGAATGGGGGATTCAATTTGAACAAACTTGAATCAGACCCATACCAAGATGCTGTATACCAAATATCAAAAGATTCTGCCTATCGGTTCCGAAAAAGAAGATTTTTAAAGAAATTTTCTTAAATTGCACTAAGTAAAAATTCACACCCCTTTAGTGAGCCCCAATATTGATCGAGGGACTCAATTTGAACAAACTTGAATCAGACCCATACCAAGATGCTGTATACCAAATATCAAAAGATCCTGCCCATTGGTTCTGGAGAAGAAGATTTTAAAAAATTTTTTCTTAAATTGCACTAAGTAAAAATTCAGGTCCCCATAGTGAGCCCCAAAATTGATCAAGTGACTCCATTTGAACAAACTTGAATCAGACTCATACCAAGATGCTGTATACCAAATATCAAAAGATTCTGCCCACTGGTTCTGGAGAAGATTTTTCCTTAAATTGCACTAAGGAAAAATTCATGCCCCTATAGGGAGCCCCAACATTGATCAAGGGACTCGATTTGAACAAACTTGAATCAGACCCATACCAAGATGCTGCATGCCAAATATCAAAAGATTCTGCCCATTGGTTCTGGAGAAGAAGATTTTTAAAGAATTTTTCTTAAATTGCACTAAGTAAAAATTCAAGCCCCCATAGTGAGCCCCAATATTGGTTGAGGGACTCGATTTGAACAAATTTGAATCAGACCCATACCAAGATGCTGCATACCAAGTATCAAAAGATTCTGCCCACTGGTTCTGGAGAAGAAGATTTTTTAATAATTTTTCTATAATTCATATGGTGCTATCAGAGTTATGCCCCATACAGAGCCCCCAAGGGACGTGGCCATTTCATTTGAACAAACATGAATTGCCATATAGTAATAAACATCCACATGAAGTTTCATGAAAATCGGACCAGTGGTTTCAGAGGAGAAGTCGTTTGAAAAATGTTCACGGCGACGGACGGCAAGTGATAAGTTAAGCTCCCTTTGGTGAGCTTAAAAAAAAAGGCCAGGTCCGGCCACGGGGCCTGAAGTGCTCAACCTGAACAGAACACAATATAAACAGAGTCCAAGAATGAGTCTACATTAAGCAATCCATCTCCCTAGGATACATTGTCAATCCTTGAGCCTCTCAAGAGTGACAAAAATAGTCCGAGCATCATGTCTTTTCTTCAGTTGATCATAATGTAAAATGTAGAGCTCCCCTATGAAGCCCCTTGATACAACCTATGTGGCTTAATCTTAGTTACACACCTCTAGAGGGTACTGAATACAAAATTTCTAATTCTTCAGCTTCATGGCCAATTCTGGCTCCCATAGGGAGCCCCAATATATACCTAGGGACCCGATTTGAACAAACTTGAATCTGCCCCCCCCCCCCCCCCCCCCCCCCCCCCCCAGAGATGTTGTATACCAAATATGAAAGCATTCTGACTGGTGGATATGAAGAAGATCTTTAAAAATTATCCCCCATATTGAACTAAGCTAAATTTGGGCTTCCATAGGAAGCCCAAATATTAACCTAGGGACTTGGTTTGAACAAGCTTGAATCAGACCCCCATAACAAAGATGTATACCAAACATTAAAAGATTCTGACTGGTGATTCTGAAGAAGAAGATTTTTAAAGAATATTCTCCAAATTGCCCTAAGTTAAAAATTTGGGTTCCTGTATTGAGCCCAAATATGAACCAATGGGCTTTATTTTAACAAATTTGTATCTGACCCCTCTATGAATGCTGTATACCAAATATCAAAAGATTCTGACCATTAGTTCTGGAGAAAATATTTTTTTTAAATTTTTGCAAATATGCTGACTCAGCATTTTTTTGATGCCCTCCACAGAACACCCTAATACAACCGATGGCAATTTTTTTTTACCATTCAATTCTACTGGTCCTAAGGATGCTCCATACCAAATAACAGCTCTCTGTTGTGTGGTTTGGTAAATATGGGCGTTTGAAAATATTTCTATTGTTAGCTCCTGGTGTGCGGTGGCGTTGAGTAACCGGTTCTCATCAGATCACCGAAGTCAAGCAACGTCGAGCCCGGTTAGTCCTCGGATGGGTGACCGTCTGAGCGATCGATTCGGACTCCCGCATTGTGTCCTTGGGCAAGGCACTTAACCCCAATTGTCCACATGGGGGCACCATGATGCCGTGTACTAAGGTATACTGCACGTCGATGGTGCGCATGTCTTCAACCAATCTAACCCTGCCTGTGCTGCAGTGCGGAGTTACAATGTAGGGGAGCTGGCAGCTGCTCGTCGTTGCTTGGTGGTTCTCTCCAGGTACTCCAGCTTCCTCTACCCGTAAAACTGTCACGGCCATGATTAGCCATTGTGCATAAGTATGTGACCTTAACCACCAATAAATAAATAAATAAATATTGTTAGCTCCTGGGGTTCTGGGGATGCAGGAATTTTTTTTTTAGTACGAGTCAAGTACTTATGTCCCAATAATACCACATACCAAATTTGGTTCAAATCGAACCATCGGTTCAGAAAATAGAAATTTATGCAGGCCAAAAATCTTGACCCTCCCATTACAAAGCGAAATATTGCTTCACAAACTTTATTTGAACAAACTTGATTCTACACTTCAAAATGAAGCTCCATAACAAATTTCAAGTCACTGTACCTGCTGGTTCATGAGAAGATTTTAAAAATATTTTGGAGCATTTTCCCCCCACCCCCTCCCTATGGGGCTGGGCATGTTGAGTTGAACAAAAATGCAATGCCCCTTCAGGACCATAACTCACACAAGCTTTCACTTGAATAAGTTGAATTGGCCCAGTGGTTTTGGAGGAGAAGACATAAACATGGTGTTAACAGATGACAGACGCCAGACGACAGATGACGGACAGAGAGCGATGAGATTAGCTCAGCTTGACTTTGTTAAGGTGAGGTAAAAAAAAAATATTCTACCCGGTCAAAACAAATTTGCCTAGTCAGTATTTTCGGAACTGAATTTTGAGCATTTACACACATTTCTCTGTAGTATATCAACTTCCTGTTCCCGTTTTCCTTTTGTATTTTCATGCTTTGAATTTCTGACTATTATATAAATGTTTTCTATGTTGGTACATAACAACTTTTGAGGAAAATGCTGCTGTTATCTTTTCAAATTAGAGCCGAACTGAACATAATCCTGCAATGAAGCGTCTTTGGCATATTGTCAACAGCCAAATTGATTGAAGCATTTTGCAATATATGCGATAACTATAAGATAACACCAGTCCGGAGTTTGTAAAAGATTTCTTCCTGAAATGTGAATATATTTAGGATATCTTCTTCAGATTTCAGAATAAAAAATAAAAATAAAAAGCCTCCTGCCCTCATCAAAAATTTGAGGCACAATTGCCTGAGAACACAGACATTTTTTTTAATGGCCTAATTTGAAAAATATAATATCTTACACAACTATTTTTAGTAGATCGAATGGATATTGAGTTAAAAGGATTCTACCAAGAAATGCCAAACTAATTCATAAAATATCCTCTCAAAATTCTCTACAGACATGTTTGTGTTGTAAGATTTGTGGTTTAAATACATTATAGACATACCTGTAGCACCAAACAATGACCGTGGTACTTTCTGATTACAGCATTTCGAACAAAAATTGTTTCCACAATGTCGACAATAATACTACAATAAAGAGAAATAAGTAAAATTTAGGTACATGCACAATAATAATCATCTTTCATTTGTAAATTTTGATGCGCAACATAATTTGTAGTAACAGGCTTTTGACCACAGAGTAGAAAATAATCAATATGCAATAGATTATGCATACCAATTCTAAGAATGACTTCGTTAACTACTTCAAACAGCAAATCAATGTGAAACACCATCCCATTTACCAGACTTTGAGTACAAATTTAACAATTATGTAAACAGCATTTTCTTATCAGGCATGAAGGCAAGGGAATTCACCTCCACACAAGATTGGAGTTCCACTTGAGGGACTATCTCCTATTTGTGATTTGAAGTTTTTGGATAAAATGGGGTGACCTCACTTACCATGATATATCATACTCTCTGTGGCTTAGCCACAGAGAGTACAAAATATCAGAGTAAGTTGTTTTAACCCTTAAAGGCCTGGAGATTTTTCATATGTTTTTGCCACACTGTGTCATTGAATGCTCTGTGGCTTTGCAGTTGAGTCTATTCAAGTCTTGGTTGCCTATATAGGTATCCGAGACTTGCCTAGAAACAACTGCCAATGTACTTAGAGTGTACCTTGAAAGTTTACCCAAACAGCAAGTTGAAGCACCTGTTCTGATACAGTCAAAATTGACTCAAGTCAGAAATAGGCCCTTAAGGGTTAAAATATGTTTATGTTTGCATGTAGTTTCTGTGAAATAGTTTTCATAGCCTCGGCCATAAAAAAAGAATCAACATGTCTAGGCATTTCACAGAAACTAGTTGCACGATCCTGCCGTTAATGGCCTGTATGTTACACAAAGCCTATCACTGTTTTATTTCTGCCAGAATTACATATTAACAGAATTACTATTGTAGATATGATAAATATCTGGAAAATAAAATAAGCTTGTCAACTTAATCGCTTTATTTTGTACATAATTTTTCATATACAATAGTGCAAAAGTGCTTATCTTTTACATCCTAAATTTCAAATAATATTTTGCAAGAAGCTATAACAGAGCCCCATCTGATACTAATTTTTCAAAATTTTCTTAGCGCACCTCCCCAACAAAATTCCTGCCTACACGTCTGGTTATAGACTGTTGACTCCAGTTTATTCAATAATCACCAGGCCAATGAAAACCATCCAATAGACAGGGCTATATAATTAACCAGAATTTGATTTTTTCAACATTCTAGTTATAAAATAAGTGTCTATTCTATTATATCTTGTTTGGCAAAGCTCAAGGAGCTGTAATGGAGCTCTGCAAATAATATATGAAAGCTTAAATACTTACACTGGAAGTGCTGAGGCTAAAGATATCTTTATATCTGGTGGTTCGGTGGTTATTAGTAATATTTATTTGCCAAATCACAATAATTTTTATTCAATTAACTGGGATTATATGACTCTATAAATTCTGTGGCCTATATAAAAACAAGTAAAAAGTTGGCACAGCCAACAGATAGATACTTCCCGAAATGCAAACTGATGGAAGCCATATAAAAAAAAATATACAAAAAACGTGTGGAAGGACAAGAGTAACAGTATGCAGTAAACCTACATTAAAAGCTTCTCGGGAAGAGATTCAACTGCCCTTTGAAGACAGGTTACTGCTTAATTAGGGTGAATGTATAAGCAGGTTTGATTACACATGCCGTGGGCATTTAATACGTTACCATACGATATGTTTTATCACTTTACCATTTTGCCACATTTCAAGGGGCATAACTCTAGAATGGTAAATGCCATAAAGGTGAAAATCGAAGCTTACCTACATTTCATGGTAGGTATAGTTGTGTTGCAAAATTAAAAGGTCATACATCAAAGAGAACTCAAGTTATCAACCCGAAACCATTGATTTTACCATTCTGCGACTTCAAGGACATAACCCTAGAACAGCAAGAGCCATAACAATGACAACCGAATTTGACATGCATTTCATGGTATATGGCAATGTTTCAAAATTATAAGGTTGAACATCAAAGCAAACTAGAGTTATCATCTGGAAACCATTGATTTCACCCATTTTGCAACATTTCAAGGGACATAACTCTGGAATGGTAAATGCCGTAATGGTGAAAATCTAGCCTGACCTGCATTTCATGGTATGTAGTAAGTTTGCAAAATTATAGGGTCGTACATCAAAGCAAACTAGAGTTACCATACGAAAACCACTAATTTACCATTCTGTGACTTTTTAAAGGGCATAACTCTGGAATGGTAAATTCCATAATGGCAAAAATCTAACATGACCTGCATTCCATGGTATTAGGTAATGTTGCAAAGTTATAACGCCATACATCAAAGGAAACTGAAGTTATCATCCGGAAGCCATTGATTTTTACAATTTCGCAACTTTTCAAGGGGCATAACTCTGGAATGGTACATGCAATGCCATAACAGTGAAAATCAAACTTGACCTGCATTTCATGGCAGGTTGTAATGTTGCAAAATTATAAGGTCATACATCAAAACAATCCAGAGTTATCATCCAGAAGTGATTGATTTTACCATTTTGTGACTTTTCAAGGGGCATAACTCTGGAACTGTAAATGCCATAATGGTGAAAATTGATCTTGACCTGCATTTCATGGTAGGTAGGGCAGACGAACAGATGGACAGGGCAGTGACTAGATGCGAAATTATTGCAGAGCACATAATAACAGATCAAATTTGTGTTGAAAGTATGGTAAGTGGTCTGATAATCAAAAGTTATATGCAATTAACAGGGCCGTGCTATAAAAACATCCATGTAAGCATAACCAGGTTATACTGAGGACTGTTGAAGTCACTGCTGAAGAGACTCAAAAATGGTTGCAATCCATCAGGACTAATGATGAGTGAATACAGATCAAAAGAAACATCTGTTCTACAGACAACTTAAAGTGGCCATCTTGGATTTGGCATATAAATTGTCACCAATTCCATTAGCACACTCTACAGGCTGCATCCCTCGTCAGAACTCTTTCTGATTTCATGTGTAGCTTTGGTGTAATGTCTTTTCTTTAGAAACTTGAGTGAATAACTTGGCATTATTGGATCTTTCTATTTAGTTTCATCCCTCCTTGGTCAAGCTGAGCTGCAGTGTCATTGACACTTTCATATTGTTTAACCCTCTATCTAGTGTAATGGCGATATCTGTCTTGTGCTATTGATTAACATTGCCATTGAACTTTTATTCTTTTTGACGAGCTCAGTCCAAGGAGGGAGTCATAACCTAGGTTTTGGAAGAAAAACAACAAATTCTAGCCATAAAAAAAAGGTTGCAAGTTCTGCCTTCTAGTTGTGTGGGGCACAGGGTTGAGAACAGTTATTTGTTCCATAAAGTTAATGATTATTTTTGAAAACAGATACTTTGTGAAAAATTAACAACTCACTCTTTTTTTCAAAAATGATGAAAATGTAGCATCACAGCCAAAACAGCTTTCTGAAAATAAAGTAAAATACAAATAAAATGAAAAAAAAGCAAAATATGTACATGTTATATTATAATAGGACAGTTAGACTATTTAAAAAAAAAAAAAATTTTACCGGGCAATTTTAACAGAATTTTTTGAGGAGGGAAGGAGGCTTTTTTTCATTTCTTGAATCCCCCGACTTGAGAAACTTAAACTGTTTACTCTCCTGAGAATTAGTCATGCAACATATGTTTTTAGATATAAGAGTTTCCATCACATATATTACACATAAAAGTTCAAAAACTGTTTGCTTTAGCGTGTGTAGATTTTGACTAGTTAAAACAAATATGATGTTTCTAGTAAATTTAGTTTCATATCATACCTACCACAGTTGTTTACTTCTGGCCTGCCTACCACTAATCCCAAATTTTGGAAGC
Organism: Pictodentalium vernedei; assembly: GCA_031216915.1. Classification (NCBI taxonomy): domain Eukaryota; kingdom Metazoa; phylum Mollusca; class Scaphopoda; order Dentaliida; family Dentaliidae; genus Pictodentalium; species Pictodentalium vernedei. Next base: position 168,067,553 of record CM062295.1, on the reverse strand, counting down.
TCTATTTCTAAAGTTTCATGAAGGAACACAGAAACAGCATAGGTGCAAAGGCACGAAAATGTCAAAATTTTGTTATAAGGGCAAACACACTAGGCCCACCACAGTGGGATTGTTCTTCACATGTTCCTGTGTAGCACATACCATACATTGGAACCAATCCTGATGATTCTGCCACTGAGAAGATATGTGAGTGGCGTGGAAGTGAATACTAATTCCAAACTGGGAGGGCCTCTAGTAAACAATTGTGGTAGGTATGATAACTTGATAAGAAGCTAAATTACAAGAAAATTTGTATTTAGTTTAAACAATATTTATTTCCAGTTCTCAAGTATATAGTTATATCAGTTATAGTAAGGGTGGATCCAACAGTAAGCTGTACGCTTATATGAGGTTGTTTCAATCAGTAAAACACTGGAACATAAAACAGTCGGGAAGACAGGTACATATACAATCTAAGTTACTGTCCAAACCCTATAAGGCCTAAAAAAAATAAAAAATCTGTTTCTCAGGCCCTCCCGCATGGTCCTTTTGGCTGCCGCATGCTCTCTTTTTATAACCAATTTCAACTTAAAAAAAATTAAAATTAAATGGTTCATGTCTGATATTTTACTCAAGTTAAAAAAATTGATGAATTTGTCCCTTGAGTGCAAGAAGGCTTTGCAATGCTTTAGCATTGCAAAGCCTTCTTGCACCCAAGGGATGAAATACACCACCACCCATGCTATTCTGTAGATTATGAGGCCTAAAACTCGAACCAAGAACATGAACTTTTGATGGCAAAGAAGTAATTACTGAAATAAAAAATAAAATAAAAAACCGCTCGCCCACATGCATTTTCACAAATAATGGCCTGAGAAACAGAAGATCTACTTTGTGCGGCCTAATGGTGAATTTTTCATTACACTTCAAAGTCTAGTTGAAATATGTAATCCTTACCAACCTATTAACAATTGTTTAGTTCTTGCTGAATAAACAAGAAGAGGTGGTGCACTACATATCCTCATAAATGATTAACATGGTGAGGGCAGGCAGTGGACCAGGGAAGGCAGTGAAATAATAAATACAGTTTAGAGCCATGAATCCACAAAATTGCACTCTCAGGCTTTACAAGGCCCTCCTGCTATATTGTACATGTATTATAAAGTTGATACAAAGTTAATGAACACCGAAAGCATGGTTGAAAAGGTGGGTTTTCAGTGCCTTTTTGAAGCTTTCTAGCATCTGAGGTGCCTTTAAGTGATTGGGCAGCCTATTCCAAAGAGTGGGCTAGCCACAGAAAGCGCCTGATCACCTGCCGTTACAGGGACGTCTGATTTGGATAGCAAGGAGTTCGAAGCTGCAGAACGGAGGAGTCAAGATGGTACATATCATTGCACCAAACTGCCCAGATAATCAGGAGCCAGACCATTCAGGGCTTTGAATGTCAGTAGGAGCATCTTATACATGATCCTCTCTTCAACTGGCAACCAGTGCAGATGAGAGAGGAGGGGAGTGATATGACATGATTTCTGTTGCCTGGTGATAATTTTTTGCTTCACAGTTGTGAACAAGTTGCAGCTTCTTAATGTTTGACTGGTTACAGCCAAATAGCAGAGAGTTACAATAGTCCAATCTACTTGTTACAAATGCATGAACCAATTGTTTTGCAGTCCCCTCATTGACCACGGAACTGACCCTGCTGATATTCCGCAGATGGTACTATGAACTGTGGCATACCTCTGTGACATGATTGTCACCAGCTAGATTCCCATCCATAAAATATCCCAGGTTCCTCACAACAGCTGAGGGGAAGAACACATGACAATTGAAATTTGGTATGATATTTGACACTTTTGAGAGTTGATTTGGCAGTCCGATGTAACTTACTTCAGTTTTTCGGCGTTAAGAACCCTAGGATAGTGTACCATCAGCACAAGTCAGAGATAAATGATACACTGAACAATCTGATAATAGTCCAAGAACATTAGGGTTAACTGGGGAAATGAATATGTTAACCCTTAAGGACCTGGAGATTTTTTATACATTTTCTCTATACTTTAAAAGTCTACCTCCAGTGGCTTTACAGCTGTTTCAATTTAAGTCTTGGCTAACATAGGCAGCCAAGACTTGCCTTGAAACAACTGACAAGATATTTAGAAAACAAGTTCTGAGTTTACTAAAACAATGCATGTTTGGGCACCTGTTCCTTTGCATTAAAAAGTTATCAAAGTCGGAATTAGGCCCTTAAGTATTAAAGCTGATGTTTTTCAGAATTAGTTCAGTATGTGGTCCTGAATGACATACTAAAATTCCACTTGAATCCAAATTGCACTTTCTGAGAAAATCCATTTTATTACATCTATAAAGTATATAATGTGATAGTGAAAAATTCTGGTTTTGTATGTTTGATGTATCAGTTGCCAGACTACAGAGCCTTTGTATTTTAGACAAGAAGCCCATGTACTCAAATTTTTAAACCCTGAGCAGATATATAAATGATGACTTGTAGCAGGTAGAGTATCTTCATCTTCTTCTGACATCTGGCAGTGATGTGATGAAACTGCAGTAAGTTTGGGACATATGAGCAACAGAGTTCAACTTAATACTTCTGGTGTGGATATCTATCGTTGAGTGACTCAAGCAAGACCTTGGTGTCTTTGTGTACAATAGTAGGGGTGAAACTGATGTGTAATTGGGTAATTTGGGTAATATCTGACTGTGTATTGATGGTCCATGTACCATAAGTTGAAATGTGAAAATATAAGGCTGTGTCTCTTGGAAGGCATGACATTATAACTTCACCTCTGCTGGAGAATTGTGTTACATGGTGTACAAAATACAATCCTTGACATGGACACAGGGAACTGTTTATGAGGTAGATTCATACTGCCTCTTTCTGTGTGGAGGCCTGTCAATTGAGAACATGCATCATTTGTTTTAATGCATGTTCTTTTAAGTGGTAGTGTGTTTAATTATTTTTCAAAGGTGATTTTTAACATGACTAGGGGGGAGCCCTGGTATAGCAAAATTTTGTTCATAAACAATTGATTTGTTACAGTTTATTGCAGAGTGCCTGTTGGCATTCTCCTTTAAATTGTAACAAGAGAAATTTTATATAAACATGTTTTGTTCTGCTGCAAAGCAAACATCAAGCTGATGCATACAGTGTAAAGCCACTATAGTGGCTTTCAGAACTTTTCAATAGAACCATGATAGTGGCTTCTAGAAATCTACGAGTTAAAGTACTGTAAATGTTTGGACAATTATTGGTATACACTCAAACCTTGTAGTCCAGGCAAAGAAAGATGTGGTGCATTGTGTATAATATGATGCGTTTATGGAGCTAGTAGTCGCTTACAAAGATGAAGAGACACGGTGTACTGAATGAATGGCACCCAACTGCCGTCATCCAGCGATCAATTTGTAGCCCATTTGAGAATTGTTGGCCCAGTAACCATGTGCTCCCAGCAGGGGAGATAAACCCCAATGAAGTCAGGGGTTAAAATTAGTGGATATGGGGATAATATCCGGTTGGCGCTCACAGTTATCCGGTTGAGTAAAATGGTCAAACGTTTCAGCACTAGCAACTACAGTCAACATTTCAGCAAACTTGTGAATCCATTCAGAAATACTGAAATTTAATCTCTGACACAATACTCGTTCTATCTTGCAAGAGATACAGGATATTTAAGAAGATTTATGTCATTTTGTGCTTAATTTTGAATGCTTGATCATACAACTATAGAAAACTATGAAAGACTGTCAACATGTGATGCTGAACGATGCATCATTAATAAGTAATGATTCACATTTAGCTTCCAAGCTGGATAATACAAGTGAATCAGAAAGTCAGATAATAAAGTTTATAATGATATTAATGCTGGTAAATTTTAGGTTGATCTCAGTCAATAGGTGATCTCACCCAAATTACTTACAAAATTATTATGAGCCGGGAAATCTCTTTCTTAGGGTATTTGGTATCAAAAAAAATGTAAAACATTTCCGAAGAAAATGAAGCATTTCCTGTAGAACCCTGATAGTAGCTTCCACACTTCCCTAGTTAACCCTTTACCCAACTCAGATATCAAAATTTATTATTTTAAATACCAATTTTTTAAATTTTTCAAAATATTTCAACAAAACCAAATCATATGACCCCTCATTGGAACGAGCTCAACAAGCTCGTTCCAAAGATGGGCCACATGAGATGGTTTTGTTGAAATTTTTTGAAAAATAATATTTTTACAGCTGCTGAATTTGCATATTATGCAGGCGAATGTGGCCGATTCGTTGGGTAAAGGGTTAACCCTTTACCCAACTCACATATCAAAATTTGTTATATTAATTATTTGTTTTTCAAATGTTTTCCAAAAATTTGAACAAAACCATTTCATGTGCTTTCCCCCCACCCCCTCCCCATTGGAACAAGCTCAACGAAATCATTTCAACAAGGGGTCACATGATATGGTGCTGTTGAAATTTTGTAAAAATAATATTTTCATTACATCATATGGAACAAAGCAATAGAACGATCATGAGAAGGTAGCCAAAAAAATATTACCTTTTACCCAATTCTCTTTTCTTTGTCGTACATCAAAAAATTTCGATACCATGCCTTGCTTATCATCTGAATCATCTGATTTTGAATCAACATGATCACTGACATCTTCCTCATATATTTCCTGCAAATAATATGCAAAACAGACTCCTTTTGTTTATAGTCTGAATAAAATCCAGAAGGGTGTGCCCCCAATCCCCACCACCTTAATATAATGGGACTTGAGATGGCATTTGTAAAAATTTGCATTTTTGTCCCAAACATAGTATATGACTACTATCAGTGGAGTTTGATAAGCTTGTCCAAATGACCCTATGTTTTGGACAGAAAAACAACTGGCAACTGTCTCAGATGCAAGAGTAGGGCATTTCTTCACTCTGGACGGTTAACATTTTCTCACATTGAATCGAACCATAGTTGGTGCAGTGTTCTGAGAGTTATTAACATGGTGCCTCCTTTACTGAATTTCCTGACTCTGTCCACTCCTGGAACTCTTGACAAATTAGGTAATTGTTAATTAAAAACTAGATGAATTTGGTTACCCTCTCCACCATCTGCCCCCAACCAACAATGCTTCATGACAGTCCTGGCCACAAATGACATGATAGCATTACCACTCGCCAATAGCAAATTTTGAGAATACAGTGCTATTGGATACAACCAGGGGCGTATCCAGGCTAAATGAAGTGTGTGTGGGGGGGGGGGGGGGGGGGGGGGGAGTGATAGACATAATATTTTTATTTCAGCAGGTGAACTAAAAATGTTGAGTGTGAATTTTTGTGAATAGCATTGTCCACATGTTGCCATTATGTTGGGTATAAAGTTTTAATAGTTACCAAAGAAGACGGTCACTACCAAGGGGGTGGTGCAACATGATTGTTGGGGAAAAAAATCAGGTAAAATTATTTCAGCATGAACCAACCTAAATCACATTTTAAAGTATTTGTAATCATTATCGTATTTATTTATTTTTGGTGTTTGAGGTCATATACTTATGCACAATGGCTAATCATGACCGTGACAGTTTTACGGGTGGAGGAAGCCGGAGTACCTGGAGAGAACCACCGAGGAACGACGAGCAGCTGCCAGCTCCCCAACATCGTAACTCTGCACTACAGCACAGGCAGGGTTAGATTGGCTGAAGACATGCATACCGTCGACATGCAGTACACCTTAGTACACGACGCCATTGTGCCCCCCTGTGGACAATCAGGGTTAAGAGCCTTGCCCAAGGACACAATGTGGGAGTCTGAATTGATCACTCAGTCACCAATCATTATTGTAATCTTTGTTCATCTGTTCTAAGTTCTGCGATTCGCTCACCCGGAATATCTGTACTCCTATCTTCTGGAACCTCAAAGATATCACTTAGGATACCTGCCTTTTAACCTGCTACAGATTTCAAAAGATATAATAACCCTAAACTTTCGCTGGGGTGTCGAGACTGTTGCTGTACTGAAAAATGTCTTGGATGGGAGAATTTTTTGTCTTCTGAAAATCAAAACTTTTCTTCATGGGGCAAATCCATGTTCAGCCTTGTTGGTTCAACACTACTGAAATCATCTTTTTATAACACACAACTTGGGGCATCAACAAATATGTCTCAGATGCAAGGATTAGGCATCTTTTTGGTCAGGAATATTACACATAACTCGGAGCATCGATAAATACAGTGGAACCCTATTAACTGAATAGCCACTTTTTGAAAATTATTCAATGAACAGGAGTATTCAATTAACAGGGATTGTGACACTTCCTGTTTTTTCTGGAGAAAAACTTAGCATTTATTCTATTATATCTTGTTTGACAGAGCTCTGTATCAATTCTATGCTGATGACACTCAGCTATACATTCACTTTAAATCTAACGCAGAAGACATATCACATTGTAAGCTTGAAAGATGTGTTGCGGATATTTAATTATAGTGCATTTCTCGAGAGTCAACAACTGCCTTAGAGGCATAAATTTTTCCATTTTTTTCCATCTGGAAAATCAAAATTTTCTCACACAGTGCTGAGCCATGGTCAGCTTTGTAGGTACTGTACTAGTGCAATTCTTTTATTATTATACAAAACCCCAAGCATCATTTATGCCTCAGATACAATGGTTTTATTCATTATACTCAAGAGCGAAGCATGTAAATCATACTCCAAAAAATCAAAATTTTCTCCTACAGAACCGAACAAGGATCGGCCTCATTGGTTTGGTACCTTTGAATTTATCTCATTATTAGGCAGGATTCCAACAATTGTATCTATGTAAGGACTGGATGTCTCCTCGGTGCTGACAATCACACACTACTCAGTGCATGGATAAATAATATTTCAGGCTTGAGGAATTTGTCTCTTTTTCAGGCTTGAAAATCAGAATTTCCTCCCACAGGACCAAATCATTGTTGGCTCTGTTGGTTTGGTAGCAGTGCAATTGTTTCATTATGACATGCTATCCAGAGCATCTGCAATGCTTCTGGTGTGAGGATTTTGCGTCTTTTTCGATATCAAAAATGAAAATTTTCCCATGTATTATATTAAATATCATTACCATTTGACAATTTCTTTTTCTCTCTGAAAGCTGCATTCTAATACAGTGAACACAACTCAACTGTAGCCCCTTTCAGAAACCATCACTGATAACTGCATGTTTTTATTTCCAAACTATTGAACTATGATGGCCATATTGGATATATCAGAATCTAATTATCAAGAAAACCTCCTTCCTCCGTCATAAGTAATCCCCCATAAAACAAGCAACAAGCAACAATAAAAACAAGAGGCCCCAAGGGGCTTTAATCACTCGACTGACAAACTGGTTCAAAGAAGTATTTTGGGCCACATTCAGTTAGTCATCGTTTATCAACACTACATCAGGAATGAAGTCAGGAAATTATCATAACTCTGGTGTCCATGTCAAATGATTATTATCATAGGTCTTTCTGACTGCTTCCAATTCTATCAGGTATAGACAAGCACTGCCAAACTTCCAACGGTTGTTACGTCATCGCCGTTTGAAAGGCAAATTTTATGGAAAAACACTAAGGAATGGATTTGAACAAACATGAACCTCACCTGTCCCTCCCCCCAATTGATAACCCAAATATTAAGTGTAGGATTTGATTCGAACAAACTTGAATCTGACACCCCTAGAGATGTCATATACCAAATATGAAAGGATTCTGGATGGTGGATCTGAACAAGAGGTTACCCATATTGCACTAAGTTAAACTTTGAGCTCCAATACTGAGACCAAATATTAACACAGGGACCCGATATGAACAAATTTGAATCTAACACCTCTAGAGATGCCACATGCCAAAGATCAAAGGATTCTGACTCGTGGATCTGAAGAAGATTTTAAGTTTACTCATACTGCACTAAGTTAAACTTTGGGCTCCTGTAGAGAGTTCAAATATTAACCCAAAGACCCGATCTGAACAAATGTGAATCTGAAAATCTAAAGATATTGTATACCAAATATGAAAGCATTCTGACTGGTGCATCTAAAGAGGAAGATTTTTAAAGAAATTTCCGCATATTGCACTAAGTTCAAATTTTGAACCCAGAGAACTCGATTTGAACAAACTTGAATCTGATCCCCCTAGAAATGTTGTATACCAAATATCAAAAGATTCTAATTCATGGTTCTGGAGAAGATTTTTTTTAATTTTGGAAAACAATTTATGGGTGCTATCAGAATTATGGCCCCTGTGGGCATGGTAACTTTATTTGAACAAACTTGAATTGACATTTGATAAGGAATATGCACATCAAATTTGGTTCAATTCGATCCAGTGGTTTATGAGAAGTCAACAATGTAAAGTTCATGCAGGATGGACGTTGGCAGAACAACAAACAGAAAGTGATCACTTAAGCTCCCCCTGACTTTCAGTCGAGGTGAGCTAAAAACTCAAAATGGTTGCCGTGGCAACCATATTGATATACAAAATGCTGGTTATCGAAAGGAACCTTCCTATACTCAACAGTAATGCACCAGAAAAACATGTGATACACTGATGACTTTTATGGCAGGCATATTGAGTATGTCAGAATACTAATTATTAAAAGGAATCTTTCGAGAGTCAACAATAATTCAACAAAAGAAATGCAATCCTTTAGCTATTTGTTTTACCATCTTTTCAGTGGGATAGTGGAGGCTGTGAGTGTATATGTGGATTGATAGCTAACCTTAACTCTTCTCTCTACTGACCCTAATCCCACTGCAAGCCTAAAATTAACAAAATCCCAACCCCATCCTTTTAACACAATGAATGGACCTGTTGAAGAGCCACATAAGCAATCTTTTTGACACATAATTTTTGAGTATGACAGGGAAGATAATGGTTGGAAATCATAAGTGGCAGTTTGAATTAGGGGAGCAGGGGACAAAAACTTGGGTCCAAAGGTCATAATATACTTTTTGAGTGTGATTCTTTTGAAGCTCTTACAAATTCTCAAGCCCCTCCAGATGCCTTATTTTGAGTATGAAAGGGAAGGTGATGGTTAGAAACCATAGGTGGTAGTTTGAAGTAGGGGAATGGAATTGTGGGGATTTGCTCCCCAAATCACCTGATTTCACCATTGGCCTACTCCTTGTTGTTAACATTATTGTAAAGTATCCTGGGAGACCACTGATTCTGCGTTGAAGCTGAAAATTAACTCAGAATACATGCCCACACACACTCACATGCATGAACGTCTATACAGAACAAGAGGTCCCAAAGAGGCTTAATCGCTCACCGAATAAAGTGGTTCAAAGAAGATCACATTCAGTTAGTTATGGTTCATCAACACTACAGAGGAATGAAGTCATGAAATTATTCATAACTCAAGTGTCCATGTCAGATGATAATTATCATATCTCTTCCTGGCTGCTTCCAATTCTATCAGCTACAGACCAGCTATGCCAAACTACCAAGGGTTATTATGTCACTCCCAGACTGTCATTTTGAGGTAGGTGATGGCCCTGGGCCGCAGTCGCCCGTCTGAGTTCAAAATTCTGCGGACGATAAATGTCTGTCTAACCCAGATTTCTGCTGCCCATTAATTCAGTCGAAGGCACCTCAAAATTGGCCGTCTCAAACGGCAATTTTCACAGATTGAAGGAGGTAACAAAGCACAATTTGTGAAGTTTGTAGTGTGTTGTCAATGTAGTCACACAGAGACAGTAAATAACTTTCCATATACGAGTGCGAGGTCTGCCAATTCCAAAGTTGTAATTAGTTATTACATTGTACATCAGACTGTGACAAGTCTTGTGTCACGCGCGATTATGGGATATAATATACCCAAGCCAGTTCGACCCCTGACGATTCGCCTGGGACGTTTCAACACAAAATTAAAGCCGGGACCATTCGTCCCCCAAATCTGATTGGTTTGCCCTAAGTTATCGGCATCTGGTGGTGAGCATAGTGCACTGGCTTGTACAGTCATCATGTAATGTATAGATACGGGCTTGGTTATTTGGATGCAAGATAACTATAACACTCACTGTTAGTAAGTGTCATGGGTAAACTGGTATCTTGCATCCAAATATTCAAGGCTTCATCTACACATTACGTGATGTCGTACATAATAATTACACAAACCATGTACCTTAAAATGATATTAGTTGTCTACCCAGCAGGCTGAAACAAAATGGCACCCACAAACCATAAAAGGCCCTCCTGGGGTCATTTTAGGTGAACCCAAAATGGCCTCCTGGGGTGATTTGAAGCAAACCATAATGGCCCTCCTGCAGTTTTCAAAATGACAAGCCTGTCACTACACATGGAAATGCAAATTTTAAGGAAAAAAACCCACTTAGGAATGGTTTAGAACAAACTTGGACCCCCCACACCCCTGCCTATCCCCCTCCCCTACCCCCAACTAAATCCCAAATTGTAAGGCAAGAAGTGGATATGATCTTCCCAGAGATGTTATATACCAAATATGAAAATATTCTGATTGGTGGTTCAGGAGAAAAAGATTTTTGAAGAAAATCCCTCATATTGCACTAAGTTAAAATTCAGGCTCCCATTGGGAGCCCAAATATTAACCCAGGGACTCAACTTGAACAAAATGAAAGGAATTCTGACAGGTGGATGTGAAAAAGAAACTTTTTAAACAAATTTCCTCATATTGCACTAAATTAAACTTTGGGTGCCAACAAAGAGCCCAAATATTAACCTAGGGACCCGATTTGAACAAATTTGAATCTGAGCCCCCTAAAAATGTTGCATACCAAATATGAAAGCATTCTAATTGGTGGAGCAAAAAAAAAAGATTTCTGAAGAAATTTCCTCATTTTGCAATAAGGTAAAATTCAGGCTCTCATAGCGAGCCAAAATATTAACCCAGGGACTCGATTTGAACAAACTTGAATCTGACCCCCCCCCCCTCCCCCCCCCTCCCCCCCTAGAGATGTTGTATACCAAATATCAAAAGATTCTAATTGATGGTTCTGGAGAAGATTTTTAACGAAATTTCCTCATATTACACTAAGTTAAACCTTGGGCTCCAATAGAGAGCTCAAATATTAACCCAGGGGCCCCCGATGAACAAATGTGAATATGACCCTCTTAGAGATGTTGAATACCAAATATGAAAGGATTCTGACTGGTGGATCTGAAGAAGAAAATTTTTTAAGAAATTTCCCCATATTGCACTAAGATAAAATTTCGGGCTCACATAGAGAGCCCAAATATTAACCCAGGATCTCAATTTGAACAAACTTGAATCTGACCTGCCCCGAGATGCTGTATACCAAATATGGAAGGATTCTGACTGGTGGATCTGAAGAAGATTTTTAAAGAAATTTCCATAGGAAGCCTAAATATTAACGGAGAAACTTGATGCGAACAAACTTGAATCTGACCCTCGTAACAATGATGTTTACCAAATATTAAAACATTCTGACTAGTGGTTCTGAAGAAGACTTTTAAAGCTTATCTCCCATACTGCCCTAAGTTAAGATTTGGGTGCCTGTATTGAACCCAAATACGAACCGAGGGACTTATTTGACACACTTGTATCTGACCCCCACCTCCCCCCTCCTCCCAATGGATGCTGTATGCCAAATATCAGAAGATTCTGATCAGCGGTTCTGGAGAAGAAATTTTTTTTTATATTTGCGAATATGCCGACTCAGCATTTTTTCAATGCCCCCCACAGAACATGTTAACAAAACCGATGGCAATTTTCTTTTATCATCTGATTCTAATGGTCCTAAGGATACTTCACACCAAATAACAGTTCTCTGTTCCATATGGTTTGAGAAATATGGACGTTTGAAAATATTTTCTATTTTTCGCTCCTGGGGAACATGGGAAATTTTTATTAGCATGAATCAAATACATATGACCCAATAACCACATACCGAATTTCATTCAAATTGGACCATCGGTTCAGAAAACAGAAATTTGGGGTGGGTCAAAAAATCTTGTCCCTCCCATTACGAAGGCAAATATTGCTTCACAAACTTTGAACAAACTTGATTCTACACCTCAGAAGGAAGCTACATGCCAAATATCAAATCATTGTACCCACTGGTTCATGAGAAGATTTTTCCAGAATTTTGGAACATTTTCCCCCACTCCCTCCCTATGGAGCATGGCAACATTACTTGAATAAACTTGAATTCACATATGATAAGGACTGTGCCTATCAAATTTGGTTCAATTTGGCCCAGGGATTTAGGAGAAGTCGATAATGTAAAGTTCACGATGGACGGACGGATGATGGACAGAAAGTGATCACTTGAGCTCCCCGACTTTCAGTCAGGTGAGCTGAAAATCAGTAGGATGAATATTGTTGATAAATTATCACTAAAATTACTTTGTTGAAATTTGAAAAACATGGAAAAAAAACACTAGAAATAAAAAAATATTACCTCTTTTTTTAAAGAATCTTCACTGGTTTCTGAAGAGACCTGAATCATATGGGACAAACTCTTCCCTGTCCAAGTTTCAATCATTCTATTTAGTTTTATATAGCTTTCTGAAAAAAAATGGTTTCATAAATATCAACACTCATAACATACCGTATTTACTCTATGTATTGGAACAGCTAAAAATAATTATTTTCACAGGTGTCCCAATTCTTAGAAAATGGGGAAAGAACAGAGCCTGGTCTTGATTTGATGCTGAATAAAGTTGCGTGTGATTCGTTTTCCATCACTATATACGAAAATCGCCGTCCAATTTTTTTTTATATTTTCATTTTTTGCTTCCAAAACATAGCTTATGCCCCTCATTGGAACGGAGCTTTGCGCTCGTTCTAATGAGGGGTCATAAGCTATGTTTTGGAAGCAAAAAATGAAAATTTTTAGTTACACAAGAATTCTTTTTATGAGTGTCATCTGCCACTAGCGTTCAGTAAAGGGTTGAAGACTGTGGGAAAGAACAGTGCCTGGTCTTGATTTGATGCTGAATAAAGTTGTGTGTGATTAGTTTTCCATCACTATATACAAAAATCGCCATCCAATTTTTTTTTATATTTTCATTTTTTGCTTCCAAAACATAGCTTATGATCCCTCTTTGGAACGAGCGTATTGCACTTGTTCCAATGAGGGATCATAAGCTATGTTTTGGAAGCAAAAAATGAAAATTTTTAGTTACCCATTTTTTATGAGTGTCGTCTGCTACTAGCGATGGGCCAACTGGAAATAAATCTCCTGAATGTCCCAAACTTTGGAGCATAAAAAAAATATAGTTTCCTGGAAAAAATGTGTGTCTCAAATCATAGAGTGTCCCAATACATAGAGTAAATACAGTAGTTTTTGTTCGTCATAGGGTATACATGTACCAGAGACCAGCCTATGGAGTAAATTGAGGGAGAAGTCACTTTTCCCTTAACAGAGTTTAGGGAGAAGTCAACTGAAAACAAGGAGAAGTGGGCCAGAGAAGTATGAATAATGGGCTTCCACATGTTTGTTCCATTATATACTCTTTTCAGGTGGTAATAGCTTACAAAAGCTGAAAGAAATAAAGAGAAAGAAAAAACATGTTTATGTAATTTATTAAAAGAAAAGAAATCGGCAAAAAAATTAATGTCAGGATGCAACCCCCCTCCCCACCATTCCACAAACTTAATAACAGTCTCAACTTGCTCAACTCCAAACCTGTGATTTAATTACGCATGATTCTGTGTGATTGCGTGCAATTTCGGGTGCTTGCATATTATTTCATTTGACCATGGTATTTTGGCATACCCATATTGAACAGTAATATCATCACCTGCATTATTTTTTCAAACGTTCTCTCTGAAAACATTTTCTGAAAACATTCCAAGAAAATGGCTTTCATATCCAAAAAATTATAAATTTAAAGTAATTTGTATATTTTTTATACTTACCAATGGCCCAAACTAGCTGGTGCAAACACAAAGTTATCAAGGGCCAAACACAAATTTTGACCCCCCTCCCCCCCCCCCCCCCCCCCATCCCCAAAATGGAGAATGAAAGGTACAACCTTGAAAAGCAGAACTTTAAGCCGAAACTTTAAGCTGGGAATACTCAGTAAAACTGATTGGCAAAAAAGGGTTAAATATTTCCTAAAACCGATAAAAGAAATCATTGATGTAAATGGAATCATTAAGTTGTATTGACCCTGCAAGAATTAGAGTAAGAAAGTTTGTGGCAAAGTCTAATTTCAAATACAAAGAAAGTAAGTCTGAAAACATATTTAAAAGGGGTTGAAATCATGCCGATTTTAATGAAAATCACTGTAGAAATGTTCAGTAGATAGAAATTGTCCCAAATAAGAAACAATAAAACTGTTTGAAGAATTAAAGGTGTAATTTTAAAACACCCCACCCAAAAAAAACTTTAACCAAAAACTTTAACCTGGAAGTTGTAAGTTAAATTGCCATACAAAAAAGGGTTAAATATTTCCCAAAATAACACGAAACATAAAAAAAAAATAAAAACAAAATGAGAATGATACAAACATTAGTAATATCAATTTAAAAGAAAAAAACAACAAAAAACTTTAAGGTTGACTAAAAAACTTTAACCACAAACTTTAACCAGAACTCCAAATGTTAACAGACAGACAGAAGAAAGTCATGACTAAACAGAAAAAAAAAAACCACTTGAACCTTCAGTTAAAAACTTTAACAACAAACTTTAACCAAAACTCTAAATGTTAACAGATGGACAATTAATTATATTAAACAAGAGCTATGCCAGACATTCCATAATACACCTGGTGAGCAGTTTGAATCAATACCAACCTGTATCCCAATAAGTTGAAGCAAGTTATTGCATGGAAGACAGCAAACAGCCCAATTTTATTCTCATAAGTTGAAGCTACAAACCAAGTTTGAAAACTCTAGTTAAGGACCGTAACTCCTGACTGATGGAAATGGGTGGGTGGAGCTGAAATCCAATACCAACGTGTGAGCCATATGTTTTCAAAATTTGAAAACAGAAGGTCAAATCAAAATAAAGTTATTGCACGGAAACCAATAAAAGGCCCAATTTCTGACAAAGGGCTGTAAGTTTGGTAAAAATGGTCGGGGAAAGCTGAAATTCATTACCAATATGTATTTCCATATGTTAATACTACGAACCAAACTTGAAAACTCCAGGTTGAATCATACTAATCTTAATGCACTAAACTAACAAATTGCGCAATTTTGTGCAAATAAAGGGTTGTAACTCTGGCAAAAAATAAGTGGGCAGAGGTAAAATTCAATGCAAACTCTGATATGTTTATGCAACAAATCCATTGTGCAACCCCCCAACCCAATCAAATTCAAGACAGTAGTTTATGAGAAGTCGATAATGTCAAGTCCATGATGGATGGATAGTGCTCACTAAAACTCCCCTTGAGGTGAGCTAAAGTTAAGAGTTAAATATTACTGCAACAGTCTTCAGTAACCTATGTCCACAATATCAATCACCTGAAAAGACCCACAGAAGCAAAACTCGCCTTAACACAAACTTTTACATGTCCACAATATCAATCACCTGAAAAGACCCACAGAAGCAAAACTCGCCTTAACACAAACTTTTACAAACTAAAATTGAATATGTACAGATAGATATGAATATTTTGACTGAAAAATTATAAATTTTAAATAATTTGAATATTTTTATACTTACCAATGGCCCAGACTAGCTGGTGCTCACTCAAAAATTAATCCAGGGCCAAACACAAATTTTGCCCCCCAATCCCCCAAAATTTGCATGCAAAACCGAAAAATTGATGTCCTATCTGGTCCTCCATACTTTTTAGATCTGCGCATGCGCAGTATCCAGGAAGGAAGCGAAATTGGCATCAACCATCATTCTTTCTACAGATTGCCTGTTAAATGTTATAAACAGCAGGGAGGTATGAGTGCCCACTCATGGGAGGGTCATACCATCTGGGCCATTGGTAAGTATAAAAAATATACAAATTACTTAAAATTTATAATATTTTTATTCAACAACCAATGGCCCAGAGTAGCTGAACCGTAAAAAGGCTGGAGGGCCAAGGACATAAAGGAAAATCCAATCTCTCAATTACTTTAGTAGAGGATAGCTCCTACAGGAGAATAGGAGAAGATAGGAATTATATATGTCTTTCTCCTTTACGAAAAAAGAGAAAGGCATAACACCAACAATGTAATTGAGTATTACATAATATATAATTGTCCATTTAATGCCAGCATAACCCACTATGCTAATTCGGTGAAGGAAGCCAAAATATAAAGAGAGTCCAGAGAATGAGACTCTTTATTCTCATTTAAAACTGTCTGAGGATTGTATATCAACACCCGTTTGACGTGTGACATATACAAATGCTTCACAGTGGGCTACACTTTAAAAAATGTACATAAATGAGACATAGTATTTGCTTCACACCGAGCCACTCATTAAAACCATCCGAGCACTGACTCAGGATTACTGACACCGGAGGAGGTCTTCCCTTGCTTTTCACTATAAATCCAGATGATCATAAGGGGAATAAACAGCTGCGCCATGAGCGCCTGATACTCCTGTTATTAATTACAAGAAGGAAACACACAATATGAGTATACATGTGTACTTGTGAGGTTTTTTTATATTCTTGTACAATAATCATAACCAACAACATACTGTGTTCATTAATTTGGAAATAAATTATTTGAATTTCATGCATATATCTTATGTCAATAGATCATAACTTCAAGTAAAAATGGTAAATGTATTGAATACATTGTTCAACATCTGAACTTTTAAGTAGTTTATATAATAAAATAATTCGATAATCATTACCAGAAAAAACAGAAGAGAAATAGGATAACAGTGGGGAAACAATGAAAAAATCATGAAAATTGCTCTAAGCATTTTCAAGTTGTTGTTCGACATTTGGAAAATTGCTTATATTTTGACGAAAAAGTCCCATAACTCTGGAATGACATATCCGACGATGACACAAATAGAAAGGGATATTCCTTCCATCAACATATACTTTCTACCAAAAAATCATGAAAATTGCTCAAAGCATTTTCAAGTTATTGTCAGACATGTGGAAAATTGCCTATATTTTGATGAATAAAGTCCCATAACTCTGGAATGACAAATCGGACAGTGACATAAATTGAAAGGGAGCTTCCTTCCATCAACATATACTTTCCACCAAAAAAATCACAAAAATTGCTCGAAGCGTTTTCGAGTTATTGTATGATGTGTGGATGGATGGATGGATGGATGGACGGACAGACAGATGGATGGATGGATGGACGGATGGATGGACGGTCAGCGGTACACCATAATACGACCGTTTTTCAAAACGGGCGTATAAAAACCATCCCCCGTCCTTCCCCTTGTTCTGAGGTAAATATCCTCAGAATGAAGAGAGCAACGGAACAGTGTCAATGCTGAACGGACAGCCTAAATACCTCTAGATGTAACCATTAATGGATGACATTCTGAGAAACAGAAAGAGGACCCAAAGATCTAAGGTCACCGGAGATGGACTCTAAATTTCTCAGGTAAAACTTGGTAAATGAAGAGGGCTTTGTCCAGTACACAGCCTTCATGAGATCAGTATTGGCTATACTGTTAGAATAAGCCCAAGAAGTGTACAGTGCTCTAACCTCGTGCGCTGATATTTTATTAACTGAACGTTGATCCGAAGATAGATTTTCATAGGCAATGCGTATTGCCAACCGAATCCATCTAGCGACGGAATGAACAGAAATATCCTTTCTGTTAGAAATCAATGAAAGAAAGAAAAGTTTTCTTCCTGTTCTAACAAAATCTGATCAATGTTTATAAATGTGCATAGCCCTGACTGGACACAGCAAAGGTCTACCGTTATTGGAGGATGGCAGATCCTTAATGATAATAGGCTCAGGTCGCTTGTCTGGAATCTGATTCTTAGCCAAAAACACCATTTCCGTAGTGAGGGTAATGGTATTACTCACACTACAGAAGTGAGATTCAACAACAGATAAAGCGTGAAGTTCACTAATTCTTCTAGCAGATGCAAAGGCTAAGAGAAATGCCGTTTTATAGGTCAAAAATTTGAACTCTTCAGTGGGCTTCTTTGAGCTTCAACAGAACCCAAGCCAAATTCCACTTAGGAATTAATCTGAGGGTTCTAGGTCTATTAATAGAGAAATTTCTAACTAGCTTGGATAATGAAGTATTTGATCCAATAGCCAAGTTATCATGATGAGTGTAAGTATCTATCAGATAACATAGACCTATAGCGCTTAATAGTGACGGGCTGCACTTTGAGATCATCAAACGGCAATATTTGGTATGGACGGATCGTATATGTCTATCGACTGATTCTGACACCAATGGAAGACAAGAGGGATGTTACATCCCAACGCTCACCTACATTCGCGCTTGATAATGTCGTTCCAATGTAACATGCCTAATATTTAGTTAATATAAATCATTAACTAGGCATCAAATGATTAATGTGGTTTATGTGATGGCTTTGGAAAGTCTATATTTCTGCATTTATTATATATCAATTCAACATAGAATCATTGGATACATCTTTTAGAAATGTTTATGATTAAGAATATGAATTGTGAGGCCAGATATTAAATCATAAATAAGAATTAGGAAAGGCTTTCATAAATCACTGAAATTTTAATTGAAGTACATTCATTGGTTAAAGAGGAGTTGCGAAAAAACATTCGTTCAAGAAAGTGACTATAAGTCCCAACAAAAATACATCACATCAACAACTAAAATAAGCCTTAATGTTACTAGTAACAAGTATGAAAAAGTATTAAATAATAAAAAAAAAAAGTTAAAAAAATTTTTTTTTAAAGAAAGTGAATATAAGTCCCAAAAATCCCCGTCAAATTCCTCAAATATGTATGTAATAAGGGCGCAACGTTACCGCAATGTAGTTCAGTAACCCATGCGTACAATATCAATTGCCTGGAAAGACACATAGAAACAGAACTCACCTTAACACCTCACCTTAACACAAACTTTTAGAACTTAAAATTGAGTAAGTCAGACAAAAACGTGAACATTGTGACTGAAAAAAAGAAAAGAAATCAGTTAAATTTCTGCATACAGTAGGGTTAATACTTACAGCTGTTATTGAAATGAGAAAATAAACAGTAATGAGAGGTGAAGGCACCACAATCTGCACAAAAGCTGACTTTAACGCAAATTCTTACAACACCTAAACGCTAATTCTTACAACAAGTTTTGGCAGAAAATAAGCCTCAAATTCCTCAAATATGCATGTAATGAGGGTTAAATATTACTACAATGGAGTTCAGTAACCCAAGTGCAGAATATTAATCACCTGGAAAGACACATAGAAACACAACTCACCTAAACACAAAGTTTACAAAGTTTTACAACTTAAAATTTACTAAGTCCGAGAAAAACATGAAAATTTTGACTGAAAAAAAAGAAAATTTCCGTTAAATTTCTGCATACAGTAGGGTTAATACCTACAGTTGTTATTGAAATATGAAAATCAACAGTAATGAGAAGTTAAAGCAGCACAATCTGCACAAAAGCTGACTTTAACGCAAATTCTTACAACACCTAAACGCAAATTCTTACAACAACTTTTGGCAGAAAATTTTAGGTGAAATTTGAAAAAAGGTCATAGTATCAGGGTTAAATACTGTTCTGATAGTCCCCTACACATATGCAATATCAAAGGCCTGAGCCCACTGATCTTTGAGAACTCACCTTAACACCTCACCGTAACACAAACTTTTAGAACTTAAAATTTACTAAATCCGAGAAAAACATGGAAATTTTGACTGAAAAAAAAGAAAATTTCCGTTAAATTTCTGCATACAGTCGGGTTAATACCTACAGTTGTTATTGAAATATGAAAAACAAGAGTAATGAGAAGTTAAAGCACCACAATCTGCACAAAAGCTGACTTTAACGCAAATTCTTACAACACCTAAACGCTAATTCTTACAACAAGTTTTGGCAGAAAATCAGCCTCAAATTCCTCAAATATGCATGTAATGAGGGTTAAATATTACTGCAATGGAGTTCAGTAACCCAAGTGTAGAATATTAATCGCTTGGAAAGACACATAGAAACACAACTCACCTAAACACAAAGTTTACAAAGTTTTACAACTTAAAATTTACTAAGTCCGAGAAAAACATGAAAATTTTGAGTGAAAAAAAAGAAAATTTTCGTTAAATTTCTGCATACAGTAGGGTTAATAACTACAGTTGTTATTGAAATATGAAAATCAACAGTAATGAGAAGTTAAACCAGCACAATCTGCACAAAAGCTGACTTTAACACAAATTCTTACAACACCTAAACGCAAATTCTTACAACAACTTTTGGCAGAAAATTTTAGCTGAAATTTGGAAAAAAGTCGTAGTTTCAGGGTTAAATACTGTTCTAATAGTCCCCTACAACCTACATATGCAATATCAAAGGCCTGAGCCCACTGATGCTTGACAAATTCACCTTAACATTAAATCTTACAATATTGGACACGCCGGACGCTGACGCCCGAGGTTATCACAATAGCTCACCACATCTTACAGATGTAGGTGAGCTAAAAACCCTCCACTTCGCTGCATAGTTAAACATAGACGAGGACCTCCTACAGTTAGAAATTGTGTCGACTGCACATTCTGTAAACTGTTTTCCGTGCAAGAAGGACACACAACAGAAATACGTGAAGGTTGAGACCTTCCGGATTGTGATGCAGAGCGCGAGACTTCCCCTGATAAAGAAGGACCTCTCGAGGAAGCTTCCGGGGAACGTCCCTTAACAAACACCTGAGAAGATCGATCCAAGTTTTCTGTGATGACAGAGTTGCTACTACCAGAATTTTGCAACAAGACTGTTTGATCTTTAACAGAATCTGCTGAATCAACGGAGTTGGAGGATATGCATATCCTATCATTCTGTCCCATGAGATCGACCGAGCATCTACTGTGTACGCTTGATGATCTGGGCATGGCGACACGAATGTCGGTAATTGATTGTTCAGGTGTGTCGCAAAAAGATCTACCATGGGACGATCCCACTGGTAACAAATCTGTCTGAATATTTGCTTGTTGACAGTCCATTCCGATGGTAACAGGTGACCTTTCCAAGAGAGCGAGTCTGCTAGTACATGCAGATGACCCGGCATGAGATGAACATGATAATTCATGACGTATAGGAGAACCCTCTCCGTTAATTCACATAATGGAATTCACACTCCAGTTCTGAGTAAAGAATGTCTGGAGGGGACGCGTGCGCAAGCGGCCCATCAGAATAAAATCCGCAGCCACTCCGCACAGCCCTATCAGTCGCATGAATTCCCTCGCTGTTAATGCATCTGAGTGTAGACAAAAGCGAGCATAACAACTGACTAATTTCGCTCTGGGTAATGGCAGATGAACCAGATTGTTGTGAGTCTCGAAGCTCATTCCCAAGTGAGTGAACGACTTGGACGGAGCTAGATCCGACTTTTTCTCGTTTACAATGAAACCAAGATGTCGGAGTGATAGAAGCAGACTCTGAACATCATCTCTGCAGAATGTCGTCCAAGTAAGCCGACGTTACCACAGACAAATGAGCTCGGAAGTATGACATTACCGAGTTCATTATTCAAGTGAATGCCCAGGGAGCCAGGTTCAGACTACAGCACACTGCTCTGAACTGATAAACCTTCCCTTGTACGGCAAAATGCAGGTACTTTCTGAATGCCGGATGTACCCGGACATGAAAGTAAACGTCCTTTAGATCTATGCTTGCCGCATAGTCATTCACTCAAATGCTCGCTCTTATCGATCAAATGGTCTCCATAGAAAACTTTGGAGGAACGATAAGCTTGTTTATCCAGCTCAAGTCTATTACTGGCCGGAACGGGCCATCTGGCTTCGGTACAAGGAACAGGTGACTGTTAAAACCCTGAGAATTTTGATTCTCGATGACATCTACTGCTTCCTTTAATAAGAGAGCCTGTACCTCCGCTAGCGAGAGACTCTCTTTTGCAAGGATCCGACAGAAGATTTGTCCAATGTGGACATCTTGTTAATGGGGGTTTCGTTCGGAATGCTAGCCGTGAGCAGTCCAAGACTACACTTCTCACCCACTGATCTTCTGTGACTGTTATCCAGTATCTCGCAAAGTTTGATAACCTTCTGCCAATAGGCCAGCAATAGAGGTCTTGAACATCACCTATATGACCTTACGGGAGGAGAAACGGTGTCCTCCCCACGAAGAACCTCACCCCGTCGACCTTGGGGTGTCTGACCGATAGTCCCGATCAGACTTACACCCTCTTCCCAAGTCGCTATATTGACATCCTCCAGAGTAATTGTATGAGGGTTTCTTGTACCCTAGCGAGGAGTTCCCTTTTGATGTTTTAGATTTGGAACGTCCTCCTTTACTCCTGTCTGCTGAAGCGGGTTGTTGAGATGCCGACTTCCATATCAGAGCAGTGGACGCTTTCTTAGTAGCTTGTTCGTATACTAACGAAAGCTTGTCGTCAAAAATAGTATGTTTGGAGACCGTAGCGACCCGGAGAGAGCTTTTTACATTGTCATCTATAAATGATGACGATGCAAGGGCAGCATCACGTCTAATTAACTCCAGATTAGCCACTGTCAGGGCAGAGTTATACTTGGTATTCAGAACTGCCCTGGAAAGAACTGTAAGTGAGGTACACACGTCCTCAAATTCCTTTCCATTGAGACGTTGCACCATAGCTCTAGTAAGGTGATCTGCATAGGACACTGCGTCCAAATTCACTCTATTTGATGAAATTGCAGTTTCCATTACATCTGAGTGAGTACGGAATGATGCAGGTAAGGATATATCTAAATCCCCGGCCTGTTCATCCAAATGCAGTGGAGCTCTCTGAACATCTCCAATCGTTTTAATTGAACGTGGTCCAAGGAACGGTATATTTATGTAAGATGTTAACAAGAAACCGCCTTTTTTCCTTGCACTCGAGAGGTTGAATATGGCGTCGTCTACATGGCCGGAGGCCTGCGACACCTGCCTAGACTGAACCGGAAAAGAAAGAATTTCTTCCTTTCTCCATATAAAATCTGCGTCTAGCGATGCCAGCGGTTTTTCTCTTGTTGTCGCAGCATTCTGATTCGGTGGAACACATTCAGAGTAGTATTGATGGATGAAATCCATTGCAACCATGTGCTGTTCAGAAAGGGAAGGGTAATCCTCTTCCTTATCCTTTTCACCATCTGAGTGAATCAGTTGTGAATCTTGGTCCATTACATCTGCGTGAACAGACGACTGGACCGACCCAGCACCGTCCGACAGCTCAGGTTCTGAGTCTGAGTGAGGCTGCTCCTACACTTGCTGGGATGCTGTGATCAGCTGTGCAATTTGTGACAGCAAGTCCATCATCGAGGCCTGAGGAGCAGCGGTTTTCTGTTTCTTAGCCGCTTGCTGCTCCTGGGACGGCATTCCAGAGATGGATCTCTTCTCCGAACGTCCTGATGATCAAGCCCTCATCCCCTTAGCTACTGGATGGTCCGACTTCACGGGCGGAGAGTGGTCCCTTATTCGCGCAGAAGGCTGGATATCCGAAGTCGGGTAGCTAGCTTGGGAGTTTAACAGGAGGGCTTCAAGGAAGGACAGGGAAGGAACACTTAACAAAAAAAATTTTGATAAAAATTATTAAGTTACAGCCCTGAACGTTCCAAACCACCGTAGTTCCTTTCCATCATCCATTTATGTCCTTGGATCCACCAATTTTACCATCGATTTGTGTCTGGCATCCTCAAAATTGAGATTTAAAAGCAGAGATGTCAGCTGAATGTTGCTGACTTTAGGGCCAAACAAAGAATGATGGTTGGCGCCAATTTCGGTTCCTTCCTGGATACTGCACATGCGCAGATCTAAAAAGATGGAAGACCAGATAGGACATCAATTTTTCGGTTTTGCATGCAAATTTTATGGTTTGGGGGACAAAATTTGTGTTTGGCCCTGGATTAATTTTTGTGTTAGCACCACAGCTAAACTGGGCCATTGGTGTTGTATAAAAATACCTTTTTTCATAACATTTGTGCATACAGTAGGGTTAATACCTAAAGATATCCTCTGAATAGGAACAAGCAAATTCAGTGAATTCATGTCTCCCGCTGGGCAGCAGTTTCAAAGAGAATTAATGCATCCAGTGGAATATAGTTGAGTTGCAAGTGGAAGTTATTTAGAACAGACAGAACAGACAGTGCTTCAGAGAGTGGTTATCAGATTTATTTTCACAGAGGTCCCTGTCAAAGCAAGTGAAGTGATGTGGAGTATAACTGTGAGAATCACTAAAAATTAAGACTGTATGATAAGGCCATACAAAGTTGATTGTCTGTTTCTCAGGCCATTTTTTCCCAAAAAGCATGAGGGTGGGAGTTTTTTTTTCTTTTTATTTTCTCCCCGAGAGGTTGTTTGTGGTAATTTGACGCCCACCCAAACGCCTGGTGGACCACGAAAAATTTCGCAAATATATTGGTTATTCACCATAGGGGTGTTGGGTCATAAATGAACATTTTTATACTGTGGGGTTTGAATGTTTGTTTTTTCAGTGATACGTGAAAATTATAATACAGGACGAAACGCCTCGTGGGCGAAACATCTCAGTTTGAAACGTCTCTGGGACAAATCAAATGTCGAAGTGCCAACTTTCAGAGATTTATTTTACCAAAAAAAAAAAATCCTTTCACAACCTGCCTAATAAAATCGTGAATCGCAATTTTTCTCCATTATATTCAAAATTATCACAATCCATTTGAATGGGCAGTTCATCCATAAATCATATTTTTCGGAAATCTGAAAATGAAATACAAAACGAATATTTACGTGTTTTTATTAACCAATTCGACCGCACATACCTGCCTATATGCGATTTATTTTCAACTATGACTGTTATTTTTATATCAAGCAACGGTTACTATTAGTTATCCAATTATCCTGCATCACAAATGCATTTATTTAAATTAACTGGGAAACTCGTAACAGTTTCAAATAACAGTACACAAATTCCCAATGACAGCCATTTACAATACAAATGTTACTAAAAATAAATGCCAGGAGACGGTGTTCCATTCAGCATAGCACCTGACTTTGCAGACTTTCTGAGGATTGGTGTGAATCAAACGTGGTGTGAATCGACCATTCCCCTTTGTGACTGTTTGTTGTCAGACTGAAAGACACCTTCCTTCTTCTGTCATTATTACTTACATTTCACAGAATAAAACACTCTTTGTCGTGAATATTGCTAAAACCCACCCACTTTATTGAAGTATGATGTAGAAAAAGCTTGAAGTGTGTTAATTTAAAATTTGCAAACGCATCGATATCGATTTACCGAAATGAGCACAATATCTCAAATTTTTTTTGAAGATTTTTTGGTGTCATAAAAAGGTTGCATGCGCACCAAAAATGACCATGCGCGCGGGC
The DNA here is from genome assembly GCA_031216915.1 of Pictodentalium vernedei. Lineage (NCBI taxonomy): Eukaryota > Metazoa > Mollusca > Scaphopoda > Dentaliida > Dentaliidae > Pictodentalium > Pictodentalium vernedei. The sequence goes on along the minus strand of CM062295.1, from coordinate 168,042,184 downwards.
CTGAGAAACAGAGGTTCTTTTTTTTATGGCCTAAGACATATTACATTAAACTGATGTGAAAAGTGTTAACCACCCTGTAAATCTTGTGAGTGGAAGTTAATGAAACCCTGGAAGTAATGTCCAGATAATATGGTGGTCTGTATATGGTACTGGGAGAGTCTGACTTTGCAGAGTTGCAAAAGAAGTAATGATGAAGACATATTCTGGTTTCACAATGATAACAAAGTTACACAAGAAGTTCTGTGAAGATCGGTTCATAATTACGGCTTTTAGTCAGAGGAACGTTGATGCATGGGCAGACGGACAGGCAGACGGACAGATTTTCGGTACAAAATTTCCCACATTCGAACATGACCTAGGTATTGATAAAAGTAATCCATATATGAAATTTCATTGAAATCAGTTGACTCTAAGGAAAGTTAGAGTCTGGAAACCATCAGCCAATCAAATTTAAGCAACCTAATTAAATATGCACAGAAAATGCCCATGTTCGAAATTGGACCCACAATTGATGAAAGTGATCTACTACCCAAATTTCATCGAAATCGACTGACTGTAAGGAAAGTTAGAGTCTGGAAACGAAAAACACGGAAGGTGTGCACTTACTGTGTATTAGTAGTAGCATAGCACTGAATAAATGAAAGTTTCCCTAATTTGCATAATTTTTGCACAAGAACAAAACCCGTATATGTGATGCATTGCATGTTACTAAACATTCATACAAAAATTTATTCAAATCCAAACTTTCATATAGAAGTTCTGTACAAAAAACTGATTACACCTAATTTCGGAACAAAATAGCCGCTGACAGCCATCTTGAATTTTGGAGCAAACCCCAAAACACATATTCTGGTCTCACAATGATAACAAAGACACCCAAGTTTCGTGAAGATCGGTTCATAAATACGGCTTCTAGTCCGAGGTGCACTGATGCACGGGGCAGACGGACAGGCAGATGGACAGATTTTCACTATAAAATTTTCCACAATCGAACTTGATCTAGGTATTGATAAAAGTAATCCATATATGAAATTTCATCGAAATCGGTTGATTTTAAGGAAAGTTAGAGTCTGGAAACCGTCAGCCAATCAAATTTCAGCAACCTAATTAAATATGTGCAGAAAATGCCCATATTTGAACTTGGACTCACAATTGATGAAAGTGATCAACTACCCAAATTTCATCGAAATCCGGTCACTGTAAGGAAAGTTCGAGTCTGGAAACAAAAAACACAGAAGGACGGAAGGACAACCCAAATTTAATATCTCCAGTTTTTTTTCAAAAATTGGGAGACAAAAATATACAGTAATAAGAAGTTAACTCTTAGAAGCCGGGGAATCGGAATGAATTTATTGAATATAACACATTGCAAAAAACTTACAGTAAAGCAGGTGCTTCTTGTCAAGTGTCGTCTGCCTGTGCCTTTGACTTGAAGCACCTGCTCAGTGTTTAATTCTCCTCCAGCCCAAAGATAGCCGAATCATCACAGCCAGATTACCTGCAGTATTACATCACAGGCAAGAAAACTCGACACAATGTGCATAAAAGCTGACCTAAATGCTAATTCTTAAAACCAGAAAATAACAACTTGTGTCACTTTGACAAACGCATTCAAACATTGTAATGTTATGTGTACTATATCAGAATAATCAATCAATGACTTATAGCAATTGTCAGCCTTTTTATCTTCAGATCTTTTCTTTCATCTTCGCTGGGGTGCAGTGGCTCAGTAGGCAGAGGTGCAAGCTGCAAGCCGAAAGGTCCTCAGTTCGAATCCCACCTGCAGCAACCGCGTTGTGTCCTTGGGCCAGACACTTCACCCCCAATACCAACATGGGGGCATGGTGGCATTGTGTACTAAGGCGTACTGCACATCGATGGTGCACTTGACTTCATCCAATGATAACCTTCCTTGTGTGAAGTAAGTATGTTGGGGAGCTGACAGTTGCTTGCCGTTGCTCGGTGGTTCTCTGTGGGTACTCAGGCTTCCTCCACCCATAAAACTGTTGTGGTCATGATTAGCCATTGTGCAGAAATATGTGACCTTAAACACCAATAAATAAATAAATTTCATCCTTGTTTTAGGGTATTTCCTGATAATATAGAGTCATGATATTTCATACATATTCCAAACTTGTTTGCAAAGAACATAATGTCTTTGTTTCTTCACTTATAGTCAATTTTTAAAACAAGGCTATGTTGACATATTTTTTCTTGATTGTTTAACCCTTAAGGGCCTATTTCCAGATTTGGTCAATTTGTACAGTATTATAGAACAGATGCTCCAACTTGCTGTTTGGATAAACTTGCAAGGTACACCCTTAGTACATTGGCAGTTATTTGCAGGCAAGTCTTGGCTGCCTATAAAGGCAACCAAGACTTGCGTAGACACAACTGTAAAGTCACAGAGCATTAAATGTCACAGTGTGGCAAAAATGTATGAAAAGTTAAAAAATTTATAGTAATTTATATATTTTTTATACTTACCAATGACCCAGACATAGCTGGTGCTAACTCTTAAAAATATAGGGCCAAACACAAATTTTGCCCCCCAATCCCCAAAATTTGCATCTAAAACCAAAGAAAACATGTCCTGAATGGCCCTCCACAATTCACCTCTACTGCGCATGCGCAGTGTCAAGGACGTTCCGAAATTGGCGCCATTAATCATTCTTATAACCAGTGCCTGGTAAGCGCTATGTACTCAGCAGGGAGGTATGAGTTACCAACTCCTTGGAGGGCCATCCCCGTCTGGGTCATTGGTAAGTATAAAAAATATATAAATTACTATAAATTTTTTAACATTTTTATACTGTATCAATGACCCAGACATAGCTGAATAGTAAAAAGGCTGGAGGGCCTAGGACATAGAGCAAGTTGGAATACGCTCAATTATATAAAATAGAGTCATCCCCTCTAGGGAAAAAGAAGTATTAGGCCTTACATGCACCTTTCTTATTTATGTTAAATTAGAAAGATACAACACCTTGCAAAATTGAGCATCATACATCCATGTACTCTATAAATATCTAGTATAATCCTTATACTAATAATTTTTAAAGTAAGCCAATAAATAAAGTAAGTCTAGAGAATAGAGACTCTTTATACTCCTTAAAAGTGTCTGAGGATTGTATAATAACGTCCGTTTGACACGTGCTATATTCAAAAGCTATACTTTAAAAACTAAGACCTGAATGAATTTTTAAAACATAAACTTCTCACTAAAAAACCATCCCAGTAACAGCTCAGAATTACTAACTCCGGAGGAGGTATCCCCTTGTTTTCATAGTAAAACAGGTGACCTAAGGGAACACCCTCCCCCCCCCCTCCTTTTTCTTGCCCTGGGTCAAATAGCCCAGAGCAAAGAGGGCAGCAGAACGGAGTCACTGCCGAAACAGACCGCCTACCTAGCTATAGTAGCAACTGTTAAGTGAATGACATTCTGAGCAGTAGATAATAGACCTAACAAAAGAGGCCTCCAGAAATGGACTCGATATTTCTGAGATAAAAAAATTCATGAATGTGGATGGCTGAGCGCAATGAGCAGCCTTCAAAAATCTATAATAGCGACACTATTAATGTAAGCCCAAGATGTAGAAAGAACTCTTACTTCATGAGCCGAAATCTCAAGCACAACTGCTGAGTCAATGATATACTATAAGCAGTACTGATAGTTAATTGAATCCATTAGCAATAGAATGGAGCGTAACGTCCTTCTATTAGTCATCAAAGACAGAAGAAGCTTACGTCCGTAGTAATAAACAGATATCTGTTTATAAATACGTAAACTCTAACCGGACAGAGTAAAGGCCTATGCCCGTACGAAGACGGAAGGACCTTAATAACAATAGGTTCCGGATATTTATTAGGAGCCTGACTCTTAACCAAAAATCCAACCTAAATAGTAAAGGAAGTAGTGATTCCGAAACTACGAAAGTGAGAATCATCCACCGATAGTGCATGAAGCTCACTGACTCTTCAGTAAAAGAGAAGCCAACAGAATTACTGTCTAAAAGGTCAGAATTTGAAAACTACTGTTTCCAGAGGCTCAAATGATTACTTAGCTAAATAAGAACCGAAGTTAAATTCCATATAGAAATTTAATCTAATGATTCTAAGTCTATTTATCGAAAAGTTACTAACTGGCTTAGATAAAGAGACATAAGACTCAATTGTAAACTATCATAGAGTGCATAGGTATGAGATAACATAGACCTATAACCCTAATAGTATCAGGCTGCAGTAGATCTTGTCAAACAAGTATACTAGAAAGTTGCAACGACTAGTATGGAGGGATCAACAATATCAACATAGTGATCCCTACAACAACGACGGAAGAGCCTCCACTTTAGCCGCATAGAATAGCGAAGAAGAGGTTCTCCTACAGTAAGAAATTGCGTCCAAAGCTCGTCCAGTACAATGCTTACAATGCAATAAGGACCAAACAACGGAATACGTGAAGGTTGAGACCTTGCGGGTTGTGATGAAGATGACACGATTTTCCCCAGCGAAAGAAGATCCTCTCATGGAGGAAGTTTTCGCGTTAAGTCCCACAGTAGACATCTGAGTAAATTTACCCACGGTCTCTGTGAAGACAGAGATGCTATCAACAGAAATGTATTGTGGTTGTTTATCCTAGCAATACTTGCTGAAACAACCGCGCAGGAGGATACGCATATCCTATCATTCCGTCCTATTAGATCAATAGAGCGTTAACAACATAAGCTCAGAGATCCGGACAAGCAAACACATACGTCTGCAATTGATTAGCAAGTTGTGTCGTAAATAAATTATCATTGGGCGCTCCCATTGATAGCAAATCTGATTGAATACTTGTTTGTTGAGAGTCCATTCTGACGGCAACAAGCGACCCTTACGTGAAAGGGAGTCCGGTAATACAATCAGACGACCCGGAATATGACGGACCGAAGTAGAACTTGGTGTACTATAACAAACAGAAGGATTCTTTCCGTTAAATTGAATAACGGAATCGAATGAGTGCCTCCCTGGTTCCGGAGATACGCAACTACTGTCGTATTATCAGAAAGGATTTGGACATGCGTTTCTGAATAATGTTCATCCAATGACATAAAGCAAGCCGAAAAAACATTATTCCGTGGAGATAAGTACTTGCCTAGAGACTGCGGAACCCAAAGACCCTGGCACTACGAATCCGTTGGGATCAATATTGTACCCCAACCTGTTTGACTGGCAACCGTCATAATTATAAAACTCGGATCCGGCAACTGCAGTGGCACTCTCTGACTCAACCACCGAATGTTTGCCCCAGTCAGAATCTCTTGCTACACTTGATAGACAAGAGAACATGTATATCGAGCAATTCATGGATTGCTGAAAAGTTGCCGTCGAAAAGAAGCTTCTCCGAGACCGAAGCGACTCTGAGAGAGTTCTTCACCTTACTATCCACGCGCGTGGGTGTAGCTAGGGCTGCGTCACGTCTAACCAACTCCAGGTTGCCACTGAAGGGCAGAGTTATACGTGGACAAACTACTGCCCTTGAAAGAAATCACATTGAGGATCATATCCCGGAATTCTTTCTCTTGAAGACGTAATGATAATGCCTCAGTAAGGTGGCCTACGTATGATAAAGCGTCTAAGTTAAGTCTATTAGACCACATTGTCGTTCCCAACATTGTGGATGGAAAAGACATAGACGGCGAAAAAGATAATTTCCAGACTTTAACCCCGCCGTCTAGACGCATATAAACTCTCGGTATGCCCTGTTCTGCCAAAATAAATTATTCCTAGAAATGATAAAAGGCAGAATTGAGCATTGCGGACAAGAAACTAAACTATCATGCTTGGTAGCAGGCTTATATATATATAGCGTCGATAAATAATACAAATGTTCTAATGACATTATTGGACTGCGTCGGTAAGTTAGGGACAATGTCCCTGAACCAATCCAAAATTCCGTGTCCAATGACGCTATAAGTCTCTTATCCAACATCGCAGCAATGTAGTCCGAAGGAACAACCACTGGAAGACAATGCCGGAAGAAATGTATGGCAGCTTCCGTTGTTGCGAAAGGGAAAACTCGAAATCGTCCGAATCCCTTTCGCCATCCTGTCGGACCCTATAAAGCGTTCAGTCGTCCGAACCTGATGCAACAGCGGAGCGCACCGACCCAGCGCCGTCGGATAATTCCTGATCTGACCGAGAAACTGTTGATTGCTGGGATGCTGCGATAAACTGTGCTAACTTGGATAGCACGTCCGTCACTGAGGCCTGTGGAGAAGCGGTCTTACGATGCATTGCCGCTGGAAGCTCCGTGATCGTTACCCCGTGCATACTTCAATTATGCGAGCGAACGGAGTGTATAGGCCTCGTGTCCCTTGGCTACCGGATGGCGTGACCTGTTCGCCGTGGAATCACTGCATGATGAAACTGGTCGGATACTCGAGGTCACGTAGCCAATGTGCGGTTGTGTGCGCTGCTGTGAGGATGAGGAAGCATTATCGACAGTCTCTCGGACTGTCAATATAATGGAGCGCCCCGAGCGGCGGACATATGATCCGAATGCAAAATATCTGAACCACAACAAGCGGTCCCCTATGTTGTTGTACGAGAGAGGGACCTCTCTCGCTCACAGCCCGGACGGACCTGGACGAGCCAGGAACTGGACTAACAGGCTTCCACCGATCTGTCCTCAATCCGTCGTCACTGGGTGAGTACTGAAGTTAATATAGTGCTCGCATCACCCAAATCTCCTTCCTAGACCGCAACGGACGAACCCGGCTGCCGAACCATTCGATGAATGGACGCTACACCGGGTGAGCTAGCGAATGTCACTCCGTCGATCCTACAAGGGACCTCTTAGGCGATAGACATATTCCATGAGCACTCATTGCCGCTAGCTCTTCATTAACTATGACGACAGAGGCACACTTTGAAAGACATCTCCGTAACTTTGCGAACAAGAAACCAGAAATGCTTGGTAATAGCAAGCATATAATAATAATATATAGCGTCGTTCAATAATTCGAAAGTTTGTGTGACATTATTGGACTATGTCGGAACTGAGGGACGATGTCCCTGAACCGAGAGAAAAATTTCTAAGTCCACCGACGCTATCAGTTTCTTACCTGGCATCGCAGCATTCTGGTCCGACTAAAGAACCTGTAGAAGATAAAATCAGATGACATACACAACAGCATATGTTGTTCCGAAAGGGAAAGCTCGAAATCCTCCGAATCCCTTTCGGCATCCCGTCGGACCGGATGAAATTTTCGGACGTCCGTACCTGCTTCCGCGGAGCGTGCCGACCCAGCATCGTCGGATAATACATGATGCGACGGATTGTTGTTGCTGGGATGCTGCGATAAGCTGTGCTATTTGGGATAGCACGTCCGTCACCGAGGCCTGTGCAGTAGCGGTCTTACGATGCATTGCCGCCAGAAGCTCCGTGTACGATGACTCCCGCACACTTCTTATGCGAACATCCGGAGTCTGCAGGCCTCGTGTCCCTGGCTACCGGATGGTATGACCTGGTCGCCGATGATTCTCCGATTGGCGAAGCTGACTGGATATCCAAGGTCACGTAGCCAAGAGCAGTCGTGTGCGCTACCATGAGAATGAGGAAGCCTTATTGACAGTCTCTCCGGACTGACTATATGTCGGAGCGTCCCGAGCAGCGGACGTATGCTCCGAATGCGAAACATTTTGTACCACAACATCTGGGGCCAGACGTTGTTGTACGAGAGAGGGGCCTCTCTCGCTCGCCGTCCGGATGGACCTGGACGAGCTAGGAACCGGACTAAAAGGATTCCTCCGTTCTCCCTCTAATCCGCCGTCACTGGGTGTGCATTTGGTTGATTTATAGTGCTCGCATCACCCAGAAACTCCTTCTAGACCGCAACGGACGAACCCGGCTGCCGAACCATTCGATGAATGGACGCTACACCGGGCAAGCTAGCGGACGTCAAAGGCCGTCGAACCTACTAGGGTCCTCTTAGGCAATTGGCGTATTTACATGAGCACTTTTCCGCTAGCTCTTCATTAATTGAGACGACGGAGGCACACTTTGGAAGACATCACGGATACATCACCCTAATCTTGATCGTCTGAAATAGAAATTGATAAAGTAGAGTGACCCTGCGGGGAAAGGACCGGAATGTCCAATTCCCCACTAACATACCGTGACACACGCTTCCCATGTTGTCATCGAAATTATCACATACAGAACAGGAGCTAGTGCGAGTACACTGACTACATATACAATGATTATAAAAGTCAGAGGAAGATTTCCTCTTATTACAATTGATCAAAATCCTTTCAATGTGAAAAGAAAACAAAGTCCAAGTACTCGCACCAACCCCTGACAATCAAAATACATAATAATATGATCCATTAACATAGAAAAAATAATTGAAATCAAAAAAATTTTGAAAAAATATTTTTTCAGAACAGCCCAAGTTTCTGAAAAGTAACGTTGAGCCCCAATGGATCCCAAGCCTAAGTGTGGACAAAAATTCTAAAAATATTTTAAACAATTTATGCAACACTTACGAACAATAATAATGTATCTAGTTATGATTAAATTAACATCAAGATATTATTTTCAAGAAATCCCCCCTCACACAGAGGGCTGTTGTAAATGTAAACAATAAGTGTAAAAACACTAGAATAAGACTCCAGGCACCCAGGCCCGAAATCAGTTACCAATAATACACCATCTGATGCAAAACAGAGACTTCCAGGGAAGAAACTGCAGAACATCAGATGGTAGATGCAGAACACTACGCCTAACCACCCACAGGTGAAGACGTAAACATGGGGAAAAGAATAGAATACATTCTGTTATTCAGCTAAAACATCCCAAGAAATTTTAGTAATAAAATTACAGAAAATATGCCAAAAGCATGGGAGAATAGCAAGAGGGGACTTAAAGGAAAGGGAGAGAGGAAAACACTGAACAAGCAGTGTAACTTGATAACAAGAATGACAACAAAATGGCTGCTGCCTCGAAAATAGGTAACTTAACATAATTTCATTAAAAAATTTTAAGTTACAGCCCTGATAATTTTCTGTCACACATTTTTCCTCTCCTCCTTCTATATCCTCCTTAGAATCACCATTTCACTAATATTTATGTGTCTGGCATCATTTAAACTGAGATTTACAAGCACAAAGATCAGTCAGATGTTAACTGATGAAGGGCCAAACTAAGAATGATTAATGGCGCCAATTTTGGAATGTCCTTGACACTGCGCATGCGCAGTAGAGGTGAAGTGTGGAGGGCCATTCAGGACATGTTTTCTTTGGTTTTAGATGCAAATTTTGGGGATTGGGGGGCAAAATTTGTGTTTGGCCCTATATTTTTAAGAGTTAGCACCAGCTATGTCTGGGTCATTGGTACAGTATAAAAATATTACCAGGCCTTTAAGTGTTAACTGGAAGAATGCAGAATTATTTTTCAAAGGTGACTTGTAACATGACTATTTTTGTAATGATTCTATTGCTACCAGCAAGGGGATCCTTGGTTTAGCAACATTTTGCTCATAAACAATTGATTGGTTACAATTTATTGGAGTGTGCCTGTTGGCAATCTCCAATAAATTGTAGTAACAAAACAATTTTCTACAAACAGTTTTTTGTTCTACTAATGAGCAAACATCCAATCAAGCTAATGCGAGAGCGGTGGCTGAGTGGTCAAGTGTGCTGGTCTTCATGCCAAAGGTCCTGGGTCAGAGAAAGTTCTTGAGGTGTCCAAACACTCTCTGTCAGCTTCAGTTGTGGGGTTGATGCTATCACAACATACCGTCCTATCGAGTGGGGACATAATATGGTTTGCAGGCTAAAGATTCCTTCATAGTATTCGAGAAAAGCGAGGCCACAAAATTGCCGCTACGAAGGTCATTCCACACACCGCTGCACCAGTGGGCCAAGGATAGGCATTAATATAAGTTGCATAACTTGTTCGCCAATCCTTGTAAAACAAATAAGACTAAATAAAATCTAATGCCTACAGTGTAAAGCCACTATAGTGGCTTTTAGCACTTTTTAATAGAGCCATGATAGTGGCTTCTAGCACTCTACCAGTTAAGAACTCTAAATTTATGAGATGCCTACTTTTGATGTTTGCAGTGATTTGACATTTATACTGCTGGGGGTATCCTTGTGTGACGGTCCAAGCCTGGAAATAAGCAATCTGTCATTTGCAGAATGAGGTCCCCTCAGGGTGCATTTGCAGATGCTATCCCATACAGTGGACAAATTTTATCTCAGGGTACCTCTCTCTGTTTAGGCCTGAGACCTTGATTTAGACAGCGGTTCACAAAGGGTAAATGTAGTGATGCTACCCTGCTGTGCAGGGTGGCATCACCAAATTCACCCTTTGCCGACCTCATTCTGCAGATAACAGTCTGCTTAATTCCAGGCTTCCTTGTGTCCTTCTTACTTTGTGACAATCATAGTATAAGAAAAGTGAAAGATATCACACAAATATTTTCCATGCACTGGTAGCAATAATTGAAATTTTTCCCTCTGATGAACATACACCATCAACAATAACTTGTTTTATACAATGGTGAAAGTAAGAACCTCATATTTTGAACTGAGTGCAAGAATGTAAAAATTTTGCAATAAGCATCCCATGCTTATTAAAATTGTTTTTGTGCAAATTTTCAAACAGAAACACAGCTTGCAATTTTTATTGAAATATGCAATTAAACTTTGGACTGAATCTTTTGAAAATGATTCTCACCATGAAAAACATCCTTTAAAGACATAAATTCCAAAAGTACACCCAAACTTTTGGGAAATAGTATTGAAATATGTTAACAGCTACAAAAGATTAATTGTACACTTGCAAAAAACGTTTTGAATAACTAAAAATATTAATTTTTTGTCCTAAAAACACAGCTTTTATGACCACTTATTACAACAAGTTAAAAAACACCTTGTGCAAATGAGGGATCGAAAACTATGTTTCTGAGGCAAAAAAATGGAAAAACACAATCTGAAAGGTGTTTTTTGTTCTTTCTGTTAGCAGAAGCATTAAGATGCCACTGCCCATGCCTAACAGAGCTTAACTTGAGTCTCATCATGGCAGTCACAGGAAAAATAAATACCGCGAAGATAATATTAAATATTTAAATTTGCGCTCTCCCTGCATGATGCATGTTCCTCTGTATGAATACTTGTCAATTTGTTTTGATCTACGCGTGTGCGAACAATAAACAGTGGAAATCAAGCCTGAAAATAAGCAGACTGTCACTTGCAGAATAAGGTCCCCAGAGGGTGAATTTAGTGATGCTATCCTGGGAATGGGGGGGGGGGGGGGGGGGTTCTAGACCACCGTATGGAATAGCATCAGTAAATTCACCTTCTGGGGACCTCATTCTGCAAATGACAGATTGCTTATTTTGAGGCTTGGTGGAAACTGAAAATCAATGAATCGTGTGTGCATTGAATTATTTCATCTGGTATTGAATGAATAAAGCCTAATCATTGCAGACTTCTGATAAACTACCACTTACTGAACATGATCTCTTCACACCCTATAAAGAACCAGTTTGTGAACAGGAAACATATCCAAGACGAAGGAAATATTACTAAGCACAGGAAGAATGAGCAAACTTCAATATGAAACCTGCAATACATGTAAAAACATTCAAAATAGATCATTGACAAGGCCTATAAACAAAATTTTTATAAGCAATTTTTTTGGACCATTCCATTCTGTTGGTCCTAAGGAAGCTTCACACCAAATAAGAATTCTCGGTGCCATGTAGTTTTGCAGATATGGGCATTTTAATTTTTTCTATTTTTAGCTCCTGTGGTTCCCATGGGGCAACGGGAAAATTTCTTTGGGCATAAATTAAGTACTTATGACCCAATAAGCCCTCGTATCAAATTTGGTTCAAATCTGCCTCTCGGTTTGGAAAATGGAAATTTTGGGTGGGGCAAAAATTCTTGCCCCTTCCATAACGAAGGCAAATATAGCTTCTCGAACTTCTCTTGAACAAATCTGAGTCTACACCTCAAATGGAAGCAGCACACCAAATATCAAGTCTCTGCTAGTGCTGGTTCCTGAGAAGAAGATTTTTTAAGATTTAAGCACACTTTTTGGGAGTAGCCCTACCGAGGGGCAAGGCAACTTGATTTGAACAAAATCAAAATGCGATGTCATAACAAACTATTATCTCAAATATCAATTAAATTGGTTCAGTGGTTTGGGAGTAGAAGACGCAAACACCATGTTCATGGACGATGGATGATGAGTGATTACAAAAGCTCCCCTGACGAAAGTCAGGCGAGCTAAAAAATTAATATTTTTAGTGGTGAAAATTTTCCATAATGCAGTTGCTAAAAATCTAACCAACTATATCTTGTTTGAGAGAAGCAACTGAGCTGTGTCAAACAAAATATAGGTTAAATTTTTTGTCCTACAAGTGCACAATAGTTTCATCTAGATTTCCGACTAAAAAAAGCGTGATGAGGCAGATTTTCAATAACAAGTGGAGTGCCTGAGAAAAAAGGTTTTTTTTTCCTTTCAATGGTCCAAATACAAACTTCCTTTTGCAAGGTAACACCAAGCTATTTTAAGATATGTCACAAGCTGAAATATCTAACTTTTTAGGCTATAAACCATAACCTGCAGAGTAGTTTCATCAATTTATTTAAAAAAAGATCAAATCAGAGCTGCATTACAGTAGCATTATTTCATCAAGAAAAAGAGATATCATTGGCAGAAGAATATTTCCTGATATTAATTTTTTATTAATTTTTGTAGAAAAACCTATCTTATACTATACAGCTATAGGAAAGAACAATGAAAAGACAAAAATACATTCTCATGTGATAAACTTCTCAGATGTTTATAAACATGGGTTCATAAATTGAAGTTTTATGAACACTTCACGACATCATTGTTGTATCCTTCATGATGTTGTTGTTGTACATCACATAACAAATTATTTGTTCATGTACTATTCCCATTTTATCATATGACTCGTCCGTTTTGTTCACTATAAAACATTTGATATTTTGTTTTCATATTAATCAGTGATAAATAAAGCCTTCTGTCAATTTCATTGGTCAATTTCAAAACTGGACCATTTGATTGGCTAAACAAAATACAACTGGGTAACATTTGCATAATTTCAGTAGGGAGAATTTACATTATTTGTCCTACTTAGGGTGAGTTATATTGTATTAATCTTTTACCTACAAGAAAAACGCCATTCATTTTTTTTTATATTTTCACTTTTTGCTTCCAAAACATAGGTTATGACCCCTCATTGGAACGAGCTCGTTCCAATGAGGGATCATAACCTATGTTTTGGAAGCAAAAAATGAAAATTTTTAGTTATGTGAGGATGTTTTTTCCAAGTGCCGTCTGCAACTCAAGTTAGGTGATGGGTTAAAAAGTCATACTAAGTGGCTAATTTGTGCGTGTGTGTGTCATATGATAAATAGAATATGAAATGAGTGTTTTTCTCAGAAAATTCGGACGAGTTTCATAAATATATTATGAAACTCGTCCGAATTTTCCGTTTGGGCTCGCCAAAACAGAAAATTCTTAGACTTGTTTCATAAATATTATATGAGAAAAACACTCATTCTCAGGGACCGACCTGGGCATGCGCCAGTGTGCATTTGGTTCTGAAATATCAGGACCTGGCTCTTTAATCTTAGAAATAGGCTTCTCAGTTGGAGCGTAACTTCTCAGATTATATTTTGATATTCTTTCGATGGATAATCGAGAGAGACACTCTTACAAATATTATATATATGATTATCATTTATCATTGCTGTAGAGTGCTTAAGTTAATACTTCAAGTCTTAATTACTAAGGATTAATCTTCACTGTGGTTTCCGGTCAAGTCTTGGCTGCCTAAATAGGCAGCCAAGACTTGATCAGAAACCACAGTGAAGATTAATGTTTGCTATAGTGTACTAAATGAAAATGATGGGAGCTATTACATACTTGCAGTGTGTGTTACAAACAGCAGTGTGACTCCGTAAATTGAAATCTGGCGCATGAATTGAAAAAATAGGCTCCGAGGCTAGAGCGTATTTTAAATAGTCCTGATCGGTCCCTGCATTCTATATCCTCTATTTATCAACTTAATAAAAACAACATAAACAACACCACATGTGATCACAGCAGTTTTATTAAATTAAGTTCTTAAATCATGATAGCCAAGATGTTAAAAATGAGCATTTGATGAGGAACATTTGCCAAAGACTTGGTCTGAACAAACAAAAATCTTACCCCCATAACGACTTTGTTTACCAAACATAAAAAGATTCTGACTGGTGGATTTTTAAAAATGATTCCCCATACTGCCCTACATTAAAACTCTGGCTTGCATTGGGAGCCCAAATATTAACTGATTTGAACAAAATTGAATGTGACCCCCATACCACATATCAAAAGATTCTGACTGGTGGTTCTGAAGAAGATTCTTTAAAGAGAACTTCTCATATTGCACAAAGTTAAAACCTGGGCTCCTGTACTGTGCCTAAATATAAACTGAGGGGCTTAATTTTAACAAACCTGATCCCCCCCCCCTCCCCACACTCCTTCCACATCCTCACCACCATGGACACTGTATACCAGATATCAAATGATTCTTTTCGGTGGATCTGAAGATGATTTTTTGCAATTATTCTGACTCAGCACTTTTTGGATTCCCCTTCAGTAACTATGACATAACTGATGGAAATTTTATTGTACCATTCCTTTCTACTTGTCTTAAGGATGCTTCATACCAAATAAAAGTTATCTGTTCCATGCATGTTAGGAAATACGAGCATTTGAAAATATTTCTATTTTTATCTGGAGGATTTCCCACAGGGATGCAGGATTTTTTTTTTGCATGAATGAAGTACTTGTGATTCAATAATATACCAAATTTGGTTTGAATTGGAAAATAGAAATTTTGGGAGGGACTAAAAATCTTGCCTTTCCCATAACAAAGGAAAATAATGCCTACAAACTTTGTTCGAACAAACTTTATTCTTCACCTTAAAGGAAGATCAATACCAAATATCCAGTCATTGCACCAATCATTTCATGGGAAAAGGTTTTTTTTTGTTAATAGCATTTTCCTCACCCCTCCCTTTGGGGTGGAGCAAGTTGGGTTTTTTTTAAAAAAAAGAAAATGCAATGTCAGAAGAATCACCTCATATTTCAATGAAACTGATTCTGTCTTTTGGAAAACCTCGTGAACACCATGTTCATGGCTGATGGGAGGATAATGATCACTATAGCTCACCCTGACTTTCAGTCAGGTGAACTTAAAAACACTATGCCTTACCTCAGTGATGACAGTAAATTATCCCATTTCAGTAATGAATAAAACTGGGTCATATATTCATTACATTTTTCTATAAAATCATACACTTGAATTAAGCTGCAATTATAAAAATAAAATTTTATTAAACTCTCAACTATAGATTACAAAAAACATCGCCAAACACCAGCAAGAAATAAACAAGACTAATGGTGACCGCCCAGAAACGGATGATCCCAAACTATGGCCTATAATACTCGAATGAACAATTTTGTGTTGAATTTGGTGATCACAATTGTCCATAAGGTTTCAAATTAAAAAATTCGCCTACAAAGACACCTAAAATGGACTGGGTAAAGAATAGCATTGCCTCATGGGGACATAATTCAAAACAATTCTTCAAAATTGTCAGTTATCTGTTATCTTCTTACTGTAAGCGGTAAGGGGGAGCTTTCCGAGCAGACTCATCTTTCCAAACTTGCATGTAGATTCTCTGACTTTTTTAAAGATAAAACTTTGAAAATCCAAAGTGGACTGGAAAATCTAGGCATAAATACTCAGACCAGTGATGAAGGTAAATCACCAGATTCTGAAATCATCCAAAATAACACCCAACCACCAACCATGGAAGAGGTTAGTCAATTATTTCAAAAGCCCCCCCCCCCCCCCCCCCATCGTCTCGACCCTCTACCAACATGGTTCTTGAATGAAAGTGTCAATGACACTGTAGCTTAACTTGACTGTGTGTAGTGTTTGATGAAAAGCATAATGTTCAATGTTTATGAAAGGATTATGAAATAAGACAAGAATTGTGATAATTGAGAAAATGTTAATTTCTGTTCCCCATATGCAATGTTTTCAATAAGAATAATTTGAGGTGAAGACTGTACTAAAGAATTGAGACCTGGGTTAATGTGCCCTCACAGTTAATGTATGTCAACCAAAGTTATCAAGTTACAGTAAAATCATTCCGAAAAGAGTTGACCTACCACGTTACAATGAAATCCCTTCATAAATATAACTCAGAGACTTTGCTAAAGGAATCTAGGTCCAAGGACGGTTTGGCAGTCATATTTGACAGATTATGACCAAAATAGGAGTCTCTTCTAAATATCCTACCAAGTTACAATGAAATCTCTTCATAAAAACAACCTGTAGACAGGGCTAAAGGAATCTAGGTCATGTGACCAGGTGGCAGTGACGGCTGACCGATCATGACCAAAATAGGACAGTCTCTAGATCTAGACATCATAGGGAGTTATTCTTCAAAGTTACAATGAAATCGCTTCATAAATATGAACTGGAGACTGTGCTAAACAAATCTAGGTCACATGCCTCGCTGCCATCACGGTTGACCGATCACAGCCAAAAAAGGACGTTCTAATCTAGACAATACACTGAGTCATCTTACAAATTTGCAATGAAATCCCTTCATAAATGCAAGCTGTAGACTGTGCTAAAGGAGTCAAGGTAACATGCCCCTGCAGCCATCATGGTTGACTGAACCTGACCAAAATAAGACATTCTCATCCAGACATTATACAGAGTCATGCTACGAAGTTACCATAAAATCCCTTCATAAATACGACCTGTAGACTGTGCTAAAGGTTTTCGGGTTTCAGGCATGCTCAGCCATCACAGATGACCAATAGTAACCAAAGGGGGACGTTCTCATCTAGATCTTATACAGAGTCATCCTACCAAGTTACAATGAAATTCCTTCATAAATATGACCTGTATACTGTGCTAAAGGTTTTTGGTTTTTGGGCTTGAATACCCATCATGATTGATCGATCGCAACCAAAAGGGGATGTTCTCATCTAGACATTATACAGTCATTCTACCATGTTACAATGACATCCCTTCATGAATACGACCTGTAGGCTGTGCTAAAGGTTTTCAGGTTTCAGGCTCGCATAGCCATCAGGGCTGACAGATCGTGACCAAAAGGGGACGTTCTCATCTAGGCATGACCTTGAACCTGCATATTTTGGGATGATCGGACAAGAACTGAGGGGTGTAGTCTGTGCTAAAGAAAATGTGAACAGACTGAGTCTGACTTACAGACTGATAGACTTCTACACGTGTGATGGCAATAGCTTATCTTGACTTTGTCAAGTTAAGCTAAAACAGCACTGTTTTAGACCAGCTTCTTCCCATTATTACTAATATTTTCAGCTCATTTCTAGCTCTTGGCATTGTACCAACAGTATTTAAGAACGCCCATGTTATTCTCCTTGTGAAAAAAACTAGTCTGAATGTTAACACAATACTCCTGTCTCTAATCTTCCCTTTTTGTCCAAATGACTTAAAAAAATTGTTTCTTCCAGAATCATTCAGCATGTTGTGGCGAATAACAAACATGAAACATTCCAATCAGCATATAGGCCCAGGCATAGTACTGAGACAGCTTTAATTCATGTTAGCAGTGACATTCTGAATTCAATGATGATCGCAAATTAACATCATTTGTGCTGCTTGACCTGTCTGCAGTATTTGATACGATCGACCACCATATTCTTTTGTCACACTTAGAAAAATGATTCCACATACGCAGCTCTTCTCAAAATTGCATGCAATGTGTGAAAATTTGCGATACCTTCTCTGAGCCCATTGAGCTAAAATATGGTGTTCCCCACGGCTCAGTACTCGGACCCCTACTGTTCACAGTTTTTAGCCTACCCCTTGGTAATCTCATAAGGAAGCACTCTGTAAATTTTCATCCGTATGCCGATGATATCCAATTGTATTTGTCTGCCAACCACTCCAAAAAAAATGCTTCATTAACAACACAGGAGGCATGCATCGAGGATATTAGGCAGGATGGGGCAAAATTTTCTCAAATTAAATGACAAGACAGAATTTTTACAATTGGGTGCCAAACATCAGTTAGACAAATCTCCGATCAACTGTTCAAAAATAGGCGATGTCAATGGTAACCCAAGTAAAACTGCTCTGAACCTTGGTTTTACTTTTAATAATGACTACAATTTGGCTAACCAAAATCACAAAAGAAAGCAAAAGCTACTTTTTCCAGATAAGAAACTTCAACAAAATTAGAAAACTACTTGCTTATCTATTTATATATTGGTGTTTAAGGTCACATAATTATGCATAATGGCTAATCATAACCGTGAGTTTTACGGGTGGAGGAAGCCGGAGTACCCGGAGAGAACCACTGAGCAACGACGAGCAGCTGCCAGCTCCCCAACATCGTAACTCCGCACTGCAGTACAGGCATGATTAGATTGGTGGATGATGGATGGACGGGCGGATGGATGACCCAGATGCCTCCCAATTGGGTGCAGAAAAACATTTGCAACTACTTCTCCAGTGTGCAGTGATCCTTGGTATACCTTCAAATGATTTCCATATGCATACTTCACCACATACACAAGAGGTATTTTATGAACATGCCAGCCATGAAGGCAACATTTTCCTTTGACAGGAAAGCTGCAGACAGCACTGTCTGCTCTTTATTTTCATATTATTTCGAATTTGATAAGGTGATGAAAGTTTTCTGGCAATTTTTTTTTTTATCGAAAAAAAGAAAAATGCAAAACAGGTGCAGAAAAAACAAATGAGCACCGGAAATGGAATCATTTGAATCTTTTCCTAATTCAAAAGGAACAAAAACTGTACAAAAGGACCAGTATAAGTAAATCAAGGTACTTTGAGCCCCACAAAGTTATTTTTTTTTTTTTGGGGGGGGGGGGGGGGGGAGGGCATTACATGTTATGTCCTCCGTCCTCCTCCCACATATATAGGTCAGATAGCAGCTGATATTGTTCGAGCAATGCTGCAATAGGCGAAAATCGTGTATTTTCAGCTTGCTTTTTCAAAATTTTCTCCCGCAGGGCCAAACCATGCTTGGCCCTGTGCGTTGTGTGTCCGAGAAATGCTGCAATAGGCAGAAATCGTGTATTTTCAGCTTACATTTTCAAATTTTCCACCCGCAGGACCGAAACATGGTTGGCCCTGCACATTGTGTAGCTCCCCCCTGCCCCCTACCTCCCCCCCCCCCCACTCTAAAGAGAGAGACCTGTGCCCCTGAACTGGACCGCCTTGGACTGGTCCATGTAGAAAAAAAATGGACCGCCTGCCCGAATATCGGACCGCTATTTCTTGGACCGGACCGGAACATCATTGGCGGTCCGGTATGGTCCGCATCACTGCTAACCAACATATCAGGAAAACGTCTCGTGAAGTTTAAAAATTTAATGGAGCAGTTCAAAAAAGTGCCTCTGTGGGGTAGATGGGGAAGGGCAAAAATGATGGATTTCGTATGTATGTTTGTTTGTCTGTGTGTCTGCTATAGAAATAAATATGGGGCCATCCATAGTGCCCAAAATTGGCCCACTTTATGGCGGAGGTCATTGTCAGGTTTAAAAAAGTGCAGGGGTGGGATTGGAGAGGGGCACCAAAAGCTATGACCAATTTGTTTTTTACTGATATAGGTCCTCAAAGGGGTCTACTAGTGGTGACTTCTTATCAGGAATCTTAAAGGTTTCAAAAAATTGCCGGTGGTGGTGTTGGGGAAGGGCAAAACTTGTGGATTTTGTGTGTATGTCTCTGTGACCACTATAAAAAGGCATACCAGCCACCCACAGTGCACAAGATGGTTCTGCTAGGGTTTTTTTTCTACACCGGGAGTCATGGATTGAAAAAGTCAGGATTGAAAAGGTGCCGGGGTGGGGAGAGTCAACCAATGTCATGACAATTTTTCTTTTCACCTCTATAGATCTTCAAAGGGGTCTACCTGAGGTCACTTTTTACCGGGAATATTATGGTGTGGTTAGGGCCGCAGGCCTGCCCAAGTTACTCTTTTGAAGTTAGGGCTGTGGTTTTATGAACTGTTTTTTCTTAGAAATTTACCATACAGCATCGGGTAACCCTGCTAGTATTTGTTAAAACCTGTTTTGACTCATCATTTTTGGGGCCAACCATGTTTTGGTCCTGCGGGAGGAAATTTTGAAAAAGCAAGCTGAAAATATGCGATTTTCGCCTATTGCAGCATTGCTCGAACAATATCAGCTGCTATCAGACCTATATATGTGGGAGGAGGGCAGGGGACATAATATGTAATGCCCCCATCCACCCCCCACCCCACCCCACCCCCACCACATGATGTGCACCCATGGTCCAATTTAATAGGGTCACCACACCAAACCTACCAGATGAAATACAGGGACCAAGTTACTACCAACTAAATAGTTTCCATGTGCACATAATCCAGATCGAGGTTTATAGAAATAGATACACAATACACATTGAAATTCTTTGCCGACAAAGGAATTGAATGACAGCTTCTTGTCACCTAATCTGAGCGTTCGCTATTTAGGAAACTTTTTTGTAGAACCGCTCATCGCTGATACCTTCACCCGACACCCGTGACAGGAATCACAGGATGCAGGTGGTTGATTGGTGACAGATTGCTCAATATAGTTGACAGTTACTTCAAACTTACTCGACTTCAATGTATTCACCGTCTATCAAGATGAAATTATCAGTCTGTGTATCAATTGGGAGAGTACACAACTTCCCTTTGCGTCTCCCTGGACCGGTCCCTTGGACCGCCCCGGACCTGTCCAGCGTGCCTGTGTACCGGTACAGCAGGGGCGGCCCGGTCCTCATCGGACCGTACCGCAGACCACGCCTGTACCGGTACCGGACCATTTGTTTGCAGTCCGGTCCGCAACACTATTGGTTGGCGAGTCATATTTCAATATTAAAACACAACTTGTTTGTAACAGTACAGTAAACAATCAACACTGCCCATTTGACATTTTCATGGGAAAAAATCTTATTTATTTTGCGTGATTACAAAGGGTAAAAAAAAATCATGTGAAGCACATACAAATCAATCTCTCAGCGGGATTCTTTGTCTGAAGCTGTGTGCCTGCATCAAGTTTATCTTGATTTTTTTCCCCCAGTTATGTCCCAATGTTCGCGTTTGTAACGACTCAACTGATTGGCTCGTGGAGCATATTGCATCATGGGATTTTAGCATCATCCTGAATAATTATGGTCGATCCAGGGTCAGACAAATTATTTCAGGTTCATCCTCAATTAATATAGGATGAACCTCAAATATATACGTCGAACCTGGTTCAACATGAAGCAATAATTATGGTCAATCCAGGGTCGGACAAATTATTTCAGGTTCATCCTCAATTAATATAGGATGAACCTCAAATATTGATGTCGAACCTGGTTCAACATGAAACAATAATTATGGTCCATCCAGGGTCGGACAAATTATTTCAGGTTCATCCTCAATTAATATAGGATGAACCTGAAATATTTATGTCGAACCTGGTTCAACGTGAAACAATAATTATGGTCCATCCAGGGTCGGACAAATTATTACAGGTTCATCCTCAATTAATATAGGATGAAACTGAAATATTTATGTCGAACCTGGTTCAACATGAAACAATAATTATGGTCCATCCAGGGTCGGACAAATTATTTCAGGTTCATCCTCAGTTAATATAGGATGAACCTGAAATATTGATGTCGAACCTGGTTCAACATGAAACAATAATTATGGTCAATCCAGGGTCGGACAAATTATTTCAGGTTCATCCTCAATTAATATAGGATGAAACGGAAATATTTATGTCGAACCTGGTTCAACATGAAACAATAATTATGGTCCATCCAGGGTCGGACAAATTATTTCAGGTTCATCCTCAGTTAATATAGGATGAACCTGAAATATTGATGTCGAACCTGGTTCAACATGAAACAATAATTATGGTCCATCCAGGGTCGGACAAATTATTTCAGGTTCATCCTCAATTAATATAGGATGACCCTGAAATATTTATGTCGAACCTGGTTCAACATGAAACAATAATTATGGTCCATCCAGGATCGGACAAATTATTTCAGGTTCATCCTCAATTAATATAGGATCAACCTGAAATATTGATGTCAAACCTGGTTCAACATGAAACAATAATTATGGTCGATCCAAGGTCAGGCAAATTATTTTACGTTCATCCTCAATTAATATAGGATGAACCTGAAATATTTATGTCGAACCTGGTTCAACATAAAACAATAATTATGGTCCATCCAGGATCGGACAAATTATTTCAGGTTCATCCTCAATTAATATAGGATGAACCTCAAATATTGATGTCGAACCTGGTTCAACATGAAGCAATAATTATGGTCGATCCAGGGTCGGACAAATTATTTTAGGTTCATCCTCAATTAATATAGGATGAACCTGAAATATTTATATCGAACCTGGTTCAACATGAAACAATAATTATAGTCCATCCAGGGTCGGACAAATTATTGATCGCGTTCGAGAGGGTCATAAATATTATTTTAGGATGAACCTGAAATAATATAGGATGAACCTGAAATAATATAGGATGAACCTCAAATAATATAGGATGAACCTGAAATAATATAGGATGAACCTCAAATAATATAGTATGTACCTCAATAATTATTTTCAAACCTGTTCGTACGCCATATAAGGACAATTTTTCATGCGACGTCACATTAGCCCTTCAACCTTAGGAACACTGGGCACATGCACAAGATATTATGTTAAAGAGTCCCTAGAAACAGAAGACATCCCAAAAACATTCACTTAGATTTAAAAATTTTTAATGAATTTTCCTTCAGCTCTACCTGTTCTTTTCTCCCCCAACTTTCTCTTCAAGATAAGCATGTCTCATGTGAGAAGGCAATGTGAGATAGATATCTATCTGACATGATCCTCGTGACTGGCTTATTAGCATATTTAATGAGCACAGGACTATTCAATCATCGAACATTCTGTAAACAAACCACTTGGTGTCACGTTTCAGAAATATTAGCACACAAACATTTGTCAAAGAAAATAGAAATAAAAATACAGATCGCAAAACCAAAGGACACTTGACTTTTTTATATGAATTTTTGAGAGAATGCCATTATGAGTGGAGAGAGTTGCACGCAATTCCCATTGAAAAGTTATGCGAATACATTGCAGAATTCATAATAGGATGTCATCGGAATGTGTCAATGTTCATTTAGCTACAAATCTTTAACTCCTGACTTGCCGGCATTGGGATTTATTTTCGTGGTATATACCTGTGGAATATACAGAATTTTTGTGCACTCTTTCCAATAAGCAAATCAGAAATGGATAACAAAACTTTCGATATAGATGCACATGCTCCTAAATTACTTTTGATGACATCAGGGTGTTTTGGTGGGGGGAGAAAAAATTATCCCTGATGGGGTTGGGTGTGAGATGGGAAAATTTCACCTTTGGGATAAGATATTTGGTCCAGACACTCGGCAAGTCTCATGTCTGACCCAAATGTCTTGCCTTTTAGGTGAGATTTCCCCATCTCACACCCTCACCCACCAGGGATAATAATACTCTCCATCATGTTTTATTATGTGATTGTGTCAATAAACCCAAATACATATTAACCGGTTGAGCGCCAAATTATTTTTCAAAGGTGAAATGTAACATGGGTATTTTTTCAAAGATATTATCCTACCAGCAAATTTGACTTTGTATACCAAGATTATATTCATAAAATATTGATACATTATAATTTAATGGCACTCTCCAATGAAACAAAACATTTTATATAAACACTTTTTTGTTGCTGAAAAAAACAAGCTAATGCATGCAGAACAGAACCACTAAAGTGGATTTCAGCACTTTTCCATGATAGTTGCTTCTAGCACTCAACTAGTTAACAAATAAAACTAAGCATATTACATAAAAGACTGGTCATTTTTTGGTTAAGAATTTGGTTTAGACCGACACATTGAGATCTGTGTGCAGATGATAAAATCACATTACTGTCCAGAAAAGCCCCTAACATTTTAACACCATATTCCGCACCAGTTCTGGAATTACTTATTGGAGTATACATAATGAGGTAAGGTGAAGTTAGCCCTTTAACTAACACAAAAGGAAGATGATATATGCAAACAAAATTTTCGAATAACTATTTTTTTGTCCAAAAAGTAGCTTATGGCCCCTAATTGGAACAAGCTCAACAAGCTTGTTCCAATGAGTGGTCATAAGCTGTACTTTTGAGACAAAAAAATGAAAAAAATAATGAAAATTGGATGGTGAGTTTTGTGAATAGCTATGGCATTATGTTTAGTAAAGGGTTAAATGAAAATTTTTAGGCATCTCACAATGATGGCAAGTTAATCTGAACCCTACTTTGGAATGATAGCTCCACAAAGACACTCACTCCTGGAGAATAAAAATTCTCATTTTTAATTACGTTTCACATATTTCTCTCTGACTCTGTACTGAAAAGATTAGGTTGTGTGGTATAAGTAGGATTTTAAATCACAGTTGACTTGATTCTACAGTTCCCACCTGAACTGAAATATTGAGGTTGTTACTTTGATGGAGACTGATCAAGGAAAACCCTGGTTGCCTACATGGGGGCACAATGACGCTGTGTACTAAGGCGTACTGCACGTCGATGGTGCACACGTCTTCAACCACTGTAACCCTGCTTGACTGGAGCTTGAATGGAGTAAGAATGTTGAGGAGCTGACAGTTGCTCGATGATGCTCGGTGGTTCTCTCCATGTACTCCAGCTTCTTCCATCCATAAAACTGTCATGGTCACGATTAGCCATTGTGCAGAAGTATGTGACCTTAAACATAAATAAATAAATATATAAATAAATAAACAAATAAATAAATAAATAAGAGGCCCCATGGGGCCTGAGGTCGCTCACCTGACATTGTAGTCTAAATATCAAACCAGGGTCTTGACTTGAATAAGCTGCAAACGCCCCTCCTAAGAAAAGCATATATCATCTAGATGAAGCAATTGTGCCCACACAATACACCGGATTTTCCTTTTATTTTCAGTTCCTGCACTTTTACATCCCAAAATTGAGATAAACGCATAAAAAACAGATTTTTTTATATTTTTGTTCAGAAATTTTTCGAAGTCGCAAACAAAATATTTTCAGACTAAAATTTTTTTTTTCTTCTTAAAATTGACCAAAATGCATAAAAAAACTAATTTCTGGATTTTGGTCCCAAATTATTTAAGTGCCACCCAGACCCCAAATTTTCAGTGTAAAAAATATTTTTTTTAATTTTTGTCTTAAAATTGACCAAAACGCATAAAAAACCAAACAACTAAATTCAGTCCGGACCGGGACTCCCAAGTTTTCAGTGTAAAAAAAAAAAAAAAAAATTTTGCCTTAAAATTGACCGAAATGCATAAAAAAAACCAAATAACTCATTTCCGGATTTTGGTCCAAAATTTCTGAGTCCGGACCGGGACACCAAATTTTCAGCCTAAATATGAACCAAGGGACTCGGCTTGAACAAACTTGAATCTCACCCCCCTAAGGATGCTGCATACAAATTATCAAAAGATTCTTATTGGTAGATCTGAAGAAGATTTTTAAAGAATATTCCTCATACTGCACTAATTTAAACATTTGGGCCCAAATATGGACCCAAGGAATTGATTTCAATAAACGTGCGAAACAATCTTACAAAGATGTTATATGTGATATTTGAAAGCTTTTAGAGCAGTGGTTTGGGAGAAAAATAGTCTTAAATGTTTTTCCCATTACCCACAGTGTTAAAAAATGCTGACTCAGCACTTTTTCAAAGTCCCAAAAAAGTCCCCCATGATAAAACCGATAGCAATCTTTTTTTGACCATTCCATTCTGTTGGTCCTAAGAAAGCTTCACACCAAATAAGAATGCTCAGTGCCGTGTAGTTTTGGAGATAAGGCCGTTTTACTTTTTTTCTATTTTTAGCTCCTGCGGTTCCCATGGGGTGACAGGAAATTTTTTTTTACATAAATTAACTACTTATGTCCTAATAAAAC
Organism: Pictodentalium vernedei; assembly: GCA_031216915.1. Taxonomy (NCBI): domain Eukaryota; kingdom Metazoa; phylum Mollusca; class Scaphopoda; order Dentaliida; family Dentaliidae; genus Pictodentalium; species Pictodentalium vernedei. Next base: position 168,016,065 of record CM062295.1, on the reverse strand, counting down.
CTCATGTCAAATTTGGTTCAAATCAGCCTCTCGGTTTGGAAAATAGAAATTTTGGGCGGGGCAAAAATTCTTGCCCCACCCATTAACGATGGCAAATATAGCCCCTAGAACTTCTCTTGAACAAATCTAAGTCTACACCTCAAAAGGAAGCTGCACACCTAATATCAAGTCTCTGCTACTGCTGGTTCATGAGAAGATTTTTTAAGATTTAGGCTGACTTTTTGAGTGTGGCCCTACCAAGGGGCGGGTCAACTTGATTTGAACAAACTTGAATTGACATTTTATAGGGAACATGCACACCAGATTTGGTTCAATTTGGTTGAGTAGTTTGTGAGAAGAAGTCGATAATGTAAAGTTAACGACGAATGATGGATGATGGATGACGGACGGATGATGGACGGACGACGGACGAAAAAGTGATCAGTAAAGCTCCCCTTGAAAAAAGTTCACGATGCTGGATGGACTATTGACGGCAAGTGATAAGTTTAGCTCCCTTCGGTGAGCTAAAAATTCCTCATTTTGAACCAAGTTACAATTCGAGCTCCCACAAGTGAGCCCAAATATGGATGGACCTAGGGACATGGCTTGAACAAACTTGAATCTTACCCCCCTAAGGATGCTGCATACCAAATATCAAAAGCATTCTGACTGCTGGATCTGAAGAAGAAGATTTTTAAAGAAAATTCCTCATTTGGAACTAAGTTATCATTCGGGCTCCCACAGTGAGCCCAAATATGAACCCCGGGACTTGGCTTGAACAAACTTGAATCTCACCCCCTAAGGATGCTGCATGCCAAATATCAAAACATTCCGATTGCTGAATCGGAAGAAGATTTTTAAAGAAAAATTCCTCATATTGAACTAAGTTCTTATTTGGGATCCCACAGGGAGCCCAAATATGAACCCAGGGACTTGGCTTTAACAAATTTGAATCTCACCCTCGTAAGGATGCTGCATACCAAATATAAAAGAGGCCCCAAGGAGCCTTAATCGCTCACCGGCCAAAGTGGTTCAAAGAAGTATTTGGGGGTCACATTCAGTTAGACATAGTTCATCAACACAACAAAGGAATGAAGTCATGAGAGACAAATTTTATGGAACTAGGGCCATGGCTTGAACAAACTTGAATCTTACCCCCCTAAGGATGTTGCATACCAAATATCAAAAGCATTCATCTCCTGGATCTGAAGAAGAAGATTTTGAAAGAAAATTCCTCATTTTGAGCTAAGTTATCATTCAGGCTCCCACAGTGAGCCCAAATATGAACCCCAGGACTTGGCTTGAACAAACTTGAATCTCACCCCCTAAGGATGCTGCATGCCAAATATCAAAACATTCCGACTGCTGAATCTGAAGAAGAAGATTTTAAGAAAATTCCTCATTTCGAACTAAGTTACAATTCAGGCTCCCACAGTGAGCCCAAATATGAACCTAGCGACATGGCTTGAACAACTTGAATTTCACCCCCCTAAGGATGCTGCATACCAAATATCAAAACATTCCGACTTCTGGATCTGAAGAAGATTTTTAAAGAAAACTCCTCATTTTGAACTAAGTTATTATTCGGGCTCCCATAGTGAGCACAAATATGGACCTAGGGACATGGCTTGAACAAACTTGAATCTCACCCCCCTAAGGATGCTGCATTCCAAATATCAAAACATTCCAACTGCTGGATCTGAAGAAGAAGATTTTTAAAGAAAATTCCTCATTTTGAACTAAGTTATAATTTGGGCTACCACAGTGAGCCCAAATATGAACCCAGGGACTTGGCTTGAACAAACTTGAATCTCACCCCCCCTAAGCATGCTGCATACCCAATATCAAAAGATTCTGCCTGCTGGATCTTGAAAAGAAGATTTTTAAAGAAATTTGCCTGAAATGCACTAAGTTCAAATTTGGCTCTTAAACTGAGCCCAAATATGAACCCAAGGGTCCGATTTGAACAAACTTGTATCAGATCCACCCCAGAATGTTGCGTTTCAAATATCAAAAGATTCTTCCTGCTGGATCTGGAGATTTTTAAAGAAATTTGCCTGAAATGCACTAAGTTCGAATTCAAGCTTTTATAGTGAGCCCAAATATGAATCCAGGGGGCCGATTTGAACAAACTTGAATCAGATCCACCCCACAATGTTGCATACCAAATATAAAAAGATTCTGCCTGCTGGATCTTGAGAAGAAGATTTTTTAAGAAATTTGTCTGAAATGCACTAAGTTCGAATTCGGGCTTCTATACTGAGCCCAAATATGAATCCAGGGGGCCGATTTGAACAAACTTGAATCAGATCCACCCCACAATGTTGCATACCAAATATCAAATGATTCTGTCAACTGGATCTGGAGAAGAAGAAGAAGATTTTCTAAGAAATTTGCCTGAAATGCACTAAGTTCGAATTTCGAGCTTTTATAGTGAGCCCAAATATGAATCCAGGGGGCCGATTTGAACAAACTTGAATCAGATGCACCCCACAATGTTGCATACCAAATATCAAAAGATTCTGCCTGCTGGATCTGGAGAAGAAGATTTTTTAAGAAATTTGCCTGAAATGCACTAAGTTCGAATTCAAGCTTTTATAGTGAGCCCAAATATGAATCCAGGGGGCCGATTTGAACAAACTTGAATCAGACCCATACCAAGATGATGCATACCAAGTATCAAAAGATTCTGCCCACTGGTTCTGGAGAAGAAGATTTTTTAATAATTTTTCTATAATTCATATGGTGCTATCAGAGTTATGCCCCCTATGGAGCCCCAAGTGGGCATGTCCATTTCATCTGAACAAACTTGAATTGACATATGGTAATAAACATCCATACCAAGTTTCAAGCAAATCGACCTAGCAGTTTCAGAGGAGAAGTCGTTTGAAAAATGTTCATGACGACAGACGACGGACGACGACGACGGACGGCAAGTGATAAGTTGAGCTCCCTTCGGTGAGCTAAAAACATTCTGACTGCTGTATCTGAAGAAGAAGATTTTTTAAGAGAATTCCTCATTTTGAACTAAGTAACAATTCAAGCTCCCACAGTGAGCCCAAGTATGGACCTTGGGACATCGCTTGAACAAACTTGAATCTCACCCCCTAAGGATGCTGCATACCAAATATCAAAATATTCCGACTGCTGGATCTGAAGAAGAAGATTTTTACAGAAAATTCCTCATTTTGAACTAAGTTCTGATTCAGGCTTCCACAGTGAGACCAAATATGAACCCAGGAACTTGGCTTGAACAAACCTGAATCTCACCCCACCCCCCCCCCCCCCCCCCCCACCCCTCCCTAAGCATGCAGCATATCCTATATCAAAAGATTCCGCCTGCTCGATCTTGAGAAGAAGATTTTTAAAGAAATTTGCCTGAAACTATACTGAGCCCAAATATGAACTCAGGGTCCGATTTGAACAAACTTTTATTAGATCCACCTCACAATGTTGCATACCAAATATCAAAAGATTCTGCCTGCTGGATCTGGAGAAGATTTTTTAAGAAATTTGTCTGAAATGCACTAAGTTCGAATTCGGGCTTCTATAGTGAGCCCAAATATGAATCCAGGGGGCCGATTTGAACAAACTTGAATCAGATCCACCCCATAATGTTGTATATCAAATATCAAATGATTCTGCCCACTTGTGCTGGAGAAGAAGATTTTTTAGTAATTTCTCTAATATACATAGGGTGCTATCGGAGTTATGTCCCCTATGGAACCCCAAGTGGGCATGTCCATTTCATTTGAACAAACTTGAATTGACATATGCTAATGAACATCCATACCAAGTTTCGAGCAAATCGACCTAGCGGTTTCAGAGGAGAAGCCGTTTGAAAAATGTTCACGACGCCGGACAGACGACATGGATGGCAAGTGATAAGTTTAGCTCCCTTCGGTGAGCTAATAAATAAATCAGGTAAAACAGAATTGAAACAAGCATCTGCTTCCTTCCTTGAAATACATGCAGAGATATAGCCTTAACCCAAAGCCATACTTTTTCCTTATGTTATTACCCCAATAATTATTTGTACAAACTATGGTCTCTTAACTGGTAGAGTGCGAAATTATTTTTGTTCATCATAACTTGTTGACACATCTTTGTCTTGTTAAAATGTACTCTTCCATAAATTGTAACAAGGCAAATCCTTAACGACTAAATAGTTTTACTTCAAGGATAATATGAAGTACATCCCTTGAATATGAAGTCTTTAAAATGGGTTACCTGCTGCCTGCACTTCAGATTAAAGCCCCAATATGGGCTTTCCGCATTCTACCAGTTAACATAGGCTGCATTTCGTCATTTTGTAACCCAGTTATAAAGGGTTAACATCCAGGAAGGGCATTACTGATTGCTATAGAAATGTAAAATTGATGAGCTAGTCAACCAGATCATTTAGCCAGTAACATTACAAGTTTGTTGAATAATTTATAACCTCAAGCTATACTATTGTTTCCATTTGTTGGTTTTTATTATGTAACAATTTTCCTGGGTTTGATGTGTGGTTTTGAAATAAAAAGGTGGATTGGTAAGAAGACACACACACATACCCAGATATACAATGTTATACTCTTATACTGTTTGAGGCTTTGACAAATAATAAAGCTGTTATGTTTGGTAAACTGGGTTAATGTTTTAAATCAGTCTTGGGTGGTGAGTGGTGACCCACCCTAAAGATAGTAGACGCCAAGTACCAGAGAGTCAAACCCAATATGGTAACCGGGCCTGGTCACAATTTCATTTGAAAGCTCATATTTAGAGACTAAAGTTGTTCTGTAAATATATTATTTTGTATATTAGTTGACTGCAATTCTAACCAGTTGTCAGCACATGGCTCCACAGATTTGGTACATTTTGTTCCAATTCAGGTTAGATCAAACAGGAAACTGGGTTCTGTTCAACATTCACAATCACCATGAATGGTCATGACAAATTAGTGAAAAACTTTGCAATGCTCTGTGCTTTCGTATCAGACTGCAACTGGAATAGGATGTACTGTGTGAACAGGGTGGTGTACTGATTTGAAATCATTTGTTTCACTCAACAGACTATCCAATTCTCATCCCCTTTCCTGGAACAAATATCCCTGTGGTTTAGAACTACTTTTCATTTAGGATGCTGAAAGCTATTGAGAATGCAATAATATTCTATGAATATGGATATCTGTCTCTACATCTCTTTGAAAATGTGATGGCTGATCTTCAAAGAAATTTTGTCAGCACATGAAATGGAAGTTTATGGTAATGAATATCAGTTTGGTAATTATTCGAACAAGAAATGTCACTGGAGTAACATATGTATCCCATAAAAACCATGGAACTTACCTTAATGATTGTCTTAAGTTTGATTATAGAAGGGGGGGGGGGGGGGGGGGGGGGGGGCAGAAGTTTCTGAGTTATGGCCAAGTCATAACATGCGACCTTCAATGTTAGTACTGAAGTATGACCTTGATCTTGACCATGCTAAAGCAAGTACTATGTGCTACACATCTGCAGACTGTGTCTAATGTTTGTACCAAAGGTTGATAATACTGCTTTGATTCATTTCTGAGTTACGACTGGAAAATGATTAAATGTGACCTTGACCTTGGAGTTACAGAGCCAGTAGTGGTGTGTGATACATCATCCATTGTTATTGAAAATTGTGTGATGTTTTGATGATTGTAGCCCAAACAGAGTTATGCCTGAGATATGATTTGTGAACTTGAACATATGGAGGTCAAGTATGACCTTGAACTATAAGATGAACACACAGCTATTATTATACACAACACACCTTCTAACTGTCCTCAACATTTGTATGAAGTTTGATAAATGTAGTGTGATTCATTTTGGAGTTATGGTTAAGATACAGATGTTGACTGATTTTAAGTGTTACCTTGAATGTGACCTTAAGCTTGAAGTTAAGGACCAAGCTGTCATGTGTGACACTTCCTCCCATTGTATTTTACAATTGTGTGAAATTTGATGATCAGAGCCCTAACTGTTTCTGAGTTATGCCAAAGACATGATTTGTGACCATGAACACATGGAGGTCAAGTATGATCTTGACCTTGAAGATGTGCAAGCAACTATTATATGTGTCACACCTTCTGATTGTCCTTAATATGGGTATAAAGTATGATAATTGTAGTTTGATTCGTTTCTGAGTTGTGACTGAGGCACGAATATTGACCGATTTTAAGTGTAACCGTGAAATGTGACCTTGACCTTGAAGATAAGAACCTGGTTATGGTGTGCAATACATCCTCCCTGACTGTAGACAACAGTTTTTGGGTTATTACACACAGAGTCTTGTTTAACTGCTTTTGTGGGGACTTGTTTTTTCTTTTGTTTTCAGTGAAAAACAATGACAAACAAGTCCTCATAAAATCTGGAAGACACACCCTAACCCATGCTTTTCTTTGTGAAGACTCTGGGGAAAACAAAGGAAATCTTTGTGGGAACCAAAACACTATCATCTAGGTTCTCACAAAACTGGGAAGATAGGCACCACCCTCTCAAACATGCACACTTCAATCACAATATTATTTATTTATTTAACTCTTATGAGCTAGAGAAATAAGAATTCATTTATTGAACATCATATACCACAAAGACTTAGAGTAAAACAGGTGCTTCTTGTCAAGTGCCATCTGCCTGTTCAGGCAGATGAAACTTGACTAGAAGCACCTGCACAGAGTTTATGTCTCCTCCAACCCAAAGACAATTGGACCGTCACATCCAGATTACCTGCCACATTACATCACAGGCGAGAAAACATGTCTCCCAGATTGTAAGAGTTAATGGTGTTTGAGGTCACTTTCAGCACCTTGGGCAGTTTTGGATATCTCATGACTGAAACACGGGGATAAAGTCAAATTTAGCCAATCATTTATCCCTACAGTTAAAACTAGAATTCCTGTCACGAACTGTGCGCTTATCTAGGCTTAATTGCACGTAGAAATTGCACGCAATTGGCATGTCGAATGGCATCCAAAGCATGGCAGGTTCTCCTGATTACTCATAACAAACAAAGGCAATGTTGCAAATGGACCTCAGGGGAGATTAACGCGCATATCGACGTGCTATTTGTGCACATTTCATGACAGGACTCCTAGTTTTAACTGTATGCTACCCACTTTAGAGGACTTTCACTCGAGGTGTTGGTTCTGGATCCTATTTTACCAGTAAAGCAGATTTGTTTACTATATTGTGGGGAACAATTACTATATGTCACATGACCTAAGTTTGGAGGCATAAAAAGAGGATGTCTTTAACCCTTTACCCAACACAGAGAATATCAAAATTTATTATTTTAATTACTATTTTGTTTAATTTTTCCCAAAAATTTCAACAAAACCGTATCATGTGACTCCTCAATGGAATAAGCTCATCGAGCCCGTTCCAATGATGGGTCACATGATATAGTTTTGTTGAAATACTTTCAAAAAATTATTTTTTTCAACTGCTCAATTTAAAAATTACGTGGGCGGATGCGGGCATTTCGTTAGGCAAAGGGTTAATTGCTCACAATCTGATGAATTTATCAGGAATTATTCCAGGCTTTAAATATGAACTTGACATTCATCAAAACAACTTTGGTACTATGGATTGGGAGATGATTATTATAATCATCGGTTTTATAAATTATGATGGATAGTACCCAGTAATCTCTCTCTCTCTCCCAGAGCCTCCAATAACAAATCTTAACTTCATTAGAAAATTACATAAGCAAAAGATATGTAGACTTGTTAAATTTTAAGGTTGATGATTTCATGCCATATGTGTGTGTTGGTGTACTGCTTGCATGTTGTACGAAGTGACTGATTCATTGTAGTGACGATATGAAAATTAATGAACAAGAGAATATTTCTAAATTATCAACTGAAAAGTGAACAAAAAGTTACAAATTTCTGAGAAATACCAATTTGGCCTTTAGTTATCAGATCACTGAGTCATCAATGAGTTGATACAGGGTGTTTTTGTTGTCCGACAAGACATTCTCCACCCCTTTGTATGAAACAAAACCTATAAAAAATCTTATCTGGTTCAAAAAATTTTCATGTCACAACTGTAAACTAGGTGAATACAGACACAAAAACAGCATAACATTTCCTCTCAGTGGAGAAGAATATTCTGCAACCCTGTTAATTGAATATACACTTTGTCAGTGAGAATTATTCAACCGATAGGAGTGATCAAATAACAGGGATTTGGTCACTTTCCTGTATCCTAAAGGTAATCTGAGCATCATTTATTCTATTAAATTTCGTTTTACAGAACTCATGGAGCTCTGTCAAATAAGATATAATAGATAAAAGGCCTGTATTGGATGTACTGAGGTCAAATAGGTATATGAACAAGGGCAATTTGGGGACAATCAGGGTAATTTCTCAACATATCACAAGACACTTTATTCAATTAAAAGAAATTTACTCTATCTTATATTAAATGCTTGTATTGAGCTACTCAGGCCATATAGGTGTATAAAAAAGGTGAATCCAGTGATGGTCAAGATCATTTATTGATAATCACAAGATTTTTTATTCAATTAACAGGAGTTTACTCTTTAACCTCAGGGATAATTTGGGGTGTCTACAGAGGCTGCTTATCAGACCCTTTCTTTCCCAATCACATTTGGGCTTATTTTTTCCCAATTCTCAACCATGAATTTCCCAATGTAAAACAAAAATTTAATGCACAACTGGTGCCCTGAACTGGGTAGTCATAAGGCCTCAGAAAACCATTGGTTTTCTGAGGTCTTATGACCACCAAGTTCAGGACACCAAATATACATTAAATTTTAATTGCTTGTCTAATGAAGTCCCTAAATTCAAAGACAAATGACAAGATCATCAGTAGAATGAAAATAATTTAATAGAGACTACAGAGACTGTGTGAACATGATTGCATGTGACTGTTTGTTACAAAACTTATTTATAGTATATAAGCAGTTATTATTTATTTATTTATTTATTTTTATTTTATTTATTGGTGTTTAAGGTCACACATTTCTGCACAATGGCTAATCATGACCACAACAGTTTTACGGGAGGAGGGAGCCAGAGTACCCGGAGAGAACCACCTAGCAACGGCGAGGAACTGTCAGCTCACCAACATATTAACTCCACACAAGCAGGGTTAGCATTGGTTGAAGACGTCACCTGGAATCCTTGTCTTGTGCAACCTGTTGCACTTCCTCCCTACAGTTATATTACGTAAAATACTATATCTACGCAATTAAGAACTTGCAAACAATAATCTAAACAAATAATTCATCACATTCGTCATTCTACAATGATGATGCAGCCAATGTAGACTCCACGCCCAAACATATTGGCCTACCTCTTTGTCACAGTCTAAACGACATGAACCTCATGGTGGGACTTCTTGCCGCTCTCAGGTGTTATGATGAGTAGTGGAGGAAGTACTATAAGGAGGTTGCTTCTTGTCAATCTTGAAGCATCAACATTTCGCTGGCGTATATGATGCACCAAACCTCTGGCCCCAGAAAAGAAATGATTTGATCATCATTCTCCATCATGTGTCACATAATTGGTTCTAAGTTCATTCGTGTAGTCACAGTCTGTTTGCAATCACCCCATCTTCCAGGGGGTGGAAGGTAGACAACCAATCTGGCTATGCCACTTCCCACGGTATACTATGTATTACATTTGTGCAATATGTTTATTTGTAACCATTTGTATGCCTTAGTACACAAAGCCACTGTGCCCCCACGTGGGCAATGGGGATATATATGCAGTTGCTCAGGTATCAGTCTTAGTGTTCTCTGTTCAATTTGATTGTAAAATTTCTTAGTCTTTGTATGTTTTTTCCCCTCCAAAAGAAATTCTCAACTGAAGCCCTCATGATGCAAATTTTCTCAATGGAATGGCCCCGGACCCTTTCCAAAGAGGGCAGAATAATCCCTGAACTTACATATAATTAGCAAGAGAAATTTGTACTGAGTGTGTGGTGAATAGTTTTGTGCTTGGAAGTTATATTCAACTAAAAGGGTTATTAAATAAAGAGACATCCAATTAAATTTGACGAGAATGCTCGTTTCATTCGCGTGGTGGTTACGCAAATTTAAATCTATGCGAAAGGATGACCAGTTAGCCAAAAGTTGCATCTTGAATGGTAAAGTCTGAGTAACTTAACTGGTAGAGTGCAAAAGTTTTTCTCAGCCTCAAAATTTGTACACACATTTGTGTATTGTTACAATTTATGGGAGAGTGCCTATAAATTGTAACATTCAAATCGATGGGGATGAAGTAATTTTACTTCCAAGATAATAAGAAGGAAATCCACAAAATATGAAGTCTTCAAATTTAGGTGCCTGCAGTTCAGAATAAAGCCTGAATATGGGCTTCCAGAACTCTACCAGTGAACCAGCCTTTCATCTGTCTGATAGATTTTTAGATATTTGTCTTGAGAGGCTGTATATATTTCAATTCCCTGCATTATATGAACGCTTGTTAATGATAACTAGACCTGTTCATAAGAACAGCTAACAATATACCCCTGCAATGTGCAGGTCAACCCTAAATAAAGATTGCTATCAAGATGATTTTTAAAAACATCTTAGTACATTGTAAAGGTGCTTCATTTTGCCACTCAGAAAAGGAAAGGAAAATAAAGTGTCACCATATTGTGACACAAAAAAATACTCCCACTTATTTAACAATGCAAGCCTAACTATAGGTGATACAGTTTTGGGGTATATACAAATTCTAAGTCCATAAAGAGTCTATAAAGAGCAATGACTCATGCAGGATGGACAGATGGACTGACGGACAGCAGGATGGATGGACAAACCTTGTACTGTGGGTAGACATCGATAAGTTAGAGTTGCACATCAAATATGAAGTCATTCCATTGAGTACTCTGCAAGTTATTCATGAATTAATTTCAAGGCGGACAAATTCTAAGTCCATAATGGGCAATGACTCTGGCAATAAAATGTTGAACAACACCTGCATTTCACTATGGGTATACAGCAATAAGATACACTTGCATATCAAATATCAAGTCACTAAATCAAGAACTTTACAAGTTATTCATGATTGAATTTTGGGATGGATGAACAGACAGATGGGCAATGACTCTGGCAATAAAAATCTAGAACAACACCTGCATTTCACTATAGGTAAACAGCAATAGGATACACTTGCATACCAAATATCAAGTCACTCAACCAAGTACTGTGCAAGTTATTCATGATTGAATTTCGGGGTGGACGGATGGATGGATGGATGGATGGATGGATGGATGGATGGATGGATGGATGGATGGATGGATGGACAGGCGGATGTACAGACGGATGGACAGTCAGACGGACCTTGTACTGTGGGTAGACATCTATAAGATAGAACTGCCATCAAATATGAAGTCATTCCATTGAGTACTCAGCAAGTTATTCATGAATGAATCTCAAGATGGACAAATTTTAAGTCCATAAAGGGCAATGATTCTGGCAATAAAATCTCGAACAACACCTGCATTTCACTATGGGTATACAGCAATAGGATACACCGCATATCAAATATCAAGTCACTCGATCAAGTACTTCACAAATTATTCATGACTGAATTTCGGAATGGATAGACGGACAGACGGATGGACGGACAGATGCACAAGGTGAATCCTATATACCTCCACTGGGGGTATAAATGAAAGTGTCAATGACACTATAGCTTAACTTGTGTGTTGTGTTTGATGAAAAGGATAATGTTCAATGTTTTATGAAAGGATTATGAAATAAGACAAGAATTGTGATAATTGAGAATATGTTCATTTCTGTTCCCTGTATGCTATGCTCATAAATAATATAAGGTGTACACTGTACTAAAGAGCTGAAGGGTGGGTTAATATGACCTCACAGTTAAAGTATGTGGCCCTCACAGTTAATGTATATCAACGAAAGTTATCTAGTTACAGTGAAATTATTCCAAGACGAGTCATCGTATCAAGTTACATTGAAATCCCTTCATAAATATGGCCTGTAGACTGTGCTAAAGATTTTCGGGCTTCGGGCCCCTGTAGCCGTCAGTTTCCCAATTGCATCCAAAGGGGACGTTCTCATCTAGACATTATATGAAGTCAACCTACCAAGTTCTAATGAAATCCCTTCATAAATATGACCTGTAAACTGTGCTAAAGGTTTTTGGTCTTTGGACTCGGGCAGCCAGCATGGCTGAATGATCGCAACCAAAAAGGGACATTCTCATCTGGGCATTAAATGGAGTCAAACTAACATGTTACAATGAAATCCTTCCATAAATATGACCTATAGACTATGCTAAAGTTTTTGGGCTCGGGCAGCCATAAAGGCTGAATGCTCGCGACCAAAAGGGGACGTTCTCATCTAGACATTATTTGGATTCATCCTACCAAGGTACAACAAAATCCCTTCATAAATATCACCTGTAGACTGTGCTAAAGGTTTTCGGGCTTCAGGCCCCTGTAGCCATCACAGTTGCCTAATGGTGTCCAAAAGGGGCTGTTCTCATCTAGACATTATATGAAGTCAACCTACCAAGTTACAATGAAATCCCTTCATAAATATGAACTGAAGCCTGTGCTAAAGGTTTTCGGGCTTTGGGCTTGGGCAGCCATCATGGTTGAATGATCGCAACCAATAAGGGACATTCTCATCTGGCCATCATCTGAAGTGATCCTACGAAGTTACAATGAAACCCTTCATAAATATGACCTGTAGACTGTGTTCAAGAATTTCGGGCTTCGGGCACCTGTAGCCATCACAGTTGACCAATCACGACCAAAAGGGGATGTCATCATCTAGGCATTATATGGAGTCAACCATAACAAGTTACAATGAAATCCTTCCATAAATACGACCTATAGACTATGCTAGAGGTTTTTGGGCTCGGGCAGATATCAAGGCTGAATGATCACGACCAAAAGGGGACGTTCTCATCTAGACATTATTAGATATTAGGAGTCATCCTACCAAGCTACAATGAAATCCCTTCATAATTATGACCTGTAGACTGTTCTAAAGGTTTTTGGGCTTCGGGCCCCTGTAGCTGCCAATCGTGTCCAAAAGGGGACGTTCTCATCTAGACATTATATGAATTCAAACCTACCAAGTTACAATGAAATCCCTTCATAAATATGACCTGTAGACTGTGCTCAAGGTTTTCAGGCTTCGGGCACCTGTAGCCATCACAGTTGACCAATCACGACCGAAAGGGGATGTCATCATCTAGGCATTATATGGAGTCAACCTAACAAGTTACAATGAAATCCTTCCATAAATGCGACCTATAGACTATGCTAAAGGTCTTTGGGCTCGGGCAGCCATAAAGGCTGAATGATCGTGACCAAATGGGGATGTTCTCATCTAGACATTATTTGGAATCATCCTACTAAGCTACAATGAAATCCCTTCATAATTATGACCTGTAGACTGTTCTAAAGGTTTTCAGGCTTCGGGCCCCTGTAACTGTCACAGTTGCCCAATCGTATCCAAGACGGGACATTCTCATCTAGACATTATATGAAGTCAACCTACCAAGTTACAAGGAAATCCCTTCATAAATATGACCTGTAGACTGTGCTAAAGGTATTCGGGCTTCAGGCTCGGGCAGCCATCATGGTTGAATGATCACAACCAATGGGGACAATCTCATCTGGGCATCATCTGGAGAGATCCTACGAAGTTACACTGAAATCTCTTTATAAATATGACCTGTAGACTGTGCTAAAGGTTTTCGGGCTTCGGGCACCTATAGCCATCACAGTTGACCAATCACGACCAAAAGGGGATGTCATCATCTAGGCTTTATATGGAGTCAACCTAACAGGTTACAATGAAATCCTTCCATAAATATGACTTTTTGCCTATGCTAAAGGCTTTTGGGCTCGGGTACCCATCAAGGCTGAATGATTGCGATCAAAATGGGACGTTCTCATCTAGACATTATTTGGAGTCATCCTACCAAGTTACAATGAAATCCCTTCATAAATATGACCTGTAGACTGTGCTAAAGGTTTCGGGCTTCGGGCCCCTGTAGCCGTCACAGTTGCCCAATCAGGACCAAAAGGGGACTTTCTCATCTAGACATTACATGAAGTCAACCCACCAAGTTACAATTAAATTCCTCAATAAATATGACCTGTAGACTGTGCTAAAGGTTTTCGGGTTTGGGGCTCGGGCAGTCGTCACGGTTGGCAGATCACGCCCAAATGGGGAAATTCTCATCTAGACATCATAAGGAGTCATCCTACCAAGTTAAAATGAAATCCCTCCATATTAAACATGACCTGCAGACTGTGCTACAAGTTTTTGGGTTTCGGGCTTGGGCAACCATCACGGTTGACAGATGATGCCCAAAAGGGGACGTTCTCATCTAGGCATTATACAGAGGCATCCTACCAAGTTACAATGGGACGTTCTTGTTACAATGAAATCCCTTCATAAATATGACCCGTAGACTGTGTTAATGGTTTTCGGGTTTTGGGCTCGGGCAGCCATACCAGTTGACCGACCGCGACCAAAAAGGACGTTCTCATCTAGACATGACCCCAAACCTGCATATGAAATTTTGTGATGATTAGACAAGAACTGCGGGGTGTAGCCTGTGCTAAAGGAAAATGTGAACAGACTCACAGATTCATAGGCTCACAGACTAACATATTCACAGACTAACAGACTTACAGACTCACAGACTAACTGACTTTCGCACGCGTGATGGCAATAGCTTATCTTGACTATGTCAAGTGAAGCTAAAACGCAGCTTTCCAAGAATTTTTACACAGCCAAGCATTTGGTTAGCCATCTCCAAAGCATGTAAACGTTCAGTCTGTTAGCATCATTTTTTAAATTTTGTAGACTGCACAACAGTACTGACAAAAGTTGGATGAAGCAACTTACCTGGTTAGATATGAATCACTTGAACAACTCAGAACCAGGTTTTAATTAGTATTTATTTATTTATTTATTGGTGTTTAACATCACGTACTGCAAAATAGCTAATCATGACTGCAACATGGAGATAAAGTCAAGTCCAGCCAATTGTTTATACCTATGTTGCCAATTTTAGAGAACTTCTATCCCAGGTATTGGAGACCTGGTCCTATTTTACCAGAAGATAGAGCTTGTTTACCACAGTAAACAAGCACTGTTTCACCTCCTGAGGTTCTCACAGGAGTTTTACTTTGTAACAGGTTAGATTTCAATCGGAAATGAACTGACTGAAGGAATATTACAAGAACTGGGAGACTGGAATATCTCTGGATGATATCACACAGTTACACCATAGATGTGAGTCATGTGAGGTCATGTATAATACACTGGTAATTCTGTAAATAAACTCAGCTGCTCATTTTTCAAGTGGTAAAAACATAATATTCATAATGAATTTCTAGCAAATGAAAACATACGATGAAAGACGACTAATCCTGGCCACATGCAAGGTCCCCCAAATGTTAACACTGAATTTCTAAAAAACAAAACCCCAAGACAATAAAAATAAAGTTAGGGCTCATGAAGGTATATACCATTTTCCATTCAAACAAATATAGGTGATTCTGTACATCTCCTTCTTAGAAATGAACTATTTTAAGTCTGTGTGCAGTAAAGCCTGAAGATTTTAAGTTATTTTGTAAGAACTGAAATTCTTACGAACTTTAAGCTTGAGATTTTGAATGTAAAACCTCATAAGAAATCTGTGTATGAAGTTCAAGTTTTGAGTGCAAGAGAAAACTAAAGATATTGCACAGAAACCAAAAATCTATTTACAGCAAGAGACCTTGACCTTCATCTTACAAATCCCAAAAGCAATGTCAACCAATGGTCCACAATAATCAAACTATGTTTGATGTATGAGCATAGTACAATCATGAGCACAAAAAAATATTGCTTAGAAATGAGTGGGAAAGACGAACAAATAAAGTGATTACTACATAAACACCCACCCCATCCTCCACCTCCCCCACCTTTGTTAAGGGGAAGTAATTTCAGGTGAGGTACAAGATCCACAATTCTGTACTTATCTGTCATTTACAAACTGATGAAGAAATATTTTTAATCATCAGGCACACATTAAGATAAAGGCACAACTCCTATCCTGTAATACTTCCACTGCTTTCTTTAGAATCATTTATAAGTCCATTTTTACCCCTCCATGGAGGGAGTCTTCCAATGCGGCTTTTGTTTCTGACGTCCTCATCTAGACCTCATACAGAGTCATCCCACCAAGTTACAATGAAATCCCTCCATATTAAATATGACCTGTAGATTGTGCTAAAAGTTTTTGGGTTTCGGGCTTGGGCAGCCATCACGGTTGACAGATCATGACCAGAAGGGGACATTCTCATCTAGATATTATACAGAGTCATCCTACCATGTTACCATGAAATCCCCTCATAAATATGACCTGTAGACTGTGCTAAAGGTTTTCGGGTTTTGGGCTCAGGCAGCCATCATGGTTGACCGATCGCGACCAAAAGGGGATGTCCTCATCTAGACATTATACGGAGTCATTCTACCAAGTGAATGAAATCCCTTCATAAATGTGACCCGTGCTAAAAGTTTTTGGGTTTTGGGCTCGGGTAGCCATCATGGCTGAATGATTGTAACCAAAAGGGGACGTTCTCATCTGGACATTATCTGGAGTCCAAAATCTCTGAAAAATGTCCGGCCAAGGGTTCATGGTCATCTTATATTGATGCATTTAACACATGTATGAAATATGAAAGCCACAGGATACTACCGGTGGTAGCCTCCACTCATGTATAGGAAAAGAGGTCAGAAATTTTCCAAGTTCACACTGACAAAAAGTCTAACATTGAGTTAAAAAAAAGTCTGAAATCTCAAAAAAATGGCCTGCCAAGGGTTAAGGTCATCTTATATTGCTGCATTTAACACATGTATGAAATATGAAAGCCACAGAATACTGGTGGTAGCCCCCACTCATGTGTTGGAAAACAGTCCACACTGACAAAAAGTTTAACACTGCATTAAAAACATCTCCGAAAAAAGTCCGGCCAAGGGTCAATGTCATCTTGTATTGACGCATTTAATACATATATGAAATATGAAAGCCACAGCATACCGGTGGTAGCCTCCACTCATATACAGCAAAACAGGTCAGAAGTCCACAGTAACAAAAAAGTCTAACATTTCAAAAACACTACAAATCAATAAAATATCACTGGTTAATATATACATGGCTGCTTGGTAGCAGACTATGCCGAATTCCAAAAGTCATACAATGTTGTAGAAGACTATGCTGAATTCCAAACAGTCATACAATATCATCTCAGCAACCATACAACATCCTCCACTGTCCAAGAATATACTACACAGGAACACTAAAGTCATCTGGAAACTACTATTTTATAAATAGTAATACTGACCTCTGAATTTTTTATCTGCAAAACTCTTAAATCAGTCGAGTTTTTTCTTTATTTTCCATTCAAGAATAGTGCAGTAAAAGTATATGTACATGAGATACACAGAGATACACAGGGTAAATATTATTGCACAGAAAGTTATTGTCACAACAACCTCAACAGTAGAACCCAAGGCACAGACTCCAGAATCATTATGAATAGGTTTCTTGTGCTTCAACAGTAGGTTAATTCTGATGCTTACAGTAACAATAAAACAAGAGGGGTGTGTCCATCCCCATGAGCTCACCAACATATGGCATACAATAAATCTAGGCTTATTACAAATCTGCAAAAAATGTCCAGTCATGTACATGCATTGCAAAACAGGTCAGATGTCCACAGTGACAAAAAGAGTCTAACATTGCATTAAAAAAGTTCAAAATCTCAAAAAAATGTCCAGCTAAGGGTTAATGTCATCTTATATTGATGCATTTAACATATATATGAAATATGAAAGTCAAAAAATTTATAGTAATTTATATATTTTTTATACTTACCAATGACCCAGACTTAGCTGGTGCTAATTCTTAAATATCTGGGGCCAAACACAAATTTTGCCCCCAATCCCCAAAATTTGCATCAAAAACCGAAAATTACATGTCCTATATGGTCCTCCATACTTTTACTCCACTGCGCATGTGCAGTGTCAAGGAGGTCTCGAAATTGGCACAATTATCATTCTTACAACCAGTGCCTGGTAAGCGGTATGTACTCAGTCGGGAGGTATGAGTTCCCAACTCATGGGAGGGCCATCCGCGTCTGGGTCATTGGTAAGTATAAAAAATATATAAATTACTATAAATTTTCTAACATTTTTACACTGTACCAATGACCCAGACGTAGCTGAATAGAAAAAAGGCTGGAGGGCCTAGGACATAAAGGAAAATCCAATAGGCTCAACTACATATAACAGAATTATCCCCTCGAGGAGAAAAGGAGAAATACTCTTTACATGTATCTTTCTTATTTGCATCAAAAAAGAAAGACACAACACCATTCTGTAATTGAGCACAATAACATCAATGATCTCTATTAACATCCAGTATAACCCATTATACTAATTATTTTTAAAGGAAAGCCAATAAATAAAGGAAGTCCAGAGAAATGAGACTCTTTATACTAATTAAAAGTGTCCGAGGATTGTATATTAATGCCTGTATAACACGTGACATATACAAATGCTTCACACCGAGCTACACTTTAAAAATATTACATGGATGAGTTAATATTAGCTTTACACTTTAAAACCATCCCGACACCGACTCAGAATTACTTACTCCAGAGGAGGTATTCCCTTGCTTTTCACTATAAAGCAGGCGACCTAAGGGAACACCTCCCCCTCCCCCCACCCCCTTCCCCTTGCCCTGGATCAAATACCCCAGAGCAAAGAGGACAGCAGGGAAGAGTCACTGCCGGAACAGAAAGCCTGCATAACTATAGTTGCAACTGTTTAGTGGTCGACATTCTGTGCAACAGACAACAGACCTAAACAATGCAGATCTCCAGAAACGGACTCAATATTTCTAAGATAAAAATTCGTGAAAGTGGAAGGCTGAGACCAATATGCAGCCTTCATTAGATCTGTAATAGCAACACTATTAGCGTAAGCCCAAGATGTAGATAGAGCTCTTACTTCATGAGCTGAAATCTTAAGCACAGACTGCTAAGTTGAAGATAATGTATCATAAGCAGCACTGATAGTTAACTGAATCCATCTAGCAATAGAATGGACCGAAATGTGGAGGAAGTTACCGCGGCATGTCCAACAACAGACACCTGAGTAGATTTATCCACGGTCTCTGTGGAGAGAGAGATGCTACCAACAGAATTTTGCATTGAGATTGCCTTATCTTGAGCAATATCTGCTGAATCAAAGGCACTGGAGGATACGCATATCCTGTCATTCCGTCCCACGAGATCGATAGAGCGTCTACTGCAAACGCTCGAGGATCCGGACATGGTGACACATACGTCTGCAACTGATTGTTGAGATGCGTTGCAAATAAGTCTATCATTGGCCGCTCTCATTGGTAGCAAATCTGATTGAATACTCGTTTGTTGAGAGTCCATTCTGATGGCAACAAGCGACCCCTCCGTGAAAGGGAGTCCGCTAATACGTTCAGATGACCCGGAATATGGCGGACCGATAGGAGAACTTGATGTTCTAGTACAAACAGAAGGATTCTTTCCTTTAAATTGAATAACGGAATGGAATGAGTGCCTCCCTGGTTCCGAATATACACTACTACCGTCGTATTGTCGGACAGAATTTGCACGTGTGCATTCTGAATAACGTTCATCCAATGACGTAGCACAAGCTAAATTGACATCATTTCTTTGATGTTTATGTGCTTGATTAGAAACTTCAAATCCCAAAGACCCTGGCACTTCGAATCCGTTGGGCTCAATGATGTGCCCCAACCTGTTTGACTGGCATCCGTCATAATCATAAAAGTCGGATCCGGCAATTGCAATGGAACTCCCTGAGTTAACCACTGAATATCTGCCCAAGTCTGAATCTCTTGTTTCACTTTATTTGACAAGAGGATGTCCGTATCGAGCGAATGAATCTTCACCCTCCAATTCTGAGTCAGAAAGATTTGGAGAGGACAAGTGCGTAGCCACCCCATCAGAATAAGATCCGCGGCAGCCGTGCACAAACCTATCAGTCTCATGAATTCTCTCTTTGTAACTTTGTCTGAGTGAAGAAAATAGCGAGCGTAACAACTGATTAATTTCGCTCTGATTAAGGGCAGACGAACGAGATTGTTGTGCGTCTCGAAGCTCTTCCCCAGGTGGGTGAATGACTTGGACGGCACTAGATCCGACTTCTCCTCATTTACTATGAATCCGAGACGTCGGAGCAATAGAAGCAGATTCTGCACATCGTTCTGAAGCGTTAACTCGTTGCCGTACATCTGAAGAATGTCGTCCAGGTAGGCCGACGTTACCGCAGACGAATGAGCTCGGAAATGAGTCATTACCGAGTTTATTATTCGAGTGAAAGCCCAGGGCACTAGATTCAGACCGAAGCACATTGCTCGGAACTGATACACGACTCCTAGGATGGCGAAGCAAAGATACTTTCTGAACGCTGGATGTACCATGACGTGAAAGTACGCATCCTTGAGATCAATGCTCGTAGCAAAGTCGTTCACCAGAATGCTCGCTCTGACTGATCAGATGGTCTCCATATAGAATTTTGGAGCCACAATCAGCTTGTTTATCCAGCTCAGATCTATGACTGGACGGAACAAGCCGTCTGGTTTCGGAGCCAGAAAAAGATGGGTGTAGAAACCTTGAGATTCCTGGTTTTCTACGACCTCTACCGCGTTCTTCTCCAGAAGAGACTGGACTTTCTGATAGAAGCGAGCCTCTTTTCTGCGGATTTGACGGACTCCATACATAAACTTGGAGCCACGATCAGCTTGTTTATCCAGCTCAGATTTATGAGTGGACGGAACAAGCCATCTGGTTTTGGAACCAGAAAAGGATGGTTGTAGAAACCTGGAAATTCCTGGATTTCTACGATCTCTATCGCAATCATTCCAGAAGAGACTGGACTTCTGATGGAAGCGAGCCTCTTTCCTGCGGACTTGACGGAAGCGGAGTCCATCTTGGACTTCGAGTTAACGGAGGTTTTCGTTTGAAGGACAGTTTTAGTCCTTCCGAAATCACCCCTCGAACCCAAGGGTTTTCCGTAATCGACTCCCAATTGGTTGAGAAACTTGACAGTCTTCCGCCCCCTGGAACACGATAGAGGTTTATACCATAACCTCCTGGACCTGCGAGCTTGCGGAAGGAGAAACTACATCCTCCACGGCCCGCACCTCACCCCGTCGACCTAGGGGCGTCTGACCAGTTGTCTTGGCCAGTATTACGGCCCCTACCTGAGTCGCTACCCTGACGGTCTCTAGAGTAAGACCTAGAGGACGCATAGGAACCTCTATAGGAACTTCCCTTGGACGTATTCGCCCCAGAAGTGCCTGTCCTACTCTTCTCCGCTGAATCCGACTTTTTGGAAGCGGATTTCAATAGAAGAGAGTCTGAAGATTTCTTAGTTATCTGATCCTAGATTGCGGAAAGCTTGCCGTCGAAGAGAAGCTCTCTGGAGACCGGAGCAACTTTGAGAGAGTTTTTCACCTTACTATCCATGCACGTGGATGTAGCCAGGACCGCGTCACATCTAACCAACTCCAGATTTGCCACTGAAAGGGCGGAGTTATAAGTGGAGAATGTTATGGCCCTTGAAAGAACTCTTAAGGAGGTTGTACATCCTGGAATTCTTTTCCTTCGAGACGTAATGATAACGCTCTGGTAAGGTGATCTGCATACAATAATGCGTCTAAGCTAGCCCTGTAAGACGATATTGTCGTTTCCAACGTCGTGGTTGGAATTGACATGGACGATGGTATAGACAATTCTAGGTCTTTGGCCTTGTCGTCTAAACGCAGAGGAACTCTATCAGAATGCCGTTTCGAATTTATTTCTTGAATTGATGAAAGGCAGATGTAGAGCATTTGACGATAAGAAACCGGACCTGCCCATTTTGGTAGCAAGTTTATATATAGTGTCATTCAATAGTTCAAATGTCCGTGCGACACTTCTGGACTGTGTCAGAAACTAAGGGACGATGTCCCTAAGGCCATACAAAGTTGATTGTCTGTTTCTCAGGCCATTTTTCCAAAAAAAGCATGCAGGCGGGCGGGTTTTTTTTTTTCTTTTTATTTTCTCCCCGAGAGATTGTTTGTGGTAATTTGACCCCCACCCAAACGCCTGGTGGACCATGCAAAATTTCGCAAATATATTGGTTATTCACCGCAGGGGTGTTGGGTCATAAATGAAGTGGGGTTTGAATGTTTGTTTTTTCAGTGAAACGTGAAAATTATAACAGAGGATGAAATGCCTCGTGGGTGAAACGTCTCGGGATGAAATGTCTATGGGACAAATCAAATGTCGAAGTGTCAACTTTCACAGATTTATTTTACCCCCCCAAAAAAATCCTTTCACAACCTGCCTAATAAAATCGTGAATCGCAATTTTTCCCCATTATATTGAAAATTATCACAACCCATTTGAACGGGCAGTTCATCCATAAATCATATTTTTCGGAAATCTGAAAATGAAATACAAAATGAATGTTTGCGTGTTTTTGTTAACCAATTTGACCGCACATACCTGCCTATATGCGATTTATTTTCAACTATGACTGTTACTTTTATATCAAGCAACGGTTACTATTAGTTATCCAATTATCCTGCATCTCAAATGCATTTATTTAAAATAACTGGGAAACTTGTAACCGTTTCAAATAACAGTACACAAATTCCGAATGACGGCCATTTACAATACAAATGTTACTAAAAATAAATGCCAGGAGACTGCGATCCATTCAACATGGCACCTGACTTTGCAGACTTTCTGAGGGTTGGTGCGAATCAAACGTGGTGCGAATCAACCATCCCCCTTTGTGACTGTTTGTTGTCAGACTGAAAGACACCTTCCTTCTTGCTGTCATTATGACTTATCTTTTACAGAATAAAACACTTTCTGTCGTGAATATTGCTAAAACCCACCCATTTTATTAAAGTATGATGTAGAAAAAGCTTGAAGTGTGTTAATTTAAAATTTGCGAATGCATCAATATCGATTTACCGAAATGAGCACAATATCTCAAATTTTTTTTGAAGATTTTTTGGTGTCATAAAAAGGTTGCATGCACACCAAAAATGACCATGCGCGAGGGCCTGAGAAACAGAGGTTCTTTTTTTATGGCCTAAACCGATTAAAGAATTCTGTGTCCAGTGGCGCTATCACTCTTTTATCCGGCAACGCAGCATTTTGGTCCGGAGGAACAACGTCAGGAAGATAATGCCGGATGAACTCGTTGGCAATTTTATGTTGTTTCGAAAGGGAAAATTTCTACTCCTCCGTATCCCTTTCACCATCCTGTCGGACCACTTGTAATTCTTGGTCGTCCGTGCCTGAACCTGCAGCGGAATGTACTGACCCAGCTTCCTCGGATAATTCCTGATCCGACAGAGTTTCTGTCGGTTGCTGGGATGCTGCGATAATTTGTGCTATCTGCGATAGCATGTCCATAATGGAGGCCTGTGGAGCTGCGGTCTTATGGGATTTAGCCGCTGGAAGCTCCTTGGACGTTGACTCCTGCATACTTCTTTTATGCGAAAGTCCAGAGTATGAAGGCCTCATATCCTTGGCTACCGGATGGCGTGACCTGGTCGCCATGGAATCCCTGGTTGGCAAGGTTGGCTGGATATCACTGGTCACGTAGCCAAGGTGTGGTCGTGTGTGCTGCCATGAGGATGAGGAAGCCAATAGAGCAGTCTCTCCGGACTGTCTATATAACGGAGCGTCCCAAGCAGTGGACGTATGCTCCGACTGAGGAACATTTTGTACCACAACATCTGGGCCCAGATGTTGTTGTACGAGAGAGGGACCTCTCTCGTTCGCAGCCCGGATGGACCTGGACGAGCTAGGAACCGGACTAATAGGCTTCCTCCATACCATCCTCGTATCCATCGTCAATGGGTGTGCACGTTGTCTTTTATAGTGCTCGCATCACCCAAATCTCCTTCCTGGACCGCAACGGACGAACCCAGCTGCCGAGCCATTCAATGAATGGTCGCTACACCGGACGAGCTAGCAGACGCCAAAGCCGTTGATCCTACTTGGGACCTCTTAGGCAATTGACGTAACTGCATGAGCACTTTTGCCGCTAGCTCTTCATTTGACTGTGACGACGGAAGCACACTTTTCAAAGACATCATGGAAACATCACCCTGTTCTTGTTCCTCAATGAGGCCTGTGGAGCCGTGGTCTTACGTAATTAGCCGCTGGAAGCTCCAGGGACGTTCATTCCTGCATTTATATAATATGCGAACATCCCAACTGGAAAGACCTTGTGTCCTTGGCTAGCAGATGGAGTGACCTGGTCGACGTGGATTCCCTGGTTGGCGAAGCAGGAGCTCCAGGGACGTTCATTCCTGCATTTATATAATATGCGAATGTCCCCTGGAAATCTGTGGTCTCATAGCCAAGGTGCGGTCGTGTGTGCTGACGTGAGGATGAGGAAGCCAACAGAACAGCCGCGTAGGACTGTCTATGTGACAGAGCGTCCAGAGCAGGAGGAGTGGACGTATGCTCCGACTAACGAACAAACATACAACAACATCGCGGTGCAGATGTTGTTGTAAGAGAGAGAGGGCCTCTCTCGCTCGCGGCCCGGATAGACCTGGACGAGCTAGCTACCGGACTGACAGGCTTCTTCCGTACTATCCTCGGATTCGTTGTTGCTGGGTGTGCACGTTCAATGTTTATAGTGCTCGCATCATCCAAACTGCTTCCCTGGACCGCTACGGACGAACCCGGCTGCCGAGCCATTCGATGAATGGTCGCTACTCCGGGCGGACTAGCGGACGATCAACACCTTCGATCCTACAAGGGACCTCTTTGGCAATTGTTGTATTTCCATGAGCACTTAGCCGCTAGCCCTAATACTGCAACGACGGAGACACACTTGTTGAAAACATCACGGAAACATCACCCTGTTCTTGTTCTTCTGAAAAAGAGACTGATAAACTAGAGTGACCTTGCGGAGAGAAGACTGGAATGGACCCCTCACCGTTAACAATATACCGTGACACACGTCTCCAACGTTGTCATTCCAATTAGCACACACTGAGCAAGAATTAGTGCGAGTACATTGAATACAAGAAACACAATGAACATGAGAATCTGAGGAAAACTTCCTTGCCTTACAATTTGAACAATATTTTTTCATCATGAAAAAATATAAACAGTCATAGTACTCACACTAACCCTTGAAACAAAGATACATAATATAATATAATCCATTATAACATTTCTAAAAAATAATTTAAAAAAAAATTTTTTTGAAAAATTTTCAGAAGGCCTAAGTTCCCAATGGGAACAATGAACCCAAATGGATCCCCAAAAAGCCTAAGTGTGGACAAAATATTTTAAAACATTTTTAAAATTAATGCAACACTTCCGGACAATATTAATGTATCTGGCTATGAGCAGAACTAACAGAAGACAAGTAATCACCATCAGAAGTAACCGTTGTCAACATAAGCAAAAGTGAACAGAAACCGGAAACATGACTCCAGGCACTGAAACCATGGCCCAAAATCAGTAACCAATTTAAACCCTATCCAATGTAAAACAAAGGCTTCCAGAGAAGAAACTGCAGTACATCAGATGGTAGATGCAGAAAACAACGCCTAAACACCTAAGAGTGAG
Organism: Pictodentalium vernedei; assembly: GCA_031216915.1. Taxonomy (NCBI): domain Eukaryota; kingdom Metazoa; phylum Mollusca; class Scaphopoda; order Dentaliida; family Dentaliidae; genus Pictodentalium; species Pictodentalium vernedei. Next base: position 167,990,392 of record CM062295.1, on the reverse strand, counting down.
GACATAAACATGGGGAAAAAACAGAATAATCATTCTGTTACCAAGCCAAAACTCCCAAGAAATTTTTGTAAGAAAAAATTCCAAAATTATGCCAAAAGCATGGGAGAATAGCAAGGGGGTTATTAAGGAAAGGGAGAGAGGAAACACTGAACAAACAATAGTAAGTTCATAGCCAGACTGACAACATAAGGCTTATACCCCGAAATTAGCGAACATGAAATAATTTCGTAAAAAAATTATTAGCTACATGTACAGCCCTGAACACATTCTGCCACTGTTTCTTCCTCTCATCCTTTATTTCATTCTTAGATCCACCATTTCTTTCAAAATTATGTGTCTGGCATCATTTAAACTGAGATTTACAAGCACAAATATCAGTGACATGTTACTGATTTTACGGCCAAACAAAGAATGATAATTGCGCCAATTTCGAGACCTCTTTGACACTGCGCATGCGCAGTGGAGTAACAGTATGGAGGACCATAAAGGACATGTAATATTCAGTTTTTGATGCAAATTTTGGGGATTGGGGGGGCAAAATTTGTGTTTGGCCCTAGATATTTAAGAGTTAGCACCAGCTAAGTCTGGGTCATTGGTACAGAATAAAAATGCCACAGCATAACGGTGGTAACCTCCACTCATATATAGCAAAACAGGTCAGAACACAGTAACAAAAATGTCTAACATTGCATTAAAAAAAAGTTCAGCTAACCAATTCAATATTTTGATCCAGCTAGCCATACTGAATTGGCTAGCTAGACCAAAATCGACAGGAAGCTTCCTCTGGACACCAATAATGCATAACCTAATGAAAGTGTCACTGACACTGCAGTTCAACTTGTCCAAGAAGGGACTGAACTGAATAGAAAGATCCAGTAAAGTCATGTCATTCACTCACGTTTCTACAGAAAAGACATCACACCAAAGCTACATGAGAAATCTGAAAATTTGGGTGAGGGATGGGGCCTGTTGGGTGTATTAATGGAATTGTTGACAATTTATATGTCAAAACCAAGATGCCTGTTGGCAGCTATCTTTTTCATTGGAATGCAAAAAAAAATTTGATAACTCCCATCTGGACATCATACCAAAGTTACATATAAAATTTGAAAAAAAGATCAGGTGAGAGATGCTGACTGTAGGGTCTGTTGATGGAATTGTTGACAATTTATATGCAAAATTCAAGATGGCCACTGCCGGCCATCTTTTTCAACAAAATTCATAAAAAAATTGATGTTCCCATCTAGATATCACACCAAAACTACAGATGAAATTTGATAAAGATTGGGCGAGAGATGCGGCCTGCAGGGTGTGCTAATGGAATTGTTGACAATTCATATGCCAATTTTTAACAAAATACAGAAAAAAATTGATAGCTCCCATCTAGACATCACACCAAAGGTATATATGAAATTCAAAAAAATGCCGATAGGATCACCGATCCAACGTCGAGTTGTGACAGCACAAAAGTGGGTTTAAAAATTATCAACTTATCGTCAGGAAACCAGTTGTTTACAATTTACTATGTGAAGGGTCACTGTGACCTTGACCTTTGACCTAGTGAATCCAAAATAAATAGGGCTCTTTCTTGCACCAATGCCATCCTACCTATGAAGTTTCATGAATGTGGGTGGAACCATTGTCAAATTATCATCTGGGAACCAATTGTTTATGATTTATTATGTTCAAGGTCACTGTGAACTTGACCTTTGACCTAGTGAGTCCAAAATACATAGGGGTCCTCCACTCACCTAGGCCAATTTACCTATGAAGTTTCATGAATGTGGGTCAAACCATTATTAAGTTATCATCCGGAAACCAACTGTTTGCGATTTACTATGTTGAAGGTCACTGTGACCTTGACCTTTCACCTAGCATGTATAAAATAAATAGGGTTCTTCCTCTCACTGATGCCATCCTACCTATGAAGTTTCATGAAAGTGGGACGAACCATTATAAAGTTATCATCTGGAAACCAATTTTTTTGATTTAATATGTTCAGGGTCACTGTGACCTTGACCTTTGACATAGCAAGTCCAAAAAAAATAGGGTTCTTCCTCTCCTAAAAGCCAACCTACATATGAAGTTTCATGAATGTGGGTTCAATCATAGTCAAGTTATCATCCGGAAACCAACTGTTTATTATTTAGTATGTTCAAGGTCACTGTGACCTTCACTGTTGACCTAGTGAGTCCAAAATAAAAAGGGTTCTTCCTCTCACCGAGGCCAACCTACCTATGAAGATTCCTGAACATGGGTCGAACCACTATCAAGTTATTGTCTGGAAACCAGTTGTTTACGCCCGCCCGCCCGCCCGCCCGCCCACCTGCCCGCCCATCCACCCACCCGCCCAACTGGCCACCCAATCGCCAGTCAGCAATCTATAAGTCGAGTTTGACTTCATCACAACATGACTAAAAAGATCAAGTGAGAGATGTGACCTATCAGGTGTGCGAATTTGAGAATTTATATCCGAAATCAAGATGGCTGCTGGCAGCCATGATTTTCAACAAAATTTAGAAGTATTCGATAGCTCCCATCTAGATATCACACCAAAGCTACATATGAATTTTGAAAAAGATTGGGTAAGAGATGCAGCTCCCATTTAGATATTGCCCCAAAGCCACATATGAAATTTGGGACTGATTGGATGAGAGCCGTGGCCTATATGGTGTGCTAAAGGAATTGTTGGACAATTTATATCTGAATCCAAGATGGCTGCTGGTAGCCATGTTTTTCAACAAAATTCAGAAAAATTAAATTATTATTATCTATTTATACTTATGCACAATGGCTAATCATGACCGTGACAATTTTACGGGTGGAGGAAGCCGGAGAGAACCACCGAGCAACTGTCAGTTCCTCAACATTCTAACTGTTCAAGCTCCTCTTAAGCAGGGTTAAATCGGTTGTGGACATATGCACCATCGACATGCAGTACGCCTTAGTACACGGCGTCATCGTGCCCCCATGTAGGCAACCCGGATAAAGTGCCTTGCCCAAGGACACAACGCGAGTCGTCCCGGATGGGAATCAAACTCGGAACCTCTAGCATAGAAGTCCAACAGTCTACCACTGAGCCACCCCGCTCCCAGAAAAATTTAATAGCTCCCATCTCGACATCACACCAAAGCTACATATGAAATCTGAAAAAGATTGGATGAGAGATGCGGCCTGTAGGGTGCGCTAATGGAATTGTTGACAATTTATATGCCAAATCTAAGATGGCCACTGGCGGCCATGTTTTTTAACAAAATTCAGAAAATTTTGACAGCTCCCATCTCGACATTGCCCCAAAGCTACATATGAAATTTGGGACTGGTTGGTGAGAGCTGCAACCTGCAGGGTGTGCTAAAGGCATTGTTGGACAATTTATATCCAAATCCAAGATGGCCACTGGTGGCCATGTTTTTCAATGAAATTGAAAAAAAATCGATAACACCAATCTAGACATTGCCTCAAAGCCACACATGAAATTTGGAACTGATCGGGTGAGCTGTGCTAAAGGAATTGTGGATGTACAGATGTATTGACGGACAGTCGACGGATCACAACCCATCCCAATGGCTCATACCTGACGTTGCCAATTTGAGCTAAAAATGAAATTGATTCGAGTCAGTATTCATTAGTTATTGGACGGAAACAAGTTCAAGATGGCTGCCATGGAAGCGATAATGAATTGTCCACTGGCGCCTATCTTGGTTGAGCTGACTGGTCCAACATTAAAAGAAAGCTTCCTCTAGACACCAATACTGTATAATTAAAAAATAAAAATGATTCGAGTCAGCACTCATTAGTTTTTGGACAGAAACCAAATTCAATATGGCCACCATGGCGGTCATATTGAATTGGCCAGCTAAACCAAAATCAAAAGGAAACATTGTCCAGTCATCCACAAGTAATTCCAACAATTATGATTTGATCAAATAACCTATTCTCGAGAGGGTCGGGGCATAAAAATAGATACAAATGAGTTTTTTTTCTAGTTAAGATCAGAAAATTATTCTTAATAATTTTTGTGGTAGATGCAGAACATTTACATTCTGTAGTCACAAACATTTCTCTATATTTTAACAGTTTGTGTTTTATCACACTAAAGAAAATTTAAATACAAAACTAATACCAGACATATTGAACACAATGAAACTCGGGGACGATATGTCAACAAAATACTGTTTACTCATTTCCTTAATGACCCAGCAGATTGCTGAGTGTGCAAAGTGCATCCACAAATTCGTTTCCACTAGGTTTCTATTGAGTTTCAAATGGGTTCTATTGTGTTTCAAATGGGACAAAAATGTTATCTCCTTCAAAATGTGTGGTATATGGAGATTTAATACCTGGATGTCTCATTTAAACACCTCGCCTGTGGCTTGATGTTTAAAAGCCAACATCCAGATATTAAATCTCCATATACCATACATGTTGGCGGAGATAACTTATATCATTTTTTTCAAAACTACAGTCCACACTACAAGTCTGTAATGCTTGTCACAATAATTGGTCAAAAGCCATGATTTAACTTGAAAATTAAATTTCTGGTTCACTCATGGAAACATTTTATCAATTTCACTTTTTATCAGGTAAAGGGTAGCATATACTGTCAACAGAGAACAGATTAATAACAGAAAAAAGATCACTATAAGTTTCCCATAGCTTTTCTATAGTAAGGTGATAATTAAAGTGCATATCACACAGAAGTAAGAATACAGTGGAGTCCACTTAACTGAAGATCTCTTAACTGAACCCTTTTAATTGAATATAATTTCCCAACACAAAACTATTTACCATATCTCCAGTACAAATTTGACCTGTTAATTGAATATACGTTATAGAGTAAACAGTTAATTGAATAAAATATCTTGCAACCTGTCGAGAAATTACCCTGACTCTCCCAAGTTTTCCTTTGTTTATAGACCTTTTTGGCCTTAGTACATCCAATACAGGCATTTAATCTATTATATCTTGTTTGACAGAGCTCATGGAGCTCTGTCAAACAGGATATAACAGAATAAATGCTAAGTTTATCTCTAGAACACGGAAAGTGACACAATCCCTGTTAATTGGTTACTCTGGTTAATTGAATACTTGAACTTCTCATTGGCAAAGTGGCTATTCAATTAACAGGGTTCCACTGTATAAGGAAACTTGAAAATAAAAGCTAAATAACAATTCAAAAGCAGAAAAAGTTTTTACGAGCTCTTCTGGTGAGCAAACAAAAAGCTGACAAGCATAACAAATGAATTAAAAAAAACATTAGATGTATACGTAAATAAAACTGGACCTATTCTACAAACAGCAGGGGGTCTTCCATGAAAACATCAATCCAAGAATGTTAGTAAAATTGACATCTTTAGTGTTAAAAGGGCTTGGTTGGTTCAAAAAACAATTCTGTTACGTACTCACTTTTTAAGAGTTTTATACAACTGAAGATATGCTGGAAGAAAAATAATTTTGTATGGGGAAATTCTTATAAACAACCATTACAGGAATAAGAGATGGCATACCAACTTAATAGAACATGGATTGATAAAAAAAAATAAATAACCATTCATACATGTCAGGGTTTAATCTATGGAAATTGGAAAAGGTCTTTTTGAGAGTGGGGACCTGTAAAAGCCTAAAAATTTGTGTGCAAACTGCATAATTCCAGTGCCTTCAATAGATCTGTGGGGCCTGACAGGAACCACAGAGGTATTGAGGTTTCTGGAATTGAGGTATTTAAAGCAGTCTTGGCAATTCACCTTTATTAAACCCCATGAAAACATAATTCACGTCGGTTTAGTACCTACATTTATGCATGTAATATGTTCAGAACTTTGACCCCATGCTGATTGGATTGGAATACTGGTAGAGGGTAGGACAGATAAACAAGAGGCCCCAAGGGGCCTCAGAGTGCTCGCATGACACTGACAACTATCAACAGAGGGTCCTGATTTGAATAAACTTGCATCTGCCCCATTAAGAAAACAATATACCAAATATCAAAACATTCTGACCAATGGATATGAACAAAATTAAAAAAAAATATTCCTCATATTGAATGAAGTTATAATTTGGGTTCACATAGGGAGCCCAAATATGAACCCAGGGGCTTGGTTTGAACAAACCTGAATCTCACCTCCCTAAGGATGATGTATTCCAAATATCAAATGATTCTGACGACTGGATCTGAAGAAAGATATTTTAAAAATATATACCTCATGATGAACAAAGTTATAATTCGGGCTCCTACAGGGAGCCCAAATATCAACCCAGGGACTTGGCTTTAACAAATTGAATGTCACCTCCCTAACAATACAGTATATCAAATATCAAAAGGTTCTTACTGGTGGATGTGAAGAAAAAGATTTTTAAAGAATGTTCCTCATTTTGAACTAAGTTACAATTGATCTCCCACAGGGAGTCCAAATATCAACTCAGGGACTTGGCTTGAACAAACTTGAATCACACCTCCCTAAGGATACTGTATACCAAATATCAAAAACATTCCAACTGCTGGATCTGAAGAAGATGATTTTTAAAGAAAATTTCTCATACTGAACTAAGTTAAAATTTGGGCTCCCACAGGTAGCCCAAATATGAACCCAGAGACTTGGCTTGAACAAACTTGAATCTCACTTCCCTTAGGATGCTGCATACCAAAATCAAAAGATTCTGATTGGTGGATCTGAAGAAGAAGATTTTTAAAGAATATTCCTCACACTGCACTAATTTAAACATTTGGGTTTCCAAAGAGAGTCCAACTATGGACTCCGGGATTTGATTTCAACAAACATGTGAAACAATCTTCCCAAAGATGTTATATGTGAAATTTGAGAGATTTTAGAGCAGTGGGTTGGGAGAACAAGAGTCTTAAATGTTTTCCCCATTACCCACAGTGTTAAAAAATGCTGACTCAGCATTTTTTCAAAGTCCACAAAAAGTACCCTATGATAAAACCAATAACATTTTTTTTGGACTATTCCATTCTGTTGGTCCTATGGAAGCTTCACAACAAATAAGAACTCTCAGTGCCAAGCAGTTTTGGAAATATGGGCGTTTTAAATTCTTTCTCTTTTTAGTTCCTGTGGTTCCCACAGGGCATTTTGAAAAAAATGAAAGTGTCAATGACACTGTAGCTCAACTTGTCAAGACAAAGACATGTACATGTAAAGTATGTGACACAGCAATGACAAACATCTAGGTAATGACCTGATAATAAAGGTACATATAAAGTATTGTAACGGTCTGTACATAAATACTGACCGTTGCCTGTAACAAATGTATAGGTAAAGTATTGTAAAGGTGGGTGACAGTCAGATGCTAAACTAGAAAAGAAATCTTTGAGTCCTAGAGTGGGTCTGACTGAACCCCAAAATATTTGTTCTCATAGCACAGTGATAACAAAGGCACCACAAAACACACTCATTCCTGTCCCAAGGTGAAAACAAAGGTACCCAAGAAGTTTCGTGAAGATCAGTTCACAAATATGAGCTGTGTAGAAGTTGTGACAAAAAACTGATTGGACCTAATTTCAGTACAAAATGGCCACTGGCAGCCATCTTGAATTCTGGACCGCACCCAGAAACACTCGTTCTCGTCCCAAGGTGATAACAAAGGTACCCAAGAAGTTTTGTGAAGATCGGTTCATAAATACAGCCTCTTGCCCTAGCCATATTGACATGTGCACTTACAGTGTATAAGTAGCACTGAATAAATCAAAGTTCATCTAATTTGCATAATTTCTGCACGAGAAAAAAACCCGTACTATATGTGATGTATTCCATGTTACTAAACATTCATACAAAAATTTATTCAAATCAGAACTTTCATACAGAAGTTCTGTACAAAAGACTGATTGCACTAATTTTGGTACAAAATGGCTGCTGGTGGCCATCTTGAATTTCGGACCACACCCACAAACACTCGTTCTCATCCCACGGTGATAACAAAGGTACCCAAGAAGTTTCGTAAAGATCGGTTCATAAATACAGCCTCTAGCCTGAGCCGTATAGAAGTTGTGTACAAAAAACTGATTAGACCTAATTTCGGTACAAATTGGCCACTGGCAGCCATCTTGAATTTTGGACCGCACCCAGAAAGACTCGTTCTCGTCCCAAGGTGATAACAAAGGTACCCAAGACGTTTCATGAAGATCGGTTCATAAATACAGACTCTAGCCCGAGCCTTATTGACATGTGTACTTACTGTGTGTAAGTAGCACTGAAAAAATCAAAGTTCATCTAATTTGCATAATTTCTGCACGAGAAAAAAACCCGTATTATATGTGATGTATCCCATGGTACTAAACATTCACACAAAAAATTATTCAAATCAGCGCTTTCATCTGGAAGTTCTGTGCAAAAATCTGATTGCACCAAATTTTGTACAAAATGGCTGCCATCGGCCATCTTGAATTTCGGACCGGACCCCAAAACACTCGTTCTCGTCCCACGGTGATAACAAAGGTACCCATGGAGTTTTGTAAAGATCGGTTCATAAATACGGTCTCTAGTCCGAGCCGTATTGGCATTTGCACTTACAGTGCTGAAAGTAACACCAAAAAAACATCAAAGTTAGTCTAATTTGCATAATTTACGCACGAGAAAAAAACCCGTATTATATGTGATGTATCCCATGGTACTAAACATTCATACAAAAAATTATTCAAATCATAGCTTTCATATGGAAGTTCTGTACAAAAAGTTAAAAAATTTATAGTAATTTATATATTTTTTATACTTACCAATGACCCAGACTTAGCTGGTGCTAACTCTAACAAAACCAGGGCCAAACACAAATTTTGCCCCCCAATCCCCAAAATTTGCATCCAAAACAAAAAGAAATCATGTCCTAAAGGACCTCCATACTACGCCTCTACTGCGCATGCGCAGTGACGCAGACGTCCCGAAATTGGCGCCAATTATCATTCTTACTGGCAGTGCCTGGTCAGCGCCATGTACTCAGCGGGGAGGCAAGAGTTCCCAACTCCAGGGAGGGCCATCCCCGTCTGGGTCATTGGTAAGTATAAAAAATATATAAATTACTATAAATTTTTAAACATTTTTATACTGTACCAATGACCCAGACTTAGCTGAATAGTAAACAGGCTGGAGGGCCTAGGACATAGAGGAAAATCCAATAAGCTCAACTATATAGTAAAGAGGTAACCCCTGAAGGAGAAAAGGAGTATTAGGCTTTACATGTATCTTTCTTATTTAATATTAAATTAGAAAGATACACTACCCTTAATAATTGAGCACAATAACATTCATGTTCTCTATTAACATCCAGTATATCCCTTATACTAATTATTTTTAAAGCAAGCCAATAAATAAAGTAGTCCAGAGAATTGAGACTCTTTATAGTCATTTAAAAGTGTCCGAGTATTGTATATTAAAGCCCGTTTGACACTTGACATATACAAATGCTTCACACCGAGCTACACTTTAAAAATAAGACATGAATGAAATTAACATTAATATTACACTTTAAAACCATCCAGGAAGCGACTCAGAAATACTGACTTGGAGGAGGCATTCCCTTGCTTTTCACTATAAAGCAGGTGACCTAAGGGAACACCCGCCCCCCCCCCCCCCTTCCCCTTGCCCTGGGTCAAATAGCCCAGAGCGAAGAGGGCAGCCGGACGGAGTCACTGCCGGAACAGAAAGCCTGCAAAACTATAGTTGCAACTGTTTAGTGGACGACATTCTGAGCAACAGATAATGGACCTAAACAATGCAGGTCTCCAGAAATGGACTCAATATTTCTGAGATAAAAATTCGTAAATGTGGATGGCTGAGACCAATAAGCAGCCTTCATTAAATCTGTAATAGCAACACTATTAGCATAAGCCCAGGAAGTAGAAAGAGCTCTTACTTCATGAGCAGAAATCTTAAGCACAGACTGCTGAGAAGAAGATAAATCTTCATAAGCAGTACAGATAGTTAATTGAATCCATCTAGCAATAGAATGGACTGAAATGTCCTTTCTATTAGGCATCAAAGACAGAAAGAAACGTTTCCGACCCTTTCTGATAAACTGAGATCTCTGTTTATAGATACGTAATGCTCTAACAGGACAGAGTAAAGGCCTACGCCCATCTGAAGACGGAAGAGCCTTAATAACAATAGGTTCCGGATATTTATTAGGAGCCTGATTCTTAGCTAAAAAACCCACATTAGTAGTGAAGGTGATAGTGTTCCCAACACTACGATAATGAGAATCATCCACCGATAGAGCATGAAGCTCACTGACTCTTCTAGCAGAAGAGAAAGCTAAGAGAAAAGCTGTCTTATAAGATAAGAATTTGAAATCTACTGTCCCAAGAGGTTCAAATGGCTTTTCCTTCAATTTAAGAAGAACCCAAGCTAAATTCCACTTAGGAATTAATCTAAGAGTTCTGGGTCTATTTATCGAAAAGTTTCTAACCAACTTAGATAAAGAGACATTAGATCCAATTTGTAAACTATCATGATGTGCATAGGTATCAGATAACATAGATCTATAACCCTTTATAGTAACAGGCTGCAGTTTGATTTCGTCAAACAAGTATACTAGAAAGTTTGCAATGTCTGGTATAGAGGGATCGAATATATCTACAGAATGATCCCTACACCAACGACGAAAAACCTTCCACTTAGCCGCATAGTTTAGCGAAGAGGAGGTCCTCCTACAGTTAGAAATCACGTCCACTGCTCGTCCTGTAAAGTGCTTGCCATGCAAGAAGGAACGCACAACGGAAAAACGTGAAGGTTGAGACCTTGCGGGTTGTGATGGAGTTGGCGCGATTTCCCCTGCGAAAGAAGATCCTCCCGTGGAGGAAGCTTCCGCAGTAGGTCCCACAACAGACACCTGAGTAGATTTATCCACGGTCTCTGTGGCGACAGAGATGCTACCAACAGAATCTTGCATTGAGATTGTTTTATCTTTAGCAATACTTGTTGAATTAAAGGCGCTGGAGGATACGCATATCCTATCATTCCGTCCCAAGGGATCGACAGAACGTCTACTGCAAATGCTCTTGGATCCGGACACGGAGACACATACGTCTGCAACTGATTGTTGAGATGTGTCGTAAATAAGTCTATCATTGGCCGTTCCCATTGGTAGCAAATCTGATTGAATACTTGTTTGTTGAGAGTCCACTCCGACGGCAACAAGCGACCCTTTCGTGAAAGGGAGTCTGCTAGCACATTCAGACGACCCGGTATGTGACGGACCGAAAGAAGAACGTGATGTTCTAGCGCAAACAGAAGAATTCTTTCCGTTAGCTTGAACAACGGAACTGAATGAGTGCCTCCCTGATTCCGTATATACGCCACTACTGTCGTATTGTCGGATAGGATTTGGACATGAGCATCGTGAATAATGTCCATCCAGTGACGTAACGCAAGCCAAATTGACATCATTTCCTTGATGTTTATGTGCTTGCACAGGAATTGTGGATCCCAAAGACCCTGGCATCTCGAATCTGTTGGGATTAATGATGCACCCCAACCTGTTTGACTGGCATCCGTCATAACGGTAAAACTCGGATCCGGCAACTGCAGCGGAACTCCCTGAGTTAACCACTGAATGTTTGCCCAAGTCTGAATCTCTTGTTTCACTTGATCTGACAAGAGAACGTCTACATCGAGCGAATGAATTTTCACACTCCAATTCTGAGTCAAGAAAATTTGAAGAGGACGTGTGCGTAACCGCCCCATCGGAATGAGATCCGCGGCAGCTCCGCACAGACCTATCAGTCTCATAAATTCTCTCGCCGTGACTTTGTCTGCGTGCAGACAATAGCGAGCGTAACAACTGACTAATTTCGCTCTGGTTAACGGCAGACGAACGAGATTGTTGTGCGTCTCGAAGCTCATTCCCAGATGAGTGAATGACTTGGACGGCACCAGATCCGACTTCTCCTCGTTTACTATAAAACTCGTTGCCGTACCTCTGAAGAATGTCGTCCAGGTAGGCTGACGTTACCGCAGACGAATGAGCTCGGAAGTAGATCATTACCGAGTTCATTACCCGAGTGAAAGCCCAGGGTGCTAGATTCAATCCGAAGCACATCGCCCGGAATTGATACACCACTCCTAGGACTGCGAAGCGTAGATACTTTCGGAATGTCGGATGTACCATGACGTGAAAGTACGCATCTTTGAGATCTATGCTCGTTGCATAATCATTCACCCGAATACTCGCTCTGACCGATCGAATCGACTCCATATAAAACTTCGGAGCGACGATCAGCTTGTTTATCCAGCTCAAATCTATGACTGGACGGAACGAGCCGTCTGGTTTCGGAACCAGAAACAGATGGCTGTAGAATCCCGGAGATTCCTGGTTTTCTACAACCTCTACCGCGTTCTTCATTAAAAGAGACTGCACCTCTGATAACAGAGCGTCTCTTTTCTGCGGATTTGACGGAAGATGAGTCCACTTTGGACTTCGAGTTAATGGAGGCTTTCATTTGAAGGATATCTTTAGACCTTCCGAAGTCACTCCTCTCACCCAAGGGTCGTCCGTAATCGACGCCCATTCTTGTGAAAAGCTCGACAACCTTCCGCCAACCGGAACGCGATAGAGGTTTAAGCCATCACCTCGAGGCCTGCGGTAGGAGAAACCACGTCTTCCACGGCCCGCACCTCGCCCCGTCGACCTCGGGGCGTCCGACCGATTGTCCCGGCCTGAAGGACGTCCCGAACGAGAGTCGCTATCCTGACGGTCTCTCGAATAAGACCAAGAGGACGCACCGGAACCTCTATAGGAACCTCTCTTGGGCGCATTAGACCGAGAAGTGCCTGTCTTATTCGTGTCTGCTGTATCCGACTTCTTAGGAGCAGATTTGAACAACAGAGAATCCTTAGCTTTCTTTGTAATTTTATCATAAATAGCGGAAAGCTTGCCGTCAAAGAGAAGTTCTCCTGTGACCGAAGCGACTCTAAGAGAGTTCTTCACCTTAGAAACCACTAGTGTGGATGTAGCTAGGGCTGCGTCACGTCTAACCAACTCCAGATTTGCCACTGAAAGGGCGGAGTTACACATGGAATAAGCTACTGCCCTTGAAAGAAGTCTTAAAGAGGATTGTATATCCTGAAACTCTTTCCCCTGAAGGCGCAGTGATAACGCCTTAGTAAGGTGATCTGCGTAAGATAAGGCATCTAAATTGGCTCTGTTAGACGCAATAGCTGTTTCCAACACCGCGGTTGGAATAGAAGCTGACGACGGTAATGATAGCTCTAAGTCTTCCGCCTCGTCGTCCATACGCAGAGGAACTCTCGGTATACCCTGTCCTGCCGTATCGAATTTATTCCTTGCATTAATGAAAGGCAGGTTGGGAGTATTAGCGGACAAGAAACCTGCTTTCCCCGTCCTGGAAGCAAGTTTAAATATAGCGTCGTTCAATAATTCAAATGTTCTTGTAACATTATTGGACTGCGACGGAAACTCGGGAGCGATGTCCCTGAACCGCTCAAAAAATTCAGAGTCCAATGACGCTATAATTCTCTTGTCCGGAACCGCAGCAGTCTGGCCTGACGGAACAACTTGAGGGAGAAAGTGCCGAATGAAGTCCACGGCAGCTTTATGTTGTTCCGAAAGGGATAGCGCCAAGTCATCCCTATCCCTTTCACCATCCGGTCGGACCTCATGATGTTCCCGGTCGTCCGCCCCCGATGCTTCGGCGGAGCGTACCGACCCAGCGCCGTCGGATAATTCTCGATCCGACACCGTTTCTGTCGGCTGCTGGGATGCTGCGATAAGCTGTGCTATCAGCACAAGAATGTCCGGCGTCGAGACCTGCAGAGGCGCAGTCTTTCGCTGCTTCGCCGAGGGCAGCTCCGCATCAGATGGCTCCCGCATACTTTTCCTATGCGAACGTCCGGAGTCCATCGGTCTCGAATCCCTGGCTGCCGGATGGTGTGACCTGGTCGCCGAAGAATCCCTGATCGGCGAAGCTGGTAACATATCGGCGGTCACGCAGCCAAGGTGCGGTCGTGTGCGCTGACGAGAAGAGGAAGCCTTAACAGTCTCTGCGGATTGCTTATACAACGGAGCGTCCCGAGCGACGGACGTATGCTCCGCTAAAGACACATTTTGTACCACAACATCTGGTCCCAGATGTTGTTGTACGAGAGAATGGCCTCTCTCGCTCGTGGCCCGGCTGGACCTGGACGAGCTAGGAACCGGACTCAAAGGCTTCCTCCGATCTCGCTTACTATCCGCCGTCACTGGGTGTGCATCTATTATGTTTATAGTGCTCGCATCACCCAAAACTTCCTCTTGGACCGCATCGGACGAACCCGGCTGCCGAACCATTCGGTGAATGGACGCTACACCGGGCGAGCTAGCGGACGACATTTGTCTAATCTCCATGAGCACTTTTGCCACTAGCTCTGAATTCATTTGTGACGACGGACGCACACTTGTAGAAGATAACATGGAAACATCACCCTGTTCTGGTTCCTCTGAAATAGAAACTGAGAGAGTAGAGTGACCTTGCGGAGAAAGAGCCGGCATCGCCCTTTCTCCAGAAACAACATATCGTGACACACGTTTCCAATGTTTCTCATCCCAATATTCACATATAGGACAGGGATTAATGCGAGAACACTGACTACAATTAATACAATGATCATGAAAGGCAGAGGAAGATTTCTTCCTATTACAATTTGAACAACGTCCCTTCATTGTGAAAGAACAACAATAAGTCCTAGTTACTCGCAAAAACCCCTGACACAAAGATACATAATAACATGATCCATTAATAAATGAAAAAACAATTGCAAATCAAAATAATTTTGAAAAAATATTTTTTTCAGCGAAGCCCAAGTTGCTGAAAAGTAACGTTGAGCCCCGATGGATCCGATGGCAAAGTGTGGTCAAAAATTTTAAATTTATATTAAATAATTAATGAGACACTTCCGGATAATATAAATGTATCTTATAGTGAGATAAACTACAGCAAAGGCAAACAGCCCCCCTCAAAAAAGGCTGTTGCCAATGTAAACAAACAGTGTAAAAACACCAGAAAACATGACTCCAGGCACTGAAAAAACTGGCCCGGAATCAGTCATCAAATTACACTCTATCCGATGCAAAACAGAGACTCCCAGGGGAGAATCTGCAGAACATCAGATGGAAGATGCAGAACACAAACGTTATACACCCATGGGTGAAAACTTAACTATGGGGAAAATAACAGAAAACATTCTGTAACCAAGCAACTCTCCCAGGAAATTTTAGAAATGAAATTTCTCAAAAATATGCCAAAAGCATGGGAGAATTGCAAGGGGGAACTTTAGAAGGCTAGGGGAGAGGAAACACTGAATAAGCAGTGCAACATTTAGCAAGAATGACAACAAGAGGCCCATGCCTCGAAAATAGGCAACTTAACATAATTTCATCAAAAAATTTTAAGTACAGCCCTGATTATTTTTTGTCACTTCTTTTTCCTCTCCTCCTTCTATCCTCCTTAGAATCACATTTTCTCCAAAAATTACGTGTCTGGCATCCTTTAAACTGAGATTTACAAGCACAAAGATCAGTGAGATGTTGACTGATGAAGGGCCAAACAGAGAATGATAATTGGCGCCAATTTCGGGACGTCTGCATCACTGCGCATGCGCAGTAGAGGCGTAGTATGGAGGTCCTTTAGGACATGATTTCTTTTTGTTTTGGATGCAAATTTTGGGGATTGGGGGGCAAAATTTGTGTTTGGCCCTGGTTTTGTTAGAGTTAGCACCAGCTAAGTCTGGGTCATTGGTACAGTATAAAAATATTGATTTCTGCATCGTCGGTACAAAATGGTGGCTGGCAGCCATCTTGAATTTCAGACCACACCTAAAAACACTCGTTCCCGCCCCAGGGTCATAACAAAGGTACACAAGAAGTTTCGTAAAGATTGGTTCATAAATACGACCTCTAGCCCGAGCCATAGCCAATTGTTGACGTACGGACAGACGGACGGACGGACAGATGGACGGACGGACAGACGGACGACGGGCCATGACAATAGCTCAAATTTGACTTCGTCAAAGTTGAGCTAAAAACTGGCATAAATCAAGTACTTGTGACCTATTAATACTTCATATCAAATTTGGTTCAAATCTGACTCTTGGTTTGGAAAATAGAAATTTTGGGCAGGGCAAAAATTCTAGCCCCTCCCATAATGACAAATATTGCCCCTCGAACTTCTCTTGAACAAATTTGAATCTACACCTCAAAAGGAAGCTGTATACCACATATCAAGTTTCTGCTACTGTGGTTCATGAGAAGATTTTTTTAAAAATTGGGGCATTTTGGCGCCACCTCCTCCTCAATATGAGCAGAAACCTAATTTGAAGAAAAACCTAAATGCCCCTATATCACCACTACTCATGTGAAATTTCATTAAAACGTCATTAGTGGTTTGGGAGAAAAAGACCCAAACACCACCTTCATGACGTACGGTGGACAAAAAGTGATAAAAATAGCTCACCCTTACTTTCAGTCAGGTGAGCTAAAAAGGCCATAATGGGCAGAAAAGTCAAATGTGCTGCATACATGAGTAGAAAAGTCAAGGGGGCAGAAAGCAATGAGGCCAGGGTAGCAAAACAAGAATGAGCCTACATTAAGCAATCCATCTCCATAGGATACATTGTCAATCCTTGAGCCCCTCAGGAGTGACAAAAATAGTCCGAGCATCATGCCATTTCTTCAGTTGATCATAATGTAAAATGTGGAGCCCCCCTATGAAGACGCTGAATCCCCTTGATACAACCAATATGGATTAATCTTAGTTACACACCTTCAGAGGGTACTGAATACAAAATTTCTAACTCTTCAGCTACATGGCCAATTCTGGCTCCCATTGGGAGCCCAAATATTAACCCAGGCTCTCCATTTGAACGAAGTTGAATCAGACCTCCCTAGAGATGTTGTATACCAAAATAAAGCATTCTGACTGTTGGATCTGAAGAAGAAAAACTGTAAAAAAAAACATTTTCGTATTGCACTAAGTTAAAATTTGGGCTACCATAGCGAGCCCAAATATTAACCTATGGACCCGATTTGAACAAATTTGAATCTGATCTCCTAGAGATGTATACCAAATATGAAAGCATTCTGACTGGTGGATCTGAAGAAGAAGATTTTTAAAGAAATTTCCTCATATTGCCCTAAGTTACAATTCGGGCTACCATAGGGAACCCAAATATTAATTCAAGGAACCAATTTGAACAAAATTGAATTTGACTTCCCTAGAGATGTTGTATACCAAATATGAAAGCATTCTGACTAATGGATCTGAAGAAGAAGATAGAAGATTTTTAAAGAAATTTCCTCATATTGCACTAAGTTAAAATTTAGGCTACCATAACCAGCCCAAATATAAACCTATGGACATGATTTGAACAAATTTGAATATGACCCCCCCCACCCCCCCCCCCCCCCTAGAGATGTTGTATACCAAATACGAAAGCATTCTGACAGGTGAATCTGAAGAAGATTTTTGAAGAAATTCCCTCATATTGTACTAAGTTGAATTTCAGGTTCCCGTATGGAGCCCAAATATTAACCCAGGCACTCGACTTGAACAAACTTGAATCCCCCAATCCCCCCCCCCCTCCCAAGATGTTGTGTACCAAACATGAAAGCATGCCGACTTGTGGATCTGAAGAACAAGATTTTTAAGGAAATTTCCTCATATTACACTAAATTACAATTTGGGCTAGGAAGCCCAAATATTAACCTAGGGACTTGGTTTGAACAATCTTCTTGAATCTGAGCCTCATAACAATGATGTATACCAAACATTAAAAGATTCTGGCTGGTGGTTCTGAAGAAGAAGATTTTTAAAGAATATTCTCCATATTGCGCTAAGTTAAAAATTTGGGCTCCAGTATTGAGTCCAAATATGAACCAATGGGCTTCATTTTAACACACTTGTATCTGACCCCCATATGGATGCTGTAAACCAAATATCAAAAAAGATTCTGACCATTGGTGTTGGAGAAAAGACTTTTAAAAATTTCTGCAAATATGCTGACTCAGCATTTTTTGTTGCCCTCTACAGAACACCCTAACATAACCAATGGCAATTTGTTTTTACCATTCCATTCTACTGGTCCTAAGGAAGCTTCACACCAAATAACAGCTCTCTGTTCATGTGGTTTGGGAAATATGGGCATTTGAAAATATTTCTATTTTTAACCCCTGGGATTCCCACAGGGCATTTTGAAAAAAACTTTTGGCATAAGTCAAGCACTAATACTTCATACCAAATTTGGTTCAAATCAGCCTCTTGGTTTGGGAAATAGAAATTTTGGGCAGGGTAAAAATTCTTGCCCCTCCTGTAACGACGACAAATATTGCCCCTCAAACTTCTCTTGAACAAACTTGAGTCTACACCTCAAAAGGAAGCTGTATACCAAATATCTAGTCTCTGCTACTGCTGGTTCATGAGAATTTTTTTTTTAAATTTGGAGCATTTTGGCCCACCCCCTCCTGAATATGAGCAGAAACAAAATTTGAAGAAAAACCCAAATGCCCCTATATAACCACTACTCATGTGTGGGAGAAAAAGGACCAAACACCACCTTCATGCCGAATGAAAAGTGATCAGAAGAGCTCACCCTGACTTTCAGCCGGGTGAGCTAAAAATGGCCAGGTCAACTGAAAATATTTTTGCCTATTTCACAATGGGAATGGGGCAGAATTTGGCCACCAACAGGCCTTGGATTAAACCATGCCATATCTGAAGAAGCTTGCTTGGTAATATAATACTCGCAGCAGCTGAAACACACTCTCATTTTTTAACAGAATATGCTGAATTTCAACAGTCATATAATGCTGGTAGCAGACCATGCTGAATTCCAAAGAGTCATACAATACCCTCTGAGCAACCATACAACATCCTCCAATGTCCAAGCATATACTACATAGGAACATTCAAGTCATCTGGAAACTGCTATTTTATAAATAGTAATACTGACCTCTCAATTATGTATCTGCAAAACTCAGTCAAGTGTTTTCTTTATTTTCCATTCAAGAATGGTGTAGCAAAGGTATATGTACATGAGATACACAGGGTAAATATTATTGCACAGAAAGTTATTGTCATAACAACCTCAACAGTAGAACCCAAGGCACAGACTCCAGAATCATTATGAATAGGTTTCTAGTGCTTCAACAGTAGGTTAACTCTGACGCTTACAGTAACAATAAAAAAAGAGGCCCCAGGGGGCCTGAGGGTGCTCACCTGACATCACCTAAATATCAACCCAGGGAACTGATTTCAACAAGTTGCATCTGCCCCTCCTAAGAAAAGCTTATACCAAATATCCAAAGATTCTGACCAGTGGATCTAAAAAAAGAAGATTTTTAAAGAATATTACTCATACTGAACTAAGTAATAATTTGGGCTCCCACAGGGAGCCCAAATATGAACCCAGGGAATTGGCTTGAACAAACTTGAATCTCACCTCCCTTAGGATGCTGCATCCAGGGGGATGCTGTATACCAAATATCAAAAGATTCTGACTGGTGGATGTTAATAAGATTTTTGAAGAATATTTCTCATACTGAACTAAGTTATAATTTGGGCTCCCAAATATCAACCCAGGGACATGGCTTGAACAAACTTGAATGGCACCCCCCTAAGGATGCTGCATACTGTATATCAAAGCATTCCAACTGCTGGATCTGAAGAAGATTTTTAAAGAAAATTCCTCATTTTGAATTAAGTTATAATTCTGGCTCACAGGGAGCCCAAATATGAAACCAGGGACTTGGCTTGAACACTCCCCCCCACTAAGGATGCTGCATACCGAATATCAAACATTCCAACTGCAGGATCTGAAGAAGAAGATTTTTAAAGAAAATTCTTCATTTTGAATTAAGTTATAATTCGGGCTCCCACAGTGAGCCCAAATATGAACCCAGGGACTTGGATTGAACAAGCCTGAATCTTTCCCCCCTAAGGATGCTGCATACCAAATATCAAAAACATTCAGACTGCTGGATCTGAAGAAGAAGATTTTTAAAGAATATTCCTCATACTGCACTAATTTAAACATTTGGGCACCCATAGAGCCCAAATATGGACCCAGGGATTGGTTTCAATAAACTTGTGAAACAATCTTCCAAAGATGTTATATGTAAAATTTGAAAGCTTTTGGTGCAGTGGTCTGGGAGAAAAGTAGTCCTAAATGTTTTTCCCATTACCCACAGTGTTAAAAAATGCTGAGTCAGCACTTTTTCATAGTTCCAAAAAAGTACCCCATGATAAAACCGATAGCAATTTTTTTTTACCATTCCATTCTGTTGGTCCTAAGGAAGCTTCACACCAAATAAGAATTCTCAGTGCCATGTAGTTTTGGAGATAAGGGCGTTTTAATTTTTTTCTATTTTTAGCTCTTGCCGTTCCCATGGGGCAACAGGAAATTTTTTTTGGCATAAATGTAAGTACATATGACCCAATAAGCTCTCATATCAAATTTGGTTCAAATCTGTCTCTCGTTTTGGAAAATAGAAATTTGGGGCAGGGCAAAACTTCTTGCCCCTCCCATAATGAAGGCAAATATAGCTCCTCGAAGTTCTCTTGAACAAATCTGAGTGTACGTCTCAAAAGGAAGATGCACATCAAATATCAAGTCTCTACTACTGCTGGTTCATGAGAAGAAGATTTTTAAAGATTTAAGCATACTTTTTGGGCGGGGCCCTACCCAGGGGCGAGGCAACTTGATTTGAACAAAATGCGATGTCATAACAAACTGTTATCTCAAATATCAATTAAATTGGTTCAGCAGTTTGGGAGGAGAAGAAGCAAACACCATGTACACGGACGACAGACGGTGAGTGATCACTATAGCTCCCCTAACTGAAAGTCAGGCGAGCTAACAAGAGGGGTGTGTCCATCCCCATTAGCTCACCAACACATGGCATACAATAAATCTAGGCTTATTAAAAATCTGCAAAAAATGTCCGGTCATAAACAGATCAGAAATTTTCTAAGTCCACAGTGACAAAAAAGTCCAACACTGCATTAAAAAAGTAAAAAATCTCCGAAAAATGTCCAGCCAGGGGTTAATGTCATCTTATATTGATCCATTTAACACATATATGAAAAATGAAAACCACAGCATACCGATCGTAGCCTCCACTCATATTCAGCAGAACAAGTCCACACTGACAAAAAAGTCTAACATTGCAAAAATACTAAAAATCAATAAAATATCACTGGTGAAGGGTCTGTGGGTAATTGTAAGCCATAAAAACATAGTATGAGGTGCATAGCAACATGTCTGAAAGTCAAAGTGGACTGGTATAATAACTTTAACACAAGTGTTGATGCCGACGTGCCTCGTGTCATGACATGAGCTCACACAACTTCGTTGGTGAGCTAAAAACAGAAATGAAGTCATGGATAAAGAAGAACTTCTTTTAATACTGAAAGTGACCATTTGGTTTCCAATATATACTGGCTTCTACAGACTTGAATGTATATAAGTGGAAGATGCTGCTTTAAAAAATCAACACTTTCTGTACAGTAACACATTCCATGAATTTCATTAAAAAATTGCAGGTTTTGTACCAATTTCTCCCAAATTGAAAGTTTTTAAAGTTATCAGCCATTGGGAAGCCCAAACTCAGACATTGAACACACACTTGATGCAATAACATTTGCTGCTGTAAAAATATCCAAGACATGTGAAAACCAAAAAAAATTACCCCCAAAATTTTAACTAAGTCCTAAGGTAAGTATTGGACTCCCAAACGAGCCAAATTAAACTTGACTTGAACAAATATGAATGTATATGAGTGAAAGATGCTGAATGTCAAAAATCAACACTTTTTTACAGTGGTTCTTGAATTTTTTTTAGGTTTTTCTGAATAATCACTTTTTGGGTCCCACAAGTCACATACGCAAAATAAAAATTAAAAAGAACATAATCCCAAAAAGTACAATTTTTGCATTTTAAAGCATGAAGGAAACTTTCAGGCCATGAAAGTGACCCCATATGGATGCAGAAGCCTGGGTTAATCACTCTGGAATGTGAAGAAAATTACATTTTGTTTGCATTTTGGAGTCTGAAGGCAACGTTTATGCTTCACAAACAATTCCAAATAAGGATGCCGAAATTGACTTGAAACATATCTGAACAAACATAAAATCACCCAAATTATTAGAATTTTTTTCATTTTGGATCTGAAGGCAACATCTGGGCTCCTAATGCAAGCCCAAATACAGATGCAGAAACTTCACTTGAACAAACTTGTAAGTATATGAGTGAAAGATTCTACTTCCTGAAAATCAACACTTTCTGTAAGGTGACAAATTGCAGGAATTTCCAATAACTGCAAGCAAATTTTGTATCAAAATCCAGTTTGGCACACATATTTAATGCAGTAAAATTTCCTGCAGTGTAGATAACCAAATCATATCAAAACAAATAAAAAATAATTACTTAAAAAGTTAAAAAATTTATAGTAATTTATATATTTTTTATACTTACCAATGACCCAGACATAGCTGGTGCTAACTCTTAAAAATCTAGGGCCAAACACAAATTTTGCCCCCCCAATCCCCAAAATTTGCATCTAAAACCAAAAGAAATCATGTCATGAAGGACCTCCATACTTTGCCCCTACTGCGCATGCGCAGTGTCAAGGACGTTCTGAAATTGGCACCAATCACCATTCTTGCAAGCAGTGCCTGGTCAGCGCTATGTACTCAGCAGGGAGGTATGAGTTCCCAACTCTTGGGAGGGCCATCCCCGTCTGGGTCATTGGTAAGTATAAAAAATATATAAATTACTATAAATTTTTTAACATTTTTATACTGTACCAATGACCCAGACATAGCTGAATAGTAAAAAGGCTGGAGGGCCTAGGACATAGAGGAAAATCCAATAAGCTCAACTATATAATATAGAGTCAACCCCTCAAGGAGAAAAGGAGTATTAGGCTTTACATGTATCTTTCTTATTTTATGATAAATTAGAAAGATACAATACCCTTCATAATTGAGCATAATAACATTCATGTTCTCTATTAACATCCAGTATAACCCTTTATACTAATTATTTTTAAAGTAAGCCAATAAATAAAGATAGTCCAGAGAATTGAGACTCTTTATATTCTTTAAAAGTGTCCGAGGATTGTATATTAACGCCCGTTTGACACTTGACATATACAAATGCTTCACACCGAGCTACACTTTAAAAACATGACATGAATGAATTTTTAACATTAATATTACACTTTAAAACCATCCCGGAAACGACTCAGAAATACTGACTTCGGAGGAGGAATTCCCTTGCTTTTCACTATAAAGCATGTGACCTAAGGGAACACCCTCCCCCCCCCCCCCTTCCCCTTGCCCTGGGTCAAATAGCCCAGAGCGAAGAGGGCAGCCGGACGGAGTCACTGCCGGAACAGAAAGCCTGCATAACTATAGTTGCAACTGTTTAGTGGACGACATTCTGAGCAACAGATAACAGACCTAAACAATGCAGGTCTCCAGAAATGGACTCGATATTTCTGAGATAAAAATTCGTGAATGTGGATGCCTGAGACCAATAAGCAGCCTTCATTAAATCTGTAATAGCAATACTATTTGCGTAAGCCCAAGATGTAGAAAGAGCTCTTACTTCATGAGCCGAAATCTTAAGCACAGACTGCTGAGGAGAAGAAAAATTTTCATAAGCAGTACGGATAGTTAATTGAATCCATTTAGCAATAGAATGGACTGAAATGTCCTTTCTATTAGGCATCAGAGACAGAAAGAAACGTTTCCGTCCCTTTCTGATAAACTGAGATCTCTGTTTATAAATACGTAATGCTCTAACAGGACAGAGTAAAGGCCTACGCCCGTCTGAAGACGGAAGGGCCTTAATAACAATAGGTTCTGGATATTTATTAGGAGCCTGATTCTTAGCTAAAAATCCCACATTAGTAGTGAAGGTGATAGTGTTCCCGACACTACGATAGTGAGAATCATCCACCGACAGTGCATAAAGCTCACTGACTCTTCTAGCAGAAGAGAAAGCTAAGAGAAAAGCTGTCTTATAAGACAAAAATTTGAAATCTACTGTCCCATGAGGTTCAAATGGCTTTTCCTTCAGTTTAAGAAGAACCCAAGCTAAATTCCACTTAGGAATTAATCTAAGAGTTCTGGTCTATTTATCGAGAAGTTTCTAACAAACTTAGATAAAGAGACATTAGATCCAATTTGTAAACTATCATGATGTGCATAGGTATCAGATAACATAGACCTATAACCCTTAATAGTAACAGGCTGCAGTTTGATTCCGTCAAACAAGTATACTAGAAAGTTTGCAATGTCTGGTATGGAGGGATCAAAAATATCAACAGAATGATCCCTACACCAACGACGAAAGACCTTCCACTTAGTCGCATAGTTTAGCGAAGAGGAGCTCCTCCTACAGTTAGAAATCGCGTCCACTGCTCGTCCTGTAAAGTGCTTGCCATGCAAGAAGGACCGCACAACGGAAAAACGTGAAGGCTGAGACCTTGCGGGTTGTGATGAAGTTGACGTGCTTTCCCCTGCGAAAGAAGAGAAGCTTATAACAATAAAGAAGGAAGCTTTCGCGGTAGGTCCCACAACAGACACCTGAGTAGATTTATCCACGGTCTCTGTGGAGAAAGAGATGCTGCCAAAAGAATCTTGCATTGAGATTGTTTTATTTTTAGCATCAACGGCGTTGGAGGATACGCATATCCTATCATTCCGTCCCAAGGGATCGACAGAGCGTCTACTGCAAATGCTCTTGGATACGGACACGGAGACACAGACGTCTGCAACTGATTGTTGAGATGTGTCGCAAATAAGTCTATCATTGGCCATTCCCATTGGTAGCAAATCTGATTGAATACTTGTTTGTTGAGAGTCCACTCCGATGGCAACAAGCGACCCTTTCGTGAAAGGGAGTCTGCTAGTACATTCAGACGACCCGGTATATGACGGACCGAAAGCAGAACTTGATGTTCTAGAGCAAACAGAAGGATTCTTTCCATTAGATTGAATAACGGAACTGAATGAGTGCCTCCCTGGTTCCGTATATACGCCACTACTGTCGGACAGGATTTGGACATGAGCTTTGTAAATAATGTCCATCCAATGACGTAACGCAAGCCAAATTGACATCATTTCCTTGATGTTTATGTGCTTGCCTAGGAATTGTGGATCCCAAAGACCCTGGCATCTCGAATCCACTGGGATCAATGTTGCACCCCAACCTGTTTGACTGGCATCCGTCATAATGGTAAAACTCGGATCCGGCAACTGCAGCGGAACTCCCTGAGTTAACCACTGAATGTTTGCCCAAGTCTGAATCTCTCGTTTCACTTGATCTGACAAGAGAACATCTATGTCGAGCGAATGAATTTTCACACTCCAATTCTGAGTCAAGAAAATTGGAGTGTGAACCGCTCGAAGAAATCAGTGTCCAATGACGCTATAATTCTCTTGTCCGGTACCGCAGCAGTCTGGCCCGACGGAACAACCTGAGGAAGAAAGTTCCGGATGAAGTCCACGGCAGCTTTATGTTGTTCCGAAAGGGATAACTCCAAGTCATCCGTATCCCTTTCACCATCCGGTCGGACCTCATGATGCTCCCGGTCGTCCGCACCCGATGCTTCGGCGGAGCGTACCGACCCAGCGCCGTCGGATAATTCCCGATCCGACACCGTTTCTGTCGGTTGGTGGGATGCTGCGATAAGTTGTACTATTTGAGCAATCACGTCCGACATCGAGGCCTGCGGAGGCGCAGTCTTTCGCTGCTTTGCCGAGGGCAGCTCCGCATCTACTGACTCCCGCATACTCTTCCTATGCGAACGTCCGGAGTCAACCGGCCTCGTGTCCCTGGCTACCGGATGGCGTGACCTGGTCGCCGAAGCTGGTAAAATATCGGCGGTCACGTAGCCAAGGTGCGGTCGTGTGCGCTGGTGAGAGGAAGAAGAAGCCTGAGCAGTCTCAGCGGACTGCCTATACAACGGAGCGTCCCGAGCGACGGACGTGTGCTCCGCTAACGACACATTTTGTACCACAACATATGGTCCCAGATGTTGTTGTACGAGAGAGGGGCCTCTCTCGCTCGCAGTCCGGATGGACCTGGACGAGCTAGGAACCGGACTAGAAGGCTTCCTCCGATCTCTCCTACTATCCGTCGTCACTGGGTGTGCACCTTGAATGTTTATAGTGCTCGCATCACCCAACATTTCCTCCTGGACCGCATCGGACGAACCCGGCTGCTGAACCATTCGGTGAATGGATGCTACACCGGGCGAGCTAGCGGACGACAGCGCCGTCGATCCTACTAGGGACCTCTTAGGCAACTGTCGTATCTCCATGAGCACTTTTGCCGCTAGCTCTGCATTCAATTGTGATGACGGAAGCGCACTTGCGGAAGGTAACATGGAAACATCACCCTGTTCTTGTTCCTCTGAAATAGAAACTGATAGAGTAGAGTGACCCTGTGGAGAAAGGGCCGGCATAGCCCTCTCTCCACTAACAACATATCGTGACACACGTTTCCAATGTTTGTCATCCCAATATTGACATATAGAACAGGAGTTAGTGCGAGTACACTGACTACAATTAATACAATGATCATGAAAGTCAGAGGAAAATTTCTTCCTATTACAATTTGAACAATATCCTTTCATTGTGAAAAGTCAACAACAAGTCCTAGTACTCGCACGAACCCCTAAACACAAAGATACATAATAACATGATCCACTAATAATGAAAAAACAATTGAAAATCAAAATAATTTTTGAAAAATATTTTTTCAGCGAAGCCCAAGTTTCTGAAAAGTAACACTGAGCCCCAATGGATCCCAAGGTTAAGTGTGGTCCAAAATTTTAAAATTATATTAAATAATTAATGCAACACTTACGGATAATAATAATGTATCTTATAGTGAGATAAACTACTCCAAAGGCAAACAGCCCCCCTCAAAAGAGACTGTTGCCAATGTAAACAAATAGTGTAAAAACACCAGAAAACATGACTCCAGGCACTGACAAAACTGGCCCGAAATCAGTCATCAAAATTACACACTATCTGATGCAAAACAGAGACTCCCAGGGGAGAATCTGCAGAACATCAGATGGTAGATGCAGAACACAACGTTTAAACACCCATGGGTGAAAACGTAAACATGGGGAAAATAACAGAATTCATTCTGTAACCAAGCTAATTCTCCCAAGAGAATTTAGAAATGATCTTTCTCAATAATATGCCAAAAGCATGGGAGAATAGCAAGGGGGGACTTAGAAGACCAGGAGAGAGGAAACACTGAATAAGCAGTGCAACTTTATAACAAGAATGACAACAACAGGCCCATGCCTCGAAAATAGGCAACTTAACATAATTTCATTAAAAAATTTTAAGTTACAGCCCTGATTATTTTCTGTCACTCCTTTTTCCACTCCTCCTTCTATATCCTCCTTAGAACCACCATTTCTCCAATAATTATGTGTCTGGCATCCTTTAAACTGAGATTTACAAGCACAAAGATCAGTGAGATGTTATCTGATGAAGGGCCAAACAAAGAATGGTGATTGGCGCCAATTTCGGAACGTCCTTGACACTGCGCATGCGCAGTAGGGGCAAAGTATGGAGGTCCTTCAGGATATGATTTCTTTTGGTTTTAGATGCAAATTTGGGGGATTCGGGGCAAAATTTGTGTTTGGCCCTAGATTTTTAAGAGTTAGCACCAGCTATGTCTGGGTCATTGGTACAGTATAAAAATATCCATTTTTTAAATTATGGAACCAAAAAGTAACTTCTGGACACCTAAACAAGCCTAACTATGGATGCAGAAGCATGGCTTCAGAATCCCACTGAATGTATATGAGTCAAAGATGATGCTTGCCAAAAATCTCAACACTTTCTATACTGTGGATGTGATAAAAATTTAAGGTTTTTGAGTTATCTCCCTTTTGGAACCCCTGAAAGGTCAGTGCAGATCAATTTGAAGAAAATTTAATTGTCAGGCTGAAAGTATTTAGCCAATGAAGTAACTTGTATGACAGGGTGAATCTTATGCACATCCACTATTGAGGGTATTAATATTGTGTACTCATAAATTATCATATGCCTTGAGGTCTTCACTTTTTGCGATCAAAATTGCAGAGACAAACTGTCAATGAGTCTGTCATCTTATGACTTATTAGTTAGGGATCTGCGAATCACACATTTTTTTTTCGAATTGAATCTTGAATCGAATCAAGTCTCTGATATTGATATTGAATCAAATCTCAAATTGAATCTTAATAGACATGTTATTTCATATTGCACCCAAACGGAAGTTGGGTATGCTGTGATGACCCTTACAAGACTGACTGACACCTTGAACACTAATAAATAAATATTCTAGCTAGGCTTATTATCCATAGTTTTAGTATTTGAAGGCTTAACTTGTTACTATTCACATTCTTAAGAACGTGAATAGTAACAAGTTAGGCCTTCAAAAACTAAAACTATGGATAATGTACTGGGGAAAATTCGCTACTTACATAACAATTAACCGCTGTCAATTACTCAATTAAATATGAATTGAGCCGACTTTAATGAATTGTCTAATGTCAATTTTATCCAATTTTTGTTGAGAACGTAAAAAATTGAAGTTAGTACGAGAGATTTGTAAAAATCGAATCTTGAGACTGATTTGGGATTGATCTTGAAGCAGACATATGGTATCGATATCGAATCAAAACTCAAATATTTGCAGGACCCTATCGTTAGTGTTTGCTCAACTGATCTGCCCCTTATAGACAAACAACCAATACTTGAACAGACAACCCCAATACTTTATCAATCATCCAAACCAGACAAATTTTTCAACAGGATTTTTTTCAATTTTGTGTTTGAAAGAAGTATAAAATTATCTGGAACCATTTATGTAATACCTCCTGGACTAACACACTTCACTACAGTATAATTTGGTAAAGTTAAATAAAATTTAACAAACCTATATCGAAATTCTTTCACAGTATGCAAAGAGTCAACATCCATATCACTACTGGAGTAAACTTGTTTTTCTGTAGAAGGAAGCATTTTATCTAGAATCCGTGTATGTATATGAAACAAACTTCCAGCAAATATCAAACTGACCATTAAAGAAACTAATGCAAATGTAGCACCTGAAATTACATAAGATGAAAAGAAAATGAGGTCAGTTTCATTACCAAGAAAATATTTCCTCCAAACTCGAATATTCTTTTTCACCAAAAAAACAAAAACAAAGTGAGAGGTGGCTCACAAAGGCATGACCAACTCAAGCACTCTTTCGTGCCCAACCAATGAAAGGGGAATCAATATACATCCTTCTTTTAACTGGTAGAGTGCTAAGTTTTTTTGGTTGGCAAAATATTGTTCACATGTTAATGCCTTGTTATAATTTATGGGAGAGAGTGCCTATGGGCACTCTTCCATAAATTGTAACAGGGCAAATCCACCCAGGCTAAATAGTATAAAATCAAAAATTAATTGAAGCACATCCACAGAATATGAAACCTTTAATCTTTGGTACTCGCACTTCAGAGTAAAGCCCAAAAATGGGATTCCAGCACTCAACCGGTTAAGAGAGCCGTTCATTAAAGTTGATTGCTGTAAAAGACAAAAAGATAAAAAGCAATTTCGCAATGACTGTTTTATTTATAGTAACCTTGACTTTGACTCTGTTATTCAAAACACAATCCTGATAAATGACACCATTTAAATGTGACAGTATTAAAACAGGGAAGATGCAATATGTTTTTATCTCAACTGTACATAGCAAGTTTTACTGTTTTAAGCCAGTACAAATTTTCAGGTTTTATTTTAGGTAAAGTACTGATATTCACAAGGGAAAATAGTTTCCCTTATAATTGTTTATTTTAGGACTGGAAGTAAAAAAGGTGTCTTTGAGGGTTTTGTTTACTTCAAGTTTATTGCAGCTGAGCATCTGGCTCAACATTATTCTACTTTGTCCAGTCACAGGTGACTGACCACTCTCAAGTGTATACAGGTTCATTAAGGTCAAAACTGCATGCATTGATTAATTGTTCACTAATCAACCTGACTAACTCCTCCATAATAGGAAATGTTTTCTGTCCAAGGAATGCTATTGGACAAATCTGGTAAAGTGCTCACCTGTCTCTGTTCATGTTATTTTCTGGAGAAAGAATTTGCAATTTGATCCCTCAGCTTTCTTCAGTGCAATTAGAAGTGTATTTTGTGTGTCTTGTTATTCAACATTCTACTGAGTATAATGTTCTCTGTTATGATGGATAAAAAGGGGTCATAGACATATAGCCCTCTTTGTTGTATGTAGGAAGGAGCAGGATTGGACTTAGGAATTTTCTAAAACCAAGGTACAGTCATGTTATGATAAGGCTATTATAATATTTATTTATTTATTAATAATCTTATCCATATTGGTTGCTTGATCAATTCAATGCCCCACAGTGTGGAGCATTGGTCTGATCATGCAACCAGTGTTGGATATGAATAGTTTTCCATACTGATGCTAAACATAAATAGTGGTCTATAATATTTTTTACCGTAACTAAATTATTTTTCGTAACTTGGAATTATTAAATATTTGGTTAATATTTTACCGGTAACATTTCGGAACACTTTGGCTATTATCAGCACCGTTGATGCTGGAAATTATACTTGAAATTACATTGTCATCAGTGGATATGTGATTCAATGTTTTCTGCTCTGCAGAAAGCATTGAGCACATACCACTGGGGACAGTGCAATTATGATAACTAATATCTACAATTAATTTGGCTGATTTCTAGTGTTATAATTTATTATATTCAGGTTACAAGTTCAGTACTGTGGCTGTACCATGGTGTAGATAGGCAGAGAGACAGAGACAGGGATGGAGCTCATCACACTGATGGTAGGCATCCATATTACTTGTGGACAATATATTTGCTTTTATAATTGTAAATAATGTCAGTACTTCACTATTCATAGTTGGTAAATAGTGCAGTAGCAGTGTACTGTGTTGAGAATTATAACTGAAATGGTTGCTTTGAATCATCATGACAGGGTCACATAATTGGGAATATATTTAATTCAGATGTTATTTTTGTATTGTTGGGATATAGCTTTGTATGTTGAAAGTAACATTGAACCATCCATCAAGTTTATTTTATTATTGGGGGATCCTAGTCATGTGACCATGGTACTTAACGGATGCAGCAGTGGAATTATTATCCACCCGAAACTATTTATTTATTGCCATTTGTACTAAGTTTGCATCTGCGATAGGATCTACTGGAAGGCTATTGTTCTTTATATGACCTGTTCATGTACACATTTGCTGAACACCTTGATAGACTCTTGTCTTCAAGTTGTTCAGTGGTGTGTGCATGGAGAGATCATACCATTGGATCAGATCAGTATTACTGTTGTATTACAATTTATTGGAATGTTGGGCAAGGTGGATAATTTAGATTTTCCTGATCAACTCTTATCATATTTTGATTAATATTTGGCTGAATGTCTTTGTTTATCGGACACCAAGAGCTCATCGACTGTTGTGCCCCACCAGAATGAGCTCATCGAGCTTGCACTGTGGTGGTACATTGGCCGATGTCCACTTGATGGTAGATTACTGTGGTTTGCACAGTAGTAATATAAACCAGGACTTTATCCATGGTTGTGCTTCACTGGAATGAGCTTACTGAGGTTGTTCTTGTGCTCTTCATCCATTTATACTGTCTTGGAAGGAGCTCTCTGTGAAATAAGTCACAGTGTGTGTCTTTGGTTCATTGGCTGATGTTCCTCAGTGGAGTAAGCTCCTTGGACTTACTCTGCTGCAGCTCATCGGCTCGTGCATTCTTGACTGGAGCTCAGGTAATTGCACACTTGTTGCTGGAAAGTGATGTGATAGGGTTGATATTTTTGCTTC
The DNA here is from genome assembly GCA_031216915.1 of Pictodentalium vernedei. Lineage (NCBI taxonomy): Eukaryota > Metazoa > Mollusca > Scaphopoda > Dentaliida > Dentaliidae > Pictodentalium > Pictodentalium vernedei. The sequence goes on along the minus strand of CM062295.1, from coordinate 167,958,497 downwards.
GGTTTTGTGTATAGATATATATATAAGTATTGTATTGTTTTTATTTGTAGGAGTTCTGATTTGATGTGATGATTTGGTTTGATCTGTTGATTTGATGATTTATTGATCGTTGACAATAAATTGAACTCACGATAAATTTCAACCACCGACTTGTTTATTTTGTTCATCATAAGCAAGAATTGGTTACAAATGGCGCCCAACGTGTAATTGTCAACAAATGGATTTGGTGATCTACTAGTGACAACAAGTGGTGACTAACTTTGCAATTCATCGACATGTGCTGACATTTTTACGAGTGATGATTTGTGGTGAGAATTAACATTTATATACACTTCCTGTTTGGACAATATATCATGATTCCAGAATGTGATGTGTAGTTGAATGACTTTGCAAGCTTGATTTAACTAAGGCTTGATTTCAATTTTTTTTTTTTTTTTTTTTTTTTTTTTTTTTTTTTTTTTTTTTTTGCCTCTGAACATGTTTTTGGGTTAACCCTTGGGAATGTAAGAAATTATGATATTTTTATTTGAATTGGTATAACTGTACATTATTCCAATTCAAATTACATGGTGTTATTTGTGAGAAATGATCATTTCATCTGCAGGTTAATTGTATATGAATTTGGTTTGGGAATCAGAATATTATTGTACACATTTCTATAGTGGTACAAACTGTTTTATTGGGATTTACTCTCGACTACTGCTATAATTTTTTTTAGCAGTATGAAATAACATACTAATCAACAAAACAAATTTCACTAACCATAGCACATGCATGCATTAGTATTTTGCAGGATGAAATAGTTTTGAATAATCCAGTAGGTTTAGTGACACTCAAATTTTTCAACCTGAATCAAACTTGATTCGATGCTCTCAACTCAGTGTGCATTTGTTTTTAAGTTGACGGCTATGTAGTTGTAACAGAAATATCAACTTGAATTCTGTTTTCAGTTTCAAACAAATCATAGTTGCAGGTTGACATTTAACTTATTGGTGAAACAAATCAAGCAAAATGTTTATTTACAGGTTCTATAACATAGTTGGCATCAAGGTGAAATAAATGCCATACACTTCTTAAATTCAATTTTTTTATGGAATTATAAAAGTGTTTCTAAAACTTTTGCACACAGCTACAAAATATATTATGTAATAATGTAAAACTACTTTCTGGTATACACAAATATACACATCATTTTATGTGTTAACTATATATTCATGGTATCATACAGGTTTATTGTACAGTTATTTAGCATTATAAATACAATAATGGCTGAACAATTGAAAGGTTCAGAATTGGACAAGCTTGCTCAAGCATTTAAAAGTTTAGGTTTAAAGCCTGATGTCGAAAGTCCTGAGAACTTAGCTAAATGGATGACTACTGTGGTAAACTCTGGTCAAGTGGGACCAGGTCCTGATGTTAAACCAAAAGTAACCACACCACATGCACCTTATCATTATGGTCCTCCCAAAATATCATTCTTCTCAGGAGATAAAACATCTAAAGAATGTGATTATGACTTGTGGCGATACGAAGTCACATCTTTAGTTAATGACAAATTGTATGCTAATGGAGATATACTTTTAGCCATTAGGCGATCTGTTAAGGGAAATGCTGCAAGAGTATTAATGCATATGGGACAAAATGTTACCATAGAACAGATTATGAATAAATTTGACTCTGTTTTTGGTTCCATTGATATGAGACAGTCTCTTCAAGCTGCATTTTACAGTGCCAAGCAGAATGAAGGAGAAGATGTTTCAGCTTTTGCACAAAGATTGGAGGACCTTGCAGCTAAACTGGTTGATGCTGGTGTTGTCAAATCATCAGATATAAATGACATGCTTTGTGCTGCACTATACGCTGGGTTGAACCATCAACTAAAATCAGTTTCAGCCTTCAAGTTTAATGAGGTCCTCAGCTTCGATAAACTGAGGGTAGAACTGAGACGACTAGAGTCGGAAATGGGATTCCTAGCAGTGCATGCCAAAGCTGCTGTGCCTTCAGAGGACCCTATAGTGTCACTTACAGGAGTTGTTAACCAACTCCGCTCTGAAGTTAAAGAATTAAAAACAAAAATAGAAAAAAAGAGTTCTGATGAAGTACAACACCAGTCATCCAAACCTGTCTATCAATATAGTGATAGATCAAGGGGATATAATCCTAACCGTAACTGGATGCAGGATAGAGCAACAAATCCAAATTACAGAGATCATCAACAAAGACAGGACTATGGATACCAGCCAGAATCAAATGAAAATCGCCAAAGACAACCGAAGAAAGAACTTCAGTGTTACAGATGTGGTCAGATGGGACATATACAGATTGGCTGTAGAGTACGTCTTGACCACCAGAAGAAATCTCCAAGAGGACATTTAAACTTTTAGAGACCTATGGACACGGGCAGTTTATAGGTCAGAACACAGGTAATTGCCCAATAACTTCAAAAAAATTGGTTGGTACCAGTTCTGAAACAGAAGTTTCAATCAATGGTATTGATACTTTTGCTTTACTTGACACTGGCTCAACTGTGTCGACTGTATCAAGGGCATTTCATGATGCACATCTGTCAGATGTTCCAATTAGACCTTTGGACACAATATTGAATGTAGAATGTGCCGATGGAAAGACTTTACCATATGATGGATATGTGGAATTGGATGTTTGTTTTGCTGGTTTACCAAAACCAGTAAACCAGAGTTGTATAGCTCTTGTTGTACCAACAAGTAATTACAATACTAGGGTTCCACTACTGGTTGGTACAAATATCTTAAATCCAATGTTGAAATTGTGCAGAGATATGTATGGAGCCAGAATGATGCAAACAACAACACTTTCCACTCCATGGTACATAAGTTTTAGATGCATTTTACAGCGTGAGAGAAATTTAAAGTGTAATAAGAATATTTTGGGAATGGTGAAATGCTGTGAACGGAAAAGAATAACGATTCTGCCAAATACGACTGCAACATTATCTGGGTGTATGACTCAAACAATTGACTACACTCCAACTAATGCTATTTTACAGCCTACAGTTGATGCCATATTTATGAAGGATTTAGATCTTAGTCCATCCATATTTACTTATAATGGTAAAGGGAGATGTTTAGTTGATGTGCCAGTGTCCAACTGTTCAACGAAAACAGTAACAATCCCACCGAATGCAATTTTATGTGAAGTGCAACCGGTGATGATTGAACATGGACAAGTTACAGAAAACCAAGCAAGTGACCAACTCAACAATTTTATAACTGATTTGGACATTTCATCTTCAGCACTTTCTCACCAACAACAGCAACAATTTAATGACTTACTATTGAAGTATGAAGATGTTTTCTCCCAGAATGAAACAGATATTGGTCACTATGACAAGGTCAAACACAGAATAGAACTTCATGATGAAACTCCGTTCAAACAGCGGTACAGAAGAATACCCCCATCAATGTACGAGGAAGTTAGAGAACACTTACAACAATTAATATCTTCTGGTGTAATAAGGACTTCATATTCTCCCTATGCGTCACCTGTTGTCTTAGCACGACGGAAGGACGGTAGGCTGAGAATGTGCATTGACTATCGAGTATTAAATAACAAAACAATTAAAGATAGCTATGCACTGCCTCGCATTGATGAAGTGCTGGATTCCTTGGCAGGTGCCAAGTATTTCAGCGTTGTTGACATGAAGTCGGGTTATTACCAGATAGATATTGATGAAGACCATAAAGAGCGAACTGCCTTTACTGTAGGTCCATTAGGATTTTATGAGTATAATCGACTTCCATTTGGTTTGGCGAATGCACCTGCGACCTATCAGCGTGTTATGGAGCAGTGTTTCGGTGAATTGCACTTGAAGATCTGTTTTATCTATCTTGATGATTTAATCATCTTTTCAGATAGTATAGAACAACACATGAAGAGGGTGGAGAAAATATTTAACCGCCTTAGAGAATGTGGATTAAAGTTGTCACCGAAAAAGTGTTCCTTCTTTCAAGAGAAAGTCAATTTTATTGGCCATGTAGTATCGGTAAAAGGAATTGAAACAGATCCAACAAAAATCGAGAAAATTAAATCTTGGCCGAAACCTACTACACCAGACGAAGTTCGCCAGTTTCTTGGTTTTGCTGGCTATTACCGCCGATTCTGCAAAGACTTCTCCAAAATAGCAAAACCACTGACAGAATTGATGCCAAAGCCAGAGAAGAAAACCAGATGGAAAAGAAAATCTATAAGACCAACAAGTTGGAAATGGGGGCCAGAACAAGATCAGTCATTTGAGAAACTAAAGTTAATGTTGTCTACACCACCAGTCCTGGCATATCCTGATTATGACAAGCCATTTGAGTTGCACACAGATGCAAGTAAGAAAGGCCTAGGAGCTGTTTTATATCAAAACCACGGTGACATCAAGAGAGTAGTGTGTTATGCCAGCCGAGGACTCAACAAAGCAGAATGTAATTACCCAGCTCATAAAATGGAATTCTTGGCACTCAAGTGGGCTATTTGTGATAAATTTTATGATTATTTGTATGGTCAGAAATTTACTGTTCTCACAGACAATAACCCACTTACGTATGCTTTAAGTACTGCCAAATAGGATGCCGCTGGACATCGATGGTTGGCTGCCCTATCAACTTTTAACTTCAATATTGTTTATCGAGCTGGAAAAGCAAATAAGGATGCAGATGCTCTTTCAAGGCACCCAAGCCTAACAGACAAACAGTCCATGACAGAACATACACTGTTTATAAATAAGGACATGGTACAAGCTATTTGTCACAGTGTACAACATCAACAGTATATAGAGTGTGTGTCAATGTCTGAGAATGTTGTCACAGATCTACAAGCAACAGGACAAGAAATGATGCAGAAGACTACAAGAGAAATTCGAGCAGCTCAGCGTGATGATTCATTTTTAAAAGTATGGTATTCTGCAGTAACAAATAAACAGAGACCAATTTTAGCAAAGCTTCCTTCGACATCCTATCACACTTCCATGTTCAGAAATTTTGATCGGCTGAAAATGGTAAGGGGTGTCCTTTATAAAGAAACTTCTATTGATGAAGTGAGTCGTTTGCAGCTGGTATTACCATCAGAATTTATACATCATGTATTGAGAAGTCTTCATAACGATGTTGGCCATCCTGGTAGAGAGAGGACTTTATCGTTACTTAGGGATCGATTTTACTGGCCAGGAATGTCAACAGATGTGCAGAACTGGGTTAGTAGCTGTGGCCGTTGTGTTCGTTTCAAAGAAACAGGAAGACAGAAAGCTCCTTTGGTAAATATCCAGACTTATCAACCACTTGAGCTGGTTTGTATGGATTATTTGCAACTGGATACAGCAAAAAGTGGAATCCAATATGTTTTAGTAGTGACAGACCATTATACCCGCTATGCTCAAGCGTATCCCACCAAAAACATGAATGCAAAGACCACAGCTGATGTTTTTCTGAACCAGTTTGTACAGCACTATGGTCTGCCTAGCCGAATTCATTCTGATCAGGGTGCTAACTTTGAATCAAAGTTGATTCAAGAAATGCTATCAGTTGTTGGTGTAAATAAATCTCGAACCACTCCATACCATCCTATGGGTAATGGGATGTGTGAGAGATTTAATCGCACACTTATTGATATGTTGGGCACCCTGGAAACAGAAAAAAAGGCGAAGTGGACATCTAACATAGCAACACTTGTACACGCCTACAACAGCACTCGTCATGATTCGACTGGATATTCTCCATTTTATCTTATGTTTGGACGTGAGCCTCGTTTGCCAGTAGATGTTGAATTTGGACTAGAAGAAAACCAGAAAGGCCAGTCATTATCCAAATATGCTAGTGACCTGAAGGAGAGATTCAATGAAGCATACAGGAAGGCAAACAGGAATATTGAAAAGGCTCAGAGTCAGCAAAAGAAATACTATGACACCAAAGTCAGAGGTGCTCATATTCAAGTGGGTGACAGGGTTCTTGTGAAAAGAATGGCCTTTGATGGACGTCATAAACTGGTAAACCGCTGGAGTGATGAAATATATCTAGTAGTAGTCCAGCCGAATACAACCATACCAGTTTATGAACTGAAAAGAGAAGATGGTGAAGGAAAAGCAAGGACTTTGCATAGGAATCTGTTGCTTCCTATAGATGTTTTGAATGAAGATTCACAGCTGTCACCCAGTGAACCCAAACCAGCACCTCGGAAAAAAATAGATAGAGCAGATCAGTCAAAAGTTCAAAGACCACCGAAACCACAGCCTCGGAGGAAAGTTGAAGAAAGTGGAGTAAAGAATCGAGTGGAAGAACAGAATGGAAGTGACAGTGAATATGAATACATTATTGTACCAAGAAGAGAAATCAGTATCTCACCAAATGCTGATAATGCTGCCGGCAGTGTAGAAAGTGAAAAGTTTGTCTCTCAGCAGTCTAGTGACGACTTTGGTTCTGCTGAGGAGACCCAGGACATACATGACCGTGGGGACGCCCACAGTCACATTTCAGGTGATGGTGATGTTGTTCCTGGTGTAGAATCATCAGTTTCTGATGAAAGTTTTATTTCCAGGGCTGAAGAAAGTAGAGCAGAAACCACTACAGAAATAATTCCATCAGATACTTCCCCTGGAAATGCTCATCATGAAGATGTCTTAGAAAGTGGAAGCTATCCTCCACCTGTACCTATATCAAGACGTTCCACTCGATCAAGAACACAGCCAGCATGGATGAAATCTGGGGAATACAGCCTGACATATACTACTCCTGAACAAGAATGGAAAGATAAAGTAAATATGTTGAAGTCCCTTGCAGATGAAGGTTTCTTCAAAGAAAACAACAGTAGTATATGTGAAGCTGTTTTGTCACTCATTACCCAAGAGTAAATGTCGGGGACGACATTTCTCGATGGGGGGAACTATGTGACAGTATTAAAACAGGGAAGATGCAATATGTTTTTATCTCAACTGTACATAGCAAGTTTTACTGTTTTAAGCCAGTACAAATTTTCAGGTTTTATTTTAGGTAAAGTACTGATATTCACAAGGGAAAATAGTTTCCCTTATAATTGTTTATTTTAGGACTGGAAGTAAAAAAGGTGTCTTTGAGGGTTTTGTTTACTTCAAGTTTATTGCAGCTGAGCATCTGGCTCAACATTATTCTACTTTGTCCAGTCACAGGTGACTGACCACTCTCAAGTGTATGCAGGTTCATTAAGGTCAAAACTGCATGCATTGATTAATTGTTCACTAATCAACCTGACTAATTCCTCCATAATAGGAAATGTTTTCTGTCCAAGGAATGCTATTGGACAAATCTGGTAAAGTGCTCACCTGTCTCTGTTCATGTTATTTTCTGGAGAAAGAATTTGCAATTTGATCCCTCAGCTTTCTTCAGTGCAATTAGAAGTGTATTTTGTGTGTCTTGTTATTCAACATTCTACTGAGTATAATGTTCTCTGTTATGATGGATAAAAAGGGGTCATAGACATATAGCCCTCTTTGTTGTATGTAGGAAGGAGCAGGATTGGACTTGGAAATTTTCTAAAACCAAGGTACAGTCATGTTATGATAAGGCTATTATAATATTTATTTATTATTTATTTATTAATAATCTTATCCATATTGGTTGCTTGATCAATTCAATGCCCCACAGTGTGGAGCATTGGTCTGATCATGCAACCAGTGTTGGATTTGAATAGTTTTCCATACTGATGCTAAACATAAATTGTGGTCTATAATATTTTTTACCGTAACTAAATTATTTTTCGTAACTTGGAATTATTAAATATTTGGTTAATATTTTACCGGTAACATTTCGGAACACTTTGGCTATTATCAGCACCGTTGATGCTGGAAATTATACTTGAAATTACATTGTCATCAGTGGATATGTGATTCAATGTTTTCTGCTCTGCAGAAAGCATTGAGCACATACCACTGGGGACAGTGCAATTATGATAACTAATATCTATAATTAATTTGGCTGATTTCTAGTGTTATAATTTATTATATTCAGGTTACAAGTTCAGTACTGTGGCTGTACCATGGTGTAGATAGGCAGAGAGACAGAGACAGGGATGGAGCTCATCACACTGATGGTAGGCATCCATATTACTTGTGGACAATATATTTGCTTTTATAATTGTAAATAATGTCAGTACTTCACTATTCATAGTTGGTAAATAGTGCAGTAGCAGTGTACTGTGTTGAGAATTATAACTGAAATGGTTGCTTTGAATCATCATGACAGGGTCACATAATTGGGAATATATTTAATTCAGATGTTATTTTTGTATTGTTGGGATATAGCTTTGTATGTTGAAAGTAACATTGAACCATCCATCAAGTTTATTTTATTATTGGGGGATCCTAGTCATGTGACCATGGTACTTAACGGATGCAGCAGTGGAATTATTATCCACCCGAAACTATTTATTTATTGCCATTTGTACTAAGTTTGCATCTGCGATAGGATCTACTGGAAGGCTATTGTTCTTTATATGACCTGTTCATGTACACATTTGCTGAACACCTTGATAGACTCTTGTCTTCAAGTTGTTCAGTGGTGTGTGCATGGAGAGATCATACCATTGGATCAGATCAGTATTACTGTTGTATTACAATTTATTGGAATGTTGGGCAAGGTGGATAATTTAGATTTTCCTGATCAACTCTTATCATATTTTGATTAATATTTGGCTGAATGTCTTTGTTTATCGGACACCAAGAGCTCATCGACTGTTGTGCCCCACCAGAATGAGCTCATCGAGCTTGCACTGTGGTGGTACATTGGCCGATGTCCACTTGATGGTAGATTACTGTGGTTTGCACAGTAGTAATATAAACCAGGACTTTATCCATGGTTGTGCTTCACTGGAATGAGCTTACTGAGGTTGTTCTTGTGCTCTTCATCCATTTATACTGTCTTGGAAGGAGCTCTCTGTGAAATAAGTCACAGTGTGTGTCTTTGGTTCATTGGCTGATGTTCCTCAGTGGAGTAAGCTCCTTGGACTTACTCTGCTGCAGCTCATCGGCTCGTGCATTCTTGACTGGAGCTCAGGTAATTGCACACTTGTTGCTGGAAAGTGATGTGATAGGGTTGACATTTTTGCTTCGGTTTTGTGTATAGATATATATATAAGTATTGTATTGTTTTTATTTGTAGGAGTTCTGATTTGATGTGATGATTTGGTTTGATCTGTTGATTTGATGATTTATTGATCGTTGACAATAAATTGAACTCACGATAAATTTCAACCACCGACTTGTTTATTTTGTTCATCATAAGCAAGAATTGGTTACATAAATAATGTGAGTATTAAGTTACAGGTTTGTATACTTAAGGCAACTAGAATTATCGCACAGAAATCAAACGTCTGTCACAGTAAGTGACCTTGAACTTTGACCTATTTCTGCAAAAACAATCCCAACTGACCGTGAACCTAAGATTCCAAAATCAATCCCAACCGTGCACCATTATGAGAAACTATATATGAAGAATTAGAATTGAGTGATCAAAGGAACAAGTTTTTTTTCAGGTCAGATGGATAAACAGAGAGAGAGTGAGATGAACATAGGAATGGATGGATGAACAAAGTGATTACTATATACCCAACTTTTCCCACCCACCCCTTTTGTACAGAGAAGAGGAGGTATAACCAGTAATTTGAGTGCCAAACATAATTTTTGTTGTTGTCAATCAACTAATGAAATCCTTAAATTCTGTATGCCAGAGAGCACCTTTAGGTTCCTTATATGTTTTGGCTGACATAACCCTTTACCTAATGTAGACGATATCAAAATTTATTATTTTACATATCATATTTTTAAATGTTTCAAAAAAATTCAACAAAATCATATTATGTGACACCCTCATTGGAACGAGCTCATTCCAAAGAGGGGTCACATGATATGGTTTTGTTGAAATTCTTTGAAAAATAATATTTTTTCTGCTGCTGAATTTGCATATTAAGCGGGCAGATATGGCCGATTCATTTGGTAAAGGGTTAATTTGTGGAGTTTTGACATACACAATACATCAAGTTTCCAGCATTATGAAAACTAAGAAGTACTCAGGAAAGTTAAAAAATTTATAGTAATTTATATATTTTTTATACTTACCAATGACCCAGACTTAGCTGGTGCTAACTCTAACAAAACCAGGGCCAAACACAAATTTCGCCCCCCAATCCCCAAAATTTGCATCCAAAACAAAAAGAAATCATGTCCTAAAGGACCTCCATACTACGCCTCTACTGCGCATGCGCAGTGACGCAGACGTCCCGAAATTGGCGCCAATTATCATTCTCACTGGAAGTGCCTGGTCAGCGCTATGTACTCAGCGGGGAGGCAAGAGTTCCCAACGCCTGGGAGGGCCATCCCCGTCTGGGTCATTGGTAAGTATAAAAAATATATAAATTACTATAAATTTTTTAACATTTTTATACTGTACCAATGACCCAGACTTAGCTGAATAGTAAACAGGCTGGAGGGCCTAGGACATAGAGGAAAATCCAACAAGCTCAACTATATAGTAAAGAGGTAACCCCTTAAGGAGAAAAGGAGTATTAGGCTTTACATGTATCTTTCTTATTTAATATTAAATTAGAAAGATACACTACCCTTAATAATTGAGCACAATAACATTCATGTTCTCTATTAACATCCAGTATAACCCTTATACTAATTATTTTTAAAGCAAGCCAATAAATAAAGTAGTCCAGAGAATTGAGACTCTTTATAGTCATTTAAAAGTGTCCGAGTATTGTATATTAAAGCTCGTTTGACACTTGACATATACAAATGCTTCACACCGAGCTACACTTTAAAAATAAGACACAAATGAAATTTAACATTAATATTACACTTTAAAACCATCCCGGAAGCGACTCAGAAATACTGACTTGGAGGAGGCATTCCCTTGCTTTTCACTGTAAAGCAGGTGACCTAAGGGAACACCCGCCCCCCCCCCCCCCCCTTCCCCTTGCCCTGGGTCAAATAGCCCAGAGCGAAGAGGGCAGCCGGACGGAGTCACTGCCGGAACAGAAAGCCTGCATAACTATAGTTGCAACTGTTTAGTGGACGTCATTCTGAGCAACAGATAACGGACCTAAACAATGCAGGTCTCCAGAAATGGACTCAATATTTCTGAGATAAAAATTCGTAAATGTGGATGGCTGAGACCAATAAGCAGCCTTCATTAAATCTGTAATAGCAACACTATTAGCATAAGCCCAGGAAGTAGAAAGAGCTCTTACTTCATGAGCAGAAATCTTAAGCACAGACTGCTGAGAAGAAGATAAATCTTCATAAGCAGTACGGATAGTTAACTGAATCCATCTAGCAATAGAATGGACTGAAATGTCCTTTCTATTAGGCATCAAAGACAGAAAGAAACGTTTCCGTCCCTTTCTGATAAACTGAGATCTCTGTTTATAGATACGTAATGCTCTAACAGGACAGAGTAAAGGCCTACGCCCGTCTGAAGACGGAAGAGCCTTAATAACAATAGGTTCCAGATATTTATTAGGAGCCTGATTCTTAGCTAAAAAACCCACATTAGTAGTGAAGGTGATAGTGTTCCCAACACTACGATAATGAGAATCATCCACCGATAGTGCATGAAGCTCACTGACTCTTCTAGCAGAAGAGAAAGCTAAGAGAAAAGCTGTCTTATAAGATAAGAATTTGAAATCTACTGTCCCAAGAGGTTCAAATGGCTTTTCCTTCAATTTAAGAAGAACCCAAGCTAAATTCCACTTAGGAATTAATCTAAGACTTCTGGGTCTATTTATCGAAAAGTTTCTAACCAACTTCGATAAAGAGACATTAGATCCAATTTGTAAACTATCATGATGTGCATAGGTATCAGATAACATAGATCTATAACCCTTTATAGTAACAGGCTGCAGTTTGATTTCGTCAAACAAGTATACTAGAAAGTTTGCAATGTCTGGTATAGAGGGATCGAATATATCTACAGAATGATCCCTACACCAACGACGAAAAACCTTCCACTTAGCCGCATAGTTTAGCGAAGAGGAGGTCCTCCTACAGTTAGAAATCGCGTCCACTGCTCGTCCTGTAAAGTGCTTGCCATGCAAGAAGGACCACACAACGGAAAAACGTGAAGGTTGAGACCTTGCGGGTTGTGATGGAGTTGGCGCGATTTTCCCTGCGAAAGAAGATCCTCCCGTGGAGGAAGCTTCCGCGGTAGGTCCCACAACAGACACCTGAGTAGATTTATCCACGGTCTCTGTGGCGACAGAGATGCTACCAACAGAATCTTGCATTGAGATTGTTTTATCTTTAGCAATACTTGTTGAATTAATGGCGCTGGAGGATACGCATATCCTATCATTCCGTCCCAAGGGATCGACAGAGCGTCTTCTGCAAATGCTCTTGGATCCGGACACGGAGACACATACGTCTGCAACTGATTGTTGAGATGTGTCGCAAATAAGTCTATCATTGGCCATTCCCATTGGTAGCAAATCTGATTGAATACTTGTTTGTTGAGAGTCCACTCCGACGGCAACAAGCGACCCTTTCGTGAAAGGGAGTCTGCTAGCACATTCAGACAACCCGGTATGTGACGGACCGAAAGAAGAACGTGATGTTCTAGCGCAAACAGAAGGATTCTTTCCGTTAGATTGAACAACGGAACTGAATGAGTGCCTCCCTGATTCCGTATATACGCCACTACTGTCGTATTGTCGGATAGGATTTGGACATGAGCATCGTGAATAATGTCCATCCAGTGACGTAACGCAAGTCAAATTGACATCATTTCCTTGATGTTTATGTGCTTGCACAGGAATTGCGGATCCCAAAGACCCTGGCATCTCGAATCCGTTGGGATTAATGATGCATCCCAACCTGTTTGACTAGCATCCGTCATAACGGTAAAACTCGGATCCGGCAACTGCAGCGGAACTCCTTGAGTTAACCACTGAATGTTTGCCCAAGTCTGAATCTCTTGTTCACTTGATCTGACAAGAGAACGTCTACATCGAGCGAATGAATTTTAACACTCCAATTCTGAGTCAGGAAAATTCGAAGAGGACGTGTGCGTAACCGCCCCATCGGAATGAGATCCGCGGCGTCTCCGCACAGACCTATCAGTCTCATAAATTCTCTCGCCGTGACTTTGTCTGCGTGCAGACAATAGCGAGCGTAACAACTGACTAATTTCGCTCTGGTTAACGGCAGACGAACGAGATTGTTGTGCGTCTCGAAGCTCATTCCCAGATGAGTGAATGACTTGGACGGCACCAGATCCGACTTCTCCTCGTTTACTATAAAACCGAGACGTCGGAGCAATTGAAGAAGATTCTGAACATCGTTCTGAAGCGTTAACTCGTTGCCGTACCTCTGAAGAATGTCGTCCAGGTAGGCCGACGTTACCGCAGACGAATGAGCTCGGAAGTAGATCATTACCGAGTTCATTACTCGAGTGAAAGCCCAGGGTGCTAGATTCAATCCGAAGCACATCGCCCGGAATTGATACACCACTCCTAGGACTGTGAAGCGTAGATACTTTCGGAATGTCGGATGTACCATGACGTGAAAGTACGCACCTTTGAGATCTATGCTCGTTGCATAATCGTTCACCCGAATACTCGCTCTGACCGATCGAATCGTCTCCATATAAAACTTCGGAGCGACGATCAGCTTGTTTATCCAGCTCAAATCTATGACTGGACGGAACGAGCCGTCTGGTTTCGGAACCAGAAACAGATGGCTGTAGAATCCCGGAGATTCCTGGTTTTCTACGACCTCTACCGCGTTCTTCATTAAAAGAGACTGCACCTCTGATAACAGGGCGTCTCTTTTCTGCGGATTTGACGGAAGATGAGTCCACTTTGGACTTCGAGTTAATGGAGGCTTTCGTTTGAAGGATATCTTTAGACCTTCCGAAGTCACTCCTCTCACCCAAGGGTCGTCCGTAATCGACGCCCATTCTTGTGAAAAGCTCGACAACCTTCCGCCAACCAGAGCGCGATAGAGGTTTAAGCCATCACCTCCTGGACCTGCGAGGCCTGCGGTAGGAGAAACCACGTCTTCCACGACCCGCACCTCGCCCCGTCGACCTCGGGGCGTCCGACCGATTGTCCCGGCCTGAAGGACGTCCCGAACGAGAGTCGCTATCCTGACGGTCTCTCGAATAAGACCAAGAGGACGCACCGGAACCTCTATAGGAACCTCTCTTGGGCGCATTAGACCGAGAAGTGCCTGTCTTATTCGTGTCTGCTGTATCCGACTTCTTAGGAGCAGATTTGAACAACAGAGGATCCTTAGCTTTCTTTGTAATTTTATCATAAATAGCAGAAAGCTTGCCGTCAAAGAGAAGTTCTCCTGAGACCGAAGCGACTCTAAGAGAGTTCTTCACCTTAGAATCCACTAGTGTGGATGTAGCTAGGGCTGCGTCACGTCTAACCAACTCCAGATTTGCCACTGAAAGGGCGGAGTTACACGTGGAATAAGCTACTGCCCTTGAAAGAAGTCTTAAAGAGGATTGTATATCCTGAAACTCTTTCCCCTGAAGGCGCAGTGATAACGCCTTAGTAAGGTGATCTGCGTAAGATAAGGCATCTAAATTGGCTCTGTTAAACGCAATAGCTGTTTCCAACACCGCGGTTGGAATAGAAGCTGACAACGGTAATGATAGCTCTAAGTCTTCCGCCTCGTCGTCCATACGCAGAGGAACTCTCGGTATTCCCTGTCCTGCCATATCGAATTTATTCCTTGCATTAATAAAAGGCAGGTTGAGAGTATTAGCGGACAAGAAACCTGCTTTCCCCGTCCTGGAAGCAAGTTTAAATATAGCGTCGTTCAATAATTCAAATGTTCTTGCAACATTATTGGACTGCGACGGAAACTCGGGAGCGATGTCCCTGAACCGCTCAAAAAATTCAGAGTCTAATGACGCTATAATTCTCTTGTCTGGAAGCGCAGCAGTCTGGCCCGACGGAACAACTTGAGGGAGAAAGTGCCGGATGAAGTCCACGGCAGCTTTATGTTGATCCGAAAGGGATAGCTCCAAGTCATCCGTATCCCTTTCACCATCCGGTTGGACCTCATGATGTTCCCGGTCGTCCGCCCCCGATGCTTCGGCGGAGCATACCGACCCAGCGCCGTTGGATAATTCTCGATCCGACACCGTTTCTGTCGGCTGCTGGGATGCTGCGATAAGCTGTGCTATCTGCACAAGAATGTCCGGCGTCGAGACCTGCGGAGGCGCAGTCTTTCGCTGCTTCGCAGAGGGCAGCCCCGCATCAGATGGCTCCCGCATACTTTTCCTATGCGAACGTCCGGAGTCCATCGGTCTCGAATCCCTGGCTGCCAGATGGTGTGACCTGGTCGCCGATGAATCCTTGATCGGCGAAGCTGGTAATATATCGGCGGTCACGCAGCCAAGGTGCGGTCGTGTGCGCTGACGAGAAGAGGAAGCCTTAACAGTCTCTGCAGACTGCTTATACAACGGAGCGTCCCGAGCGACGGACGTATGCTCCGCTAAAGACACATTTTGTACCACAACATCTGGTCCCAGATGTTGTTGTATGAGAGAGGGGCCTCTCTCGCTCGCGGCCCGGCTGGACCTGGACGAGCTAGGAACCGGACTCAAAGGCTTCCTCCGTTCTCGCTTACTATCCGTCGACACTGGGTGTGCATCTATTATGTTTATAGTGCTCGCATCACCCAAAATTTCCTCTTGGACCGCATCGGACGAACCCGGCTGCCGAACCATTCGGTGAATGGACGCTACACCGGGCGAGCTAGCGGACGACATTTGTCTAATCTCCATGAGCACTTTTGCCGCTAGCTCTGAATTCATTTGTGACGACGGACGCACACTTGAAGAAGATAACATGGAAACATCACCCTGTTCTGGTTCCTCTGAAATACAAACTGAGAGAGTAGAGTGACCTTGCGGAGAAAGAGCCGGCATCGCTCTTTCTCCAGAAACAACATATTGTGACACACGTTTCCAATGTTTCTCATCCCAATGTTCACATATAGGACAGGGATTAATGCGAGAACACTGACTACAATTAATACAATGATCATGAAAGTCAGAGGAAGATTTCTTCCTATTACAATTTGAACAACGTCCCTTCATTGTGAAAGAACAACAATAAGTCCTAGTTACTCGCAAAAACCCCTGACACAAAGATACATAACAACATGATCCATTAATAAATGAAAAAACAATTGCAAAACAAAATAATTTTGAAAAAATATTTTTTCAGCGAAGCCCAAGTTGCTGAAAAGTAACGTTGAGCCCCGATGGATCCGATGGCAAAGTGTGGTCAAAAATTTTAAATTTATATAAAATAATTAATGAGACACTTACGGATAATATAAATGTATCTTATAGTGAGATAAACTACAGCAAAGGCAAACAGCCCCCCTCAAAAAAGGCTGTTGCCAATGAAAACAAACAGTGTAAAAACACCAGAAAACATGACTCCAGGCACTGAAAAAACTGGCCTGGAATCAGTCATCAATTACACTCTATCTGATGCAAAACAGAGACTCCCGGGGAGAATCTGCAGAACATCAGATGGAAGATGCAGAACACAAACGTTATACACCCTTGGGTGAAAACGTAACTATGGGGAAAATAACAGAAAACATTCTGTAACCAAACAACTCTCCCAGGAAATTTTAGAAATGAAATTTCTCAAAAATATGCCAAAAGCATGGGAGAATTGCAAGGGGGGACTTTAGAAGGCTAGGGGAGAGGAAACACTGAATAAGCAGTGCAACAATTAGCAAGAATGACAACAAGAGGCCCATGCCTCGAAAATAGGCAACTTAACATAATTTCATCAAAAAATTTTAAGTACAGCCCTGATTATTTTTTGTCACTTCTTTTTCCTCTCCTCCTTCTATCCTCCTTAGAATCACATTTTCTCCAAAAATTACGTGTCTGGCATCCTTTAAACTGAGATTTACAAGCACAAAGATCAGTGAGATGTTGACTGATGAAGGGCCAAACAGAGAATGATAATTGGTGCCAATTTCGGGACGTCTGCGTCACTGCGCATGCGCAGTAGAGGCGTAGTATGGAGGTCCTTTAGGACATGATTTCTTTTTGTTTTGGATGCAAATTTTGGGGATTGGGGGGCAAAATTTGTGTTTGGCCCTGGTTTTGTTAGAGTTAGCACCAGCTAAGTCTGGGTCATTGGTACAGTATAAAAATATGAAATAATTGAACAATGTGCACTTCTGACCTGTTTGTAACATCAAGGAATGATAATAAAAAGTCTATAGCCCATTTGGATTAAGGACCTTAGCTACATAAAACTGTATAATTTCATAAATAGCTGCCTAAGGATCTATTAAATGTTTCTGATCTTTTAAAACATATAGAGCTTTAGTGTACATGAACATGTGCCGCACAGGTGTACACATGTGCTAAGAACCTGCTAAGCTTCTTGATTAGCAAAGTTAATGCAGTGTACCATTAGGCCTGCTTTGTATTTGATTTTTCAAAATAACATACTGTGGTAAGACTGAATATCGTGATCAGCTTACTGATAAGGTATTTTTGAGGTGTAGTGGACAGGGAACTTATAAAGAGAATGCATGTTTTTTTCAACAAGCATTTTGAAGACAATGTATTTCAACCTCTTTCACCAAAATAAATCTCACTCTGCAAAAATTGTTTAAGAAATTGTTGGCAGAAACCTCATTACAGAAAAAAAATGCATCCTTGATGATAATAATACACGTAATAGACAGATATTTATATGTTATAGTGAACAAAATATGAGAGATGTACATTAATAGACATGTCAAATTTATTGTTCTCTTAATCATGCCAAAGGCAATGATACAGAATGTTCGATATTAAACATGCACTTGAGTTAGTGCGCTATCAATTAAGAACTTCCCTCATTGAAGAACCCTACAGTTAAAACTAAAAGTCCTGTCACATATTCTGCACTATTTTGAAACAAAATCGTGTTAGGTTAGCACAGCAAATCACCAGAAAGTTAAAAAATTTATAGTAATTTATATATTTTTTATACTTACCAATGACCCAGACATAGCTGGTGCTAACTCTTAAAATACTAGGGCCAAACACAAATTTTGCCCCCCCCAATCCCCAAAATTTGCATCTAAAACCAAAGAAATCATGTCCTGAAGGTCCTTCATACTTTGCCCTTACTGTGCATGCGCAGTGTCAAGGACGTTCCAAAATTGGCGCCAATTAGCATTCTTACAAGCAGTGCCTGGTCAGCGCTATGTACTCAGCGGGGAGGTATGAGTTCCCAACTCCTGGGAGGGCCATCCCCGTCTGGGTCATTGGTAAGTATAAAAAATATATAAATTACTATAAATTTTTTAACATTTTTATACTGTACCAATGACCCAGACATAGCTGAATAGTAAAAAGGCTGGAGGGCCTAGGACATAGAGGAAAATCCAATAAGCGCTCAACTATATAACATAGAGTCAACCCCTCAAGGAGAAAAGGGGTATTAGGCTTTACATGTATCTTTCTTATTTTATGATAAATTAGAAAGATACAATACCCTTCATAATTGAGCACAATAACATTCATGTTCTCTATTAACATCCAGTATACCCCTTTATACTAATTATTTTTAAAGTAAGCCAATAAATAAAGTTAGTCCAGAGAATTGAGACTCTTTATATTCTTTAAAAGTGTCCGAGGATTGTATATTAACGCCCGTTTGACACTTGACATATACAAATGCTTCACACCGAGCTACACTTTAAAAATATGACATGAATGAATTTTTAACATTAATATTACACTTTAAAACCATCCCGGAAACGACTCAGAATTACTGACTCTGGAGGAGGAATTCCCTTGCTTTTCACTATAAAGCAGGTGACCTAAGGGAACACCCTCCCCCCCCCCTTCCCCGTGCCCTGGGTCAAATAGCCCAGAGCGAAGAGGGCAGCAGGACGGAGTCACTGCCGGAACAGAAAGCCTGCATAACTATAGTTGCAACTGTTTAGTGGACGACATTCTGAGCAACAGATAACGGACCTAAACAATGCAGGTCTCCAGAAATGGACTCAATATTTCTGAGATAAAAATTCGTGAATGTGGATGGCTGAGACCAATAAGCAGCCTTCATTAAATCTGTAATAGCAACACTATTTGCGTAAGACCAAGATGTAGAAAGAGCTCTTACTTCATGAGCCGAAATCTTAAGCACAGACTGCTGAGTAGAAGATAAATTTTCATAAGAAGTACGGATAGTTAATTGAATCCATCTAGCAATAGAATGGACCGAAATGTCCTTTCTATTAGGCATCAGACAGAAAGAAGCATTTTCGTCCCTTTCTGATAAACTGAGATCTTTGTTTATAAATACGTAAAGCTCTAACAGGACAGAGTAAAGGCCTACGCCCGTCTGAAGACGGCAGAGCCTTAATAACAACAGGTTCCGGATATTTATTAGGAGCCCGATTCTTAGCTAAAAATCCAACATTAGTAGTGAAGGTGATAGTGTTCCCGACACTACGATAGTGAGAATCGTCCACCGATAGTGCATGAAGCTCACTGACTCTTCTAGCAGAAGAGAAAGCTAAGAGAAAAGCTGTCTTATAAGACAAGAATTTGAAATCTACTGTCCCAAGAGGCTCAAATGGCTTTTCCTTCGGTTTCAGAAGAACCCAAGCTAAATTCCACTTAGGAATTAATCTAAGAGTTCTGGGTCTATTTATCGAGAAGTTTCTAACTAACTTAGTTAAAGAGACATTCGATCCAATTTGTAAACTATCGTGGTGTGCATAGGTATCAGATAACATAGACCTATAACCCTTAATAGTAACAGGCTGCAGTTTGATCTCGTCAAACAAGTATACTAGAAAGTTTGCAATGTCTGGTATAGAGGGATCAAAAATATCAACAGAATGATCCCTACACCAACGACGAAAAACCTTCCACTTAGCCGCATAGTTTAGCGAAGAGGAGGTCCTCCTACAGTTAGAAATCGCATCCACTGCTCGTCCTGTAAAGTGCTTGCCATGCAAGAAGGACCGCACAACGGAAAAACGTGAAGGTTGAGACCTTGCGGGTTGTGATGAAGTTGACGCGGTTTCCCCTGTGAAAGAAGATCCTCCCGTGGAGGAAGCTTTTGCGGTAGGTCCCACAGCAGACACCTGAGTAGATTTATCCACGGTCTCTGTGGAGACAGAGATGCTACCAACAGAATCTTGCATTGAGATTGTTTTATCTTTAGCAATACTTGCTGAATTA
Source organism: Pictodentalium vernedei (assembly GCA_031216915.1). Taxonomy (NCBI): domain Eukaryota; kingdom Metazoa; phylum Mollusca; class Scaphopoda; order Dentaliida; family Dentaliidae; genus Pictodentalium; species Pictodentalium vernedei. Next base: position 167,938,266 of record CM062295.1, on the reverse strand, counting down.
ATGGCGCTGGAGGATATGCATATCCTATCATTCCGTCCCATGAGATCGATAGAGCGTCTACTGCAAATGCTCTTGGATCCGGACATGGTGACACATACATCTGCAACTGATTGTTGAGATGTGTCGCAAATAAGTCTATCATTGGCCGTTCCCATTGGTAGCAAATCTGATTGAATACCTGTTTGTTGAGAGTCCACTCCGACGGCAACAAGCGACCCTTCCGTGAAAGGGAGTCTGCTAGTACATTCAGACGACCCGGTATATGGCGGACCGAAAGTAGAACTTGATGTTCTAGAGCAAACAGAAGGATTCTCTCCGTTAAATTGAATAACGGAATGGAATGAGTGCCTCCCTGGTTCCGGATATACTCCACTACTGTCGTATTGTCGGACAGGATTTGGACATGAGCTTTCTGAATAATGTCCATCCAATGACGTAACGCAAGCCAAATTGACATCATTTCCTTGATGTTTATGTGCTTGTTTAGAAACTGTGGATCCCAAAGACCCTGGCACCTCGAATCCGTTGGGATCAATGATGCACCCTAACCTGTTTGACTGGCATCCGTCATAATCGTGAAACTCGGATCCGGCAACTGCAGCGGAACTCCCTGAGTCAACCACTGAATGTTTGCCCAAGTCTGAATCTCTTGTTTCACTTGATCTGACAAGAGAACGTCTATGTCGAGCGAATGAATCTTCACACTCCAATTCTGAGTCAAGAAAATTTGGAGAGGATGAGTGCGTAACTGCCCCATCAGAATGAGATCCGCAGCGGCTCCGCACAGACCTATCAGTCTCATGAACTCCCTCGCTGTGACTTTGTCTGCATGAAGACAATAGCGAGCATAACGACTGACTAATTTCGCTCTGGTTAACGGCAGACGAACGAGATTGTTGTGCGTCTCGAAGCTCATTCCCAGATGAGTGAATGACTTGGACGGCACCAGATCCGACTTCTCCTCGTTTATAACAAAACCGAGACATCGGAGCAATAGAAGCAGATTCTGCACATCGTTCTGAAGCGTTAACTCATTGCCGTACCTCTGAAGAATGTCGGCCAGGTAGGCCGACGTTACCGCAGACGAATGAGCTCGGAAATATATCATTACCGAGTTCATTACCCGAGTGAAAGCCCAGGGTGCCAGGTTCAATCCGAAGCACATCGCTCGGAATTGATACACCACTCCTAGGACTGCGAAGCGTATATACTTTCTGAATGTCGGATGTACCATGACATGAAAGTACGCATCTTTGAGATCTATGCTTGTAGCATAATCGTTCACCCGAATACTCGCTCTGACCGATCGAATCGTCTCCATATAGAACTTCGGAGAGACGATCAGCTTGTTTATCCAGCTCAAATCTATGACTGGACGGAACGAGCCGTCTGGTTTCGGAACCAGAAACAGATGGCTGTAGAATCCCGGTGTTTCCTGGTCTTCTACGACCTCTACCGCATTCTTCATTAAAAGAGACTGCACCTCCGATAACAGAGCGTCTCTTTTCTGCGGATTTGACGGAAGTTGAGTCCATTTTGGACTTCGAGTTAAAGGAGGCTTTCGTTTGAAGGATATTCTTAGACATTCCGAAATCACCCCTCTCACCCAAGGGTCGTCCGTAATCGACGCCCACTCTTCTGAAAAACTCGACAACTTTCCGCCAACCGGAACACGATAGAGGTTGAAACCATCACCTCCTGGACCTGCGAGGCCTGCGGGAGGAGAAACGACGTCCTCCACGACCCGCACCTCGACCCGTCGACCTCGGGGCGTCTGACCAGTTGTCCCGGCCCGAAGGACGTCCCGCACGTGAGTCGCTGCCTTGACGGTCTCTTGAATAAGACCAAGAGGACGCACCGGAACCTCTATAGGAACCTCTCTTGGGCGCATTAGTCCCAGAAGTGCCTGTCTTACTCTTTTCTGCCGTATCCGACTTTTTGGAAGCGGATTTAAATAGCAGAGAATCCGAAGCTTTCTTAGTAATTTTATCGTAGATTGCAGAAAGCTTGGCGTCGAAGAGAAGCTCTCCGGAGACCGAAGCGACTCTGAGAGATTTCTTCACCTTACTATCCACGCGTGTGGATGTAGCTAGGGCTGCGTCACGTCTAACCAACTCAAGGTTTGCCACTGAAAGGGCGGAGTTATACGTGGAATAAGCAACTGCCCTTGAAAGAAGTCTTAAAGAGGATTGTATATCCTGGAATTCTTTCCCTTGAAGATGTAGTGATAACGCCTTAGTAAGTGGTCTGCGTAAGATAAAGCGTCTAAACTGGCCCTGTTAGACTGACTCCCGCATACTCTTCCTATGCGAACGTCCAGAGTCTACCGGCCTCGTGTCCCTGGCTACCGGATGGCGTGAAGTGGTCGCCGATGAATCCCTAATCTGCGAAGCTGGTAGAATATCCGTGGTCACGTAGCCAAGGTGCGGTCGTGTGCACTGCTGAGAGGATGAGGAAGCCTGAGCAGTCTCAGCGGACTGCCTATACAACGGTGCATCCCGAGCGACGGACGTGTGCTCCGCTTGCGACACATTTTGTACCACAACATCTGGTCCCAGATGTTGTTGTACGAGAGAGGGGCCTCTCTCGCTCGCGGCCCGGCTGGACCTGGACGAGCTAGGAACCGGACTAGAAGGCTTCCTCCGATCTCTCCTTTTATCTGCCGTCACTGGGTGTGCACCTTGTATGTCTATAGTGCTCGCATCACCCAACATTTCTTCCTGGACCGCAACGGACGAACCCGGCTGCCGAACCATTCGGTGAATGGATGCTACACCGGGCGAGCTAGCAGACGACAGCGCCGTCGATCCTACTAGGGACCTCTTAGGCAACTGTCGTATCTCCATGAGCACTTTTGCCGCTAGCTCTGCATTCAATTATGACGACGGAAGCGCACTTTTGGAGGATAACATGGAAACATCACCCTGTTCTTGTTCCTCTGAAATAGAAACTGATAGACTAGAGTGACCCTGTGGAGAAAGGACCGGCATGGCCCTTTCCCCGCAAACAACATACCGTGACACACGTTTCCAATGTTTATCATCCCAATATTCACATATTGAACAGGAGTTAGTGCGAGTACACTGACTACAATTAATACAATGATCATGAAAGTCAGAGGAAGATTTCTTCCTATTACAATTTGAACAATATCTTTTCATTGTGAAAAGACAAGAAGTCCTGGAACTCGCACAAACCCCTAAAAACAAAGATACATAATAACATGATCCATTAACATTGAAAAAACAACTGAAATCAAAAATAATTTTTGAAAAATATTTTTTCAGCGAAGCCCAAGTTTATGAAAAGTAACGTTGAGCCCCAATGGATCCCAAGGCTAAGTGTGGACAAAAATTTTAAAATTATTTTAAATAATTAATGCAACACTTACGGATAATAATAATGTATCTTATAATGAGATAAACTACTCCAAAGGCAAAAAGCCCCCCTCAAAAGAGACTGTTGCCAATGTAAACAAGAAGGGTATAAACACTAGAAAACATGACTCCAGGCACTGACAATCCTGGCCCGAAATCAGTTATCAAAATACACACTATCTGATGCAAAACAGAGACTTCCAGGGAAGAATCTGCAGAACATCAGATGGTAGATGCAGAACACAACGTCTAAACACCCATGGGTGAAAACGTAAACATGGGGAAAATAACAGAATTCATTCTGTTACCAAGCAAATTCTCCCAAGAAATTTTAGTAGTAATCTTACTCAAAAATATGCCAAAAGCATGGGAGAATAGCAAGGGGGTACTTACAGGACAAGGGAAGAGGAAACACTGAATAAGCAGTGCAACTTCATAGCAAGAATGACAACAACAGGCCCATGCCTCGAAAATAGGCAACTTAACATAATTTCATTACAAAATTTTAAGTTACAGCCCTGAATATTTCCTGTCACTCCCTTTTCCTTTCCTCCTTCTATATCCTCCTTAGAATCACCATTTCTCCAATATTTATGTGTCTGGCATCATTTAAACTGAGATTTACAAGCACAAAGATCAGTGAGATGTTAACTGATGAAGGGCCAAACAAAGAATGATAATTGGCGCCAATTTCGGAACGTCCTTGACACTGCGCATGCGCAGTAAGGGCAAAGTATGGAGGACCTTCAGGACATGATTTCTTTGGTTTTAGATGCAAATTTTGGGGATTGGGGGGCAAAATTTGTGTTTGGCCCTAGTATTTTAAGAGTTAGCACCAGCTATGTCTGGGTCATTGGTACAGTATAAAAGTTAAAAAATTTATAGTAATTTATATATTTTTTATACTTACCAATGACCCAGACTTAGCTGGTGCTAACTCTAACAAAACCAGGGCCAAACACAAATTTTGCCCCCCAATCCCCAAAATTTGCATCCAAAATAAAAAGAAATCATGTCCTAAAGGACCTCCATACTACGCCTCTACTGCGCATGCGCAGTGACGCAGACGTCCCGAAATTGGCGCCAATTATCATTCTTACTGGCAGTGCCTGGTCAGCGCTATGTACTCAGCGGGGAGGCAAGAGTTCCCAACTCCAGGGAGGGCCATCCCCGTCTGGGTCATTGGTAAGTATAAAAAATATATAAATTACTATAAATTTTTTAACATTTTTATACTGTACCAATGACCCAGACTTAGCTGAATAGTAAACAGGCTGGAGGGCCTAGGACATAGAGGAAAATCCAATAAGCTCAACTATATAGTCAAGAGGTAACCCCTTAAGGAGAAAAGGAGTATTAGGCTTTACATGTATCTTTCTTATTTAATATTAAATTAGAAAGATACACTACCCTTAATAATTGAGCACAATAACATTCATGTTCTCTATTAACATCCAGTATAACCCTTATACTAATTATTTTTAAAGCAAGCCAATAAATAAAGTAGTCCAGAGAATTGAGACTCTTTATAGTCATTTAAAAGTGTCCGAGTATTGAATATTATAGCCCGTTTGACACTTGACATATACAAATGCTTCACACCGAGCTACACTTTAAAAATAAGACATGAATGAATTAAAACATTAATATTACACTTTAAAACCATCCCGGAAGCGACTCAGAAATACTGACTTGGAGGAGGCATTCCCTTGCTTTTCACTATAAAGCAGGTGACCTAAGGGAACACCCGCCCCCCCCCCCCCCTTCCCCTTGCCCTGGGTCAAATAGCCCAGAGCGAAGAGGGCAGCCGGACGGAGTCACTGCCGGAACAGAAAGCCTGCATAACTATAGTTGCAACTGTTTAGTGGACGACATTCTGAGCAACAGATAACGGACCTAAACAATGCAGGTCTCCAGAAATGGACTCAATATTTCTGAGATAAAAATTCGTAAATGTGGATGGCTGAGACCAATAAGCAGCCTTCATTAAATCTGTAATAGCAACACTATTAGCATAAGCCCAGGAAGTAGAAAGAGCTCTTACTTCATGAGCAGAAATCTTAAGCACAGACTGCTGAGAAGAAGATAAATCTTCATAAGCAGTACGGATAGTTAACTGAATCCATCTAGCAATAGAATGGACTGAAATGTCCTTTCTATTAGGCATCAAAGACAGAAAGAAACGTTTCCATCCCTTTCTGATAAACTGAGATCTCTGTTTATAGATACGTAGTGCTCTAACAGGACAGAGTAAAGGCCTACGCCCGTCTGAAGACGGAAGAGCCTTAATAACAATAGGTTCCGGATATTTATTAGGAGCCTGATTCTTAGCTAAAAAATCCACATTAGTAGTGAAGGTGATAGTGTTCCCAACACTACGATAATGAGAATCATCCACCGATAGTGCATGAAGCTCACTGACTCTTCTAGCAGAAGAGAAAGCTAAGAGAAAAGCTGTCTTATAAGATAAGAATTTCAAATCTACTGTCCCAAGAGGTTCAAATGGCTTTTCATTCAATTTAAGGAGAACCCAAGCTAAATTCCACTTAGGAATTAATCTAAGAGTTCTGGGTCTATTTATCGAAAAGTTTCTTACCAACTTCGATAAAGAGACATTAGATCCAATTTGTAAACTATCATGATGTGCATAGGTATCAGATAACATAGATCTATAACCCTTTATAGTAACAGGCTGCAGTTTGATTTCGTCAAACAAGTATACTAGAAAGTTTGCAATGTCTGGTATAGAGGGATCGAATATATCTACAGAATGATCCCTACACCAACGACGAAAAACCTTCCATTTAGCCGCATAATTTAGCGAAGAGGAGGTCCTCCTACAGTTAGAAATCGCGTCCACTGCTCGTCCTGTAAAGTGCTTGCCATGCAAGAAGGACCGCACAACGGAAAAACGTGAAGGTTGAGACCTTGCGGGTTGTGATGGAGTTGGCGTGATTTCCCCTGCGAAAGAAGATCCTCCCGTGGAGGAAGCTTCCGCGGTAGGTCCCACAACAGACACCTGAGTAGATTTATCCACGGTCTCTGTGGAGACAGAGATGCTACCAACAGAATCTTGCATTGAGATTGTTTTATCTTTAGCAATACTTGTTGAATTAACGGCGTAGGAGGATACGCATATCCTATCATTCCGTCCCAAGGGATCGACAGAGCGTCTACTGCAAATGCTCTTGGATCCGGACACGGAGACACATACGTCTGCAACTGATTGTTGAGATGTGTCGCAAATAAGTCTATCATTGGCCGTTCCCATTGGTAGCAAATCTGATTGAATACTTGTTTGTTGAGAGTCCACTCCGATGGCAACAAGCGACCCTTTCGTGAAAGGGAGTCTGCTAGCACATTCAGACGACCCGGTATGTGACGGACCGAAAGAAGAACGTGATGTTCTAACGCAAACAGAAGGATTCTTTCCGTTAGATTGAACAACGGAACTGAATGAGTGCCTCCCTGATTCCGTATATGCGCCACTACTGTCGTATTGTCGGATAGGATTTGGACATGAGCATCGTGAATAAAGTCCATCCAGTGACGTAACGCAAGCCAAACTGACATCATTTCCTTGATGTTTATGTGCTTGCACAGGAATTGCGGATCCCAAAGACCCTGGCATCTTGAATCCGTTGGGATTAATGATGCACCCCAACCTGTTTGACTGGCATCCGTCATAACGGTAAAACTCGGATCCGGCAACTGCAGCGGAACTCCTTGAGTTAACCACTGAATGTTTGCCCAAGTCTGAATCTCTTGTTTCACTTGATCTGACAAGAGAACGTCTACATCGAGCGAATGAATTTTCACACTCCAATTCTGAGTCAGGAAAATTTGAAGAGGACGTGTGCGTAACCGCCCCATCGGAATGGGATCCGCGGCGGCTCCGCACAGACCTATCAGTCTCATAAATTCTCTCGCCGTGACTTTGTCTGTGTGCAGACAATAGCGAGCGTAACAACTGACTAATTTCGCTCTGGTTAACGGCAGATGAACGAGATTGTTGTGCGTCTCGAAGCTCATTCCCAGATGAGTGAATGACTTGGACGGCACCAGATCCGACTTCTCCTCGTTTACTATAAAAAGAGACGTCGGAGCAATAGAAGAAGATTCTGAACATCGTTCTGAAGCGTTAACTCGTTGCCGTACCTCTGAAGAATGTCGTCCAGGTAGGCCGACATTACCGCAGACGAATGAGCTCGGAAGTAGATCATTACCGAGTTCATTACCCGAGTGAAAGCCCAGGGTGCTAGATTCAATCCGAAGCACATTGCCCGGAATTGATACACCACTCCTAGGACTGCGAAGCGTAGATACTTTCGGAATGTCGGATGTACCATGACGTGAAAGTACGCATCTTTGAGATCTATGCTCGTTGCATAATCGATCACCCGAATACTCGCTCTGACCGATCGAATCGTCTCCATATAAAACTTCGGAGCGACGATCAGCTTGTTTATCCAGCTCAAATCTATGACTGGACGGAACGAGCCGTCTGGTTTCGGAACCAGAAACAGATGGCTGTAGAATCCCGGAGATTCCTGGTTTTCTACGACCTCTACCGCGTTCTTCATTAAAAGAGACTGCACCTCTGATAACACGTCTCTTTTCTGTGGATTTGACGGAAGATGAGTCCACTTTGGACTTCGAGTTAATGGAGGCTTTCGTTTGAAGGATATCTTTAGACCTTCCGAAGTCACTCCTCTCACCCAAGGGTCGTCCGTAATCGACGCCCACTCTTGTGAAAAGCTCGACAACCTTCCGCCAACCGGAACGCGATAGAGGTTTAAGCCATCACCTCCTGGACCTGCGAGGCCTGCGGTAGGAGAAACCACGTCTTCCACGACCCGCACCTCGCCTCGTCGACCTCAGGGCATCCGACCGAATGAGAGTCGCTATCCTGACGGTCTCTCGAATAAGACCAAGAGGACGCACCGGAACCTCTATAGGAACCTCTCTTGGGCGCATTAGACCCAGAAGTGCCTGTCTTATTTGTGTCTGCTGTATCCGACTTCTTAGGAGCAGATTTGAACAACAGAGAATCATTAGCTTTCTTTTTAATTTTATCATAAATAGCGGAAATCTTGCCGTCAAAGAGAAGTTCTCCTGAGACCGAAGCGACTCTAAGAGAGTTCTTCACCTTAGAATCCACTAGTGTGGATGTAGCTAGGGCTGCGTCACGTCTAACCAACTCCAGATTTGCCACTGAAAGGGCGGAGTTACACGTGGAATAAGCTACTGCCCTTGAAAGAAGTCTTAAAGAGGATTGTATATCCTGAAACTCTTTCCCCTGAAGGCGCAGTGATAACGCCTTAGTAAGGTGATCTGCGTAAGATAAGGCATCTAAATTGGCTCTGTTAGACGCAATAGCTGTTTCCAACACCGCGGTTGGAATAGAAGCTGAAGACGGTACTGATAGCTCTAAGTCTTCCGCCTCGTCGTCCATACGCAGAGGAACTCTCGGTATACCCTGTCCTGCCGTATCGAATTTATTCCTTGCATTAATGAAAGGCAGGTTGAGAGTATTAGCGGACAAGAAACCTGCTTTCCCCGTCCTGGAAGCAAGTTTAAATATAGCGTCGTTCAATAATTCAAATGTTCTTGCAACATTATTGGACTGCGACGGAAACTCGGGAGCGATGTCCCTGAACCACTCAAAAAATTCAGAGTCCAATGACGCTATAATTCTCTTGTCCGGAAGCGCAGCAGTCTGGCCCGACGGAACAACTTGAGGGAGAAAGTGCCGGATGAAGTCCACGGCAGCTTTATGTTGTTCCAAAAGGGATAGCTCCAAGTCATCCGTATCCCTTTCACCATCCGGTCGGACCTCATGATGTTCCCGGTCGTCCGCCCCCGATGCTTCGGCGGAGCGTACCGACCCAGCGCCGTCGGATAATTCTCGATCCGACACCGTTTCTGTCGGCTGCTGGGATGCTGCGATAAGCTGTGCTATCTGGTCCCAGATGTTGTTGTACGAGAGAGGGGCCTCTCTCGCTCGCGGCCCGGCTGGACCTGGACGAGCTAGGAACCGGACTCAAAGGCTTCCACCGTTCTCGCTTACTATCCGCCGTCACTGGGTGTGCATCTATTATGTTTATAGTGCTCGCATCACCCAAAATTTCCTCTTGGACCGCATCGGACGAACCCGGCTGCCGAACCATTCGGTGAATGGACGCTACACCGGGCGAGCTAGCGGACGACATTTGTCTCATCTCCATGAGCACTTTTGCCGCTAGCTCTGAATTCATTTGTGACGACGGACGCACACTTGAAGAAGATAACATGGAAACATCACCCTGTTCTGGTTCCTCTGAAATAGAAACTGAGAGAGTAGAGTGACCTTGCGGAGAAAGAGCCGGAATCGCCCTTTCTCCAGAAACAACATATCGTGACACACGTTTCCAATGCTTCTCATCCCAATGTTCACATATAGGACAGGGATTAATGCGAGAACACTGACTACAATTAATACAATGATCATGAAAGTCAGAGGAAGATTTCTTCCTATTACAATTTGAACAATGTCCCTTCATTGTGAAAGAACAACAATAAGTCCTAGTTACTCGCAAAAACCCCTGACACAAAGATACATAATAACATGATCCATTAATAAATGAAAAAACAATTGCAAAACAAAATAATTTTGAAAAAATATTTTTTCAGCGAAGCCCAGGTTGCTGAAAAGTAACGTTGAGCCCCGATGGATCCGATGGCAAAGTGTGGTCAAAAATTTTAAATTTATATTAAATAATTAATGAGACACTTTCGGATAATATAAATGTATCTTATAGTGAGATAAACTACAGCAAAGGCAAACAGCCCCCTTCAAAAAAGGCTGTTGCCAATGAAAACAAACAGTGTAAAAACACCAGAAAACATGACTCCAGGCACTGAAAAAACTGGCCCGGAATCAGTCATCAATTACACTCTATCTGATGCAAAACAGAGACTCCCAGGGGAGAATCTGTAGAACATCAGATGGAAGATGCAGAACACAAACGTTATACACCCATGGGTGAAAACGTAACTATGGGGAAAATAACAGAAAACATTCTGTAACCAAGCAACTCTCCCAGGAAATTTTAGAAATGAAATTTCTCAAAAATATGCCAAGAGCATGGGAGAATTGCAAGGGGGGACTTTAGAAGGCTAGGGGAGAGGAAACACTGAATAAGCAGTGCAACAATTAGCAAGAATGACAACAAGAGGCCCATGCCTCGAAAATAGGCAACTTAACATAATTTCATCAAAAAATTTTAAGTACAGCCCTGATTATTTTTTGTCACTTCTTTTTCCTCTCCTCCTTCTATCCTCCTTAGAATCACATTTTCTCCAAAAATTACGTGTCTGGCATCCTTTAAACTGAGATTTACAAGCACAAAGATCAGTGGGATGTTGACTGATGAAGGGCCAAACAGAGAATGATAATTGGCGCCAATTTCGGGACGTCTGCGTCACTGCGCATGCGCAGTAGAGGCATAGTATGGAGGTCCTTTGGGACATGATTTCTTTTTATTTTGGATGCAAATTTTGGGGATTGGGGGGCAAAATTTGTGTTTGGCCCTGGTTTTGTTAGAGTTAGCACCAGCTAAGTCTGGGTCATTGGTACAGTATAAAAATATATCACATCTGATGCACAGTTGTCTATTGCAATTTCTGCAGAATTGTAACATGTGACTGCTGACTGATATTCAGAAATTAGCAATCATCAGTAATAAAGTTACACCTTCTACTGAAATAAGGTTAAATATTAAAATTCAGATACACAGAGGATGACATAATTTATGTTCATTGTTTTTTCTCCTTTTTCTCCATTTATTTTGCAACAATACATGAAGTATTCATATACGTGTATTGCGTGATTATAGGTTTCGAGGACTGATGAAAAGATTGTGCAAGTCGAGTCAATACGGTTTAACATCAAGAGGGAAGAAGTAATCACATTTTCATTTTGAGAAATGCTGATTGCAGCCGTTCTAATGAGACACCTCACCTGCGAGAGGCAGGCGTATTCGAAAAGAAAGAATGCTCTCCACAGAATACTGAACTGACAATTTATCAAAAGTGTTGCGAGAGAATCACAAATTCAGAAAGGTTAGCTACTAATATATGAAAGCTTTAATTTCAAGAAACAGTAGGTGTTCTGTAAAAAAAAAATGTATTTGTGTGAATGGTGAATAAGGAATTAAGTATTTTAGGTTCTCGGATAATTTAACATCAGAAAGTTAAAAAATTTATAGTAATTTATATATTTTTTATACTTACCAATGACCCAGACTTAGCTGGTGCTAACTCCACAAAAACCAGGGCCAAACACAAATTTTGCCCCCCAATCCCCAAAATTTGCATCCAAAACAAAAAGAAATAATGTCCTAAAGGACCTCCATAATACGACTCTACTGCGCATGCGCAGTGACGCAGTCGTCCCGAAATTGGCGCCAAATATCATTCTTACTGGCAGTGCCTGGTCAGCGCTATGTACTCAGCGGGGAGGCAAGAGTTCCCAACTCAGGGAGGGCCATCCCCGTCTGGGTCATTGGTAAGTATAAAAAATATATAAATTACTATAAATTTTTTAACATTTTTATACTGTACCAATGACCCAGACTTAGCTGAATAGTAAACAGGCTGGAGGGCCTAGGACATAGAGGAAAATCCAATAAGCTCAATTATAAAATAAAGAGATAACCCCTTAAGGAGAAAAGGAGTATTAGGCTTTACATGTATCTTTCTTATTTAATATTTAAATTAGAAAGATACACTACCCTTAATAATTGAGCACAATAACATTCATGTTCTCTATTAATATCCAGTATAACCTTTATACTAATTATTATTAAAACAAGCCAATAAATAAAGTAGTCCAGAGAATTGAGACTCTTTATAATCATTTAAAAGTGTCCGAGTATTGTATATTAAAGCCCGTTTGACACTTGACATATACAAATGCTTCACACCGAGCTACACTTTAAAAATAAGACATGAATGAAATTAAACATTAATATTACACTTTAAAACCATCCCGGAAGCGACTCAGAAATACTGTCTTGGAGGAGGCATTCCCTTGCTTTTCACTATAAAGCAGGTGACCTAAGGGAACACCCGCCCCCCCCCCTTCCCCTTGCCCTGGGTCAAATAGCCCAGAGCGAAGAGGGCAGCCGGACGGAGTCACTGCCGGAACAGAAAGCCTGCATAACTATAGTTGCAACTGTTTAGTGGACGACATTCTGAGCAACAGATAACGGACCTAAACAATGCAGGTCTCCAGAAATGGACTCAATATTTCTGAGATAAAAATTAGTAAATGTGGATGGCTGAGACCAATAAGCAGCCTTCATTAAATCTGTAATAGCAACACTATTAGCATAAGCCCAGGAAGTAGAAAGAGCTCTTACTTCATGAGCAGAAATCTTAAGCACAGACTGCTGAGAAGAAGATAAATCTTCATACGCAGTACGGATAGTTAACTGAATCCATCTAGCAATAGAATGGACTGAAATGTCCTTTCTATTAGGCATCAAAGACAGAAAGAAACGTTTCCGTCCCTTTCTGATGAACTGAGATCTCTGTTTATAGATACGTAGTGCTCTAACAGGACAGAGTAAAGGCCTACGCCCGTCTGAAGACGGAAGAGCCTTAATAACAATAGGTTCCGGATATTTATTAGGAGCCTGATTCTTAGCTAAAAAACCGACGTTAGTAGTGAAGGTGATAGTGTTCCCAACACTACGATAATGAGAATCATCCACCGATAGTGCATGAAGCTCACTGACTCTTCTGGCAGAAGAGAAAGCTAAGAGAAAAGCTGTCTTATAAGATAAGAATTTGAAATCTACTGTCCCAAGAGGTTCAAATGGCTTTTCCTTCAATTTAAGGAGAACCCATGCTAAATTCCACTTAGGAATTAATCTAAGAGTTCTGGGTCTATTTATCGAAAAGTTTCTAACCAATTTCGATAAAGAGACATTAGATCCAATTTGTAAACTATCATGATGTGCATAGGTATCAGATAACATAGATCTATAACCCTTTATAGTAACCGGTTGCAGTTTTATTTCGTCAAACAAGTATACTAGAAAGTTAGCAATGTCTGGTATAGAGGGATCAAATATATCAACAGAATGATCCCTACACCAACGACGGAAAACCTTCCACTTAGCCGCATAGTTTAGCGAAGAGGAGGTCCTCCTACAGTTAGAAATCGCGTCCACTGCTCGTCCTGTAAAGTGCTTGCCATGCAGGAAGGACCGCACAACGGAAAAACGTGAAGGTTGAGACCTTGCGGGTTGTGATGCAGTTGGCGCGACTTCCCCTGCCAAAGAAGATCCTCTCGTGGAGGGAGCTTCCGCGGTAGGTCCCACAACAGACACCTGAGTAGATTTATCCACGGTCTCTGTGGCGACAGAGATGCTACCAACAGAATCTTGCATTGAGATTGTTTTATCTTTAGCAATACTTGTTGAATTAACGGCGCTGGAGGATACGCATATCCTATCATTCCGTCCCAAGGAATCGATAGAGCGTCTACAGCAAATGCTCTTGGATCCGGACACGGGGACACATACGTTTGCAACTGATTGTTGAGATGTGTCGCAAATAAGTCTATCATTGGCCGTTCCCATTGGTAGCAAATCTGATTGAATACTTGTTTGTTGAGAGTCCACTCCGACGGCAACAAGCGACCCTTTCGAGAAAGGGAGTCTGCTAGCACATTCAGACGACCCGGTATGTGACGGACCGAAAGAAGAACGTGATGTTCCAACGCAAACAGAAGGATTCTTTCCGTTAGATTGAACAACGGAACTGAATGAGTGCCTCCCTGATTCCGTATATACGCCACTACTGTCGTATTGTCGGATAGGATTTGGACATGAGCATCGTGAATAATGTCCATCCAGTGACGTAACGCAAGCCAAATTGACATCATTTCCTTGATGTTTATGTGCTTGCACAGGAATTGCGGATCCCAAAGACCCTGGCATCTCGAATCCGTTGGGATTAATGATGCACCCCAACCTGTTTGACTGGCATCCGTCATAATGGTAAAACTCGGATCCGGCAACTGCAGCGGAACTCCTTGAGTTAACCACTGAATGTTTGCCCAAGTCTGAATCTCTTGTTTCACTTGATCTGACAAGAGAACGTCTACATCGAGCGAATGAATTTTCACACTCCAATTCTGAGTCAAGAAAATTTGAAGAGGCCGTGTGCGTAGCCGTCCCATCGGAATGAGATCCGCAGCGGCTCCGCACAGACCTATCAGTCTCATAAATTCTCTCGCTGTGACTTTGTCTGTATTTAGACAATAGCGAGCGTAACAACTGACTAATTTCGCTCTGGTTAACGGCAGACGAACGAGATTGTTGTGCGTCTCGAAGCTCATTCCCAGATGAGTGAATGACTTGGACGGCACCAGATCCGACTTCTCCTCGTTTACTATGAAACCGAGACGTCGGAGCAATAGAAGAAGATTCTGAACATCGTTCTGAAGCGTTAACTCGTTGCCGTACCTCTGAAGAATGTCGTCCAGGTAGGCCGACGTTACCGCAGACGAATGAGCTCGGAAGTAAATCATTACCGAGTTCATTACTCGAGTGAAAGCCCAGGGTGCTAGATTCAATCCGAAGCACATGGCCCGGAACTGATACACCACTCCTAGGACTGCGAAGCGTAGATACTTTCGGAATGTCGGATGTACCATGACGTGAAAGTACGCATCTTTGAGATCTATGCTCGTTGCATAATCGTTCACCCGAATACTCGCTCTGACCGATCGAATCGTCTCCATATAAAACTTCGGAGCGATGATCAGCTTGTTTATCCAGCTCAAATCTATTACTGGACGGAACGAGCCGTCTGGTTTCGGAACCAGAAACAGATGGCTGTAGAATCCCAGCGATTCCTGGTTTTCTACGACCTCTACCGCGTTCTTCATTAAAAGAGACTGCACCTCTGATAGCAGAGCGTCTCTTTTCTGAGGGTTTGACGGAAGATGAGTCCACTTTGGACTTCGAGTTAATGGAGGCTTTCGTTTGAAGGATATCTTTAGACCTTCCGAAGTCACTCCTCTCACCCAAGGGTCGTCCGTAATCGACGCCCACTCTTGAGAAAAACTCGACAACCTTCCGCCAACCGGAACGCGATAGAGGTTTGAGCCATCACCTCCTGGATCTGCGAGGCCTGCGGTAGGAGAAACCACGTCTTCCACGACCCGCACCTCGCCTCGTCGACCTCGGGGCGTCCGACCGATTGTCCCGGCCTGAAGGACGTCCCGAACGAGAGTCGCTATCCTGACGGTCTCTCGAATAAGAGCTAGAGGACGCACCGGAACCTCTATAGGAACCTCTCTTGGGCGGATAAGACCCAGAAGTGCCCGCCTTATTCGTGTCTGCTGAATCCGACCTTTTAGGAGCGGATCTAAACAACAGAGAATCACTAGCTTTCTTTTTAATATTATCATAAATAGCGGAAAGCTTGCCGTCAAAGAGAAGATCTCCTGAGACCGAAGCGACTCTAAGAGAGTTCTTCACCTTAGAATCCACTAGTGTGGATGTAGACAGGGCTGCGTCACGTCTAACCAACTCCAGATTAGCCACTGAAAGGGCGGAGTTACACGTGGAATAAGCTACTGCCCTTGAAAGAAGTCTTAATGAGGATTGTATATCCTGAAACTCTTCCCCTTGAAGACGCAGTGATAACGCCTTCGTAAGGTGATCTGCGTAAGATAAGGCATCTAAATTGGCTCTGTTAGACGCAATAGCTGTTTCCAACACTGCGGTTGGAATAGAAGCTGACGACGGTAATGATAGCTCTAAGTCTTCCGCCTCGTCGTCCATACGCAGAGGAACTCTCGGTATACCCTGACCTGCCGTGTCGAATTTATTCCTTGCATTAATGAAAGGCAGGTTGAGAGTATTTGCGGACAAGAAGCCTGCTTTCCCTGTCCTGGAAGCAAGTTTAAAAATAGCGTCGTTCAATAATTCAAATGTTCTTGCAACATTATTGGACTGCGACGGAAACTCGGGAGCGATGTCCCTGAACCGCTCGAAAAAATCAGAGTCCAATGACGCTATAATTCTCCTGTCCGGAAGCGCAGCAGTCTGGCCCGACGGAACAACTTGAGGAAGAAAGTGCCGGATGAAGTCTACGGCAGCTTTGTGTTGTTCCGAAAGGGATAGCTCCAATTCATCCGTATCCCTTTCACCATCCGGTCGGACCTCCCGATGTTCCCGGTCGTCCGCCCCCGATGCTTCGGCGGAGCGTACCGACCCAGCGCCGTCGGATAATTCTCGATCCGACACCGTTTCTGTCGGCTGCTGGGATGCTGCGATAAGCTGTGCTATCTGCACTAGAATGTCCGATGTCGAGACCTGCGGAGGAGCGGTCTTTCGCTGCTTTGCCGAGGGCAGCTCCGCATCGGATGGCTCCCGCATACTTTTCCTATGCGAACGTCCGGAGTCCATCGGTCTCGAGTCCCTGGCTGCCGGATGGTGTGACCTGGTCGCCGAATAATCCTTCCTCGGCGAAGCTGGCAAGATATCGGAGGTCACGCAGCCAAGGTGCGGTCGTGTGCGCCGGCGAGAAGAGGAAGCCTTAACAGTCTCTGCGGACTGCTTATACAACGGAGCGTCCCGAGCGACGGACGTATGCTCCGCTAAAGACACATTTTGTACCACAACATCTGGTCCCAGATGTTGTTGTACGAGAGAGGGGCCTCTCTCGCTCGCGGCCCGGCTGGACCTGGACGAGCTAGGAACCGGACTAAAAGGCTTCCTCCGTTCTCGTTCACTATCCGCCGTCACTGGGTGTGCATCTATTATTTTTATAGTGCTCGCATCACCCAAAATTTCCTCTTGGACCGCATCGGACGAACCCGGCTGCCGAACCATTCGGTGAATGGACGCTACACCGGGCGAGCTAGCGGACGACATTTGTCTAATCTCCATGAGCACTTTTGCCGCTAGCTCTGTATTTAATTGTGACGACGGACGCACACTTGAAGAGGATAACATGGAAACATCACCCTGTTCTGGTTCCTCTGAAATAGAAACTGAGAGAGTAGAGTGACCTTGTGGAGAAAGAGCCGGCATCGCTCTTTCTCCAGAAACAACATATCGTGACACACGTTTCCAATGTTTCTCATCCCAATGTTCACATACAGGACAGGGATTAATGCGAGAACACTGACTACAATTTATGCAATAATCATGAAAGTCAGAGGAAGATTTCTTCCTATTACAATTTGAACAAGTTCCTTTCATTGTGAAGGAACAACAATAAGTCCTAGTTACTCGCAAAAACCCCTGACACAAAGATACATAATAACATGATCCATTAATAAATGAAAAAACAATTGCAAAACAAAATAATTTTGAAAAAATATTTTTTCAGAGAAGCCCAAGTTGCTGAAAAGTAACGTTGAGCCCCGATGGATCCGATGGCAAAGTGTGGTCAAAAATTTTAAAATTATATAAAATAATTAATGAGACACTTTCGGATAATATAAATGTATCTTATAATGAGATAAACTACCTCAAAGACAAACAGCCCCCCTCAAAAAAGGCTGTTGCCAATGAAAACAAACAGTGTAAACACAGAAGAAAACATGACTCCAGGCACTGAAAAAACTGGCCCGGAATCAGTCCTCAATTACACTCTATCTGATGCAAAACAGAGACTCCCAGGGGAGAATCTGCAGAACATCAGATGGAAGATGCAGAACACAAACGTTATACACCCATGGGTGAAAACGTAACTATGGGGAAAATAACAGAAAACATTCTGTAACCAAGCAACTCTCCCAGGGAAATTTTAGAAATGAAACTTCTCAAAAATATGCCAAAAGCATGGGAGAATTGCAAGGGGGGACTTTAGAAGGTTAGGGGAGAGGAAACACTGAATAAGCAGTGCAACAATTAGCAAGAATGACAACAAGAGGCGTTTGCCTCGAAAATAGGCAACTTAACATAATTTTAACAAAAAATTTTAAGTACAGCCCTGATTATTTTTTGCCACTTCTTTTTTCCTCTCCTCCTTCTATCCTCCTTAGAATCACATTTTCTCCAAGAATTACGTGTCTGGCATCCTTTAAACTGAGATTTACAAGCACAAAGATCAGTGAGATGTTGACTGATGAAGGGCCAAACAGAGAATGATATTTGGCGCCAATTTCGGGACGACTGCGTCACTGCGCATGCGCAGTAGAGTCGTATTATGGAGGTCCTTTAGGACATTATTTCTTTTTGTTTTGGATGCAAATTTTGGGGATTGGGGGGCAAAATTTGTGTTTGGCCCTGGTTTTTGTGGAGTTAGCACCAGCTAAGTCTGGGTCATTGGTACAGTATAAAAATATCAAAACTGCTCACCGAAAATTTAGAAAATCAAGTATACAAAAACATTACCCCCACCCTTCCCCACAGCAGATATCTAGAGCTATTTTAACTCCTTGCATGCTGCTGGCAGATATTCCTGCCAATGGCAGGATTTCTCTTGCCACTGAAATAAGTATCATTTGGACACTTTTAACCAGATTTTCTCCTTACAGACTGAATAGATTTTTTCACCAAAGATTCAGATGAATTTTTCATCAAATCTGGTCATGGCTGCTTCAGAGCAGCCATGACTAGATTTGATGAAAAATATTTTGAAAATACTCAGCGGGTTAAGAGTTAATCCTGCATCCTTATCCCTACAAGGAAAGAAGCTTCCCAAACACTACAACTCCTCCTTCACCACCACTACCTTTGTTTTTGAAGCATACAATAAAAAAATTATGTTTAGGCTAAAAAAAAATAATGTTTTGATTCTCAGGCCCTCCCTCGTTGGATTTGAACCTCCTCATTAGACATTTTTATTATGTCATGTTTTTTAAAGAATTTGTGAAAACTTGGAATCGTCATTTTTTCACATTTCTCAACATATAATTATTTAGCTGTGTTTGCAGTAAATTGGTTTTTCTTGTTGCAGTTTATGGGAGAGTGCCCAGAGGCACTCTCCCATAAACTGTAACAAAGAAAATTCTGATATACTGGATCATGATTTAATTCTTCATTTATTTGCTGGTGTTTAAGGTCATATTTTTCTGCACAATGGCTGATAATGGCCGCAACACCGATATAAACTCAAGTTTAACCAATCATTTAGAGCCATGTGTCCCATTTTAAAGGACTCCTACCCCAAGCATTGGTTACTGGGGCCTATTCTAATGGAATATGATGCTTGACAGATCTATGCCATTAAAAAGAACAATAAAATACAAATACTTTTAGCTGTTGTTATGGCAGTTAGTTATAAAAGGTATACTATAATTACACTAAAATACAACCTTTTCTCTTTTTCAAGTGGAAAGACAGCAAAAAGATTACTGACTATACTCAACCCTTTACATGAAAAAAAAAAAATTAAAAAAAAAAAATAAAAATAAAATCCTCCCTCCCTCACTGATTTGAAAAAAAAAATGCCTGAGAATCAATTCATTTTTTTTATTTGGCCTTATTCTTGAGCTTTGTGGAATATTTATTTATTTGTGTTTAAGGTCACATATTTCTGCACAATGGCTAACCATGACCGTGACAGTTTTACGGGTGGAGGAAGCTGGAGTACCCGAAGAGAACCACCGAGCAACGGCGAGCAACTGTCAGCTCCCCAACATACCAACTCCACACAAGCAGGGTTAGCATTGGTTGAAGACAGGTGCACCATCGACGTGCAGTACGCCTTAGTACACAGCGTCACCGTACCCCCACGTGGGCAATGGGGATGAAGTGTCTTGCCCAAGGACACAACGCGGTTGCCGCAGGTGGGATTCGAACCGAGGACGTCTCGGCTTGCAGCCTGCTCCTCTACCAACTGAGCCACCGCGCCCCCAAGCTTTGTGGAAAGTGTGATCTTCTACCAATGACAGTGTTAAACAATTAGTTAAAATTATTAATTATAAAGGAACGTTGTATTGAAAAACATCAAAAAGTAATTATTTTAATTATCACAAGTGCCTGTGTGAGTTTGTGTAGTGGGGCCAAATATTTGGGGAAAAATTGTACCCTGCTTCCACCACCCACACACACACATTTACGTTACTGGTTCAGCGGGGAGCTGCGTTAACAACTCATCTGATAAGGGTAGGCTTACCGTTTACAGTTGAATAACACTTTTTTCAAAGGCATACATTCCCACTCTTTCAAAAGTGGTCAGTTATTATAATATAGCCCCTAATTCACAAAAAGGCAGTTTTAAGTTCCAAGTCTAACTGACTATTAAACAACCCTTGACAGTTATTTTCAGAAAGATTTCCATGAAACCTTTCCAACAATCATTGTCATAGTTTTGAGAATTGTTGAAAAAAGCAGAGAAACTGAAAAATTGTCTTCATTCTTATGCTAGAAATATTTTTATACTGTACCAATGACCCAGACATAGCTGGTGCTAACTCTTAAAAATCTAGGGCCAAACACAAATTTTGCCCCCCAATCCCCAAATTTGCATCTAAAACCAAAAGAAATCATGTCCTGAAGGACCTCCATACTTTGCCCCTACTGCGCATGCGCAGTGTCAAGGACGTTCCGAAATTGGCGCCAATCACCATTCTTTGTTTGGCCCTTCATCAGTCAACATCTCACTGATCTTTGTGCTTGTAAATCTCAGTTTAAACGATGCCAGACACATAATTATTGGAGAAATGGTGGTTCTAAGGAGGATATAGAAGGAGGAGAGGAAAAAGGAGTGACAGAAAATAATCAGGGCTGTAACTTAAAATTTTTTAATGAAATTATGTTAAGTTGCCTATTTTCGAGGCATGGGCCTATTGTTGTCATTCTTGTTATAAAGTTGCACTGCTTATTCAGTGTTTCCTCTCTCCTGGTCTTCTAAGTCCCCCCTTGCTATTCTCCCATGCTTTTGGCATATTTTTGAGAAAGATCATTTCTAAATTCTCTTGGGAGAATTAGCTTGGTTACAGAATGAATTCTGTTATTTTTCCCATGTTTACGTTTTCACCCATGGGTGTTTAAATGTTGTGTTCTGCATCTACCATCTGATGTTCTGCAGATTCTCCCCTGGGAGTCTCTGTTTTGCATCAGATAGTGTGTAATTTTGATGACTGATTTCGGGCTAGTTTTGTCAGTGCCTGGAGTCATGTTTTCTGGTGTTTTTACACTATTTGTTTACATTGGCAACAGTCTCTTTTGAGGGGGGCTGTTTGCCTTTGGAGTAGTTTATCTCACTATAAGATACATTATTATTATCCGTAAGTGTTGCATTAATTATTTAATATAATTTTAAAATTTTTGACCACACTTAACCTTGGGATCCATTGGGGCTCAACGTTACTTTTCAGAAACTTGGGCTTCGCTGAAAAAATATTTTTCAAAAATTATTTTGATTTTCAATTGTTTTTTCATTATTAATGGATCATGTTATTATGTATCTTTGTGTTTAGGGGTTGGTGCGAGTACTAGGACTTCTTGTTGACTTTTCACAATGAAAGGATATTGTTCAAATTGTAATAGGAAGAAATCTTCCTTTGACTTTCATGATCATTGTATTAATTGTAGTCAGTGTACTCGCACTAACTCCTGTTCTATATGTCAATATTGGGATGACAAACATTGGAAACGTGTGTCACGATATGTTGTTAGTGGAGAGAGGGCTATGCCGGCCCTTTCTCCGCAGGGTCACTCTACTCTATCAGTTTCTATTTCAGAGGAACAAGAACAGGGTGATGTTTCCATGTTATCTTCCGCAAGTGCGCTTCCGTCGTCACAATTGAATGCAGAGCTAGCGGCAAAAGTGCTCATGGAGATACGACAGTTGCCTAAGAGGTCCCTAGTAGGATCGACGGCGCTGTCGTCCGCTAGCTCGCCCGGTGTAGCGTCCATTCACCAAATGCTTCGGCAGCCGGGTTCGTCCGATGCGGTCCAGGAGGAAATGTTGGGTGATGCAAGCACTATAAACATTCAAGGTGCACACCCAGTGACGACGGATAGTAGGAGAGATCGGAGGAAGCCTTCTAGTCCGGTTCCTAGCTCGTCCAGGTCCATCCGGACTGCGAGCGAGAGAGGTCCCTCTCTCGTACAACAACATCTGGGACCAGATGTTGTGGTACAAAATGTGTCATTAGCGGAGCACACGTCCGTCGCTCGGGACGCTCCGTTGTATAGGCAGTCCGCTGAGACTGCTCAGGCTTCTTCTTCCTCTCACCAGCGCACACGACCGCACCTTGGCTACGTGACCGCCGATATTTTACCAGCTTTGCCGACCAGGGATTCTTCGGCGACCAGGTCACGCCATCCAGTAGCCAGGGACACGAGGCCGGTTGACTCCGGACGTTCGCATAGGAAGAGTATGCGGGAGTCACTAGATGTGGAGCTGCCCTCGGCGAAGCAGCGAAAGACTGTGCCTCCGCAGGCCTCGATGTCGGACGTGCTTGCTCAAATAGCACAACTTATCGCAGCATCCCAGCAACCGACAGAAACGGTGTCGGATTGGGAATTATCCGACGGTGCTGGGTCGGTACGCTCCGCCGAAGCATCGGGTGCAGACGACCGGGAGCATCATGAGGTCCGACCGGATGGTGAAAGGGATACGGATGACTTGGAGCTATCCCTTTCGGAACAACATAAAGCTGCCGTGGACTTCATCCGGCACTTTCTTCCTCAGGTTGTTCTGTCGGGCCAGACTGCTGCGGTACCGGACAAGAGAATTATAGCGTCATTGGACACTGATTTCTTCGAGCAGTTCAAGGACATCGCTCCTGAGTTTCCGTCTCAGTCCAATAATGTCACAAGGGCATTTGAATTATTGAACGACGCTATATTCAAGCTTGCTTCCAGAACAGGAAAAGCGGGTTTCTTGTCCACCAATGCTCTTAACCTGCCTTTCATTAATGCAAGGAATAAATTCGATACGGCAGGACAGGGTATCCCGAGAGTTCCTCTGCGTATGGACGACGAGGCGGAAGACTTAGAATTATCATTACCGTCGTCTACGTCTATCCCAACCGCGGTGTTGGATACGACTATTTCGTCTAACAGAGCCAGTTTAGATGCTTTATCTTACGCAGACTACCTTACAAAGGCGTTATCACTGCGTCTTCAAGGGAAAGAATTCCAGGATGTTCAATCCTCTTTAAGACTTCTTTCAAGGGCAGTAGCTTATTCCACGTGTAACTCCGCCCTTTCAGTGGCAAACTTGGAGTTGGTTAGACGTGACGCAGCCGTAGCTACATCCACACTCGTGGATAGTAAGGTGAAGAACTCTCTCAGAGTTGCTTCGGTCTCCGGAGAACTTCTCTTCGACGGCAAGCTTTCTGCAATTTACGATAAAATTACTAAGAAAGCTTCGGATTCTCTGCTGTTTAAGTCCGCTTCTAAGAAGTCGGACACGGCAGATAAGAGTAAGACAGGCACTTCTGGGTCTAATGCGCCCAAGAGAGGTTCCGGTGCGTCCTCTTGGTCTTATTCAAGAGACCATCAAGGCAGCGACTCACGTGCAGGACGTCCTTCGGGTCGGGACAACCGGTCGGACGCCCCGAGGTCGACGGGACGAGGTGCGGGTCGTGGAGGACGTGGTTTTTCCTCCCGCAGGCCTCGCAGGTCCAGGATGTGATGGCTTCAACCTCTATCGCGTTCCGGTTGGCGGAAGGTTGTCGAGTTTTTCACAAGAGTGGGCGTCGATTACGGACGACCCTTGGGTGAGAGGGGTGATTTCGGAAGGTCTGAAAATATCCTTCAAACGAAAGCCTCCATTAACTCGAAGTCCAAAATGGACTCAACTTCCGTCAAATCCTCAGAAAAGAGACGCTCTGTTATCAGAGGTGCAGTCTCTTTTAATGAAGAACGCGGTAGAGGTCGTAGAAAACCAGGAAACACCGGGATTCTACAGCCATCTGTTTCTGGTTCCGAAACCAGACAGCTCGTTCCGTCCAGTCATAGATTTGAGCTGGATAAACAAGCTGATCGGTCAGAGCGAGTATTCGGGTGAACGATTATGCAACAAGCATAGATCTCAAAGATGCATACTTTCACGTCATGGTACATCCGACATTCAGAAAGTATCTACGCTTCGCAGTCCTAGGAGTGGTGTATCAATTCTGGGCGATGTGCTTCGGATTGAACCTGGCACCCTGGGCTTTCACTCGGGTAATGAACTCGGTAATGATGTATTTCCGAGCTCATTCGTCTGCGGTAACGTCGGCCTACCTGGACGACATTCTTCAGAGGTACGGCAACGAGTTAACGCTTCAGAACGATGTGCAGAATCTGCTTCTATTGCTCCGACGTCTCGGTTTTATAATAAACGAGGAGAAGTTGGATCTGGTGCCGTCCAAGTCATTCACACATCTGGGAATGAGCTTCGAGACGCACAACAACCTTGTTCGTCTGCCGTTAACCAGAGCGAAATTAGTCAGTTGTTACGCTCGCTATTGTCTTCACGCAGACAAAGTCACAGCGAGGGAGTTCATGAGACTGATAGGTCTGTGCGGAGCCGCTGCGGATCTCATTCCGATGGGGCGGTTACGCACTCGTCCTCTCCAAATTTTCTTGACTCAGAATTGGAGTGTGAAATTCATTCGCTCGACATAGACGTTCTCTTGTCATATCAAGTGAAACGAGAGATTCAGACTTGGGCAAACATTCAGTGGTTAACTCAGGGAGTTCCGCTGCAGTTGCCGGATCCGAGTTTTACCATTATGACGGATGCCAGTCAAACAGGTTGGGGTGCAACATTGATCCTAACAGATTCGAGATGCCAGGGTCTTTGGGATCCACAATTCCTAGGCAAGCACATAAACATCAAGGAAATGATGTCAATTTGGCTTGCGTTACGTCATTGGATGGACATTATTTACAAAGCTCATGTCCAAATCCTGTCCGACAATACGACAGTAGTGGCGTATATACTTGTTTGACGAAATCAAACTGCAGCCTGTTATTATTAAGGGTTATAGGTCTATGTTATCTGATACCTATGCACATCATGATAGTTTACAAATTGGATCTAATGTCTCTTTATCTAAGTTAGTTAAAAACTTCTCGATAAATAGACCCAGAACTCTTAGGTTAATTCCTAAGTGGAATTTAGCTTGGGTTCTTCTTAAACTGAAGGAAAAGCCATTTGAACCTCTTGGGACAGTAGATTTCAAATTTTTGTCTTATAAGACAGCTTTTCTCTTAGCTTTCTCTTCTACTAGAAGAGTCAGTGAGCTTCATGCACTGTCGGGGGATAATTCTCACTATCGTAGTGTCGGGAACACTATCACCTTCACTACTAATGTGGGATTTTTAGCTAAGAATCAGGCTCCTAATAAATATCCGGAACCTATTGTTATTAAGGCCCTTCCGTCTTCAGACGGGCGTAGGCCTTTACTCTGTCCTGTTAGAGCGTTACGTATTTATAAACAGAGATCTCAGTTTATCAGAAAGGGACGGAAACGTTTCTTTCTGTCTTTGATGCCTAATAGAAAGGACATTTCAGTCCATTCTATTGCTAGATGGATTCAATTAACTATCCGTACTGCTTATGAAAATTTATCTTCTCCTCAGCAGTCTGTGCTTAAGATTTCGGCTCATGAAGTAAGAGCTCTTTCTACATCTTGGGCTTACGCAAATAGTATTGCTATTACAGATTCAATGAAGGCTGCTTATTGGTCTCAGCCATCCACATTCACGAATTTTTATCTCAGAAATATTGAGTCCATTTCTGGAGACCTGCATTGTTTAGGTCTGTTATCTGTTGCTCAGAATGTCGTCCACTAAACAGTTGCAACTATAGTTATGCAGGCTTTCTGTTCCGGCAGTGACTCCGCCCGGCTGCCCTCTTCGCTCTGGGCTATTTGACCCAGGGCAAGGGGAAGGGGGGGGGGGGGAGGGTGTTCCCTTAGGTCACCTGCTTTATAGTGAAAAGCAAGGGAATTCCTCCTCCGAAGTCAGTATTTCTGAGTCGTTTCCGGGATGGTTTTAAAGTGTAATATTAATGTTAAAAATTCATTCATGTCATGTTTTTAAAGTGTAGCTCGGTGTGAAGCATTTGTATATGTCAAGTGTCAAACGGGCGTTAATATACAATCCTCGGACACTTTTAAAGAATATAAAGAGTCTCAATTCTCTGGACTAACTTTATTTATTGGCTTACTTTAAAAATAATTAGTATAAAGGGTTATACTGGATGTTAATAGAGAACATGAATGTTATTATGCTCAATTATGAAGGGTATTGTATCTTTCTAATTTATCATAAAATAAGAAAGATACATGTAAAGCCTAATACTCCTTTTCTCCTTGAGGGGTTGACTCTATATTATATAGTTGAGCTTATTGGATTTTCCTCTATGTCCTAGGCCCTCCAGCCTTTTTACTATTCAGCTATGTCTGGGTCATTGGTACAGTATAAAAATGTTAAAAAATTTATAGTAATTTATATATTTTTTATACTTACCAATGACCCAGACGGGGATGGCACTCCCAAGAGTTGGGAACTCATATCTCCCCGCTGAGTACATAGCGCTGACCAGGCACTGCTTGCAAGAATGGTGATTGGCGCCAATTTCGGAACGTCCTTGACACTGCACATGTGCAGTAGGGGCAAAGTATGGAGGTCCTTCAGGACATGATTTCTTTTGGTTTTAGATGCAAATTTTGGGGATTGGGGGGCAAAATTTGTGTTTGGCCCTAGATTTTTAAGAGTTAGCACCAGCTATGTCTGGGTCATTGGTAAGTATAAAAAATATATAAATTACTATAAATTTTTTAACTTTTCACTTCAGTCCGCGAGTGTTTTTTGGGGGTGTGAATTGATATTCTCATGCGGTACATTTGATGGGTTAATAGGATAAGAGGAGGCATTTTCAAAGGACTAAGAACAACCAAAAGTGTGTATAAAATATTTATTCATGAAAAGTATCTGAAAAATATCTGAAAAATATTAAAAAACTTTTTTTCCATGATAGCATGAACATTTTGGCCAACTTTCTCGGCCACATGAAACACGGTTTGAGAATTTACAGACATCCTCTCTCTGTTTTATGCATTACAATGCTTGACCCATTGTTTGTGTGAATTGAACATTCTCTGACACTGGACGACTGTGGTTTTGATTGAGGATATCCTGTAACCTGTCTAAAATCCATTCACAGTACACAGGGAATGCTTTGATACAGAAACACCAACAGAGTGGAATTTCCTCACATACTGGATTGTGTTGTGTGAAAGAGAAACATTCTCAACTACAAGTGAGGTTTGAACCAATTCCAAAAGCCCATCCATTGAACCATACCGTGTGTCCCTTGTACTTGTTTGTCACAGAAACTGTGTCTATCATATGGATGGGTATTCCACCTCTAGAGTGTTTTTGCAGACATTCCAGTTATATGATGATTGAGAGTTCTGTGAGTGGTGGCCATCAGCATAATCAAGAATCTATAGCGCTCAGCTATGGTTTTGTTATTTTCTTGGGTTTTTTTTTGTTTTGTTTTTGTTTTTTGTTTTTGGGGAAGGGGCTGATATTCGGAACCCTCAGGTCATGTCTCTAAAATATATAGGCATACAGTTCATTTAGAGCAGAATGCTACTAAATCACCGCATGGTGAAGTTTTCACCCACACACACATGAACATTGTTGGAAAGGTGCTTAGTCTTCAAGCCATCCTCAAACAGACTCCTGTGCGTTTTTTGTTGTTCATTCATCCTTAGTGTAACTATTTTTGGAACAAATATAATTATTATTATTTATTGATGCTTAATGCCACATCAGCCATTGAGGCTATATCATGGCAACAGCCATTGTTGTGGCATTAAGAACCAATAAATATGACTGACACCATCCTTCTCAATGAAAACATACTGTAAGTGGTATGTGTACTCATCCTGCCTGAACAGAGATTTTTTTCTGTTTGCGGCAGTTTTTTCAGGTAGCAAGCAGCCATACAGTAATGTTGGCAATCACTCTTTGTGTATTTTTGGACAGTTGTTGATGTGAATGAGCATTGAAAACAGTTCTGTCTATATACAGAACTCCTGTTTTACGACCTCAATTAGGAAAGAGGTTATTATTTGATGACAGAAGCAAACAGTTAGGAGTAAAATTTATATTTTTACAAGTCTTATGTTCTTTTATCATCAGTGATATTTAAGGATAATGATAAAGATTGATTGAAAAGACCTGATCCAGCGACAAGCCAGTTCAGAATAACAGAATTAAAATAAAGAACTCAACTCAATTCTTTTCCGGTTGCTTTATTTGTTTCCTGAAAATGTCACAGGTTAAGATTAGCGCATGGTAACGACAAGACTGTTTGGAAAAGTTGAAAATCAAACTAAGACAAGTTACACCAATCAGAAATTATGAAAACTACTTAGCTTCAGCAGAATTTATTCCAAACTGTCAGTACTCCTATGAAGAGAGCATCTGAAAATACAAGTAGTAGGACTGGTGACTGAAATGGGGGGGGGGGGGGGGGGGCATTAAAACCATGTAGGGGTGGGCCTATTTTTAATCACGCTTTTAAAATTTGAATCTGATCCCCCAAAGGATGCTGTATAAAAAATATCAGAAGATATTCTCTGGAGAAGATTATTATTCTTCATATTGCACTAAGCCAAAATTCGGGTTCCCATATGGAGCCCAAATATTAACCTAGCAACTTGTTTTGAATAAACTTAAATCTGCCTCACCTAAGGATGTTGTACATCAAATATCCATGGGTACTGACAGGTAGTTCCGGAGAAGAGTTTTAAAGAATATTCCTCATATTTCATTCAGTTAAACTTTGGGATACCACTGGGAGTCCAAATATGAACGAAGAGAATGATTTGAACAAGCTTGAATCTGATCCCCCAAAAATGCTTTACACCAAACATTAAAATATTCTGAATGGTTGATCTGAAGAAAAATATTTTTAAAGCCTTTTCCAAAAGTTGGGCTCCTGTATGGAGACCAAATATGAACCTGGGGGCTTAATGTAAACAAACTTGAAACTGATCCAAGGATCATCTAAGGATGTTGCATCCTAAATGTCAAAAGATTCTGACCAGTGGTTTTGAAGAAGAAGACTTTTTCAATTTTTAAAAACAAACTCTGCATTTCCCTTTACCAACGTCGTTGAAATGGGTGTCTCTGTATGAACACCAATATCAGGGTTTCCGCTATACCGGCATAGTGGCATCAACCGACCGCATTCCCCCACCAGGGAACCTTCCAAACATTAATCAAGACTTTAAAATTCACTCTGATCTACCCGATCCCTGAGAAATAATTGATTCACAGATTGTTGAAGTGCCATTTCTAGACTTCTTTTAACGATTTCTTCTGTACATAAATGTCATAGAAAAATTACTGAAGAAGTGTACTCTGATGAGATGACTGTTGGCTCAGTTGTTCCAGAGAAGAAGATGAAAATGTGATTTCCCATAGGGTTTCTAATAGTAACTATGAGCTGCAATTGAAGCCATGTTTGCAACCCTATCAACATTAAATGAGGATCGTTGGTAGAGGGGGTTCCAGTCATCAACTATGCAAAGTTTCAAAATTTGGCCCTGTGGTTTCAGAGGAGAAGATTTTTCAAAATCCACCAATCAGAATCAAAGAATGCTTCTGGCAGCCATGTTTTCAAACCCATGGGAACAAAATGAGGATTGTTTGTAGTGGACCTCCCATAGACTATCCCTGCCAGGTTTGGTTTACGTTGGCTCAGTAATTCCAGAGAAGAAGATGAAAATGTGATTTCTCATAGGGTTTCTATAGAAACTGTAAGCTGCAATTGCAGCCATGTTTGTAACCTGATCAACATTAAATGAGGATCGTTGGTAGAGGGGGTCCCAGTCATCATTTATGTGAAGTTTCAAAACATTTGGCCTGGCAGTTTCAGAGAAGATTTTTGAAAATCCATCAACCAGAATCAAAGAATACCTCTGAAAGACATGTTTTTCATCTGGCGGGAACAAAATGAAGATCGTTTGTAGAGGACCTCCCATAGACCGTTCCTGCCAAGTTTGGTTCACACCAGCTCAGCGGTTACAGAGGAGAAGATGAAAATGTGAAAAGTTTACGGACGCCGGACGACAACGGATACCAAGTGATTTTTTTTTAGTCCAGGTGAGCTAATAATCAGAGAAACTGAAAGAAACCTATCTTTCTTTATTATTGAACAAGAACGATTTGCAGTTATTACCCTCTGAAACATCTCAAAACATTTTGTTGGCTTTTGTTGACTGAGAACCATAATGTTCTACCATTTTCATCTTTTCAAGAAAATCAAGTTTAAAGTTTTGCCACTTTTTTCATTCGGAGATTGAACATTTTTCACTTTTAGGACAACATTGCTTTAGAGCCCATTGTGGTGTTCGGAGATAGAACACTTTGTTCATCATTTATGGATAAATCTTCAAAGTGAAATTATGTTGCCTCCACTCATGAAGCAGTGATTTATTTTATCCCATAAATTTTCAACTTATAAAGAGTATCATGCAGAAACCCAAAATATGGTTTGAGTTATGAAATTTATGTGATAATCATAAAATTCATAGTTAAGGTTAAGAATGTGCTAACGAAGTATGAGATACGTCAGTTTCACATTAGCAACCTTTCCTGTTGGTGCTATTTCTACCTATGTGTAACAGCATTATTCCTGACAAAGGAATGTCTAACTGGTGGATGGATGGCTGGCTGACTGGTGGTTGGCTAGCTGGCTTGCTGTCGTAACGGTGGATTGATGGATGTGAGGATATTTGAATGGATGGATAGAGTTATGATGATGTGGATAGATTTGGTATAAAAAAATAAATTTTATAGTAAATTTCCTTTCTTATTATACCTACCGCAATTGTTTACTACAGGCTTGCACTACAGTGGAAGAACCTAACTAGGATAAAATACTCTCTATTTTAATCTTTCCCAAGAGATTTGGGAAAGAAAAGAGGTGTAAAGACACCATGAAAAAATAAGCCAAAACTGGGTCGAGCACCAACGGCGCACACCCAGTAAGGGACGCTCTTCTCTTAGTACAATTCCATGACTTCCGTTAACAAGTGCGCAAGCAGTAATCAAAACCATTCTTTTGAGTCCGCCAACATAGGAGGTATGTGATCAGCGGGGAGGAAGGATTCTTACCCGAATAAGAAGACGGGAGGGCCTCCATGTAAACAATTGCGGTAGGTATAATAAGAAAGGAAATTTACTATAAAATTTATATTTCTTATCAACCTACCTTACAATTGTTTACTACAGGCTGAATAGACAATAGGATGGAGGGAATCACAAAACCAATGCACGCATAACTCAATTGCACTGCAACTGTGGACAGAGGAAGAGATCCCTAGGCCTATCAAACCACAGCATCACAAACATTAGTAAAAGACAATGAAAGATGAGGCGTATGGTGAAGTGCGACGCACAGGCAGAAAGGGAAGTAACAGCACGGAGCTAGAACTGACCCTGTAAAAAGCTGAATGGCTGGGATAGACAACAACCTGAGCTGAAGAAAGAGGGCCTGTAGGACAAAGGTCCTCTGTCAGCACTTGCAACTGTCGCAGATAAATGAAGACGGTAGCATTTCTCCAGTAGGCTGCCAGTATAACATCCGACAACATGACGGAGTTAGTAAAAGCCCCGAGAGGAAGACAATGCACGCATATCGTGGCAGAAAAAACAATTGGTAATACAGGCACCAGTAGCTAGCCGAGCGGAAGCTGCACGAATAGCAAGACAAATCCATTGAGAAATGGATGCAGGAGAGATCTGGCATGTGAGAAAATGCATATCCATCCAGGATAATGGCGCGAACACCCCCCACCCCCGCCCCCCAAGCAGAGCAGCGCCCAAGAAAGTGTCCATCTTGCAGTAAACTGCAAAATCCTAGGCCTTTTCAAGGAAAAGAGCTGAACAAGCTTGGAGAGGCAAGAATGAGTGTCGAAACAATGCGGTACCACATATGAAAAAGGTCTCTGAAGCATGGACTTGTACCCATTGCTGGAGACCTCAGAAACAAACGTATACCAGAAACTCTACAAGCAGTGTGATCGAAGGAGTGACAGAAGCAACAGAGTGATCGCACACCATCGACAGAAGAACCTTCTACTTAGCCAGAGGCTAAACCAGTGGAATGAGTGCCTCCTGGAAGAAGAAAAACAACTCCACAGCTTGTCTCTAAAAAAACACTATAGAGGAAACAGGACCCGATAAAAGACATGCGCGAAGCCACCATGATATCGGGTCAACTTGAAACCTCCTTGGGCGACTTCGGCAAAGAAAGTCGCAAGGTAGAGGGAGACATGCCGGAACTGCCGCTAATAGAGTGGAGCAGATTGATCCACACCCACCGAGGCGACAGGGGTGTGATTGAAAGGATTCGACGACTGCAGGTTCATATCTGGGCTAGAACCTGAGGCGGAATCAGAACCGGCAGAAAGGCGTAGCCGACAAGACCGTCCCAAAGGAAAGCCAGAGCATCTGGACAAGGGGACACGAAAGTGTCCGCCTGATGGTTCCAACGTGTCGCAAAGAGATCGATGGAACACTGCCATGTGGAGCCTCCACTCGGTGGAAAAGAACCTGCCCCGTTGGGACAGGGTGTCGGCTAGGACGTTCAGACGACCGGAAATGTGACGAACAACCACCCCAGCGTTGACATCCTGAGAGAGCAGTAGAAGATCCCGAGCCAATTCGTACACTGGAACTGAGTGCGTGCCACCCTGGTTCTGAATGAAGCAAGCACTGTCGAATTGTCAAACAACAGAAGGACCTGACGATCCAACAGGTGAGGGATCCACTGCCTGAAACTCAGAAGAGCAAGAAGCTCCTTCTGGTTGATGGGCAGAGATGCCCGATCCTGGTCCCACATACCGTGAAGGGAAAGACCTAGAGGATCCAATGTCGCACCCCATCAGAGATCATTGGCATCTGCTGTCAGAATGTGATCGGACGTGGGTAAGCCCAACAGGACACCCTGCGTGATCCACGGAACATTCGTCCAGTGGAGAAGGTGAGGATGAAGAGATTCTGGTAATTGACGCATCAGATCCAGAAAATCGACATTCGGCCTCCAACGACAGAGCAGAAAGTGTTGGAGAGATCTGACATGCAGCCAACCTAGAGGAATGACATCCGTCACCGAAAAGCAGAGACCGAGCAGCCGGAGAATACCCCGTGCTATCGCGGATGTGGACTGGGACAGAGTCAGAGCAAAGCTGGCGTGGGGAACTGCCACTGTAATGAACTGAGTGCGGAAGGCCATCCCCAGATGACAAAACGATGGAGAAGGGACCAGATCCAACTTCTCCTCGTTGACTCTGAATCCTAGCGACGTGAGCAAGCTCAACAGAGTGTCGACATCCAACTCCAGTAAGGCAGCAGTGGAATGCCTTTGCAGGATATCGACTAGATATGCCGAAATAGTTATCCTGGACTGTGTGCGATGGAAGGCCATCACATGAGACATCAGTCAGGTGAAGGTCCAAGGGACCAGGCTGAGGCCGAAAGGCACAGCCTTCAACTGGTAAACTCGCCCCAGAAAAGTGAACATGAGATACTTCCGCTATACCCGATGAATCGGTACGTGAATGTAGGCATCTCGCAGATCGATGCTGGAAGTGAAATCTCTCTGGTGAATGGAACGGCAGACTGACCTGAAAGTCTCCATGCTGAACTTGGGAGCAATGATAGACTGGTTCAGGATACTCAGATCGATAACCAGTCGGAGTCTGCCGTCCTTCTCTGGCACCAAGAACAGGCGGGAATAAAACCCCACTGACTGAATGTTCTTGACGACCTCGAACGTCAGGAGATGGTCTATCTCCATGGACAAAAGCTCCCGACGTAAAACATCTGAAGGAAATGTAGTTGGAAGAAGCACTCTGGACAGAGTGGGGTGCCTTCGGAAGGATATTCGCAGTCCAGACTGAACAACATCGAACACCCAAGGATCGGATGTGATGGTGGCCCAACAGTCTGTGAACTCTGCTATCCTTCCTCCAACCTGGGACGATTCAAGGTGAGACCTTCAGTTCGAGCCCCGACGAGGACCACGAGAGGAGAAACCACCTCCTTTACTGAATAAAGAATCCTGAGACTTCCCTCTAGCCTGCCGACGCTTACCCGTACCCCATGAGTAAAAAGTAGAAGCGGAGGCAGAAGGATCAGCCCTTTGCTTCGCAGAGGAAGCAGAAGGGTACTTGTTAGGCTTTGAACGGTCCCTGCCTCCCCTAGAAGGCTGATCAAGCTGACGAAGCAGCAGCTGATCTTTGGAATGACGTAGGGTGTCACTCCGGACCGTTGACACGGAACCCATGGAACAGTAGTGGTAAGAAGAAGATCGAAGAGCAGTGAGCTGCCCCCAGGAAGGGATCGGCCTGAGTCCAGAACAGAGTCCCTTCGAACTAGTTCCAAAATAGCCGTGTCACAGGCATGCATGTGAGAAGATGCATGAGCGCCTTGGACAGCACACGCAAAGGAGCCTGAAGATTGTCAAACCTATCTGGAGGCAGATAGGCAACCTAAGGCAGAGACGACGTGATAGGAGAGAGAAAGCAAACCCAGCATTCCTCCCGGTCAGACCAACATGGACTCCAGAGCCGTCATAGGAATGACGGCAGACTTGGGCTTGGAAAGCCTGAGAGAATTGGAGTCCTGATCCAAAACTGTCAAAGTCTGGCAGACTGACGGATTGGCGAAATCGTAACGATAACGCACCGGAGGCAAAAAGGTGTCAATCCTGGTGAAGAATGGATTCTTCATAGCCTTGGAACTCAGTTAAGAGTCCAAGGCTGAAAATGCTTCAACCACCTGTACTTACTGGGTGTGCGCCTGCACGGTCGAAGACGGCCAGAAGCAGGTTGCTCCACAGACTGTAGGCGCGTGACCGATGATCGCGGTCTGGCTGACACTGTCGGCTGGTTTGATGGTTTGAGATCCGGGAGGAACCCAAACACAAAGTGAAGAGCTGCCCCCAAGTCAGAAGACTGCTGGCTCCCGACATCAAGGATATCTGACTCCTCCCCGGAGTCGGAAAACACATAACCCATCGTGGGCAAACCAGCCAATGCCTCCCATGGTGTAGGAACACCAGGGGCATCAGAAAGCGGCCTGTTTCCAATCCCGGTAGACGGCACCATAGGGGGTGCCTGGAAACCACTTGCTGCCTCGCTGGAAGCAACACGAAGGCTCTTGGACAGAAACTGAGTGAGTAAGGAGAGGGCCTCCCTAAGCTCACTGCCCGTACCAGCAGGTTCGACATGGTGACGAACCAGCAAAGTGGCTTCACACCTGACCCTCTTAACCAGCGAAGGGTCACAATACTCCAATAAACCCGAAGCGGGGCGACAGGCGGCAGCCGAAACATCTGAGGGCAGACGTGTATAGGGGTACGACTCACCCCAGAGGATCAACATAGCGGGAACTCAGGAGAGTTGCCGCAGACCTCTGCGGGGCAGAAGGTCCAGGCTGCACAGAAGGAGTTGCTCCCGCAAAACTGGCCGTATGACCAGAATTAGTGGATGGAAAACGCCAATGACAAAACTGTGGTACTCGACGGCGCAGAGAGCACAGTAGAGGGTCCGGCCGGCAGCCACTTCCAACTTCGCCGAGTTGAAGTCAGGGAAAGCTGAGGCCGATACACCCACGTCTGCACTACCAGACACCACAGCAGACCACTGCAAATATAAAACTGCTGTGCTCAATGGCTGAGAGGACACAGCAGGGGATTTAGTTGGCAGCCACTTCCGACTTTGCCGAGTTGAAGTCCGAGAAGGCTGAGGCCGACACCCCACAACCACACAACAGACATCCCTGCAGACCCTTGCAGGGATAAGGCGAGGCCGGCTAAAAACGGTGCCCGCTGACGTTGTAGACGGAACAGCAGCAGCAGCAGCAGCAGATATGACGGGAGCTGTTGGAACTGGCGGAAAAGGGGAGAGAGCCACCTAGCTCGGCCTCCAAAGGAGGAGTCACAACCCTAGTGATAGTCTCAGATGTCGACTGGAGAGGGCGCATAGTCCCGGAACCAGGCATCTCTTCACCAGAAATCCAACAGCTCCTGCAGTATCCACCATGGTAAAAAAAAAACTGCACATCCCCCACAGAAGGGGAATAACTCTCACCAGACGTGGTCGAGTTGGGAGGCCCCAAAACGACAGCGTTCCCCACCCCCCGCTGGTGTGGGAGGAACTGCACATCCCCCATGTTGAGGGGAGTAATTCTCACCAGACGTGGACGAATTGCGGGGCCCTGAAACGACAGCATCCCCCCCCCCCCAGGTTCGGGAGGAGCTTCACATCCCCCACAGAGGGGGTAAAACTCACACCAGACATGGTCAAGTTGGGAGGCCCCGAAACGACAGCGTCCCCCCTCCCTCGCAGGTGTGGTAGGAGCTGCACATCCCCCACGGAGGGGATATAACTCACACCAGATGTGGTCGAGTCAGGGAGCCCCGTAGCGACAGCGTTCCACACCACCCACGGGTGCGGGAGAAACAGCCATGACAACGCACCAAGGCGAGGGCAAAAGGAATTGCCCTAAAGAAACCGAACTGGAAATAACAGAGGTGAGAGCAGTAGAAGAAAAAGGTAAACTCAACAGATACAGAAAGTAGAAGAATACCCTCAATTAAAAAAACCGGTGGGTACACGACAGAACCCTGACGGCCGACAGGGACCGAAAAAACATAAATTCACCCCTCAACAGACTGAAGAAATCCTGTCCAGACAGTCCCTCATTGACACCTAACTCCAATAACAATTTAAATTTATCAACAAAAAAAAAACAATGTTGAACCGCGTTGACACGATGTCGAAAAAACATTCGCGAAAATGGAATATTAAATAATATACAAAGAGAATGTGGTTGAAAATATTAACGAGAATATATAAAACACAGTACTGTTATTATACGATCTTCAGATCCATAATCCAGTCACAGGAAAACCATTATCGACGAGTTGAATTATCATTGTATCATAATGCAAAGATGGCGCAACACATCAACTACGTTGCACGGACAAAAGAAGAATGGTTTTGATTACTGCTTGCGCACTGGTTAACGGAAGTCGTGGAATTGTACTAAGAGAAGAGCGTCCCTTACTGGGTGTGCGCCGAGGGCGCTCGACCCAGTTTTGGCTTATTTTTTCGTGGTGTTTTTACACCACTTTTCTTTCCCAAATCTCTTGGGAAAGATTAAAATAGAGAGTATTTTATCCGAGTTAGGTTCTTCCACTGTAGTGCAAGCCTGTAGTAAACAGTTGTAAGGTAGGTTGATAAGAAATCACACATGCAAGGATAATGAAGGGTAATTTAGGTTCCATTTCAATTTACTGGTCAATATAGGGGCTGAAGAGAGAAGAAATTGCAGAATGAATAGAATCTATTTTTAAAAAATATTCAAACAAAAAGGTCAAAAGTGACATTAATGGAATTTCAATATTTTTGTCAGTACATGGATTTTTTATGGCTGATGTGAATGCACTGGAATGTCAAATAAACAAAAATAAGAATACTTTCAACTTTTCACAGGTGAAGCCTGGTTTACAAGGATGGCAGAAAATTAACGATTTGGAGTGCAGACGACTGTTTTCTCTCCATTGTTTTTTTTTATTTCAATATGAGGATGAAAAACATTTCAACCTAAATTTATTGATATCATAGGATTCATTGTTTTTCTCGATTTTCCTATCAAATCGAGGCATGACTGCTTTTAACAACCTCGACTTGATTTCATAACAAACTCTAGAAAAGTTATAATCCTGGAATATTATCAACCTTGCCTTGATTTGATAAAAAAATCTAGAAAAGTTATGACCCAGGGAAATTATCAGTGAAAGGGTAAATGAAAATACTAAATGGAGTATTGTATATCTTGGGGAGTGGGTCGGATGGGGTTGCAACAGTGGTACAGAAGACAAAAACACAATGTGTTTTAAATTGTTTTATGTAACCTGATGTTACTAAACTGAACCCTTCCGTTATCTGTAGCAAATTTTGCATTGAACAACTGAATTTTTCTATAGGAGCCATGTAAAGTGAATCAAACTTCTAGAAAAGGGAAACTGACAAATCCAATATTGTTTGATAAAACTCAGAAAAGCTCAGTCAAGTAATGAATTATTGAGCTAATTCCAATTTGCAGATATGTAATTATTTTCATTTGGTTGCTTCAGAAAAAAAAAACCTCTTATTGGGCAGAAAGTGTCAGTAAATTATGATCATTGATGTTCTTTGTACTATAACATTCATTGAGAACGTAGAGTAAAAGTTTGCAGTACTTCAATGATCATCTTTAGTTAACCCTTTACCTAACGTAACGGCCAAAACCGGCCAGCGCTATTCTCAAAAATCGCCAATTCCAACGAGGGGTCATAACCTATGTTTTTGAGACAAAAAATGAAAAAAATTAGTTATTCAAGAATTATTTTTGCAAGTGTCGTCTGCTTTTCAGGTTAGGTAAAGGGTTAACCTTTTCCTTATTAAGGCTTTTAAATGGTAAAAGCAATGACTGAACGCTATGTAAGTTATGGGATAAGCAATATTAAATTTCAAATCCAATGCCATTAGATTTGAAATTAAAACTTTCTCACCCCCTTTCTTTCATAAGTTTTTGGCTTCTGTTATAACACAGCACGCAATACGAATTATGATGTGTAAACACCTCACTGGTTCTGAAATAGTTCAAAATAACAATTCCATATGCTAAAATATGTCGGGACAAGGATCTTTGCAAAATAACAATGAAGATCCTTTCTTGAAATAATTATTGTCTACGTCTCTGTGCTCATGAATAATAAATATTCTAAAATTTATAATTAATCACTCCAATGTGTTGATTTTGTTTGAACAAATACACTTCAAAATAAGCATTAACAAAGCTCTATTGCACAATAAAAATAGCGTACATATCTAAAACTAGTATGACAACTACTGTGAATAATATTTTGACTCTATATTACCATGATATTTGATGAGAAACTTACCATTCGAACATCATAAACACACATTTTTATTTCTGTGAAGGAAACTGTGTCACATGACATAATTTACGTCATACGATTGACACACATGGAGCTAGAACAGTGTGTTCCTTAAAGGATACTGCAATTTGGAGATAGAACTAGTGCTCAAACGATAAAGTGAATTCCAAAGTTGACTAGTCAATACCCAAAAGTCAAGTCGACTTCGACTAGTCATTGGTGATAACTTGTCTCCTTATAACAGTGTTGGTGTTCCGGTAGAGTGCTGAAGGTCCAAATTTGGCTTCACTTGGGCATTCATATACAGCAACTTACTGGAACATTATTCTGTTAATGTGCTTCTAATTATGCTAAGAGTGAAATTATATAGTCTTATTTAATTTGCCTTGTTGCGATTTATGGGAGAGTGCCTATAGGCACTCTCCCATAAATTGCAACAAGGCAAATTAATAACATATCCTGATAGCCCAAAATCTCCCATAAATTGTAACAAGGCAAATTAATAACATATCCTGATAGCCCAAAATAATTCAGCACTCTTCTAGTACCAGTTAAAACAAACTACTGTCACTACTATTAGATGGCAATAGATGTATACATTGATTGCCCAATATTGCTGTTCAAACTGTCTGACAATGGCACAGAAGGGACTATTTACCTAAAAGCTTGAATTCCTCTGACTAGTCGACTGCACAATTGAGAGTCGACTACTGGTTTGCCCAGAGTCGACATCGACTAGTCGACTAATCGTTTGAGTACTAGATAGAACAAAATAATTCTGCATTTTAAATGGCTGAACACTGAGTTTGTGCTTTGTTTTTTTTTATTTTAAAATGTAGAAAAACATCCAAAGAATACAAAGGAACCAAAAACTCGATTTTGACAAAAATGGAGATAGAACATTATGGTTCTCAGCTGACAATTTGGGAGACCTCAATTCCAGAACATTGGAAAATGATGCATTGTTAATCATTGTGGGACACAAGTTGACTTTATAAGTGCTTATTCAATACAGTAGGGTGTTGAGTGTCTTGGAGAATCAGGAAAACTATATTCAAACTTGTACAAGTCCTTCAAAAAGTTTCACTGAAGAGACAATTCATATAACAAAATAGGTAGCATGTTTCTCGAAACCACAAGAGATCTATAGTGTAGAAACACCACAACAGAATCCCTCTTCTTGACAGTCAGACATTGGGGGTATGTACATGTTTTATTTCAAGTTTTTAGAATATTCTCATGAAACAATATTGTTCCAATTTTGCTTTTGAGTCTGAATGTTTATTAGTACTGATGAAAAAGTCTGAGGCGATAGGTGAAATGGAAATCTGTGAAGTGTTCCATAGAATGTCTATACACCCCTTTTAGCTGTCACATATTCTTGTACACCCCACTGAACTTTGTACACCATATTGGAGTTAAATGTACCATTCTGGATGCAATAATTTTAAAAGGGTAATAAATAATTTAATATTTTCCTTCTGAAAAGACGCTGGGTTCTATATAATGCACAAACAAATCAAGCTTATTCCATGAAATTATTTCATTGAGTTGATGGTGATCTGTGGTGTAATACACTGTTGGAAAGTGCTCTAAATTCACAGCAGTTCATTTCCAAAGTCAAAAAACACAAAGCTTTATTATCTTCATTATAACCCTTTACCCAATGTATAGGATATCAAAATTTGTTATTTTAATTTGTGTTTGGCCCTAAATATTTTAGAGTTAGCACCTGTGAAGTCTGGGTCATTGGTACAGTTTGAAAATATTGGTCATCTTATTTTTT
Organism: Pictodentalium vernedei; assembly: GCA_031216915.1. Classification (NCBI taxonomy): domain Eukaryota; kingdom Metazoa; phylum Mollusca; class Scaphopoda; order Dentaliida; family Dentaliidae; genus Pictodentalium; species Pictodentalium vernedei. The sequence continues at coordinate 167,897,157 of CM062295.1, read as the reverse complement.
GGAGGTGAATAACAGGAAAATAAAAGGATCATTACCCCAATTCGTATAAGCCTGCAGTTTGATAAGAATAAAGAGAAAAAAGACATTCAGTCATACCTTTTGTTAAAATTAAACATCCTATATTACACAATACCCATAAACTGCACGAAACAAAGGGAATCTTCCATCTGAAAGAAAAAAAATATATATATTGAAAAAATTTTTAACAAATTACTAATTTTCAAAATTTCTAGATGAGAGCAATCTGGGCACTGCATAATATGCCATCATGACCTGCTCAAATTGTACCACAGCTTATATTTTTGCAGAGTGTTTATAAAACAAAAAACATGTGGATATACTACTCAAACACCACTCACTACTGTAGGCAGACTGCTGCAATATATAGAATTACATCATATGAACATTAAATCAAGATGTATTGAAGTACAATAAACAAATGCATATTTGGAATTTAACTTGCCACTGTTAATATCTCAAAACACCAAAAATAACCAACCAATATTGTTCTCATCAATTTTTTTTAAGAAAGTCAACAACAGGGCAACCTCTAGTGCCAGCTATAAGAGTGTAAATGGCACATTTGAAAACTAGAATTTGGACATGCAGACAAGTCTGACAGAAAATATTGGATGAGTTATCTTCAATTTCCAGCTAAACCTCTGGTTGCAACTTTATATTAAATTGATGATATAGTGTAACCTACTTTCTAATATCATCAACAGCGAAAAGAATTAAAGCAAATGGCTCAATCAGTCTTGCAAATCTGTCTACTTCCAGCACAAAATTAGCAATATCTACACTCTCGCTACTGTAAGCCATCTTCATTTCTCTTTCTTTTCTTTTAGCAGCAAGAAGTCTCTCAGAGTGCAAGGTCATTTCCTGAAAGATATGTATAATAATGTCCTATATAAAATGAACAACCAGAAAAATCAAGGCATGTAAATTGCATGAAATTGGGTGTGAAATTCAGGCAGGAGGGAAAAAAATATGTTTTATCACATCCAATGTCAACTCCTGAATCATTAGTAATTGTAAATACCATTTTATCGTGTTTTTCATTCAGCACTTTACCTAATGAATCATGAGTAATTTACAAATTAAAGCAGTTGAAATTTTTTTTTTTAAAGATTTTCAACAAAACCATATCATGTGACCTCTCATTGAGTGAGCATGTCAAGACCCTTTCAATGGGGGTGGGGGTGGGGGGGTCACATGACATATATTTGAAGAATTTTTTTTTGACAAATTGAAAAAAATTAGAATAGAACAGTTTGCTAATGGTGTTTATTGGGTTCATAACTCTGAGATTTATCCTTTGTAAAAATGAGAAAAAACATGTACATGTAAATAAAAATATCACTTTCCCAAGATTACATACATCAACAAGAGACCCCAAGAGGCCTTAATTGCTCACCTGACAAAGTGGTTCAGTTAGTCATGGTTCATCAACACTACAGCGGAAGCTATGAAATTATACAGAACTCTGGTGTCCATGTCAGATGATTATTATCGAAGGTCCTCATGACTGCTTCCAATTATATCAGCTGTAGACAAGCTTTCAAGATTGTTAAGTCACTGCAGTTTAAAAGGCAAATTTTATGTAAAAAAAAGTAAGGAATGGATTTGAACAAACTTGAACCTAATCTGCCCCCTCTCCCCACATACAGAGCCAAAATAATAAGCCAAACAAACTTGAATCTGCACCCCACCCCCAGAGATGTTGCATACCAAATATTAAAACATTTTCACTGGTGGATCTGATGAAAAAGATTTTTAAAGAATATTCCTCATAATGCTCTAAGTTAAATTTTGGGCTCCAATAGAGAGCCCAAATTTTTAACTCAGGGACCCAGTTCGAACAAACTTGAATCTGACCCACCTAGAGATGTTGTATACCAAATATGAAAGGATTCTGGCTGGTGGTTCTGAAGAAGAAGATTTTTAAAGAAATTTCCTCATATTGCATTAAGTTAAAATTCCAGCTCCTATAGTAAGCTCAAATATCAACCCAGTACTACTCAATTCAAACAAACTTGAATCCCCCCCCCCCCCCCCCCCCCCCATCCCAAAGATGTTGTATACCTGAAAAGAAAGGATTCTGACTGGTGGATCTGAAGAAGATTTTTAAAGAAATTTCTTCACATTGCACTGACTTAAACTTTGGGCTCAAATACAAAGCCAAAATGAATCTGAGCCCCCTAGAGATACAAATCAAATATCAAAACATTTTCATTCGTGGATACGATAAAGAAGACTTTTAAAGAATATTCCTCATAATGCACTAAGTTAAACTTTGGGCTCTTATAGAGAGCCCAAATATAAAGCCAAGGACTCAATTTGAACAACTTGAATTTGCCACCCCTAGAGATATTACATACCAAATATGAAAGGATTCCGACTCTTGGATCTGAAGAAGATTTTTTAAGAAATTTCCTCATTTTGCACAAAGTTACACTTTGGGCTCAAATAGAGACCCCAAATATTGACCCAGGAACTCAATTTGAACAAAGTTGAATCTGACCACCTAGGGATTCTGTATACCAAATATGAAAATCTGACAGGTGGATCTGAAGCAGATTTTAAAGAAAGTTAAGTTTAAACTAAGTTAAAATATTTACCCACGAACTTGATTTGAACCAATTTTATTCTGATCCCCCCCCCCTAGAGTTCTAGATTTTAAAGCAGATTTTAAAGAAAGTTAAGTTTAAACTAAGTTACAAAATTTACCCAGGAACTTGATTTGAACCAATTTTAATCTGATCCCTCCCCCCCCCCCCCCCCCCCCCCCTCCCAGGGATGATGTATACCAAATATGATAGGATTCCGACTACTGGATCTGAGGAAGAAGATTTTTAAGAAATTTCTCCATACTGCACTAAGTTAAAATTTGTGCTCCCATAGGCAGGCCTTTAAATCCATTTATTTTGGGACACCATTTTGCCCTCATTGGGGACATTAAAACCAGAAATTAGAGCCTTAACTTGTTATGTTTTATTGCCATGCCTTTGTTTGTGACTCTATGGTCTTATTATGATGAAAGTTATTCTCAAATGTGGAAGAAGCACAGAGAATTTATATATTTTTCTTTATGCCTTCACACCTTCTCTAATTTGGAGACACCTGTAAATGGTGCGAAATTGGGCTAATTTAAAGGCCTACCCATAGTGAGACCAAATATTAACCCAGGGACTCGATTTTTGAACAAAACTGAATCTGTCCCCCTACCCCCTAGAGATGTTCAATACCAAATATCAAAAGATTCTGACGGGCAGATCTGAAAAAGATTTTTAAAGATTATTCCCCATATTGCACTAAGTTAAAATACAGCCCCCCCCCCCCCCCCCTACCTCCCGAAGGTCCAAGCCCGAATATGAACTGAGGGACAATTTGAACAAACTTGAAGCTGACCATCGTAACAATGAAGTATACCAAATATCAAAAGATTCTGACTGGTGAATCTGGCGAAGATTTTAAAAGAAATTTCCTCATATTGCACAAAGTTAAAATTCTGGCTCCCATACATTTTTATTCAGGAAATCGATTTCAACAAACTTAAATCACACACAACCCATCATAGATTAAAGTAACTGATTATTTCTGAAAAGCCACTTCTTAATGGAGCCATTTGGTTATCACTGAAGTCATCCACAATAATCAAGTGGACAACAGAAATGTTTCTAGTCTTTTTAATGACTGCTGATATGGCATCCCATGTATCTGGTGGACTATCTGTTGGCCAGTAGAATACCTTCAAAACAACAATCTACTTCATTTGTTAAATATTTCAGCCCATATGCACTCAGTATTCAAAACTTCAAGGTCGGTTCTGTGTCAAGACAGGATACATGTACCATCTTTGATGTAAACCACAACCCACCTCCCCTTGTGCAGTGGTTCTTGGAATCCATGGAGTAAGACATCAGATGTAGATTCGCTGGTTTGTAATCATGTTTTAGTCAAAGCCAGGATGTCGAATGAAGAAAATTCATATTTTACAATATCTAGTTTCTAGTTTTAGTTTTAAGCTCTGAATGGTAAGTTGGATAATTTTCAAAGTATTCTGATTATGGCCTGAATTGATAGAATTTGGCTCGGGTTAGTTTCGATGTCACCAGACAATAATTGTTCAAAAACAATCCTATAATAAATGTGGCCTGTAGGCCATGTCAAAGAATGTTGATGCACTAATGCAATAAATTCAAAGATTGTTGCCAACAGCAACAGTTTTTGATGGAAATGAAAAGACAATATCAATAGCTCCTATCTTTGTCACCCTGCATAAGCATACAAAGTTTCAAAACAACCTGATAATGAATGTGCCCTCTGAGGCATGCCAAAGGAAGATGTTAATGCACAAATGCACTAAGTAGAAGGTCATTGCTTGTGGCAATGTTTTTTTTTTTTTAAATATACCCTGCTGAGAGTTCAAAAGGGATAAGTTTATGCACAAATGCAGTTAAGTTCAAAGGCTGGTGATAACGACAATAATTTATGGAAATGAAAAAAAGCAATAACTCATCTAGAGGTCACCCGAACACACATACCAATATTCAAAGTGATCCGATCATAAATATGCCCTGAAGGGTGTGTTAAAGGGAAATATTGAGGCCTGACTAAACTAAGTTCAAAGGTCAGTGGCAACATTTTTTGACAGAAATGGAAGAAAATCGACAGGTCCCATATAGATGTCACCCCATACAAGCACACCAAGTTTGCAAGTGATCCAATCATAAATGTGCCATGCAGGGTGTGTCAAAGGGAAATATTATGGTTTGACTAAACTAAGTTCTAAGAACGCTGGCCGCGGCAATATTTTTTGACGGAAATTGAAGATTATCGATAGCTCCCAACTAGAGGTCACTCCAAACAAGCATGAAAGGTTTCAAAGCAATCCAATCATAAATGTGCCCTGTAGGGTGTGCCAAAGGGAAATATTAAGGTTTGACTAAACTAAGTTCTAAGAACATTGGCCGCGGCAACATTTTTTGACGGAAATTGAAGAAAATCGATAGCTCCCATCTAGAGCTCATACGCTGACGGACGAGAAGTGATGGCAATAGCTCAGCATGACTTTATCAAGTTGACTAAAAATGCTTGGCAACAATCGGTTGAACCGATGTTCCAGGAGCCATTGCTGTTGTCATCCGATTGCCCACAATCGGCTGATTGGGGTGGCCGATTCCGATCATTGATTGAACACTATACATGTATATGACATGATAACTTGTAATGAATTAGAATGCCTTAGTGCAGTATGATGGCCTGTGACAAGTCACAAACACACAACAGGTTAGAAGGATAAGTAGTAATAAAAATCAAAATAGTAATAATAATAATAATAATTTATATCTTTGGCCTTCCGATGTTTCGTTGCAGTCCTCTAACGAGGAGGCATACATTAAACCAGAGCCCCACGGTGGTATTTCCCCTACTCTCCCTCCTAATCACCCAGCATTCAATCAAAAATTGTTTCATAATTCCCCCATAAGAACCTTCCTGATCGCCACAACTATAAAATTAACCCGCTTCCTCATTTCATTCCTCATCCAATTATCCTTCATGTTTCCGTCCCATTTTTCCATTAGTTTCCCCAAGTGGTTTTGTTCTACTAGGCAAATATTTGGGGCATTTTAAAATGAAATGTTCCTGGGTCTCTGTTACACCGTAGTTACACATTTGGCACACTCTTTCCTCAACTTTCCCAATTCTCCCCTCAACTCCAGTGACTTGGATCTCACTTTCAACAACAATGCCACCACCACCTCCACCCCCCCCCCCCCCTCCACCAAAATGATCCATCCAGGTACTCCTCAAAAGCTGACACATCCTTTTTATATAACACATCTGAAGAACTCTTGGTCCTAATTTCGGTTCACCAGCCTCATTGGGCTGCAGGATAGTACTACCACTGATCCTTTTAAGTGTAGCATAGACACCATATTTCGCTGTGTGTCATCAGGACCATGGCTAGGGCCTTTTTTAAAGGGAGTGGGGTGTGAGACCCCTTTGAACTTCTAACTGGAGGTTGGTTTGATGGGGCTTTTCCTCCTCATGCCTTACAAAAAATATTGAAAAAATGTTGATTTTCATTGGGGGTTTTTTACAGGCTTTACAAACTATTTCCCCAAGACTCCCAGTGGCTGTTGATAAAATGTGTAATGCAAAGCTGGTATGTGTAGTTAATACTTCATGGCGTGCAGTGCCGGAATTCTTTGGTCCAATTTTCATACAAAGGTCTTGTTAATTGGTATTTTCCTTCATTGTGGTCCTTCAGTCAGAAAAGATGTTTGTTTGTTAAATTGTACCAAACATTCAATAGTCATGAAATTTCCAAATATTAATAGTTTTGCCCTCCAAAATATCCTACTACACATGTATTAAGGTTTTGATAAAGGGGGGGGGGGGGGGGGGGGGGGGGGGGGGGATATCACTTCCACAAACCTGTCGCAACATCCCTGTGTGTCACAGAGCACATACAGTTGAATCTAGAAGTCCTTTAACAATTAATGCACAAAATACTTGTAAATCAATGCACTCCTCACTACAGCAGAATGAAGCCTGAAATCAGGGCTTGATTTAATCTGAAAATTTTGAATAGCAATTTACTATTCAGCCTGGAAAATTGATTAGCAGTTGATCCAAAAGCACTTGAAACTAATAAATCTTGAATAGCAAAATTCAGAAATTGGAAAGCAAAGTGCTATGCTAATCCAGTTAAATCGAGCCCTGGAAATACACAAGAGCGTTTGAGCTGTGCACTGCAAAATGTAATGTGCTATTAACATAGTGAAATCACGCACTGAATCGATCAAACACAAAAAAAACTAGAGATGGTCTGTCGCCCAGTATACCCCCACCGTGGCATACTGCCTAGTGTGGGTGACTAAAAAGGGGCATTCAATTTTTCTAAGTAAAAACAAGTAATAAAAAAAAAAATAATCTGACAACACCGAAAAACATTCTAGTCTTGGGAAATGTTACAATTTATTTACATACCAAGTTCCATAATAATTTACTTAAATTATGAAAGTTATGAATATTCTTGGACGGACTCACGCACAGACGCATGCACAGATGGACAGATGCATGTAATCCAGTATACCCCCCCCCCCCCCCCTCCCATTTTCTTCAAAAGTGGGGGTATAAATATTGAGACAACAGTATGTGGAGGGTGGATTACTACTAAATTGCTGTGGGATAGATTTTTCACTTAGTAATTATTTACAATTTCTGAAGATAAAACACAAGAAACACCTGCAAACTTCCATTTTCTTGTGCTGTTATGAACAATTATAAATACTTTTTCGAGTGGAGAAGAAATGGTGCTGTGATTCAGTAGTAATCCATCCTCTTCATTCTGTACATTCAGACAAATTATAATATCTATTTACGTCATTACATGTACATCCATGTATCCCAAAAGAGGTGAGGAATGATGTAAATGACCTCTATTTACTAGAATAGAATTGTACAAAGTTGACATGCTGTTTTCCTAAATGCATTTAATTATGCTAATGGTGCAGTTTGACAGGGACAAAAGTGCACTTACTCAGCACACTATTACTTCAAAATAGTGCACAATACAGGCACAGGACTTCTCTAGTTTCAACTGTAAGTCAGGCACTTTCTAGTCAGGTAGCAAACTTATGCTATTATTATGTGACTTTGATCGATGACATATATCTAACTAGAGGTGTGACTGCCCCAGATGGACTTGTCGATACCCCCGAAGCCCCACTGCTACGATTATTCTAAGATAAAGAGGGACACAACTCCAGTAAAAAAAAAAATATGATCAAAACTATAATCGCAGGTGCACAGGTTCCCATGGTAGTGAACATCCATACCAGGTTTCAAAGGAATTGGCCAACAAACATCTGAGAAAATCTCCAGACAACATTCAGGCATTCTAAGACAAAAAGAGGTATACCTCTGGCAAAAAAAAGTCTTATCAAAATTATAATTGCTGGTGCACAGGTTCCTATGATAGTGAACATCCATACCAAGTTTCCAAGGAATTGACCCATAAGCAACCGAAAAAATCTCTGGACAAAATTAACTAGATCGAATTAATACCAAAGGAGCCTTTCGATGAAAACTGATTTTCTAACGATAAAAGTGGTTCCACTGGAACCACATGGGGCCAAATCAAAATTCCGAAACCTTCAAGCACATCTAGTGATGCTACCTGAACACTTTAGCATAGTTTAAACGTTTCGAATTAAATACCCTAGGAGCCTTTTGAAGAAAACTGATTTTCCAACAATAAAAGTGGTTCCACTGGAGCCACATGGGGCCAAATCAATATTTCGAAACCTTCATGCACATCTAGAGATGTTACCTGAACACATTAGCAATGTTTAAGCATTTCGAATTAAATACCCTAGGAGCCTTTCGATGAAAACTGATTTTCCAACGATAAAAGTGGTTCCACTGCAACCACCTGGGGCCAAATCAAAATTCCAAAATCTCCACGCACATCTAGAGTTTCTACCTGAACACACTAGCATAGTTTAAACGCTTCAAATTAAATACCCTAGGAGTCTTTCGATGAAAACTGTTTTTCTAACGATAAAAGTGGTTCCACTGGAACCACCTAGGGCCAAATCAAAATTTCGAAACCTTCATGCACATCTTGAGATGTTACCTGTACACATTAGCATAGTTTAAATGTTTCGAATTAAATACCATAGTAGCCTTTTGATGAAAACTGATTTTCTAACGATAAAAGTGGTTCCACTGGAACCACCTGGGGCAAAATCAAACTTCCGAAACCTTCATGCATATCTAGAGATGTTAACTGAACACATTAGCATAGTTTAAATGTTTCGAATTAAATACCCTAGGAGCCTTTCAATGAAAACTGATTTTCTAATGATAAAAGTGGTTCCATTGGAACCACCCAGGGCCAAATCAAAATTCCAAAACCTTCATGCACATCTAGAGTTGCTACCTGAACACATTAGCATAGTTTAAATGTTTCGAATGAAATACCCTAGGAGCCTTTCGATGAAAACTGATTTTCTAACGATAAAAGTGGTTCCACTGAAATCACATGGGGTCAAATCAAAATTTCGAAATCTTCATGCACATCTACAGATGTTACCTGAACACATTAGCATAGTTTAAACGTTTCGAATTAAATACCCTAGGAGCCTTTCGATGAAAATTTAAATTTTATAGTAAATTTCCTTTCTTATTATACCTACCACAATTGTTTACTACAGGCTTGCACTACAGTGGAAGTCCCTAACTCGGATAATATGCTCTCTATTTTTGTCTTTCCCAAGCAATTTGGGAAAGAAAAGTGGTGCAAAAGCACCAAGAAAAAATAAGCCAAAACTGGGTCGAGTGCAACCGGCGCAGACCCAGTATGGGATGCTCTCTTCCAAGTACAACTCCACGACTTCCGTTGCCAGTGCACATATGCATCGCTAATGAATCATTCTTTTGAATCCGCCAATGTGAGAGTTATGTGATCAGCGGGGAGGATGGATTCTTACCCGTAAAGAAGACGGGAGGGCCTCCATGTAAACAATTGGGGTAGGTATAATAAGAAAGGAAATTTACTATAAAATTTAAATTTCTTATCAACCTACCCACAATTGTTTACTTCAGGCTGAATAGACAATAGGCTGGAGGGAATCACATAACCAACCCTACACATAACCCAAGTGCACTGGAACCGTGAACAGACGGAAGAGGTCCCGAGGCTTATCAACCATAGCATCACAAACATTAGTAAAAGACAATGAAAGATGAGGCGTATGGTGAGGTGTGATGTACAGACAGAAAGGGAAGGAACATCATGGAGCTGGAACTGACCCTGTAAAAAGCTGAAAGGCTGGAATAGACAACAGCACGAGCCAAAAAAGAGGGCCCCTAGGACAAAGGTCCTCTATCGGCTCTTGCAACTGTCGCAGATAAATGGAGAAGGTAGCATTTCTCCAGTAGGCTGCCAGTATAACATCCGACAACATGAAGGAGTTAGTAAAAGCAATTAGTAATACAATCACCAGTAGCTAGACGAGAGGAAGCTGCACGAATAGCAAGACAAATCCATCGAGAAATGGATGCAGGAGAGATCTGGCATGTGAGAAAATGCATATCCATCCAGGATAAAGGCGTGAACGCCCCCCACCCCCAAGCAGATCAGCGCCCAAGAAAGTGTCCATCTTGGAGTAAACTGCAAAGTCCTGCAAAGTCCTAGGCCTTTTCAAAGAAAAGAGCTGAACAAGCTTGGAGAGGCAAGGATGAGTGTCGAAACAATGCGGTACCACATATGAAAAAGGTCTCCGAAGCATGGACTTGTACCCATTGCTGGAGACCACCAGAAACAAACATATACCAGAAACTCCGCAAGTGGTGTGATTGAAGGAGTGACAGAAGCAACAGAGTGATCGCACACCATTGACAGAAGAACCTTCCACTTAGCCACAGAGGCTAAACCAGTGGAGTGAGTGCCTCCTTGAAGAAGAAAAGCAACTCCACTGTCTCGAAAAACCACTACGGAGGAGACCAGACCCGATAAAAGACATGTGCGAAGGCACAATGAAGTTGGGTCAACTTGAAACCTCCTTGGGCGACTTTGGCAAAGAAAGTCGCAACGTAGAGGGGGACATGCCGGAACCACCGCTAACAGAAAGCGGAGAAGAGTGATGCACACCCACCGAGGCGACAGGGGTGATCAAAAGGATTCAACGACTGCAGGCTCATATCTGGGCGAGAACCTAAGGCGGAATTGGAACCGGCAGGAAGGCGTAGCCGACAAGACCGTCCCAAAGGAGGGCCAGAGCATCCATGGCGAAAGCCAAAGCATCTGGACACGGGGACACAAAAGTCTCCACCTGATGGTTCCAACGAGTTGCAAAGAGATCGATGGAACACCGCCATGTGGAGCCTTGCCCCGTCGGAACAGGGAGTTGGTTAGGACGTTCAGACGACCGGAAATGTGACGAACAACCACCCCGGCATTGATATCCTCAGCAAGCAGTAGAAGATCGCAAGTCAATTCGTACATTGGAACCGAGTGCGTGCCGCCCTGGTTCCGAATGTAAGCAACCACTGTCGAATTGTCGAACAACAGAAGAACCTGACGATTCAACAGGTGAGGGATCCACTGCCTGAAACTCAGATGAAGAGCAAGAGCTCCTTCTGGTTATGTGCAGAGATGCCCGATCCTGGTCCCACATCCCGTGAAGGGAGAGACCTAGAGGATCCAACATCGCACCCCATCTGAGATCGCTGACATCTGCCGTCAGAACATGATCAGACGTGGGTACGTCCAACAGGACACCCTGCGTGATCCACTGAACATTCGTCCAGTGGATAAGGTGAGGATTAGAGATTCTGGTAATTGAAGCACCAGATCCAGAGAATCGACATTCGGCATCCAACGACTGAGCAGAAAGTGTTGGAGAGGTCTGACATGCAGCCGACCTAGAGGAATGAGATCCGTCACCGAACTGCAGAGGCCGAGCAGCCGGAGAATACTCCGTGCTGTCGCAGATGTGGACTGGGAACAGAGTCAGAGCAAAAGCTGAGAGAATCACAGCCCTGGCCTGGGGAACCGTCACCGTATTAAACTGTGTGCGGAAGGCCATCCCCAGATAACAAAACGACTGAGAAGGGACCAGATCCGACTTCTCCTCGTGGACTCTGAATCCTAACGACGTGAGCAAGCTCAACAGAGAGTCGACATCCAACTCCAGTAAGGCAGCAGTGGAATGCCTCTGGAGGATATCGTCTAGATATGCCAAAGTAGTCACCCTGGACTGTGTGCGATGGAAGGCTATCACATGCGACATCAGTCCGGTGAAGGTCCAAGGAGCCAGGTTGAGGCCGAAAGGCATGGCCTTCAACTGGTAAACTCGCCCCAGAAAAGCCAACCTGAGATACTTCGCGACACCCGATGAATCGGAATGTGAAAGTAAGCGTCTCGCAGGTCGATGCTGGAAGCGAAATCTCCCTGGTGAATGGAACGGCAGACCGACCTGAAAGTCTCCATGCTGAACGTGGGAGCAATGATAGACTGATTCAGGATACTCAAATCGATAACTGGTCGGAGTCGGCCGCCCTTCTTCGGCACCAAGAACAGGTGGGAATAAAACCCCAATGACTGAATATTCTTCATGACCTCGATCGCCCCCTTGGCCAGGAGATTGTCTATCTCTGTGGACAAAAGCTCCCGACATAAAACGTCTGAAGGAACTGTGGTTGGAAGAGGTACTCTGGACAGAGTGGGGTGCCTTCGGAAGGATATTCGCAGCCCGGACCGAACAACATCTAACACCCAAGGATCAGATGTGATGGTGGCCCAACGGTCTGCGAACTCTGCTATCCTTCCTCCAACCTGGACGAATCAAGGTGAGGACCTTCAGTTCAAGCCCCGAAGAGACCCGTGAGAGGAGAAACCACCTCCTCTACTGAATGAAGAATCCCGAGACTTCCCACTAGACTGCCGTTATGTACCTTACCCCATGAGTAAGAAGTAGAAGCGGAGGCAGAAGGATCAGAACTTTGCTTCGCAGAGGAAGCAGAAGGGTACTTGTTAGGCTTTGAATGGTCCCTGCCTCCCCTAGAAGGCTGATCAAGCTGACGAAGCAGCAGCTGATCTTTGGAATGACATAGGATGTCATCCCGGACTGTCAACACGGAACACATGGAACAGTAGTGGACCTGCCAAAGAAGCAGATCGAAGAGCAGCGCGCTGCCCCCAGAAAGGGATCAGCCTGTGTCCAGCACAGAGTCCCTTCGAACTAGTTCCAAAATAGCCATGTCACAGGCATGCGTGTGAGAAGATGCATGAGCGCCTTGGACAGCACACGCAAAGGAGCCTGTACATCATCAAACCTATCTGGAGGTAGATACGATGTGATCGGAGAGAGAAAGCATACCCAGCATTTCTCGCGATAAGCCCTACATGGACTCCAGACTCGTCATAGGAATGACAGCCGACTTGGGCTTGGAAAGTTAGAGTCCTGATCCAAAACCGTCCAAGTCTGGCAGACTGATGGATTGGCGAAATCGTAGAAACGATAACGCACCGGAGGCAAAAAGGTGTCAACCCTGGTGAAGAACGGAGCCTTCGTAGTCTTGGAACTCAGCGTAGAGTCCAATGCTGAAAATACTTCAACCACCTGTACTGACTGGCACGGTCGAAGACATCCAGAAGCAGGTTGCTCCACAGGCTGTAGGCAAGGGCACGGCTGGTTTGAGATCCGGAAGGAACCCAAACACAAAGTGAAGAGCTGGCCCCAAGTCAGAAGACTGCTGGCTCTCGACATCAAGGATGTGTGACTCCTCCCCGAAGTTGGAAGACACAAAGCCCATCGTGGGCAAACCAGCCGACGCCTCCCATGGTGTAGGCACCAGGGGGATCAAAAAGCGGCCTGTTTCCAATCCCGGGAGGCGGCGCCATAGGGGGCACCTGGAAACCACTCGCTGGAAGCAACGGGAAGGCTCTTGGACAGAACTTGAGTGAGTAAGGAGAGGGCCTCCCTAAGCTCACTGCCTATACCAGCCGGTTCGACATGGGAACAAACCAGCAAAGTGGCTTCACACCTGACCCTCTTAACCAGCAAAGGGTCACGATCCTTCATACACCCGAAGCGGGGCGACGGGCAGCAGCCAAAACATCTGAGGGAAGATGTGTATAGGGGTAGAACACACCCCAAGGATCAACATAGCAGGAACTCGGGAGAGTTGCCGCGGACCTCTGCGGGGCAGAAGGTCCAGGCTGCACAGAAGACGTTGGTCCCGCAAAACTGGCCGTGTGACCAGAATGAATGGACGGAAAACGCCAATGACAAAACTGTGGTACTCGACGGTGCAGAGACCACAGTAGAGGGTCCAGCTGGCAGCCACTTCCAACTTCACCGAGTTGAAGTCAGAGAAGGCTGAGGCCGATACCCCCAAGTCTACACTCCCAGACACCGCTGCAGACCACTGCAGGTATAAAACTACTGTGCTCAACGGCTGAGAGGACGCAGTAGGGGGTTCAGTCGGCAGCCACTTCTGACTTCGCCGAGTTGAAGTCGGGGAAGGCTGAGGCCGATACCCCACAACCACACTACAGACATCCCTGCAGACCCTTGCAGGGATAAGGCAATGCCGGCTAAAAACGGTGCCCAATGACGATGTAGGCGGAACAGCAGTAGCAGCAGGTACAATGGGAGCTGTTGGAACTGGCAGAAAAGCGGAAAGAGCCACCTAGCTTGGCCTCCAAGGGAGGAGAAACAACCCTAGTGACAGCCTCAGATGGCAACTGGAGAGGGCGCATAGTCCCGGAACCAGGCATCTCTTCACCAGAAATCCAACAGCTCCCGCAGTATCCACCACGGTAAAAAAAACTGCATATTCCCCATGGAAGGGGAATAACTCTCACCAGACATGGTCGAGTCGGGAAGCCCCGAAACGACAGTGTTCCCCACCCCCCGCTGGTGTGGGAGGAGCTACACATCCCCCACAGAGGGAAGCAATTCTTACCAGACGCGGTCGAGTCGGGCGGCCCGAAACGACAGCGTTCCCCACGCCCTGCGGGAGCGGGAGGAGCTGCACATCCCCTACGGAGGGGGTATAACTCACACCAGACGTGGTCGAGTCGGGGGAGGGGGGGTGGGGGTTTCCCGAAATGACAGCGTTCCACACCACCCGCTGGTGCGGAAGAAACGGACATGAGAACGCACCAAGGCGAGGGCAAAAGGAATTGCCCTAAAGGAACCGAACTGGAAATAACAGAGGTGAGAGCAGTAGAAGAAAAAGGTGAACTCAACAGAAATAGAAAGTAGAAGACAACCCTCAACTACGAGAGAAGGTGGCAGAAAAAAAAAACAGTGGGTACACGACAGAACCCAGACGGCCGACAGGGACTGAAAAAAACAGAAATTCAGCCCTCAACAGAGTGAAGAAATCATGCCCAGACAGTCCCTGATTGACACCTAACTCCAATAACAATTAAATTTATCAACCGAAAAATTCATTGTCGGACTGCGTTGACACAAAGTCGAAAACAAAACATTCGCGAAAACGGAATAGTAAATAATGTACAAAGAGAATGTGGTTGAAAATATTAACGAGAATATATAAAACACAGTCCTGTTATTATACGATCTTCAGATCCATAATTCCAGTCACAGGAAAACCATTATCGACGAGTTGAATTATCACTGTTTCATAATGCATATGGCAGAGACACATCTTTCACGTGTCTCAGATAGAAAAAGAATGAGCCATTAGCGACGCATATGCGCACTGGCAACGGAAGTCGTGGAGTTGTACCTGGAAGAGAGCGTCCCGCACTGGGTCTGCGCCGGTTGCACTCGACCCAGTTTTGGCTTATTTTCTCTAGGTGCTTTTGCACCACTGTTCATTCCCAAACTGCTTGGGAAAGACAAAAATAGAGAGTATATTATCCGAGTTAGGGACTTCCACTGTAGTGTAAGCCTGTAGTAAACAATTGTGGGTAGGTTGATAAGAAACTGATTTTCTAACGATAAAAACGGTTCCAGTGGAACCACTGGGGGCGAAATCAAAATTACAAAACCTCCATGCACATGTAGAGATGTTACCTGAACACATTAGCATACTTTAAACGTTTTGAATTGAATACCCTAGGAGCCTTTCGATGAAAACTGATTTTCCAACGATAATAGTGGTTCCACTGGAACCACATGGGGCCAAATCAAAATTCCGAAACCTTCATGCACATCTAGAGATTTTACCTGAACACATTAGCATAGTTTAAACATTTCGAATTAAATACCCTAAGAGCCTTTCGATGAAAACTGATTTTCTAATGATAAAAGTGGTTCCACTGGAACCACCTGGGGCCAAATCAAAATTCCGAAACTTCATGCACATCTAGAGATGTTACCTGAACACATTAGCATAGTTTAAATGTTTGGAATTAAATACCCTAGGAGCCTTTCGATGAAAGTTAAAAAATTTATAGTAATTTATATATTTTTTATACTTACCAATGATCCAGACTTAGCTGGTGCTAACTGTAAAATATCTAGGGCCAAACGCAAATTTTACCCCCCAATCCCCAAAATTTGCATTTAAAACCGAAAATTACATGTCCTACATGGTCCTCCATACTTTTACTCCACTGCACATGCGCAGTGTCAAGAAGGTCTCAAAATTGGTGCAATTATCATTCTTACACCAGTGCCTGGTAAGCGTTATGTACTCAGCGGGGAGGTATGAGTTCCCAACTCATAGGAGGGCCATCCCCGTCTGGGTCATTGGTAAGTATAAAAAATATATAAATTACTATAAATTTTTTAACATTTTTATACTGTACCAATGACCCAGACTTAGCTGAATAGTAAAAAGGTTGGAGGGCCTAGGACATAAAGGAAAATCCAATAGACTCAATTACATACAACAGAACTATCCCCTGAAGGAGAAAATGAGAGATAGGCTTTACCTGTATCTTTCTTATTTGTATCAAAAAGAAAGACACAACACCATTCTGTAATTGAGCACAATAACATCAATGATCGCTATTAACATTCAGTATAACCCTTTATAGTAATATTTTTCAAAAGAAAGCCAACAAAAAAAGGAAGTCCCACAAAATGAGACTCTATATACTCATATAAAAGTGGCCGAGGATTGTATGTTAACGCCCGATTAATACGTGATATATACAAATGTCTCACACCGAGCAACACTTAAAAAATATTACATAGATGAGTAAACATTAGGCCTAAAAAAATAAAAAATCTGTTTCTCAGGCCCTCCCGCATGGTCCTTTTGGCTGCCGCATGCTCTCTTTTTATAACCAATTTAAACTTGAAAAAAATAAAAATTAAATGGTTTTTGTCTGATATTTTACCCAAGTTAAAAAAAATTGATGAATTTGTCCCTTGAGTGCAAAAAGGCTTTGCAATGCTTTAGCATTGCAAAGTCTTCTTGCACTCAAGGGATGAAATACACCACCACCCATGCTATTCTGTAGATTATGAGGCCTAAAACTTGAACCAAGAACATGAACTTTTGATGGCAAAAAAGTAATTACTGAAATAAAAAATAAAATAAAAAACCGCTCGCCCGCATGAAATTTCACAAATAATGGCCCGAGAAACAGAAGATCTACTTTGTGTGGCCTTAGCTTTACTTTAAAACCATCCCGGTACTGACTCGGAATTACTGACTCCAAGGGAGGTATTCCCTTGCTTTACACTATAAAGCAGGTGACCTAAGGGAACACATCCCCCCCCCCCCCCTTCCCCTTGACCCTGGATCAAATACTCCAGAGCGAAGAGGGCAGCAGGACAGAGTCACTGCCGGAACCGAAAGCCTACATATATATAGTTGCCACTGTTTAGTGGACGACATTCTGGGTGAAAAATAACGGACCTAAACAATGCAGATCTGCAGAAAAGGACTCAATATTTCTCAGATACAAATTCGAGAAAGTGGAGGGCTAAGAACAATATACAGCCCTCATTAGATCTGTAATAGCAACATTACTGGCGTAAGCCAATGATGTAGAAAGAACTCTTATTTCATGAGCTTAAAACTAAAGCACAGACTGCTGATTGAAGATATTATCATAAGCAGTACTGATAGTAAATTGAACCCATCTTACCATAGAATGGACCGACATGTGGAGGAAACTTCCACGGCCTGTCCCACAAGACGCCTGAGTAGATTAATCCACGGTCTTTGTGGAGGTAGAAATGCTACCAACAGAATTTAGCACTGAAATATATAACTTGAGCAATAACTGCTAAATCAACGGCGCTAGAAGATACGCATATCCTAATATTCCGTCTCACGAGATCAATAGAGCGTCTACTGCAAACGCTCGAAGATCCAACATTGTGACAGATACTTCTGCAACTGATTGTTGAGATGCGTCACGAAAAGTCGATCATATGCCGCTCTCCTTGGTAGCAAATCTGATTGAATATTCGTTTGTTGAAAGTCCATTCTGGCATCAACAAGCGGCCCATCCATGAAGGGAGTCCGCTAATACGTTCAGACGACCCGGAATATGACGGACCGATAGAACTTGATGTTCTAGTACAAACACAAAGATTCCTTTCGTTAACATGAATAACAGGATGGAATGATTGTCTCCCTAGTTCCGAAAATACGCTAATACCACTGAATTGTCGGACAGAATTAGCATATGAGCATTCTGAATAACGTTCATCCAATAACGTAGCGCAAGCCAAAATGACATCATTCTTGATGTTAATGTGCTTAATTAGGAACTACGGATCCCAAAGACCCTGGCCCTTCGAATCCGTTGGGCTCAATGATACAACCCAACCTGTTTGGCTGGCATCCGTCAAGACTGTAAAACTCGGATCCGGCAATTGCAGTGGAACTTCCTGAGTTAACCACTGAAAACCTGTCCAAGTCTGAATCTCTTATTCACTTGATTGACAAGATGTCTGTATCGAGCGAAAAATCTTTACCCTCCAATTCTGGATCAGAAGAAATTGGAGAGGACCAATGCGTAACCGCCCCATCGGTATAAAATCGCGGCAGCTCTGCACAAACGTATCAGTCTCATGAGATCTCTCGCTGAGACCTTGTCTGAGCAAAGACAATAGTGAGCATAACAACTGATTAATTTCGCTCTGGGTAACGGCAGATGAACAAGAATGCTGTGCGTTTCGAAGCTCATCCCCCGGTGGGTGAATGACTTGGATGAAACCAGATCCGACTTCTCCTTGTTTACTTAAGAAACCGAGACGTCAGAGCAATGGAAGCAGATTCTGCACATCGTTCTGAAGCATTAACTCATTGCCATACCTCTAAAGAATGTCGTCCAGGTAGGCCGACATTATCGCAGACGAATGCGCTCGGAAATGAGTCGTTACCGAGTTCGTTAATCGAGTGAAAGCCCAGGGGGCTAGATTCAGACCGAAGCACATTGCTCGGAACTGATACACGACTCCTATGATGAAGAAGTGAAGATACTTTCTGAATGCCTGATGTACCATGACGTGAAAGTACGCATCTTGAGATCTATGCATGTAGCATAGTCGTATACCCGAATACTCGCTCTGACTGATCGGATGGACTCCATATATAAACTTGGAGCCACGATCAGCTTGTTTATCCAGCTCAGGATTATGAGTGGACGGAACGAGCCATCTGGTTTTGGAACCAGAAAATGATGGTTGTAGAAACCTGGAAATTCCTGGATTTCTACGATCTCTATCGCGATCATTCCAGAAGACACTGGACTTCTGATGGAAGCGAGCCTCTTTCCTGCGGACTTGACGGAAGCTGAGTCCATCCTGGACTTCGAGTTAGCGGAGGAGAAATCACCCCTCGAATCCAAGGGACGTCTGTAATCTACTCCCAATTAATTGAGAAACTTGACAGTCTTCCGCTCACTAGTACATGATAGAGGTTAATACCATTAACTCCTGGTCCTGCGAGGCTTGCGGAAGGACAAGCCATGTCTTCCATGGCCCGCACCTCGCCCCGTCGACCTAGGGGCATCTAACCGGATGTCTCAGACAGAATTACGCCCCCTACCTGAGTCGCTACCCTGATGGTCTCTAGAGTAAGACCTAGAGGACACATAGGAACCTCTATAGGAACTTCCCTTGGACGTATTCATCCCAGAAGTGCCTGTCCTACTCTTCTCTGCTGAATCCGACTATATGATTTGAATAGCAGAGAGTCTGAAGCTTTCTTAGTTATCTGATCACAGACTGCGGACAGCTTGCCGTCGAAGAAAACTCTCCGGAGACCGGAGCGACTCTGAGAAAGTTTTTCACCTTACTATCCACACGCGTGGATGTAGCCAGGGCCGCGTCACGTCTAACCAACTCCATATCGCCACTAAAAAGGCAGAGTTATACGTGGAGAATGCTAAGACCCTTGAAAGAACTCTAAAGTTAACGATAATGCGTCTACGCTAACCCTGCTAGACGATATTGTCGTTTCCAACATCATGGTTGGAATTGACATTGACGATGGTATAGACAATACTAGGTCTTCAGCCTGGTCATCTAGACGCAGAGAAACTCTCGGAATGCTCTGTCCTACCGTTTCGAAATTATTCCTTCAATTGACGAAAGGCAGATGTAGAGCATTTGCCGATAAGAAACTGGGACTTGCCCGTTTAGGTAGCAAGTTATATATAGCGTCATTCAATAGTTCAAATATCCATGAGACATTTCAGGACTACGTCGGAAACTGAGGGACAATGTCCCTAAACCGATTAAGAATTCTGTGTTCAGTGGCGCTATCAGTCTCTTATCCGGCAACGCAGCATTTTTTGGTCCGGAGGAACAACGTCAGATGATAATGCCGGATGCACTCTACGGCAATTATGTTGTTCCGAAAGGGAAAAATACAACTCCTCCGTATCCCTTTCGCCATCCTGTCGGACCACTTGTAATTCTTGGTCGTCCGTGCCTGAACCTGCAGCGGAACGTACCAACCCAGCTTCCTCGGATAATTCCTCATCCAACAGAGTTACTGTCGGTTGCAGGGATGCTGCGATTATTTGTGCTATCTGCGATAGCATGTCCATCACAGAGGCCTGTGGAGCTGCAGTCTTACAGGATTTAGCCGCTGGAAGGTCCTTGGACGTTGACTCCTGCATACTTCTTATATGCTAACGTCCGGAGTATGAAGGCCTTGTATCCTTGGCTACCGTGTGGCGTGACCTGGTCGCCGTAGAATCCCTGGTCGGCGATGTTGGTTGAATAACACTGGTCACGTAACCAAGGTGCAGTCGCATGTGCTGCCGGGAGGATGAGGAAGCCGAAAGAGCAGTCTCTCCGGACTGTCTATATAACAGAGCGTCCCGAGCGGTGGACGTATGCTCCCACTGAGGAACGTTTTGTACCACAATATCTGGGACCAGATGTTGTAGTACGAGAGAGGGACCTCTCTCACTCGCAGCCCGGATGGACCTGGGCGAGCTAGGAACCGGACTAATAGCCTTCCTCCGTACAACCTCGTATCCGTCGTCACTGGGTGTGCACATTGTATTTTATAGTGCTCGAATCACCCAAATCTCCTTCCTGGACCGCAATGGATGAACCCGGCTGCTGATCCATTCGATGAATGGTCACTACACCGGGCAAGCTAGTGGACGCCAACGCCGTCGATCCTACTTGGGACCTCTTAGGCAATTGACGTATCTGCATGAGCACTTTTACCGCTAGCTCTTCATTTGACTGTGACGACGGAAGCACACTTATGAAGATATCACGGTAACATCACCTTGTTCAAGTTACTCAACGAGACCTGTGGAGCCACGGTCCTATGTAATTATCCACTGGAAGCTCCAGGGACGTTCATTCCTGCATTTATATAATATGCGAACGTCCCAACTGGAAAGGCCTCGTGTCCTTGGCTAGCAGATGGAGTGACCTGGTTGACGTGTATTCCTAGGTAGGCGAAGCAGGAGCACCAGGGACGTTCAGTCCTGCATTTATATAATATGCGAACGTCCCCTGGAAATCTGTGGTCACATAGCCAAGGTGCGGTCGTGTGTGTTGACGTGAGGATGAGGAAGCCAATATAACAGCTGCATCGGACTGTCTATGCGACAGAGCGTCCCGAGCAGGAGGAGTGGACATAAGCTCCGACTAACGAACAAACATACAACAACATCGCGGCACAGATGTTGATGTAAGAGAGAGGGGGCCTCTCTCGCTCGAGGTCCGGGTGGTCCTGGACGAGCTAGCTACTGGACTGACAGGCTTCCCTGTACTATCCCCAGATCCGTCGTTGCTGGGTGTGCACATTTCGATGTTTTATAGTGCTTACATCACGCAATCTGCTTCCCTGGCCCGCAACGGACGAACCCGGATGCCGATCCATTTGACACCGGGCGGACTAGCGGACGATCAATGCCTTCGATCCTACTAGGGAACTCTTCAGCAATTGTCGTAATACCTTGAGCACTTTCCGCTAGCCCTAATATTGCAACAACGGAAACACACTTGTTGAAGACATCATGGAAACATCACTCTGAATTGTGAAAAAGAAACTGATAATATAGAGTGACCCTACGGAGAGAGGACCGTAATGGACCCCTCAACGCTAACAAAATACCGTGACACACATCTCCAACGTTGTCATATCAATCAACACACACAGAGCAAGAATTAGTGCGACTACATTGATTATAAGAAACACAATGAACCTGTGAATTAGAGGAAGATATCCTCGCCTTACAATTGAAGAATATTTTTTCAACATGAAAAAATATATACAGTCATATTACTCGCACTAACCCTTGAAATAAATATACATAATATATTATAATCCATTATAACATTTCGAAAGAAAATAATTTAAAAAAAAAAAAATTTTTTTTTAAATTTTCAGAAGAGCCCAAGTTCCCAATGGGAACAATGAGCCCAAATGGATTCCAAAAAAGCCTAAGTGTGGACAAAAATTTTAAAATCATTTAAAAAAATTAATGTTACACTTACGGACAATATCAAGTATCTTGCTATGAACTGAACTAAGCAGAGGACAAAGAATCACTATCAGAAGTAACAGTTGTCAACACAAACAAAAAGTGTAAACAAACCAGAAACATGACTCCAGGCACTGTTAAACATGGCCCGAAATCAGTTACCAATTTAAACACTATCTGATGCAAAACAGAGACTTCCAGAGAAGAAACTGCAGAACATCAGATGGTAGATGCAGACCAAAATGCCCAACCACCCAAGGGTGAGGACGTAAACATGGGGAAAACAACAGAAAATAATTCTTTTTCCAAGCCAAAACTCCCAAGAAATTTTAGTAATAAACATTACAAAAAATAAGCCAAAAGCATGGGAGAATAGCTAGGGGGGAATAAAGGAAAGGGAGAGAGGAAACACTGATTAAACAATGGAAAATTCATAGCAAGAATGACCACAACAAGGTCATGCCTCTAAAATAGGTAACATGAATAATTTCGTAAAATAATTATAAGTTACAGCCCTGAACATTTGTTTCCACTGTTTTTTCCTCTCCTCCTATTTCCTCCTTATATCCACCATTTCTCTCATAATTATGTGTCTGGCATCCTTAAAACTGAGATTTACAAGCACAGATAACAGTGAAGTGTAACTGTATTGAGGGCAAACCAAGAATGATAATTGCGCCAATTTCGAGACCTCCTTGACACTGCACATGCGCAGTGGATTAAAGTATGGAGGACCATGTAGGACATGTAATTTTCAGTTTTAGATGCAAATTTTGGGGATTGGGGGTAAAATTTGCGTTTGGGCCTAGATATTTTAGAGTTAGCACCGCTAAGTCTGGGTCATTGGTACAGTATAAAAATACTGATTTTCTAACGATAAAAGTGGTTACACTGGAACCATCTGGGGCCAAATCAAAATTTGAAAACCTTCATGCACATCTAGAGATGTTACCTGAACACATTAGCATTGTTTAAGAGTTTCAAATTAAATACCCTAGGAGCCTTTCGATGAAAGTTAAAATATTTATAGTAATTTATATATTTTTTATACTTACCAATGACCCAGACTTAGCTGGTGCTAACTCTAACAAAACCAGGGCCAAACACAAATTTTGCCCCCCAATCCCCAAAATTTTCATCCAAAACAAAAAGAAATCATGTCCATACTACGCCTCCACTGCGCATGCGCAGTGACGCAGACGTCCCGAAATTGGCGCCAATTATCATTCTTACTGGCAGTGCCTGGTCAGCGCTATGTACTCAGCGGGGAGGCAAGAGCTCCCAACTCCAGGGAGGGCCATCCCCGTCTGGGTCATTGGTAAGTATAAAAAATATATAAATTACTATAAATTTTTTAACATTTTTATACTGTACCAATGACCCAGACTTAGCTGAATAGTAAACAGGCTGGAGGGCCTAGGACATAGAGGAAAATCCAATGAGCTCAACTATATAGTAAAGAGGTAACCCCTTAAGGAGAAAAGGAGTATTAGGCTTTACATGTATCTTTCTTATTTAATATTAAATTAGAAAGATACACTACCCTTAATAATTGAGCACAATAACATTCATGTTCTCTATTAACATCCAGTATAACCCTTATACTAATTATTTTTAAAGCAAGCCAATAAATAAAGTAGTCCAGAGAATTGAGACTCTTTATAGTCATTTAAAAGTGTCCGAGTATTGTATATTAAAGCCCGTTTGACACTTGACATATACAAATGCTTCACACCGAGCTACACTTTAAAAATAAGACATGAATGAATTTAAACATTAATATTACACTTTAAAACCATCCCGGAAGCGACGCAGAAATACTGACTTGGAGGAGGCATTCCCTTGCTTTTCACTATAAAGCAGGTGACCTAAGGGAACACCCGCCCCCCCCCCCCCCCCTTCCCCTTGCCCTGGGTCAAATAGCCCAGAGCGAAGAGGGCAGCCGGACGGAGTCACTGCCAGAACAGAAAGCCTGCATAACTATAGTTGCAACTGTTTAGTGGACGACATTCTGAGCAACAGATAACGGACCTAAACAATGCAGGTCTCCAGAAATGGACTCAATATTTCTGAGATAAAAATTCGTAAATGTGGATGGCTGAGACCAATAAGCAGCCTTCATTAAATCTGTAATAGCAACACTATTAGCATAAGCCCAGGAAGTAGAAAGAGCTCTTACTTCATGAGCAGAAATCTTAAGCACAGACTGCTGAGAAGATAAATCTTCATAAGCAGTACGGATAGTTAACTGAATCCATCTAGCAATAGAATGGACTGAAATGTCCTTTCTATTAGGCATCAAAGACAGAAAGAAACGTTTCCGTCCCTTTCTGATAAACTGAGATCTCTGTTTATAGATACGTAGTGCTCTAACAGGACAGAGTAAAGGCCTACGCCCGTCTGAAGACGGAAGAGCCTTAATAACAATAGGTTCGGATATTTATTAGGAGCCTGATTCTTAGCTAAAAAACCCACATTAGTAGTGAAGGTGATAGTGTTCCCAACACTACGATAATGAGAATCATCCACCGATAGTGCATGAAGCTCACTGACTCTTCTGGCAGAAGAGAAAGCTAAGAGAAAAGCTGTCTTATAAGATAAGAATTTGAAATCTACTGTCCCAAGAGGTTCAAATGGCTTTTCCTTCAATTTAAGGAGAACCCAAGCTAAATTCCACTTAGGAATTAATCTAAGAGTTCTGGGTCTATTTATCGAAAAGTTTCTAACCAACTTCGATAAAGAGACATTAGATCCAATTTGTAAACTATCATGATGTGCATAGGTATCAGATAACATAGATCTATAACCCTTTATAGTAACAGGCTGCAGTTTGATTTCGTCAAACAAGTATACTAGAAAGTTTGCAATGTCTGGTATAGAGGGATCGAATATATCTACAGAATGATCCCTACACCAACGACGAAAAACCTTCCACTTAGCCGCATAGTTTAGCGAAGAGGAGGTCCTCCTACAGTTAGAAATCGCGTCCACTGCTCGTCCTGTAAAGTGCTTGCCATGCAAGAAGGACCGCACAACGGAAAAACGTGAAGGTTGAGACCTTGCGGGTTGTGATGGAGTTGGCGCGATTTCCCCTGCGAAAGAAGATCCTCCCGTGGAGGAAGCTTCCGCGGTAGGTCCCACAACAGACACCTGAGTAGATTTATCCACGGTCTCTGTGGCGACAGAGATGCTACCAACAGAATCTTGCATTGAGATTGTTTTATCTTTAGCAATACTTGTTGAATTAATGGCGCTGGAGGATACGCATATCCTATCATTCCGTCCCAAGGGATCGACAGAGCGTCTACTGCAAAAGCTCTTGGATCCGGACACGGAGACACATACGTCTGCAACTGATTGTTGAGATGTGTCGCAAATAAGTCTATCATTGGCCGTTCCCATTGGTAGCAAATCTGATTGAATACTTGTTTGTTGAGAGTCCACTCCGACGGCAACAAGCGACCCTTTCGTGAAAGGGAGTCTGCTAGCACATTCAGACGACCCGGTATGTGACGGACCGAAAGAAGAACGTGATGTTCTAACGCAAACAGAAGGATTCTTTCCGTTAGATTGAACAACGGAACTGAATGAGTGCCTCCCTGATTCCGTATATACGCCACTACTGTCGTATTGTCGGATAGGATTTGGACATGAGCATCGTGAATAATGTTCATCCAGTGACGTAACGCAAGCCAAATTGACATCATTTCCTTGATGTTTATGTGCTTGCACAGGAATTGCGGATCCCAAAGACCCTGGCATCTCGAATCCGTTGGGATTAATGATGCACCCCAACCTGTTTGACTGGCATCCGTCATAACGGTAAAACTCGGATCCGGCAACTGCAGCGGAACTCCTTGAGTTAACCACTGAATGTTTGCCCAAGTCTGTATCTCTTGTTTCACTTGATCTGACAAGAGAACGTCTACATCGAGCGAATGAATTTTCACACTCCAATTCTGAGTCAGGAAAATTTGAAGAGGACGTGTGCGTAACCGCCCCATCGGAATGAGATCCGCGGCGGCTCCGCACAGACCTATCAGTCTCATAAATTCTCTCGCCGTGACTTTGTCTGCGTGCAGACAATAGCGAGCGTAACAACTGACTAATTTCGCTCTGGTTAACGGCAGACGAACGAGATTGTTGTGCGTCTCGAAACTCATTCCCAGATGAGTGAATGACTTGGACGGCACCAGATCCGACTTCTCCTCGTTTACTATAAAACCGAGACGTCGGAGCAATAGAAGAAGATTCTGAACATCGTTCTGAAGCGTTAACTCGTTGCCGTACCTCTGAAGAATGTCGTCCAGGTAGGCCGACGTTACCGCAGACGAATGAGCTTGGAAGTAGATCATTACCGAGTTCATTACCCGAGTGAAAGCCCAGGGTGCTAGATTCAATCCGAAGCACATCGCCCAGAATTGATACACCACTCCTAGGACTGCGAAGCGTAGATACTTTCGGAATGTCGGATGTACCATGACGTGAAAGTACGCATCTTTGAGATCTATGCTCGTTGCATAATCATTCACCCGAATACTCGCTCTGACCGATCGAATCGTCTCCATATAAAACTTCGGAGCGACGATCAGCTTGTTTATCCAGCTCAAATCTATGACTGGACGGAACGAGCCGTCTGGTTTTTCGGAACCAGAAACAGATGGCTGTAGAATCCCGGAGATTCCTGGTTTTCTACGACCTCTACCGCGTTCTTCATTAAAAGAGACTGCACCTCTGATAACAGAGCGTCTCTTTTCTGCGGATTTGACGGAAGATGAGTCCACTTTGGACTTCGAGTTAATGGAGGCTTTCGTTTGAAGGATATCTTTAGACCTTCCGAAGTCACTCCTCTCACCCAAGGGTCGTCCGTAATCGACGCCCATTCTTGTGAAAAGCTCGACAACCTTCCGCCAACCGGAACGCGATAGAGGTTTAAGCCATCACCTCCTGGACCTGCGAGGCCTGCGGTAGGAGAAACCACGTCTTCCACGACCCGCACCTCGCCTCGTCGACCTCGGGGCGTCCGACCGATTGTCCCGGCCTGAAGGACGTCCCGAACGAGAGTCGCTATCCTGACGGTCTCTCGAATAAGACCAAGAGGACGCACCGGAACCTCTATAGGAACCTCTCTTGGGCGCATTAGACCCAGAAGTGCCTGTCTTATTCGTGTCTGCTGTATCCGACTTCTTAGGAGCAGATCTGAACAACAGAGAATCATTAGCTTTCTTTTTAATTTTATCATAAATAGCGGAAAGCTTGCCGTCAAAGAGAAGTTCTCCTGAGACCGAAGCGACTCTAAGAGAGTTCTTCACCTTAGAATCCACTAGTGTGGATGTAGCTAGGGCTGCGTCACGTCTAACCAACTCCAGATTTGCCACTGAAAGGGCGGAGTTACACGTGGAATAAGCTACTGCCCTTGAAAGAAGTCTTAAAGAGGATTGTATATCCTGAAACTCTTTCCCCTGAAGGCGCAATGATAACGCCTTAGTAAGGTGATCTGCGTAAGATAAGGCATCTAAATTGGCTCTGTTAGACGCAATAGCTGTTTCCAACACAGCGGTTGGAATAGAAGCTGACGACGGTAATGATAGCTCTAAGTCTTTCGCCTCGTCGTCCATACGCAGAGGAACTCTCGGTATACCCTGTCCTGCCGTATCGAATTTATTCCTTGCATTAATGAAAGGCAGGTTGAGAGTATTAGCGGACAAGAAACCTGCTTTCCCCGTCCTGGAAGCAAGTTTAAATATAGCGTCGTTCAATAATTCAAATGTTCTTGCAACATTATTGGACTGCGACGGAAACTCGGGAGCGATGTCCCTGAACCGCTCAAAAAATTCAGAGTCCAATGACGCTATAATTCTCTTGTCCGGAAGCGCAGCAGTCTGGCCCGACGGAACAACTTGAGGGAGAAAGTGCCAGATGAAGTCGACGGCAGCTTTATGTTGTTCCGAAAGGGATAGCTCCAAGTCATCCGTATCCCTTTCACCATCCGGTCGGACCTCATGATGTTCCCGGTCGTCCGCCCCCGATGCTTCGGCGGAGCGTACCGACCCAGCGCCGTCGGATAATTCAAGATCCGACACCGTTTCTGTCGGCTGCTGGGATGCTGCGATAAGCTGTGCTATCTGCACAAGAATGTCCGGCGTCGAGACCTGCGGAGGCGCAGTCTTTCGCTGCTTCGCCGAGGGCAGCTCCGCATCAGATGGCTCCCGCATACTTTTCCTATGCGAACGTCCAGAGTCCATCGGTCTCGAATCCCTGGCTGCCGGATGATGTGACCTGGTCGCCGAAGAATCCTTCATCGGCGAAGCTGGTAATATATCGGCGGTCACGCAGCCAAGGTGCGGTCGTGTGCGCTGACGAGAAGAGGAAGCCTTAACAGTCTCTGCGGACTGCTTATACAACGGAGCGTCCCGAGCGACGGACGTATGCTCCGCTAAAGACACATTTTGTACCACAACATCTGGTCCCAGATGTTGTTGTACGAGAGAGGGGCCTCTCTCGCTCGCGGCCCGGCTGGACCTGGACGAGCTAGGAACCGGACTCAAAGGCTTCCTCCATTCTCGCCTACTATCCGCCGTCACTGGGTGTGCATCTATTATGTTTATAGTGCTCGCATCACCCAAAATTTCCTCTTGGACCGCATCGGACGAACCCGGCTGCCGAACCATTCGGTGAATGGACGCTACACCGGGCGAGCTAGCGGACGACATTTGTCTAATCTCCATGAGCACTTTTGCCGCTAGCTCTGAATTCATTTGTGACGACGGACGCACACTTGAAGAAGATAACATGGAAACATCACCCTGTTCTGGTTCCTCTGAAATAGAAACTGAGAGAGTAGAGTGACCTTGCGAAGAAAGAGCCGGAATCGCTCTTTCTCCAGAAACAACATATCGTGACACATGTTTCCAATGTTTCTCATCCCAATATTCACATATATGACAGGGATTAATGCGAGAACACTGACTACAATTAATACAATGATCATGAAAGTCAGAGGAAGATTTCTTCCTATTACAATTTGAACAATGTCCCTTCATTGTGAAAGAACAACAATAAGTCCTAGTTACTCGCAAAAACCCCTGACACAAAGATACATAATAACATGATCCATTAATAAATGAAAAAACAATTCCAAAACAAAATAATTTTGAAAAAATATTTTTTCAGCGAAGCCCAAGTTGCTGAAAAGTAACGTTGAGCCCCGATGGATCCGATGGCAAAGTGTGGTAAAAAATTTTAAATTTATATTAAATAATTAATGAGACACTTTCGGATAATATAAATGTATCTTATAGTGAGATAAACTACAGCAAAGGCAAACAGCCCCCCCTCAAAAAAGGCTGTTGCCAATGAAAACAAACAGTGTAAAAACACCAGAAAACATGACTCCAGGCACTGAAAAAACTGGCCCGGAATCAGTCATCAATTACACTCTATCTGATGCAAAACAGAGACTCCCAGGGGAGAATCTGTAGAACATCAGATGGAAGATGCAGAACACAAACGTTATACACCCATGGGTGAAAACGTAACTATGGGGAAAATAACAGAAAACATTCTGTAACCAAGCAACTCTCCCAGGAAATTTTAGAAATGAAATTTCTCAAAAATATGCCAAAAGCATGGGAGAATTGCAAGGGGGGACTTTAGAAGGTTAGGGAAGAGGAAACACTGAATAAGCAGTGCAACAATTAGCAAGAATGACAACAAGAGGCCCATGCCTCGAAAATAGGCAACTTAACATAATTTCATCAAAAAATTTTAAGTACAGCCCTGATTATTTTTTGTCACTTCTTTTTCCTCTCCTCCTTCTATCCTCCTTAGAATCACATTTTCTCCAAAAATTACGTGTCTGGCATCCTTTAAACTGAGATTTACAAGCACAAAGATCAGTGAGATGTTGACTGATGAAGGGCCAAACAGAGAATGATAATTGGCGCCAATTTCGGGACGTCTGCGTCACTGCGCATGCGCAGTGGAGGCGTAGTATGGAGGTCCTTTAGGACATGATTTCTTTTTGTTTTGGATGCAAATTTTGGGGATTGGGGGGCAAAATTTGTGTTTGGCCCTGGTTTTGTTAGAGTTAGCACCAGCTAAGTCTGGGTCATTGGTACAGTATAAAAATACTGATTTTCTAATGACAAAAGTGGTTCCATTGGAACCACCGGGAGCAAAATCAAAATTCCAAAACCTTCATGCACATCTAGAGATGTTACCTGAACACATTAGCATAGTTTAAGCATTTTGAATTAAATACCCAGGAAGCCTTTCGATGAAAACTGATTTTCTAACGATAAAAGTGGTTCCACTGGAACCACCTGGGGTCAAATCAAAATTCCAAAACCTTCATGCACATCTAAAGTTGCTACCTGAACACATTAGCATAGTTTAAACGTTTCGAATTGAATACCCTAGGAGCCTTTCAGGGTGTGACGTACGGACGGACGGAGATCACGACTCTATCCCTGCATTTTTGAAAATGCAGGGATAATTATTCTAAGACAAAAATGGGAAAAACTCTGGCAAAAAAAAATTCCGATCAAAACTATAGTCGCTGGAGAACAGGCTCCCATGGTAGTGAACATCCATACCAAGTTTCAATGGAATTCAAACAATAAACATCCGAGAAAATCTCCGGACAAAATTCAGGCATTCTAAGATGAAAAGGGTCATAACTCTGGCAAAAAAATTCTGATCAAAACTATAAGCATTGGTGCACAGGTTCCCTTGGTAATAAACATCCATACCAAGTTTCAAAGGAATCGACCCATAAACATCTGAGAAAATCTCCTGACACAATTCTAGCATTCTAAGACATGTGAAGAAGGGGTATAACTCTGGCAAAAATAGTCCAACCAGAACTACAATCGCAGGCGCACGGGTTCTCATGGTGGTGAACATTCATTCCAAATTTTGATGACAAGATGGACAGACAGACAAGGTGGATCCAGTATATCCCCCACAACTCGATGTGAGGGGTATAAAAAGCATACATGTACATATGTAATGTAAAGTAAGCAATCTAAACACTGAAAACTTGGAATGCGTGGATTTTTTGCACAACAAAAACCAAAAATTGGCATGCTGTAATTATGCAACACAATAAAATATTTAATTGGAGGGGAGGGCTGACGGGCAGTCATTCAATCCATCTGTCTGCTAGAACAAGCTAGTTTGTTGGAGTTTCCATCCAAGAAACAGCAATGTAAAAATACATCTAAGGCTGCACAGAGATCTTTGCCATCAAAAGTTCATATTCTTTGTTTGTTTTATGTTTAGGCCTCATAATCTACACTATAGCATGGGTGTTGGTGTATTTCAGCTCTTGAGTACAAAAAGACTTTGCAAAGCCTTGTTGCACTCAAGGGAGAAATTTATCAATTTTATTAACTTGGATATATCGGACATAAACCATTCAGTTTTTATTTTTTTAAATTTGAATTGGTTATAAAAAGAAAGCATATGGCAGCCAAACATGACCATACAGGAGGACCTGTGAAACAGATTCTTAACTTTCTTAGGCTATTTCACAGCTCCTGAGAAATAGCCAATCGCCTATTCCACAGGACAGGCGAAATAGATGCCAACACCTAATTTGCATTTTCTCTGCCTTTGAATTATACACAATGACGGAAAGCTATTTTTAAAAAGGTTTACTTAGTTCGTGTAATTCATTCATTAGATTCTTGTTATATAGTCCCATATTAAACTGAGATTGATATATCGTTAGTGGATAATTATTTTGAGTTTGATATTTTTCTGCATTTTCTGACTGGTCTGACTCATTTGCACTGAGTGACCGTTGTTTACATCTTTGTTACACTAATATATTGTACATATAGCTGTTAATTGTTTAACTAGGTCAAGGACCTTGTTTATTTGAACTATGACAGAATCACCTAGAAACTGATAGAACATTGTAGAATTTTCATCTTCTGGAACATTCAATCTGGTTACCATATAAAGGTTTGTCAACAGAATTCAAAAACTCATTTTTAGAAAGCCATTTCAGAGGAACTTATTTTCACAGCAGTTGTTTCCATTGCAAATTGTTGTTGTTCTGGGACAGTGCATTTATTGTGGAAACGGAGCTTCTTTGTGAGTTTGGAAGATTGATTCCAAAAGAGAATTTTGAAGAGAATTTGTTCATCTTGGAAAAGAGAATTTATACTTTCTGTGAAACAGAATATTATTATTTTGTGAAAAGCCAGGATTCTACTGGATTATTTGGAAATTACCTGTGGTGCCAATACTTCTTGGATTTTTACTCCATTTGAATTTTGCGGAGGATTTTATTATATTTTATTGGAGAGTGCTGAAATTTCTAAGTGAAAGTTTTATTACAAATCTATGGGACACTGTTTCTGAAGAGACATTCTTGGATTTAATACTACCAGCTGGTAACTTTCTTCACAAGATTCCTCACCACGGGATTACTGGATTCTGTCAAACTGTACTTTGGACTAATTCAATAATTGATAAGTACCACTGTTTTTATTTTCTGTAAACCAATTAGTGTAAAAGATCTTTGTATCGTTTTTTTTCTTTGTTATATTAATTTTTTTAAAATTAAATTTCAGAATAATAGTTAAATTCATAGTTATTGTAGCTGATTCTCCGATTTCTTTCTGTTACCAATATCAATAACATTTCCATACTGTAACAGAAATTGGGGGCTTGTTGCCGAGATTGAAAATTGGATAACGAGAAAGCTTTATTTGCATATTGCAATTATTATTTTGGCTCAGTTTCAAAACATTTAAACTTTCTTAGAAAATTTCAGTATTATTATTTATATAATCTGAGAACCAGCAAACCTTTTCATCATGGTATTTATTGTAACAGAATTTATTTCTGAATTTGAAAGCTCTGCTAGTTTGGCCCTTTTAGAATCTCTGAAGAAGGAGGATTTATTCCAACTTGCTCATTATCTAAAATTACCTGCCACCCCTAGCCTGAACAAACATAAACTTAAACAGCTCATTGTTAATCATCATATTGAGGAGGGTCTTTTACCTCAGTCTGGGGCACCTGTCTTCTGAGCCACAACCTACTGATGCCCTTGAAATCAAAAAGTTAGAATTGGAACTAAAGAGATTAGAAATGCAACAAGAAACGAAAAGGCAGGAAAATGAAATGAAATTAAAAGAATGAGAAGCTCAAAAAGAAAGGGAACAAATTCAGGTTCAAAAAGAAAGGGAACAAATTCAAGCCCAAAAAAGAAAAAGAAATTAAATTAAAAGAAATTGAAGCTCAAAAAGAAAGGGAACAAATTCAGGTTCAAAAAGAAAAAGAGGAAAGGGAATTAAAATTTAGGGAAATTGAAATTCAGGCCTAAAAGGAAATAAAAATAAAAGAATTGGAATCTCAAAGTCAAGGCTCAAATGTAATTTCGCCAAGTAAATTTGATGCAACTAAACATGTTAGGCTAGTTCCCCCTTCCAAGAGAAAGAAGTGGATAAATAATTTTTACATTTTGAAAAAGTGGCAACAAGTTTGGAGTGGCCAAGGGATGACTGGACTTTGCTGTTGCAAAGTGTTTTGAAAGGGAAGGCCCAAAAAATCTATTCCGCTCTATCTTCTAAGCAAGTGATAATTATGACGCTGTTAAAGAGGCTATATTTAAGGCCTATGAACTTGTTCCAGAGGCCTATAGGCAGAAATTCAGAAATTATTATAAAAACGAAAATCAAACTCATGTGGAATTTGCCAGAGAACAGCAAAATTTATTTGACAGGTGGTGCCATTCCAAAAAAATAGGGAAAGATTTCTCTAAATTAAAAGAAATGATGCTGATTGAAGAGTTTAAAGGAAAGATACATTCAGATATATAGGCCCACCTGGATGAACAAAAAGTTGACACATTACACAGAGCTGCAGTACTAGCAGATGACTATGCCTTAACTCATAAAATGAGTCGTAACTCTACAAAATTTTGGCTTCACAAGAATTCTTTCCAAAGTGGACCTAGACCAACTTCAGATAAAACTCATCCTTCCAAACCTCCAAACTTTTCACTGCCCAAATTTAATAAGAAATTTGGTGAAAACAAAACCTCTAATACCAGCCCTACACCATTACAACCCAACAGTTCAACTAAAACTTGTAATTACTGTAAGAAATCAGGGCATTTATTATCTGATTGCTGGCTGTTAAAAAGGAAAAATGAGTCCTCTACGTCACAGAATGCACTAGCATGTGCTCCATGCCCTGAAAATTATGTAATAAAGCAAGATGCTTTAGAAAATTATAAGCCATTTATTTTTTCTGAAGGCTTTGTTTCCCTTGAGGAGGATAAGCACTGTTCCTTACCAATAAAAATACTGAGAGACACAGGGGCTACTCAGTCTTTAATGTTACAAGGCATTTTGCCATTCTCTGAAGAAAGTGCTACAGGAGCACAAGTTTTAGTATCGGGTATTGAGTCAAATTCTTTAAATGTCCCACTTCATAAAGTAAATTTAAAAAGTAGTTTAGTAAATGGGACTGTGACAGTAGGAATCAGACCTACTCTACATGTACCTGCAAAAGGTATTTCTTTATTATTGGGAAATGACTTAGCTGGTGACAAAGTCACTGTAGAACCTCAAGTGGTGGATAAGCCAATCACAGATGAAAGTATTATTAATTTGAAGGAATGTTTTCCTTTTGCCTTCCAACATGTGCTGTGACTCGGTCCATGGCAAAGAAAGCTGAGGTTGCTAACAACCTCAATTGTGATTTGAAAAGCAAAGCTGAGGATAAGAACAGTCACATAATTACGGATTCTAAAGATATTGATTTGTCTCAGACATTTTTGAGTCAGTGTGATGAGTCCTCCAGAAATTGTAAAGAGGCCACTACACCTGAGAGTGATAGGGGAACCTCCTTGAATGTCATTTCCCGGACTTCTTTAATTCAGGAACAGGAAAGTGATCGTGACCTTGCCGAGCCATGTGAAAGGGCTCTAACAGAGGTAGAAGCCCAAAATTCCCCTGTCTGTTATTTAAAATGAAAGTGTCAATGACACTGTAGCTCAACTTGACAAACTTGAACTTGGTAAGTTATAAATGAAATGGCAAAATTGAAGATCATTGGGACCAATGTCAGTTTTTTTGCCAGTGGCAACATTTTTGGACAGAAACCGAAGAAAATCGATAGCTCCCATCTTGAGGCCTCCCCAAACAAGCATGCCAGGTTTCAAAGCAATCCGATCATATATGTGCCCTGTAGGGTGTACAAAAGGGAAATATTGTGGTCTGACTAGACTAAATTCTAAGAACGTTGGCCGTGGCAACATTTTTTGATGGAAATTGAAGAAAATCAACAGCTCCCATCTAGAGGCCACCCCAAACAAGCATGCCAGGTTTCAAAGCAATCCGATCATAAATGTACCCTGTAGGGTGTGCCAAAGGGAAATATTGAGTCTTCTGACTAAACTAAGTTCTAAGAACGTTGGCCGCGGCAACATTTTTTGCCGGAAATTGAAGAAAATCGATAGCTCCCATCTAGAGGTCACCCTAAATAAGCATACCAGGTTTCAAAGCAATCAAATCATAAATGTGCCCTGTAGGGTGTGCCAAAGGGAAATATTGTGGTTTGACTAAACTAAGTTCTAAGAACGTTGGCCGCGGCAATATTTTTTGACAGAAATTGAAGAAAATCGATAGCTCCCATCTAGAGGCCACCCCAAACAAGCATGCCAGGTTTCAAAGCAATCCGATCATAAATGTACCCTGTAGGGTGTGCCAAAGGGAAATATTGAGTCTTCGGACTAAACTAAGTTCTAAGAACGTTGGCCGCGGCAACATTTTTTGACAGAAATTGAAGAAAATCGATAGCTCCCATCTAGAGGTCTCCCCAAACAAACATACCAGGTTTCAAAGCAATCTGATTGTAAATGTACCCTGTAGGGTGTGCCAAAGGGAAATATTGAGGTCTGACTAAACTAAGTTCTACGAACGTTGGCCGTGGCAACATTTTTTGACGGAAATTGAAGAATATCGATAGCTCCCATCTAGAGGTCACCCTAAATAAGCGTATCAGGTTTCAAAGCAATCAAATCATAAATGTGCCCTGTAGGGTGTGCCAAAGGGAAATATTGTGGATTGACTAAACTAAGTTCTAAGAACGTTGGCCGCGGCAACATTTTTTAACGGAAATTGAAGAAAATCGATAGCTCCCATCTAGAGGTCACCCCAAACAAGCATAAGAAGTTTCAAAGTAATCTGATCATAAATGCGACCTGTGAGGTGTGCCAAAGGAAATTGTGGACGTACATACTAACGTACTAACATACTAACGTACGTATGTACGTACGCCGACGGACGAGAAGTGATGGCAATAGCTCAGCTTGACTTTGTCAAGTTGAGCTAAAAATCTGATGTACTCATGAGGAAATGGCGACTAATAGTGATTGGGAGGTTATTTACAAAATAGTTGTGAAAAAATAAGCCTGGCTCATGAAAATCCAATGGATGGACATTTGGGAGTTTGGAAAACCTACTCTCGTATTCAACAGTGTTTTTACTGGCCCAAGCTTCAACAGGATGTTGTCGAATTTTGTAAAACCTGCCACACCTGTCAAATTGTAGGAAAACCCAACCAGAAGATTCCTCCTGCTCCCCTTCAACCAATCCCTGCTTTTGAGGAGCCATTTAGTAGAATTATTATCCCTGCATTTTCAAAAATGCGGGGATATTGTCGTGATCTCCATCCGTACGTCCATCCGTCCGTAAGTCACACCCTGAAAGGCTCTTAGGGTATTCAATTCGAAACATTTAAACTATGCTAATGTGTTCAGGTAACATCTCCAGATGTGCATGAAGGTTTCGGAATTTTGATTTTGCCCCCGGTGGTTCCAGTGGAACCACTTTTATCGTTAGAAAATCAGTTTTCATCGAAAGGCTCCTAGGGTATTTAATTCGAAATGCTTAAACTATGCTTATGTGTTCAGGTAACATATCTAGATGTGCATGATGGTTTCGGAATTTTGATTTTGCCGCCGGTGCTTCCAATGGAACCACTTTTATCGTTAGAAAATCAGTTTTCATCGAAAGGCTCTTAGGGTATTTAATTCGAAACGTTTAAACTATGCTAATGTGTTCAGGTAACATCTCTAGATGTGCATGAAGGTTTCGGTATTTAGATTTTGCCCCCGGTGGTTCCAGTGGAACCACTTTTATCGTTAGAAAATCAGTTTTCATCGAAAGGCTCCTAGGGTATTCAATTCAAAATGTTTACGCCATGCAAATGTGTTCAGGTAACATCTCTAAATGCGCATGAAGGTTTCGGAATTTTGATTTGGCCCTAGGTGGTTCAAGTGGAACCACTTTTATTGTTAGAAAATCAGTTTTCATCGAAAGTCTCCTAAGGTATTTAATTTGAAATGTTAAATCTATGCTAATGTGTTCAGGTAACATCTCTAGATGTGCATGAAGGTTTAGGAATTTTGATTTTGCCCCCTGTGGTTCCAGTGGAACCACTTTTATCGTCAGAAAGTTAAAAAATTTATAGTAATTTATATATTTTTTATACTTACCAATGACCCAGACTTAGCTGGTGCTAACTCTAACAAAACCAGGGCCAAACACAAATTTTGCCCCCGAATCCCCAAAATTTGCATCCAAAACAAAAAGAAATCATGTCCTAAAGGACCTCCATACTACGCCTCTACTGCGCATGCGCAGTGACGCAGACGTCCCGAAATTGGTGCCAATTATCATTCTTACTGGCAGTGCCTGGTCAGCGCTATGTACTCAGTGGGGAGGCAAGAGTTCCCAACTCCAGGGAGGGCCATCCCCGTCTGGGTCATTGGTAAGTATAAAAAATATATAAATTACTATAAATTTTTTAACATTTTTATACTGTACCAATGACCCAGACTTAGCTGAATAGTAAACAGGCTGGAGGGCCTAGGACATAGAGGAAAATCCAATAAGCTCAACTATATAGTAAAGAGGTAACCCCTTAAGGAGAAAAGGAGTATTAAGCTTTACATGTATCTTTCTTATTTAATATTAAATTAGAAAGATACACTACCCTTAATAATTGAGCACAATAACATTCATGTTCTCTATTAACATCCAGTATATCCCTTATACTAATTATTTTTAAAGCAAGCCAATAAATAAAGTAGTCCAGAGAATTGAGACTCTTTATAGTCATTTAAAAGTGTCCGAGTATTGTATATTAAAGCCCGTTTGACACTTGACATATACAAATGCTTCACACCGAGCTACACTTTAAAAATAAGACATGAATGAATTTTAACATTAATATTACACTTTAAAACCATCCCGGAAGCGACTCAGAAATACTGACTTGGAGGAGGCATTCCCTTGCTTTTCACTATAAAGCAGGTGACCTAAGGGAACACCCGCCCCCCCCCCCCCCTTCCCCTTGCCCTGGGTCAAATAGCCCAGAGCGAAGAGGGCAGCCGGACGGAGTCACTGCCGGAACAGAAAGCCTGCATAACTATAGTTGCAACTGTTTAGTGGACGACATTCTGAGCAACAGATAACGGACCTAAACAATGCAGGTCTCCAGAAATGGACTCAATATTTCTGAGATAAAAATTCGTAAATGTGGATGGCTGAGACCAATAAGCAGCCTTCATTAAATCTGTAATAGCAACACTATTAGCATAAGCCCAGGAAGTAGAAAGAGCTCTTACTTCATGAGCAGAAATCTTAAGCACAGACTGCTGAGAAGAAGATAGATTTTCATAAGCAGTACGGATAGTTAATTGAATCCATCTAGCAATAGAATGGACCGAAATGTCCTTTCTATTAGGCATCAAAGACAGAAAGAAACGTTTCCGTCCCTTTCTGATAAACTGAGATCTCTGTTTATAGATACGTAACGCTCTAACAGGACAGAGTAAAGGCCTACGCCCGTCTGAAGACGGAAGAGCCTTAATAACAATAGGTTCCGGATATTTATTAGGAGCCTGATTCTTAGCTAAAAAACCCACATTAGTAGTGAAGGTGATAGTGTTCCCAACACTACAATAGTGAGAATCATCCACCAACAGTGCATGAAGCTCACTGACTCTTCTAGCAGAAGAGAAAGCTAAGAGAAAAGCTGTCTTATAAGATAAGAATTTGAAATCTACTGTCCCAAGAGGTTCAAATGGCTTTTCCTTCAATTTAAGAAGAACCCAAGCTAAATTCCACTTAGGAATTAATCTAAGAGTTCTGGGTCTATTTATCGAAAAGTTTCTAACCAACTTAGATAAAGAGACATTAGATCCAATTTGTAAACTATCATGATGTGCATAGGAATCAGATAACATAGATCTATAACCCTTTATAGTAACAGGCTGCAGTTTGATTTCGTCAAACAAGTATACTAGAAAGTTGCAATGTCTGGTATAGAGGGATCGAATATATCTACAGAATGATCCCTACACCAACGACGAAAAACCTTCCACTTAGCCGCATAGTTTAGCGAAGAGGAGGTCCTCCTACAGTTAGAAATCGCGTCCACTGCTCGTCCTGTAAAGTGTTTGCCATGCAAGAAGGACCGCACAACGGAATAACGTGAAGGTTGAGACCTTGCGGGTTGTGATGGAGTTGGCGCGATTTCCCCTGCGAAAGAAGATCCTCCCGTGGAGGAAGCTTTCGCGGTAGGTCCCACAACAGACACCTGAGTAGATTTATCCACGGTCTCTGTGGCGACAGAGATGCTACCAACAGAATCTTGCATTGAGATTGTTTTATCTTTAGCAATACTTGTTGAATTAACGGCGCTGGAGGATACGCATATCCTATCATTCCGTCCCAAGGGATCAACAGAGCGTCTACTGCAAATGCTCTTGGATCCGGACACGGAGACACATACGTCTGCAACTGATTGTTGAGATGTGTCGCAAATAAGTCTATCATTGGCCGTTCCCATTGGTAGCAAATCTGATTGAATACTTGTTTGTTGAGAGTCCACTCCGACGGCAACAAGCGACCCTTTCGTGAAAGGGAGTCTGCTAGCACATTCAGACGACCCGGTATGTGACGGACCGAAAGAAGAACGTGATGTTCTAGCGCAAACAGAAGGATTCTTTCCGTTAGATTGAACAACAGAACTGAATGAGTGCCTCCCTGATTCCGTATATACGCCACTACTGTCATATTGTCGGATAGGATTTGGACATGAGCATTGTGAATAATGTCCATCCAGTGACGTAACGCAAGCCAAATTGACATCATTTCCTTGATGTTTATGTGCTTGCACAGGAATTGCGGATCCCAAAGACCCTGGCATCTCGAATCCGTTGGGATTAATGATGCACCCCAACCAGTTTGACTGGCATCCGTCATAATGGTAAAACTCGGATCCAGCAACTGCAGCGGAACTCCCTGAGTTAACCACTGAATGTTTGCCCAAGTCTGAATCTCTTGTTTCACTTGATCTGACAAGAGAACG
Organism: Pictodentalium vernedei; assembly: GCA_031216915.1. NCBI lineage: Eukaryota > Metazoa > Mollusca > Scaphopoda > Dentaliida > Dentaliidae > Pictodentalium > Pictodentalium vernedei. The sequence continues at coordinate 167,856,323 of CM062295.1, read as the reverse complement.
TCTACATCGAGCGAATGAATTTTCACACTCCAATGCTGAGTCAAGAAAATTTGAAGAGGACGTGTGCGTAACCGCCCCATCGGAATGAGATCTGCGGCGGCTCCGCACAGACCTATCAGTCTCATAAATTCTCTCGCCGTGACTTTGTCTGCGTGCAGACAATAGCGAGCGTAACAACTGACTAATTTCGCTCTGGTTAACGGCAGACGAACGAGATTGTTGTGCGTCTCGAAGCTCATTCCCAGATGAGTGAATGACTTGGACGGCACCAGATCCGACTTCTCCTCGTTTACTATAAAACCGAGACGTCAGAGCGATAGAAGATTCTGAACATCGTTCTGAAGCGTTAACTCGTTGCCATACCTCTGAAGAATGTCGTCCAGGTAGGCCGACGTTACCGCAGACGAATGAGCTCGGAAATAGATCATTACCGAGTTCATTACCCGAGTGAAAGCCCAGGGTGCTAGATTCAATCCGAAGCACATCGCCCGGAATTGATACACCACTCCTAGGACTGCGAAGCGTAGGTACTTTCGGAATGTCGGATGTACCATGACGTGAAAGTACGCATCTTTGAGATCTATGCTTGTTGCATAATCGTTCACCCGAATACTCGCTCTGACCGACCGAATCGTCTCCATATAAAACTTCGGAGCGACAATCAGCTTGTTTATCCAGCTCAAATCTATGACTGGACGGAACGAGCCGTCTGGTTTCGGAACCAGAAACAGATGGCTGTAGAATTCCGGAGATTCCTGGTTTTCTACGACCTCTACCGCGTTCTTCATTAAAAGAGACTGCACCTCTGATAACAGAGCGTCTCTTTTCTGCGGATTTGACGGAAGATGAGTCCACTTTGGACTTCGAGTTAATGGAGGCTTTCGTTTGAAGGATGTCTTTAGACCTTCCGAAGTCACTCCTCTCACCCAAGGGTCGTCCGTAATCGACGCCCATTCTTGTGAAAAGCTCGACAACCTTCCGCCAAACGGTACGCGATAGAGGTTTAAGCCATCACCTCCTGGACCTGCGAGGCCTGCGGTAGGAGAAACCACGTCCTCCACGACCCGCACCTCGCCCCGTCGACCTCGGGGCGTCCGACCGATTGTCCCGGCCTGAAGGACGTCCCGAACGAGAGTCGCTACCCTGACGGTCTCTCGAATAAGACCAAGAGGACGCACCGGAACCTCTATAGGAACCTCTCTTGGGCGCATTAGACCCAGAAGTGCCTGTCTTATTCTTGTCTGCTGTATCCAACTTCTTAGAAGCAGATTTGAACAACAGAGAATCCGAAGCTTTCTTTGTAATTTTATCATAAATAGCAGAAAGCTTGCCGTCAAAGAGAAGTTCTCCTGAGACCGAAGCGACTCTAAGAGAGTTCTTCACCTTAGTACCCACTAGTGTGGATGTAGCTAGGGCTGCGTCACGTCTAACCAATTCCAGATTTGCCACTGAAAGGGCAGAGTTACACGTGGAATAAGCTACTGCCCTTGAAAGAAGTCTTAAAGAGGATTGTATATCCTGAAACTCTTTCCCTTGAAGGCGCAGTGATAACGCCTTAGTAAGGTGATCTGCGTAAGATAAGGCATCTAAATTGGCTCTGTTAGACGCAATAGCTGTTTCCAACACCGCGGTTGGAATAGAAGCTGACGACGGTAATGATAGCTCTAAGTCTTCCGCCTCGTCGTCCATACGCAGAGGAACTCTCGGTATACCCTGTCCTGCCGTATCGAATTTATTCCTTGCATTAATGAAAGGCAGGTTGAGAGTATTAGCGGACAAGAAACCTGCTTTCCCCGTCCTGGAAGCAAGTTTAAATATAGCGTCGTTCAATAATTCAAATGTTCTTGCAACATTATTGGACTGCGACGGAAACTCGGGAGCGATGTCCCTGAACCGCTCAAAAAATTCAGAGTCCAATGACGCTATAATCCTCTTGTCCGGAACCGCAGCAGTCTGGCCCGACGGAACAACTTGAGGGAGAAAGTGCCGGATGAAGTCCACGGCAGCTTTATGTTGTTCCGAAAGGGATAGCTCCAAGTCATCCGTATCCCTTTCACCATCCGGTCGGACCTCATGATGTTCCCGGTCGTCCGCCCCCGATGCTTCGGCGGAGCGTACCGACCCAGCGCCGTCGGATAATTCTCGATCCGACACCGTTCTGTCGGCTGCTGGGATGCTGCGATAAGCTGTGCTATCTGCACAAGAATGTCCGGCGTCGAGACCTGCGGAGGCGCAGTCTTTCACTGCTTCGCCGAGGGCAGCTCCGCATCAGATGGCTCCCGCATACTTTTCCTATGCGAACATCCGGAGTCCATCGGTCTCGAATCCCTGGCTGCCGGATGGTGTGACCTGGTCGCCGAAGAATCCTTGATCGGCGAAGCTGGTAATATATCGGCGGTCACGCAGCCAAGGTGCGGTCGTGTGCGCTGACGAGAAGAGGAAGCCTTAACAGTCTCCGCGGACTGCTTATACAACGGAGCGTCCCGAGCGACGGACGTATGCTCCGCTAAAGACAGATGTTGTTGTACGAGAGAGGGGCCTCTCTTGCTCGCGGCCCGGCTGGACCTGGACGAGCTAGGAACCGGACTCAAAGGCTTCCTCCGTTCTCGCTTACTGGGTGTGCATCTATTATGTTTATAGTGCTTGCATCACCCAAAATTTCCTCCTGGACCGCATCGGACAAACCCGGCTGCCGAACCATTCGGTGAATGGACGCTACACCGGGCGAGCTAGCGGACGACATTTGTCTAATCTCCATGAGCACTTTTGCCGCTAGCTCTGAATTCATTTGTGACAACGGACGCACACTTGTAAAAGATAACATGGAAACATCACCCTGTTCTGGTTCCTCTGAAATAGAAACTGAGAGAGTAGAGTGACCTTGCGGAGAAAGAGCCGGCATAGCCCTTTCTCCAGAAACAACATACCGTGACACACGTTTCCAATGTTTCTCATCCCAATATTCACATATAGGACAGGGATTAATGCGAGAACACTGACTACAATTAATACAATGATCATGAAAGTCAGAGGAAGATTTCTTCCTATTACAATTTGAACAATGTCCCTTCATTGTGAAAAGACAACAACAAGTCCTAGTTACTCGCAAAAACCCCTGACACAAAGATACATAATAACATGATCCATTAATAAATGAAAAAACAATTGCAAATCAAAATAATTTTGAAAAAATATTTTTTCAGTGAAGCCCAAGTTGCTGAAAAGTAACATTGAGCCCCGATGGATCCGATGGCAAAGTGTGGTCAAAAATTTTAAATTTATATTAAATAATTAATGAGACACTTACGGATAATATAAATGTATCTTATAGTGAGATAAACTACAGCAAAGGCAAACAGCCCCCCTCAAAAAAGGCTGTTGCCAATGTAAACAAACAGTATAAAACACCAGAAAACATGACTTCAGGCACTGAAAAAACTGGCCCGGAATCAGTCATCAAATTACACTCTATCTGATGCAAAACAGAGACTCCCAGGGGAGAATCTGCAGAACATCAGATGGAAGATGCAGAACACAACGTTATACACCCATGGGTGAAAACGTAACAATGGGGAAAATAACAGAAAACATTCTGTAACCAAGCAACTCTCCCAGGAAATTTTAGAAATGAACTTTCTCAAAAATATGCCAAAAGCATGGGAGAATTGCAAGGGGGGACTTAGAAGGCTAGGGAAGAGGAAACACTGAATAAGCAGTGCAACATTTAGCAAGAATGACAACAAGAGGCCCTTGCCTCGAAAATAGGCAACTTAACATAATTTCATCAAAAAATTTTAAGTACAGCCCTGATTATTTTTTGTCACTTCTTTTTCCTCTCCTCCTTCTATCCTCCTTAGAATCACATTTTCTCCAAAAATTACGTGTCTGGCATCCTTTAAACTGAGATTTACAAGCACAAAGATCAGTGAGATGTTGACTGATGAAGGGCCAAACAGAGAATGATAATTGGCGCCAATTTCGGGACGTCTGCGTCACTGCGCATGCGCAGTAGAGGCATAGTATGGAGGTCCTTTAGGACATGATTTCTTTTTGTTTTGGATGCAAATTTTGGGGATTGGGGGGCAAAATTTGTGTTTGGCCCTGGTTTTGTTAGAGTTAGCACCAGCTAAGTCTGGGTCATTGGTACAGTATAAAAATATCAGTTTTCATCAAAAGGCTCCTAGGGTGTTCAATTTGAAACGTTTAAGCTATGCTAATGTGTTCAGGTAACATCTCTAGATGTGCATGAAGGTTTCAGTATTTTGATTTTGCCCCAGGTGGTTCCAGTGGAACCACATTTAGCGTTAGAAAATCAGTTTTCATCGAAAGTCTCCAAGGGTATTTAGTTCGAAATGCTTAAACTATGCTAATGTGTTCAGGTAAAATCTCTAGATGTGCATGAAGGTTTCGGAATTTGGATTTTGCTCCCGGTGGTTCCAGTGGAACCACTTTTATTGTTAGAAAATCAGTTTTCATCGAAAGGCTCTTAGGGTATTTAATTTGAAACGCTTAAACTATGCTAATGTGTTCAGGTAGCAACTCTAGATGTGCATGAAGGTTTCGGAATTTTGATTCGGCCCCCAGTGGTTCCAGTGGAACCACTTTTATCGTTAGAAAATCAGTTTTCATTGAAAGACTTCTAGGGTATTCAATTTGAAATGTTTAAACTATGCTAATATGTAGAGCTGAAACGGTTACGAATTTTTTGTAACCGGTTAACCAGGAGCTATAATTGGTTAATGACCGGTGAACGGTTATTTTAATAGATCATAAGAAAATTGGGGGAAAACATGACCGGGAGTACAGCGCAGCGAGGCCGCACAAAGTACAACTCACTCGGACGGCTGGAAAATAAAGAAACGATACGATATCGTAATCGTATTATCGTCAGTGAATACACCTACCTCGTGAGCTGCATGTCACTGTATGAACTGATCAACTGTTGTTCAAAACCGTAATCCAGTAAATCCATGGGTCACTTCCAGGAATACCACTGAACAAAGTGACAAACGTACCTAAACATGCCTTATATTCCATATTCATTGGATGAAAAGGGTGTAAAAAAACCTTATTAATCTTCCCCCAGAAATTCATTACGTGTGGTAAAGTAAAAACTATTTTAGAATTTAAACCAAAGTTTCAGACCTTTGTAAAGACTGAAGACGAATACTAATTACACCATACACAAAAGGAAGGAAAAACAGTTGCACAGTACGTTCTTGAGAGTTGAGACGTTTGTCACTCGTCAGTTTTGGCCCTAGGACGTTTCGACCTTGAGACGATTCGGCCGGTGATGTTTCGGCCTTTCCGAGAGCCGAAATGTCCCCGAGTGAACCGAATCAAGCTATGACGCAATAATACTGACTGCAAATAACTTTGAACCGGTCCCTGAAAAATGTGGAATGCTAGTCGGATTATGCGACAGAGTTGCAGAATGACAATGATGCCAGAATCCAAAACTCTTGTCGATTTCTGTCGAATCTTGTCAACTCTCTGCAATAACAATGAAAGGGGTGACATTGAGTTCACCTACAGGCGTACGGCTATGCCCAAAGCAATGCTTGAATTACCTTTTACTGTGCTATTACTAGCGTATTAGATACAGCGACATGAAACTTCAGACAAAAACTTACTTTCTATTAATTTCTGCCTGCAGCGCTCATCATAAGATACAGAACGGTTAACCACGGTTACAAAATTTATAACCAGTCATAATCAAAACCGAACCGTCAACGGTTAACCGGTTAACCGTTTCAGCTCTACTAATATGTTCATGTAACATCTCTAGATGTGCATGACGGTTTCGGAATTTTGAACCACTTTTATCGTTAGAAAGTTAAAAAATTTATAGTAATTTATATATTTTTTATACTTACCAATGACCTAGACTTAGCAGGTGCTAACTCTAAAATATTTAGGACCTAACGCAAATTTTACCCCCCCAATCCCCAAAATTTGCATCTAAAACCGAAAATTACATGTTCTATATGGTCCTCCATACTTTTACTCCACTGCGCATGCGCAGTGTCAAGGAGGTCTCGAAATTGTCGCCAAAAGTCATACTTACAACCAGTGCCTGGTAAGCGTTATGGACTCAGGGGGGAGGTATGAGTTCCCAACTCATGGGAGGGCCATCCCCGTCTGGGTTATTGGTAAGTATAAAAAATATATAAATTACTATAGATTTTTTAACATTTTTATACTGTACCAATGACCCAGACTTAGATGAATAGTAAAAAGGTTGGAAGGTCTAGGACATAAGGAAAATCCAATAGACTCAATTACCTAAAACAGACCTATCCCCTTAAGGAGAAAAGGAGAGATAGTCTTACATGTATCTTTCTTATTTGTAACAAAAAAAAGAACGACACAATACTATTCTGTAATTGAGCACAATAACATCAATGATCTCTATAAACATCAAGTATAACCCTTTATACTAATATTTAAGGAAAGCCAATAAATACGGGAGTCTAGAAAAATGAGACTCTATATACTCATTTAAGTGTTCAAGGATTGTATATTAACGCTCAATTAATCACGTGATATATACGAATGCTTCACACCAATCAACACTTAAAAAATATTACACAGATGAGTAAACATAGGCTTAACCCTAAAATCATCTCGGAACCGACACGGAATTACTAAGTCCAAGGGAGGTATTCCCTTGCTTTACACTATAAAGCAGGTGACCTAAGGGAACACCTGCCCCCCTTTCCCTTGCCCTGGATCAAATACTCCAGAGCAAAGAGGGCAGCAGGACAAAAACATATATAAATTACTATAAATTTTTTAACATTTTTATACTGTACCAATGACCCAGACTTAGCTGAATAGTAAAAAGGTTGGAGGGCCTAGGACATAAGGAAAAACCAATATTTTTTAAAGGAAAGCCAATAAATAAGGTAGTCTAGCGAAATGAGACTCTATATACTCATTTAAAAGTGGTTGAAGAATGTATATTAACGGCCAATTAATCATGTAATATATACAGATACTTCACACCAATCAACACTTAAAAAATATTACACAGATGAGTAAACATAGGCTTTACCCTTTAAAAACATCTCGGAACCGACTCGAAATTACTGACTCCAAGGCAGGTATTCCCTTGCTTTACACAATAAAGCAGGTGACCCAAGGGAACACCCCCCCCCCTTTCCCCATGCCCTGGATCAAATACTCCACAGCAAAGAGGGCAGCAGGTCAGAGTCACTGCCGGAACCGAAAGCCTATACACATATAGTTGCCACTGTTTAGTAGACGACATTCTGAGTAAAAAATAACGGACCTAAACAATGTAGATCTGCAGAAAAGGACTCAATATTCTCAGATACAAAATCGTGAAAATGGAGGGCTAACACCAATGTGCAGCCCTCATTAAATCTGTAATAACAATATTAATAGCTAAAGCCCATGAAGTAGAAGAACTCTTACTTCATGAGCTTAAAACTAAAACCAGACTGCTGACTGAAGATATAATCATAAGCAGAACTGACTGTAGATTGAATCCATCTGACCATAGAATGGACCGAAATGTAGAGGAAGCTTCCACGGCATGTCCCACAACAGACGCCTGAGTAAATTAGTCCACAGTCTTTGTGGAGCTAGAGAAGCTACCAATTTGCATTGAAATAATTATGCTAGAGCAATATCTGCTGAATCAACAGCGCTGGAAGATACGCATATCTTATTATTCCGTCTAACAAGATCGATAGAGCGTTTACTGCAAACGCTCGAAAATCCAAACATAATGACACATACGTCTGTAACTGATTGTTGAGATGCGTCACGATGAAGTCGATCATTGGCCGCTCTTTTTGGTAGCAATCTGTTTGAAAACTTGTTTGTTGAAAGCCGATTCTGGCGGCAACAAACGGCCCCTCCGCGAAGGAAGTCCGCTAATACGTTCAGACGACCCGGAATATGACGGACCGATAGGAGAACTTGATGTTCTAGTAGCAACCGAAAGATTCATTCCGTTAACATGAATAACAGAACGGAATGAGTGCCTCCATAATTCCGAAAATACGCTAATACCGTCGAGTTGTCGGAAAGAATTAGCATATGAACATTCTGAATTACGTTATCCAATAACGTAGCACAAGCCAAAATGACATCATACTTGATGTTTGAGGTGCTTGATAAGGAAGTACGGAATCAAAAGACCCTGGCACTTCAATCCGTTGGGCTCAATGAAACGACCCAACCTGTTTTACTGGCATCCGTCAAGACTGTAAAACTCAGATCCGGCAATTGCAGTTAAGCTCAGAAAACTTGCCCAAGTCTGAATCTCTTATTCACTTGACTTGACAAGATGCCCATATCGAGCGAAAGAATCTTCACCCTCCAATTCTGAATTAAAGAAATTTGGAGAGGACCAATGCGTAACCGCCCCATCGGAATAAAATCGCAGCAGTTCCGCCTAAACGTATCAGTCTCATAAGATCTCTCGCGGAGTCTTTGTCTGAGTGAAGACAATAGTGAGCATAATAACTGAATAATTTCGTTCTGGGTAACGGCAGATGAACGAAAAAGTTGTGCGTTACGAAGCTCATCCCCCGGTGGGTGAAAGACTTGGATGATACCAGATCCGACTTCTCCTCGTTTACTTAAGAAACCGAGACGTCGGAGCAATAGAAGCAGATTCTGCACATAGTTCTGAAGCGTTAACTCATTGCCGTACCTGTATGAATGTCGTCCAGGTAGGCCGACGTTATCGCAGACGAATAAGCTCGGAAATGAGTCATTACAGAGTCCGTTATTCGAGTGAGGGCCCAGGGGGTTAGATTCAGACTGAAGCATATTGCTCGGAACTGATATACGACTCCTATGATAAGGAAGCGAAGATACTTTCTGACGCCTGATGTACCATGACGTGAAAGTATGCATCTTGAGATCTATGCATGTAGCATAATCGTACACCCGAATACTCGCTCTAACCGATCGGGTGGACTCCATATATAAACTTGGAGCCACGATCAGCTTGTTTATCCAGTTCCGAATAATGAGTGAACGGAACGAGCCATTTGGTTTCTGGAACCAGAAAAGGATGGTTGTAGAAAGCTGGAAATTCCTGGATTTCTACGATCTCCATCGCGATCATTCCAGAAGAGACTAGACTTCTGATGGAAGCGAGCCTCTAACCTACTGACTTGGCGGAAGCTGAGTCCATCTTGGACTCTGAGTTAACAGAGGATTTCGTTTGAGGAACAATTTAGTCCTTCCGAAATCACCCCTTGAATCCAAGGGATGTCTGTAATCTATTCCCAAATAATTGAGGAACTCAACAGTCTTCCGCTCACTAGTACATGATAGAGGTTAAAACCATTACCTCCTGGTCCTGCGAGGCTTGCGGAAGGAGAAGCCATGTCCTCCGTGGTCTGCACCTCGCCCCGTCGATCTAGGGACGTCTGACCGGAATTACGGCCCCTATATGAGTCGCTACCCTGACGGTCTCTAGAATAAGACCTACAGGACACATAGGAACCTTTATAGGAACTTCCCTTGGACGTATTCGTCCCAGAAGTGCCTGTCCTACTCTTCTCTGCTGAATCCGACTATATGGAAGCGAATTTTAATAGCAGAGAGTCTAAAGCTTTCTTAGTTAACTGATCACAGACTGCGAAAGGCTTGCCGTCGAAGAAAACTCTCTGGCGACTCCGAGAGAGTTTTTCACCTTACTATCTACACACGTGGATGTAGCCAGGGCCGCGTCATGTCTAACCAACTGCATATTGCCATTAAAGGACAGAGTTTTACGTGAGGCCCTTGAAAGAACTCTTAAGGAGATTGTGCATCCTAGAATTCTTTTTCCTTTGAGACGTAATGATAACGTTCTGGTAAGGTGATCTGCGTACAATGATGCGTCTAAGCTGACCCTGCTAGACGATACTGTTATTTCCAACATCGTGGTTGGAACTGATATAGACCACAGTAAAAAACAATACTAGTTCCTGACCTGGTCGTCTAGATGCAGAGAATTCTCAGAAAGCTCTGTCCTGCCATTTCAAAATATTCGTTGAATTGATGAAAGGCAGATGTAGAGCATATTGCCGATAAGAAACCTGATCTGCCCATTTAGGTAGCAAGTTATATAAATATAGCGTCATTCAACAGATCAAATGTCTGTGAAACATACCTGGACTATGTCGGAAACTGAGGGATGATGTCCCTAAACCGATTAAGAATTCTATATCCAGTGGCGCTATCCGTTTCTTATCCGGCAAAGCAGCATTGTGGTCCGGAGGAACAATGTCCGATGATAATGCCGGATGCACTCTATGGCAATCATGTTGTTCCGAAAAGGGAAAATACAACTCATCCGTATCCCTTTCACCATCCTGTCGGACCACTGAAATTCTTGGTCGTCCGTGCCTGAACCTGCAGCGGAACGTACCAACCCAGCATCGTCGGATAATTCCAGATCTGACAGAGTTACTGTCGTTTGCTAGGATGCTGCGATAATTTGTGCTATCTGCGATAGCATATCCACAACAGAGGCCTGTGGAGCTGCGGTCTTATAGGATATAGCCGCTGGAAGCTCCTTGATCGTTCACTCCTCTAATATGCGAACGTCCGGAGAATGAAGGCCTCGTATCCTTGGCTACCGGATGGCGTGACCTGGTCGCCGTAGTATCCCTAATCGGCAATGTTGGTTGAATATCACAGGTCACATAGCCAAGGTGCGGTCGCGTGTGCTGCCGTGAGGATGAGGAAGCCAAAAGAGCAGTCTCGCCGGACTGTCTATATAACGGAGCATCCCGAGCGGTAGACGTATACTCCGACTGAGGAACGTTTTGTACTACAACATCTGAGCCCAGATGTTGTAATACAAGAGAGGGACCTCTCTCGCTCACAGCCTGGATGGACCTGGATGAGCTAGGAACCAGACTAATAGGCTTCCTCCGTACCATCCTCGTATCCGTCGTCACTGGGTGTGCACATTGTATTTTATAGTGTTCGCATCACCCAAATCTCCTTCCTGGACCACAACGGACGAACCCGGGTGCTGAGCCATTCGGTGAATGGTCGCGACAGGGGGCGAGCTAGCGGGCGCCAATGCCATCTATCGTACTAGGGAACTCCAGGCAACTGGCGTATCTACAAGAGCACTTTTGCCGCTAACTCTTCATTTGACTATGACAACGGAAACACACTTTACGAAGACATCACAGTAACCCTATCTAGTTCATGTTACCCTATGAGACCTGTGGAGTCGCGGTCCTACATGAAATATCTGCTGGAAGCTCCCGAGACATTCATTCCAGCATTTATATAATATGCGAACATCCCAACTGGAAAGGTCTCGTATCCTTGGCTAGCAGATGGAATGACCTGGTCGACGTGTATTCTTTGGTCGGCGAAGCAAGAGCAACAGAGACGTTCAATCCTGCATTTATATAATATGCGAACATCCCCTGGATATCTGTGGTCACATAGCCAAGGTGCGGTCGTGTGTGTTGACGAGGATGAGGAAGCCAATATAACAGCCGCGTCCCTAACTGGAGGAGTGGACGTAAGTTCCGACTAAGCGAACAACATACAACAACATCACAGAGCAGATGTTAATGTAGGGGGCCTCTCTCACTCGCGGTCTGGGGGACCTGGACGAGCTAGCTATCGGACTGACAGGCTTCCTCCGTACTATCCTCGGATCCGTCGTTGCTTGGTGTGCACATCTGAAGTTTTATAGTGCTCGCATCACCCAATCTGCTTCCCTGGACCGCAACGGACTAACCCGGGTGCTGAGCCATTCTATCCTGGTGAATGGTCACGACACCGGGCGGACTAGCGGGCAACAATTAGAGCTGTAGGTTAACCGAAACCGAACCGAGGTTTTTAGTTTTTTTTAAAAACCGAAACCGTCAGCATCCCGTAATCTAAGGTTTTTCGTTTTTTTATTAAATACTCTCTTGCTGCAGAAATTCACAGAATGTGGCCATCCCAGAGTAGTGAGAGTACCCAGACAATGCCAATGGCAGTGTCTGGGTACTCTCACTACTCTGGGAAGGCTACATTCTGTGAATTTCCGACATTCCAGTTTAGTCGTGTTTGCAGCTTTCCTCAAGTTGCGTGTAGGTGTCAGACCTCGAAAATGGCCAAGTACAATAAAAGTTCTGTATATTTAGGTAATTATTATATTGACCTTCCTGATTCTTCATGTATTATAGCTTATTTCGGGCATTCATTGAGTTTCACTCAATTTCACTACCATTCAGTTATGACTCCGAACATAAGAGTTTTATTGAATTTTATTTGGCCTCATGAACAAACCGAAAACCAAACCGAACCGAGGTTTTACTCCACCTGAAAAACCAAAACCGAAACCGAACAAGAAATTTAAAAACCTACAGCTCTAGCAACAATGCCTTCGATAGAACTAGCTAACTCCCGGCAATTGTCGTAATACCTTGAGCACTTCCTGCTAGCACTAATATTGCAACGACAGAGACACAGTAATTGAAGATATCATGGAAACATCACTCTGAGTTCTGAAAAAGAAACTGATAATATATAGTGACCCTACGGAGAGAGGACCACAACAAAATACCGTGACACACGTCTCCAACGTTGTCATATCAATCAACACATACAGAGCAAGAATTACTGCGACTATATTAACTATAAGAAACACAATGAACTTGTGAATTAGAGGAAGATATCCTCGCATTACGACTGAAGAATATTTTTTCAACCAGAAAAAATATACATCGTCATATTACTCGCACTAACTCTTGAAATAAATATACATAATATGTTATAATTCATTATAACATTTCAAAAGAAAATAATTTTTCAAAAAAAAAAATTTTGAAAAAATTTTCAGAAGAGCCCAAGTTCCCAATGGGAACTCTGAGCCCAAAAAAGCCCAAGTGTGGACAAAAATTTGAATCATTTTGAAAAAATTAATGTAACACTTACGGACAATATTAATATATCTTGCTACGAACTAAATTAAGCAGAAGACAAGTAATCATTGTCAGAAGTAACAGTTGTCAACATAAGCAAAAGTGTCAATAAACCGGAAACATGACTCCAGGCACTGAAACAAGCATGGCCCGAAATCAGTTACCAATTTAAACACTATCTGATGCAAAACAGAGGCTTCCAGAGAAGAAACTGTAGAACATCAGATGGAAGATGCAGACCAAAACGCCTAAACACCCCTAGGGTGAGGACGTAAACATGGGGAAAAAACAGAAAACAATTCTGTTTCCAAGCCAAAACTCCCAAGAAATTTTAGTAATAAACATTACAAAAAATAAGCCAAAACAATGGGAGAATAGCTAGAGGGAATAAAGGAAAGGGAAAGAGAAAACACTGATTAAACAATGGAACATTCATAGCAAGAATGACCACAATAAGGTCATGCTACGAAACTTAAAAAATTTATAGTAATTTATATATTTTTTTTTTATACTTACCAATGACCCAGACATAGCTGGTGCTAACTCTTAAAAATATAGGGCCAAACACAAATTTTGCCCCCCAATCCCCAAAATTTGCATCTAAAACCAAAGAAATCATGTCCTGAATGGCCCTCCATACTTCACCTGTACTGCGCATGCGCAGTGTCAAGGACGTCCCGAAATCGGCACCATTAATCATTCTTACCATCAGTGCCTGGTAAGCGCTATGTCCTCAGCGGGGAGGTATGAGTTCCCAACTCCTGGGAGGGCCATCCCCGTCTGGGTCATTGGTAAGTATAAAAAATATATAAATTACTATAAATTTTTTAAGATATTTATACTGTACCAATGACCCAGACATAGCTGAATAGTAAAAAGGCTGGAGGGCCCAGGACATAGAGGAAAATCCAATAAGCTCAACTATATAAAATAGAGTCATCTCCTGGAGGAGAAAAGGAGAATTAGGCTTCACACATATCTTTCTTATTTATGATAAATTAGAAAGACACAATACCTTCTATAATTGAGCATCATAACATCCATATTCTCTATTAACTGGTAAAGTGCTGAGTTTTTTCTGACAACAAATTAAAGCTCATCATATATTGCTCTATTATATTTAATTGGATAGTGCCTTAAAGGCACTATCCAATTAAATGTCAGAAAGGAAGGTATTGTATAAAAAATCTGATTCATATCAGGGACAATAAAGGCTTCCTCAGGCAGAATGTTGCTACAGACAGTTATTGCCTGTCACTTTTAGTAAAGCCCAAAATAGGGCTTCCAGCACTCTACCAGTTAATATCCAGTATAATTCTTATACTAATTGTTTTTAAAGTAAGCCAATAAATAAAGTTAGTCCAGAGAATTGAGACTCTTTATACTCTTTTAAAAGTGTCCGAGGATAGTATAATAATGCCCGTTTGACACGTGACATATTTAAATGCTATACTTTAAAACTATGACATGAATGAATTTTAAAACATAACTTTCACTTAAAAAACCATCCCAGTAACAGCTCAGAATTACTGACTCTGGAGGAGGTATCCCCTTGTTTTCATAATAAAACAGGTGACCCAAGGGAACACCCCCCCCCCCCCCCTTTTTCTTGCCCTGGGTCAAATAGCCCAGAGTGAAGAGGGCAGCAGGACGGAGTCACTGCCGGAACATAAAGCCTACATAGCTATAGTTGCAATTGTTAAGTGATCGACATTCTGAGCAGCCGATAATGGACCTAAATAATGCAGGCCTTCAGAAATGGACTCGATATTTCTGAGATAAAAATTTGTGAATGTAGATGGCTGAGACCAATATGCAGCCTACTTTAAATCTATAATAGCAACACTATTTACGTAAGCCCAAGATGTAGAAGAGCTCTTACTTCATGAGCCGAAATCTTAAGCACAGACTGCTGAGTTAAGGATAGATTATCCTAAGCAGTACCGATAGTTAATTGAATGCATTTCGTAACAGAATGGACCGTAATGACCCTTCTATTAGGCATCAGAGCCAGAAGAAGCTTTACGTCCTTACTGATAAACTGAGATCTGTTAATAAATACATAAAGGTCTATCCGGACAGAGTAAAGGCCTATGCCCGTTCGAAGACGGAAGGACCTTAAAAACAATAGGTTCCGGATATTTATTAGGAGCCTGATTCTCAACCAAAAATACAACATTAGTAGTAAAGGTAATACAGTTTCCGATACTACGAAAGTGAGAATCGTCCACCGATAGTGCATAAAGCTCACTGACTCTTCAGCAGAAGAGAAGACTAAGAGAATTGCTGCCT
The DNA here is from genome assembly GCA_031216915.1 of Pictodentalium vernedei. Lineage (NCBI taxonomy): Eukaryota > Metazoa > Mollusca > Scaphopoda > Dentaliida > Dentaliidae > Pictodentalium > Pictodentalium vernedei. The sequence continues at coordinate 167,841,117 of CM062295.1, read as the reverse complement.
TAAAAGGCCAGAATTTGAAACTACTGACTCAAGAGGTTCAAATGGTTGCTTTAGTTAATAAGAACCCAAGCTAAATTCCGTATAGGAATTAATCTAAGGATTCTAGGTCTATTATCGAAAAGTTTCAAACTAACTTAGATAATGAGACATTAGGCTCAATTGTAAACTATCATGGTGTGCATAGGTATCAGATAACATAGACCTATAACCTTTAAAAGTAACTGGCTGCAGTAGATCTCGTCAAACAAGTATACTAGAAAGTTTGCAATGTCTGGTATGGAGGGATCAAAAATATCAACATAAAGATCTCTACACCAACGACGGAAGACCCTCCACTTTAGCCGCATACTATAGCGAAGAGGAGGTCCTCCTACAGTTAGAAATCGCGTCCACTGCTCGTCCTGTACAATGCTTGCCATGCAAGAAGGACCGCACAACGGAATACGTGAAGGTTGAGACCTTGCGGGTTGTGATGAAGTCGACGCGATTTCCCCAGCGAAAAAAGATCCTCTCGTGGAGAAAGTTTCCGCGGTAAGTCCCACAGCAGACATGTAAGTAAATTTATCCACCGTCTCTGTGGAGACAGAGATGCTACCAACAGAATTGTATTGTGAATGTATAATCCTAGCAATACTTGCTGAATCAATAGCGCTGGAGGATACGCATATCCTATCATCACGTCCTACTAGATCGATAGAGCATTAACTACATATGCTCGGGGATCCGGACACGGTGACACATACGTCTGCAATTGATTGGAGAGTTGTGTCGCAAACAAATTTATCACTGGGCGCTCCCATTGGTAGCAAATCTGATTGAATACCTGTTTGTTGAGAGTCCATTCTGACGGCAACAAACGACCCTTACGTGAAAGAGAGTCTGCTAATACGATCCGACTACCCAGAATATGACGGACCGAAACAGAACTTGGTGTTCTATAACAAACAGAAGGATTCTTTCCGTTAAAATCAATAATGGAATCGAATGAGTGCCTCCCTGGTTCCGGATATACGCAACTACTGTCGTATTATCGGACAGGATTTGGACATGCGTTTCTGAATAATGTTCATCCAATGACGTAGTGTAAGCCAAAATAATATCATTTCTTGGAAGTTAAGTGCTTGCCTAAAAACTGCGGAACCCAAAGACCCTGGCACTTTGAATCCGTTGGGATCAATATTGTGTCCCAACCTGTTTGACTGGCATCCGTCATAATTGAAAGTCGGATCTGGCAACTACAGTGGAACTCTCTGAGTCAACCACCGAATGTTTGCCCACGTCTGAATCTCTTGTTACACTTGACTGACAAGAGAACGTGTATATAGAGCAATTCTAAGATTGCTGAAAGGTTGCCGTCGAAGAGAAGCTTCTCTGAGACCGAAGCGACTCTGAGAGAGTTCTTCACCTTACCATCCATGCATGTGGATGTAGCTAGGGCTGCGTCACGTCTAACCAACTCCAGGTTGCCACTGAAGGGCGGAGTTATACGTGGAAAAACTACTGCCCCTGAAAGAAATCTCATTGAGGATCATATCCTGGAATTCTTTCTCTTGAAGACGTAATGATAACGCCTCAGTAAGGTGGTCTACGTATGATAAAGCGTTTATGTTAAGTCTATTAGACATCATTGTCGTTTCCAACGTCGTGGTTGGAATTGACATAGACGGCGAAAAAGATAATTCCCAGTCTTCAGCCTCGATGTCTTAGACGCAAAGGAACTCTCGGTATGCCCAGTTCTGCCAATAAAAATTTATTTTCCTAGAATTGATAAAAGGCAGAATAGAGCATTGCGGACAAGAAACTAGACTAGCATGTTTGGTAGCAAGCTTATATATAGCATCGTTCAATAATTCGAATGTTCTAATGACATTATTGGACTGCGTCGGCAACTCAGGGACAATGTCCCTGAACCGATCGAAAACTCCGCGTCCAATGATGCTATTAGTCTCTTATCCAGCATCACAGCAATGTAGTCCAACGGAACAACCTCTGGAAGATAATGCCGGAAGAAATGTATGGCAGCTTCTGTTGTTCCGAAAGGGAAAGCTCGAAATCGTCCGAATCCCTTTCGCCATCCTGTCGGACCCTATAAAGTGTTCGGTCGTCCGTACCTGATGCAACAGCGGAGCGCACCGACCCAGCGCCGTCGGATTATTCCTGATCCGACCGAGAATCTGTCGTTTGCTGGGATGCTGCGATAAGCTGTGCTATTTTGGATAGAACGTCCGTCGCTGAGGCCTGTGGAGAAGCGGTCTTACGATGCCTTACCGCTGGAAGCTCTGTGTTCGTTACCCCGTGCATACTTCTATTATGCGAGCGACCGGAGTGTACAGGCCTCGTGTCCCTTGGCTACCGGATGGTGTGACCTGTTCGCCGTGGAATCACTGAATGACGAAGCTGGCCGGATACTCGAGGTCACGTAGCCAATGTGTGGTCGAGTGCGCTGCTGTGAGGATGAGGAAGCATTATCGACAGTCACTCGGACTGTCTATATAACGGAGCGTCCCGAGCGGCGGACATATGCTCCGAATGAGAAATGTCTGTACCACAACATCCGGTCCCATATGTTGTTGTACGAGAGAGGGACCTCTCTCGCTCGCCGCCCGGACGGACCTGGACGAGCTAGGAACTGGACTAACAGGCTTCCTCCGATCTCTCCTCTAATCCGTCGTCACTGGGTGTGTACTAAAGTCTATTATAGTGCTCGCATCACCCAAATCTCCTTCGTAGACCGCAACGGACGAACCCGACTGCCGAACCATTCGATGAATGGACGCTACACCGGGTGAGCTAGCGAATGTCAACTCCGTTGATCCTGCTAAGGACCTCTTAGGCGATTGACGTATTCCATGAGCACTAATTGCCGCTAGCTCTTCATTAACTATGACGACAGAGGCACACTTTTGAAAGACATCTCAGTAATTTTGCGAACAAGAAACCAGACATGCTTGTAAATAGCAAGCATATAAAAAATATATATAGCGTCGTTCAATAAATCGAAAGTTTCTGAGACATTATTGGACTGTATCGGAACTGAGGGACGATGTCCCTGAACCGAACCAAAAATTTCTGTGTCCACCGACGCTATCAGTTTCTTATCCGGCATCGCAGCATTCTGGTCCGACGAAGAAACTCTAGAAGATGAAGTCGGATGACATATACAGCAGCTTATGTTGTTCCGAAAGGGAAAGCTCGAAATCCTCCGAATCCCTTTCGGCATCCCGTCGACCCGATGAAATTTTCGGACGTCCGTACCTGATGCTTCCGCGGAGCGTCCCGACCCAGCGTCGTCGGATATTACATGATGCGACAGAGATTCTGTCGTTGCTGGGATGCTGCGATAAGTTGTGCTATTTGGGATAGCACATCCGTCACCGAGGCCTGTGCAGTAGCGGTCTTACGATGCTTGCCGCTGGAAGCTCCGTGTACGTTGACTCCCGCATACTTTTCTATGCGAACGTCCGGAGTCTCCAGGCCTCGTGTCCCTGGCTATCGGATGGCGTGACCTGGTCGCCGAGGATTCTCTGATTGGCGAAGTTGACTGGATATCCGAGGTCACGTAGCCAAGAGCGGTCGTGTGCGCTACCATGAGGATGAGGAAGCCTTATTGACAGTCTCTCCGGGCTGTCTATCTAATGGAGCGTCCCGAGCGGCGGACGTATGCTCCGAATGCGAAACATTTTGTACCACAACATCTGGGGCCAAATGTTGTTGTACGAGAGAGGGGCCTCTCTCGCTCGCAGTCCGGATGGACCTGGACGTGCTAGGAACCGGACTAAAAGGCTTCCTCCGTTCTCTCCTCTAATCCGCCGTGACTGGGTGTGCATTTGGTTGATTTATAGTGCTCGCATCACCCAAAACTCCTTCTGGACCGCAACGGACGAACCCGGCTGCCAAACCATTCGATGAATGGATGCTACACCGGGCGAGCTAGCGGACGTCAAAGGCTGTCGATCCTACTAGGGACCTCTTAGACAATTGACGTATTTACATGAGCACTTTTCCGCTAGCTCTTCATTAATTGTGACGACGGAGGCACACTTTTGGAAGACATCATGGATACATCACCCTGTTCTTGATCATCTGAAATTGAGATTGATAAACTAGAGTGACCCTGCGGGGAAAGGACCGGAATGGCCATTTCCCCACTAACATACCGTGACACACGCTTCCCATGTTGTCATCGAAATTAACACATACGGAACAGGAGTTAGTGAGAGTACACTGACTACATTTATACAATGATTATGAAAGTCAGAGGAAGATTTCCTCTTATTACAATTGAACAATATCCTTTCAATGTGAAAAGAAAACAAAGTCCTAGTACTTGCACCAACCCCTGACAATCAAAATACATAATAACATGATCCATTAATATAGAAAAAATAATTGAAATCAAAAAATTTTGAAAAAATATTTTTTCAGAAAAGCCCAAGTTTCTGAAAAGTAACGTTGAGCCCCAATGGATCCCAAGCCTAAGTGTGGGCAAAAATTTTAAAAATATTTTTAAAAATTAATGCAACACTTACGAACAATAATAATGTATCTAGTAATGATTAAACTAACATCAAGATATTATTTTCAAGAAATCTCCCCTCACACAGAGGGCTGTTGTCAATGTAAACAAGAAGTGTAAAAACACCAGAAACAAGACTCCAGGCACTGATAACCCTGGCCCGAAATCAGTTACCAATAATACACTATCTGATGCAAAACAGAGACTTCCAGGGAAGAAACTGCAGAACATCAGATGGTAGATGCAGAACACTACGCCTAACCACCCATAAGGTGAAGACGTAAACATGGGGAAAAGAACAGAATTCTTTCTGTTATCTAGCTAAAACTCCCAAGAAATTTTAGTAATAAAATTACAGAAAATATGCCAAAAGCATGGGAGAATAGCTAGGGGGGACTTAAAGGAAAGGGAGAGAGGAAAACACTGAACAAACAGTGTAACTTGATAACAAGAATGACAACAACAGGCTCTTGCCCCGAAAATAGGTAACTTAACATAATTTCATTAAAAAATTTTAAGTTACTGCCCTGATTATTTTCTGTCACTCATTTTTCCTCTCCTCCTTCTATATCCTCCTTAGAATCACCATTTCTCTAATATTTATGTGTCTGGCATCATTTAAACTGAGATTTACAAGCACAAAGATCAGTCAAATGTTAACTGATGAAGGGCCAAACAAAGAATAATTAATGGCGCCAATTTCAGGACGTCCTTGACACTGCGCATGCGCAGTAGAGGTGAAGTATGGAGGGCCATTCAGGACATGATTTCTTTGGTTTTAGATGCAAATTTTGGGGATTGGGGGGCAAAATTTGTGTTTGGCCCTATATTTTTAAGAGTTATCACCAACTATGTCTGGGTCATTGGTACAGTATAAAAATATAGGTAACATGTAACAATTTCATAAAATAATTATAAGTTACAGCCCTGAACATTTGTTTCCACTGTTTTCTCCTCTCCACCTTCTATTTCCACCATATATCCACCATGTCTCTCATAAATATGCGTCTGGCATCTTTAAAACTGAGATTTACAAGCACAAATAACAGTGAAGTGTAACTGTATTGAGGGCCAAACAAAGAATGTCTTTTGGCGGCAGTTTCGAGACCTCCTTGACACTGCGCATGCGCAGTGGAGTAAAAGTATGGAGGACCATATAGGACATGGAATTTTCGGTTTTAGATGCAAATTTTTGGGATTGGAGGGGTGGCCCTAAATATTTTAGAGTTAGCACCAGCTAAGTCTGGGTCATTGGTACAGTATAAAAATATCAGTTTTCATCAAAAGGCTCTTAGGGTATTTAATTCGAAACGTTTAAACTATGCTAATGTGTTCAGGTAACATTTCTAGATCTGCATGAAGGTTTTGGAATTTTGATTTTGCCCCAGGTGGTTCCAGTGGAACCACTTTTATCATTAGAAAATCAGTTTTCTTCGAAAGTCTCCTTGGGTATTAATTCGAAACGTTAAGACTATGCTAAGGTGTTGGTAAGGAAACGCGGGGATACACCATTGTGTACTTTGCACACAAATAACTCGATCTAGTTATTGATTGTGTTGGCCCATTGCCTAGAACAAGATCTGGAAATGAATATCTTCTTACCATCATGCGTGCTTCTACACGATTTCCTGAGGACATTCTTCTAAGAAATTTTAAAACTAAGACTATAGTTCAGGCCTTGATAAAAATTTGTATGACTTTCGGTCTACCCAGGTCAGTGCAATTGGACCAAGGCTCAAATTTTATGTCAAACATTTTTCAGCAGGTGATGTATGAGCTAAAAATTAAGCAGAACACATCAAGTGCCTACCATCACGAAAGTCAAGGAGCTCTTGAACGCTTCCATCAAACACTGAAGACCATGATAAAGGCCTATGGGGAGGATAATGAGAAGGATTGGAATGAAGGAGCACATCCCCTCTTATCTGCAGTCCGTGAGACTGTACAAGAATCTGTGGGGTTCAGCCCTTTTGAATTAGTGTTTGGACACTCAGTGAGGGGTCCACTCACTGCTTTGAAGGAGAAATGGCTCGAGGAAGAGCCACCTGAAATTTCTCTTCTGGACTATGTGTCCACTTTTAAGGCCAGAGAAATGGCAAATAAACATTTACAGAAAGCCCAGAGTCATATGAAGACCTGGTATGATAAAAAGGCAAAATATCGCACCTTTAAACCTGGGGACAAGGTGCTAGTATTATTCCCTTTAAAGGGCAATGCTTTGCAAGCAAGATATTCAGGCCCTTATGTTGTTAAGCACAAGATCAGTGATACTGATTATGTTGTTGAGACTCAAGATAGACTCAAAAATACTCAGCTGTGCCATATAAATATGTTGAAAACATATTATGAGAGAGAACCAAGCTCTCTACCAGTCTCAACAGTCACCCACATGAATGAGGTGGAAACTCCTGTGGAGGATATTCATGAAGGCGGCGAAAATGTACCTCTAAAGTTACGGAACTCAGATGTCCTGAGAGATCTACAAAATAAAACAGATTATTTACTGTCTGACCAAAGAAAAGATTAAGTTGATTTAATTTTCAAATATCAACCCTTATTTCCCGATGTGCCTAGTAAGACATCTGTTATTTTTCATGATGTTGATGTGGGATAGGCAAATCCCATCAAACAGCATTCCTATAGATTGAACCCTTTCAAAGCTCTGAGCATGAGAAAAGAAATACAGTATATGCTGGACAATGATATCATAGAACCTAGCCATAGCAACTGGAGCTCGTCCTGTATACTTGTCCCAAAACCTGATGGGAGTTACCAATTTTGTACGGACTACCATAAAGTGAACAGCCTCACCAAAACAGACAATAATCCAATTCCGAGAATTGATGACTTCATTGACAAACTTGGCCATGCTAAATTTGTGACAAAATTTGACTTGTTAAAGGGTTATTAAGTCCCTTTAACAGAAAAAGCAAAAGAAATATCTGCTTTTCTTACCCCATTTGGGTTGTATCAATATAAAGTTACCCCTTTTGGCATGAAAAACTCTCCGGCAACGTTCCAACGAATGGTTAACCACTTAATTGCAGACCTAGATCACAGTGAAGCTTATATTGATGATGTTATTATACACACAGATACAAATTGGGCTGACCACCTGAAGCACATTCAAGAATTTTTTGACAAAGTGACCCAAGCCAACCTAACTATTAACTTGATAAAATCAGAATTTGGCAAAGCAACTGTAAATTATTTAGGTCATGTTGTGGGTCAGGGGCAGGTGAGGACGATTGTGGCAAAAGTTGATGCCATTGTAAATTTTCCAGTACCAACCTCTAAAAAAGAGCTGATGAGATTCTTAGGCATGGCTGGATATTATAGAAAACTTTGTTTAAATTTATCAGATGTTGTCTCCCCTTTGACCAGTTTATTGAGCAAAAGGGTTAAGTTTGTTTGGACTGAGGAGTACCAGAAATCCTTTAACAGAATAAAAACTTTATTAAATAATTCCCCTATCCTGGCCAGTCCCAATTATGAAAAACCCTTCAAATTATTTATAGATGCAAGTGACAATGGAGCAGGTGGGTATATTGCCCAGGAAGATTCCCAAGGTATCGATCACCCTGTATGTTATTTCTCCAGAAAATTTCTCAAACATCAAAAGAAGTTCTCTACAGTAGAAAAAGAAACTTTGTCTCTAATTTTGGCATTATCCCATTTTAATGTGTATCTAGGAACCACCCAATGCCCAATTACAGTTTACACCGATCATAACCCCTTAACTTTTATCAATAAAATGAAAAACAAGAATCCAAGATTATTGCGGTGGAGTTTAGCCCTTCAAGAATATAATTTAGAGATTAGGCATATTTCGGGAAGAGATAATGTTGTAGCTGACGCTCTTTCCAGAATATCCTAATTTAGAATGATCTGATCGGTCCCCATTCACTTCAAGTGAAAATATATATATATGTTTATTAAAAAAAAAAAAATTGTTAAGATTATCGTGTGTGTATTGTAAACCAGTCAGAGTCTGCTAAAGTTATAAAAAGGTTTTCAGTATCTTCAAACTTTTCTTTTAAGGCGGGGGTGTGTTAAATAGTCCTATATTATATTTAGATTGATATATCCTTAGAGGATAATTATTTTCAGTTTCATATTTTTCTGCATTTTCTGACTGGTCTGACTCATTTGCACTGAGTGACTTTTGTTTACATCTTTGTTACACTAATATATTGTACATATAGCTGTTGATTTTTTAAATAGGTCAAGGACCTTGTTTATTTGAACTATGACAGAATCACCTAGAAACTGATAGAACATTGTAGAGTTTTCATCTTCTGGAACATTCAATCTGGTTACTATATAAAGGTTTGTCAACAGAATTCAAAAACTCATTTTTAGAAAGCCATTTCAGAGGAACTTATTTTCACAACAGTTGTTTCCATTGGAAATTGTTGTTGTTCTGGGACAGTGCATTTATTGTGGAAGCGGTGCTTCTTTGTGAGTTTGGAAGATTGATTCCAAAAGAGAATTTTGAAGAGAATTTGTTTGTCTTGGAAAAGAGAATTTATACTTTCTGTGAAGCAGAATAATATTATTTTCTGAAAAGCCAGGATTCTACTGGATTATTTGGAAATTACCTGTGGCGCCAATACTTCTTGGATTTTTACACCATTTGAATTTTGCAGAGCATTTTATTATATTTTATTGGAGAGTGCTGAAATTTCTAAGAGAAAATTTTATTACAAATCTACGGGACACTGTTTCTGAAGAGACATTCTTGGATTTCATACTACCAGCTGGTAACTTTCTTCACAAGATTCCTCACCACAGGATTCTGTCAAACTGTACTTTGGACTAATTCAATAATTGATAAGTACCACTGTTTTTATTTTCTGTAAACCAATTAGTGTAAAAGATCTTTGTATCGTTTTTTTTTTTTTTGTGTTAATTTTTTTTAAATTAAATTTCAGAATAATAGTTAAATTCATGCAGTTAAAACTAAAAGTCCTGTCCTTAAATGCGCACAAATAGCACATCGATATGCGAGTTAATCTATGCGACATGACCATAGTAAGGCTATCAAATTCTATAAATATGGCCTGTGCACAAGCAATGTTTCAGCCAATATGGACCTCCGGGTAACCCGGAGGTCCATTGGCAGAAACATTGCCCATGTTTGCTATGAGTAATCAGGAGAACTTGCTGTGCTTTGGACGCCATTCGATATGGCAATTGCGCACAATTCCTGTGCACAATTAAGCCTAGATAAGTGCACAGTCCGTGACAGGACTTCTAGTTTTAACTGTACAGTTAAAACTAGAAGTCCTGTCACGAATAGTGCGCTTATCTAGGCTTAAATGCGCGTTGGAATTGCGCGCAATTGCCATATCGAATGGCATCCAAAGCACGGCAGGTTCTCTTGGTTACTCATAGCAAACACATGCAATGTTTCTGCCAATGGACCTCCGGGTTACCCGGAGGTCCATTGGCTGAAACACTGCTCGTGCACAGGCCATATGTACAGAATTTGATAGCTTTACTTGGGCCATAACGCGTACATTAACGCGCATATCAACATGCTATTTGTGCGCATTTCATGACAGGACTTCTAGTTTTAACTGTAATTATTGGTGCTGAGTCTCAGATTTTTTTCTGTTACAAATGTCAATAATATTTCCGTAACAATTCTTTTTCCTCTTCATTCATGGGTTATGGATTGAAATGTGACAGATCGTCCCTCAGATATCATCGTTCCACACTCTCCAAACTGCATAAACGAACCGAATGTTGGTTCATTCCATTCAGAAGCTAAGTGTTGAAAGAGTTTATACAAGAAAATTAATTGCAGGAAATCGGTCTCCTATCTGTCGACCCATTCATCTCCAGTGCGTTCACTCCACCTTTGTCAACTATATTTTGGTCATATTGTATTTTACAAATATTTTAACCACAATTGTAACCGCACAAATGTTCATTTATTTGAAAGAACAAAAGGAGGCTTAAGGAGCTGGTGCCAATGATATCCATATCTGTATGGTTTTCACAGCCATTGTCCAGAGCAAAATACTTCAAATCTGCCATATAGATAATTCATTATTTTTTGCTGCTGTGGTGGATAAAGAGATCAAATCTTGAATGAAACTGGCTTGTCTGTTGAAGAAATGCACAGTTAGCTTATTCTCAAACTAATGAAAAAACTTATTAGAATAAGGACAGGACAGACACTTGAATTCACCGTTATTGTAATATATTTATACAATTTCCCCCCCCCCCCCCCCCCCCCCCCCCCCGCCCATCATTTCTTTCGGCTCCCTTGATTCCTTGAATATTTTATCTCTCCGTTCTGTCTTTTTTCTCAAATTATTCCTCACCACATCCTTCCCATTCCACCCTACGATTTGTAATCCGGCAAATGCAAAAGACATGTTGCAAATAGGCCTGGCACTGATGCCAATGACAATAGTGGTAATTTTAATCCACAGCACTCTAGGATTTTTTGTCTAATCGTAATTATGAGTCCCTTTTTATTCTCATGTAAATCAATTGGGCTGAAACACACAGGTTCAGATTTTGCAACAATACCATTGAGAGCATAGAACGAATGTATGCTATTCTCAGATGTGAAACACCTCCATTTATTCTCGTTGAGTGAGCCTTCATTTTCAAATGGTTGGGTGTATCAAGGAGTGTGTGTGGAGTTTTTTTGTGGGGGTGGGTGGGGAGGGGGGTGTAGACGCAACATCAAGCGGTTTAAACAACTGATTGTTTGATAATGCACCTCATGCAAGCTGTTGAGCTGTTTCGTTTTGCTCTGCAGCCCGAAACCAATTTTTCTGTCAATCGCGGAATTCCTTGAGGACGGAATTGATCTAAACAACTCAGATGCCGACTCGATTAATAAAAAGTAAATTTCCTTATATTCTGAATGTTTTACATTTCAGTGACCAATACAGTTTCTTTAATATTGCATTAACTACATACAAAGTGTTGTATATTCGTCAAATACTACGTATATATTTCACACAGAAGAATGATGTGGTTATGTTTCCCATTTCATGCAACTGATTGGAAAAATCACTTCGTTCATTGAGCTTTGTTTGCAGCAATAAAAATCCAGTTTTAAATATCAGCTGCAAACAAAGCTCAGAAGTTGAGCTAACCAGAGTGGTGACAGAATTTTCGAATTTTTTAAAAAAGCACTTTTTCTGAACATCCAGCCGCCATTTATTTTTGGAGACAAATCTTCTTTTTAAACATTTTAAAAATTTAGGGGGTTATATGATTTTTTTCTTCATTTCTTATGCCATAATGAATGTAGAAATGCATTCATCTTCCTGGAAAATATTTCAGAAAAAATGGTTGGTTATTGCTAGTACTAGTAGCACTAGCAGACTTTTTCAGGAACCAGAGGTATCTGCTGTCAACTCTACGAGTTGATAAAATATGTGTTTCATGTTCTATACATCTCAGCCTTCACTCTGATGTACAATGTGTGTACATTTAACTTGAATATTAGGAATATCAGAGATGGGAATTTCAAAATAAACAAAATTCCATTACTTATATATCAACTTAACTTCCAGGAACCAGGGCAGTGGTGCCTGGTGTCAACTCGACGCGTTGATTTCATACATTTTTCGTGTTCTATACCTCCCAACCTTCATTTTGATGAATAATTTGTGTATATTTAAATTAATTTGAATTTAAGAATATAAAAGGTGGGAATTTCAAAATAAAAAAAAGCATTATTTTTTAGCATCTTAAGGTCAGAAAGTGTGAGTTACAGGTTTCTTGGCCTCAGACTCAGAGTCGGGGCTCCAAAAATCAGCAGTCTTTCCCGGCGTTATAGACACCTTTTTACGTGTTTTCACATCCAGCTTTCGTGTGAACGATCAAGCTTCAAGTGAGATGAATATTTATGCCATCCTGATAAATGTCAATGTTGCCTAGTTCAGAATTTCCTGAAAATACTATCTGCCTTTTGAAATCAAAACTAAATAAAAAAAATATCGATTGTCAAAACACCGGTTGCAGCAAGTGCTTCCAAGGTTCACTGCTTTTCACGGATCAGTTTACACGGAAGTCAACAACTTTGCCCGGAGAATCGGAGAATCGAGGGTATGGCTGGAGAACAAAATTATGGAATGGAATATAAAAATCAAGGGAGATCACTACTAGAGAATACAAACTGAGTTTGTGGAGCAAAATTGGCTATCACTAAAAAATGTAGACCGAGTCGGGAAAAAGTGTGGACAGGAATCTGGGAATTCCAAAGTTGGATAAAAATTGAATGCCGCTATCCTCGTGGACCAAATTCTCAGTACTGTTTTGTTTTTAGGGGGTTATTTTAGAAAAATCGTTTAAAAACTAACTGAAAAGTGGGGACAGAAAGCCGGGTTCAGATGTGTTGTCAGATCTGAACTCAATTAACACCACATGAATCCATTGTAATCCATACGAAAATGAATGCCGAGATAAGATAAATGTATTATTATCCTCACGTGGATGCACAAAAAAATGTGTCACAGTGTCGCTTCGGTTTCAAAGGTAGATCACGACTCCTCTTCGATTCGTCGTGATCTGCCCTTTGAAACTGGAGCTCGACTCTAACATATACCGTATTTAGTAGAGCCACATAATGGTTAATGGTAGTAACCTACATTTATGAAGATACATTTGTAGATAAAATAAAAGAACAAATTGCTATTGAAGTCATACAAGTTTTATTTATTAATAAACTGAATCAAAAAAGAAAGTATAATAAACATTGAGAAGCAATTTTTTAGTATTATCGACTTTAATCCCAGACAAATTATTGTAAATTAAGATTTCGAGTCTAGCTATATGAATATGCCTGGGATAATTCCATGTTCTTACTGTTGCCAGCGTCACGCCAGAACGTCGCAATTCAGACATGGGGTGAAATAAAAAGTCCACACATGTAGTCAAAAGCGTGTATGTCGACCGTTTGCCTCATGGAGGGCAAGACATCGACTGTGCATGGACCTGATAAGTCTCTGGGTGTCACACTGTGGTGCTGCGTTCCACTCCTGCCTTAAAACATTACGTAAATCGCCTGACGTCTGAAGATCAAGAAGCCGTACCCGGCGGCCCAGTTGATCCCAAAGATGCTCGATTGGCGACAAATCTGGCGAAAGTGGGGACCAGGTAATAAGTTCGAAACTCTGCTCCTTAAGAAAGTCACGACATATCCTGGTATTGGGACGTTTCGGCCTCAGGAAGTTTCGGCCTCGAGGCGATTCGGCCTCAAGACGTTTCGGCCCTGGACGTTTCGGCATCCAATATTAACAGTCAGTAGTGAAGGGGATTATCTCATCCGCAGGATAGATAATAGAGGATATTAAGAGGTTTCAATTGGTCAGTATTTTTCAGTTTAACAACCTAATAACCCCTATTAACTAACCTGTCGAATGAGATAATTTCCATCACTATTGACTGTTAATATGGATTAGGGAATTAATTGATTGACAACACACTGTTCGAATAGAACAGAAAGACTTCTTTATTACTGTCTCTAAGTATAATTAATACAACTTAAGCACCAAATAAAAAATGGAAATATTTACATCTCGCACCCAAAATGCCATTATTTACAACAAATGGAAATAATTACATTTCGCACCAAAATGACCGCAATTCCGTTATAAGTGTACGCAGAGATAAGTTATATAAAAACTAGCTATGGCTTTAGATGCTAGGGCACACATCCCCATTCGCACATCTGAACTCAGAGTGCGAGCATCCTGATTATAATCTTAATTATGGAAACACAGGGACTACCAGCACGATTGAAGAGAACGATAGCAGCTCTGGGCGTCTCTTGCCCTATCACCTGGACTATCCAGGAGATAGGTAAGAGCGTTCATCCGAACCTCGAATTCAAGGTTGAAGAAGGGAAAGAATTACCACCCTCCTCGGGGAGAGGTAGTACCTTTGTTGAGAGGACCTCCTCTCGCACTGGTCCTCACTCGAGAAGACTTCGAGGTCCTGAGAAAAGGAAGAAGAGCCCATCCACCAGGCGCCGCGATGCCCGGCGGTTGGAAACATTCCTGAAAAGGAAGAAGGAAGAGAAGGCGGAAGAGAAGACAGAGGAGCCACTACCATTCCCCCTCCAACTCCTGTGAATCCCATCCACTCCCTAGCTGCCTCTCCTTTGAGGAGCAACCTGGAGGATGGCGACGTCATCAGCGAGGCGGAGACGGAAATGGAAACTGGCTGTCTGAAGTCTCCTACTCCAGTCTCTCCCCTCCATCCGGATCAGGAACGGAAAATGATACAAGATATACTTGATATGACGGCAGAAGTAAATAGCTTGCGGGAAGAAGTCAGGAATACCCTAAAGGAGTCAGCTGACAACAACAACAGTACGGTGGCACTCCTAAAACAGCGCACCAGCCACGGCACTCCTGAATCAGCCAGGACTCGACCATTCCATCCTAGTCAGTCCTCCAAAACACCAACAGCCCAACTACACCAACAACCACTACAGTCTCTCCACATCACAGCCACCTCCATCCAAAAAGAAAAACAAGCGACATAAACGGTGCTAAACTGTCAGAGAGGGTCGAGAGGGGCTTGCCCCAAACCGTCCCTGCGCGCCTTCGGAGTCACCAAAGATACCACATCGAGAGTGCTGTATCAACACATACAAACAGTTCATCACTTTTAATCAGAAGCGTCAAACAAAGTATAAAAAGACTTGTAGCAACAGCGACAGACAGCTGTGGCTTTTTGTTTTGTCAAAACAACACTTGCTGGGAAAATCTTGTATTTCATTTATTTCGATGCGTCTTCAACATAGTGGACATACTTTATTTGTGCTCACAAATAATATAAAATATAATTAATTCCTACTTTATTTCATGGATTTTTACGGATAAATTAATATTCGATAAAGGTAAGTTCGTTTTTTTTTTATTCAAAAACAGCTTTTTATGACCATCAACATGACGGAAATCAAGTTCCAAAATATATTTAAAAAATTTAAAAAATCACTAAAACCCGGGACGTTTCGCCCCGATAGACAGGACGTTTCGGCCCGATTGGTGGCCGAAACGTCCAGGCCGAAACGTCCAGGGCCGAAACGTGCCACATTACATCGGGCATTGTCTTGCTGGAATAACTACAATCCGACGTTAGCGCTGAACAATGGGACAACAACAGCGTTAAGAATTGCGTCTCTGTATCGCAGTCATTTCAGATTACCATCGATGAAGATCAACTGCATTCGATGTGCAAGGAATTTCCTGCCCAAACCATTACACTACCCTCCACCGAGACGGTCGCATTCCTGCACGCAAGCATCAGAAAACCGCTCTCCTCGTCGGCGATACATTCTTGCCCTACCATCAGCGCACCGTAGACAAAATCGCGATTCATCACTGAAAAGAACTGTGCGAACACGCTGACGTACTCATTTCATTCTGACGGAACAGTGACGTTGGGTAAGGATTGGTCCATGGTATGGACGCCTACTTCAGGTGACGTGTTCAGCGAGTCTGTTGCGGACTGTTTGTGCACTGGTTCTATTGTTAATTCTACCAGGAATAATTGCTGCTGTCCTCGTCACCGGAAGGAAGCTATTCCGCAAGTGAGACGTCCTGATGTGTCGGTCTTGTGCAAGGGTCGTAACTCTTGGTCGACCTGAACGTGGTCGGTCGGTAGTAGATGCAGTGGTTCTATATCTTCCAATGAGACGGTAAATAGTGGCCACCGTGACTTCGAACTCAGCAGTGAGCTCATCTGGCGGTATCCCTACCTAATGCATATCAACGGCACGCACAACAGCATGTCATTAAACTCTTTGCGCTACTTCTTGTCCACAAACGTGCAACATTAGAACTATTATATTTCGTACTTTATGCTATTTTTTACATTTGTTTCTATTGTACTTTCTTTTTTGACTGAGTATTGTTATGACATTCTTTTTTCATTTTAATATAGCTGAAATATTTATCAATCAGGTAATAATATACAAATTGCAAATAAATAAATAAATAAATAAATAAATAAATAAATAAATAAATAAATAAATAAGTAAATAAATAAATAAATAAATAAATAAATTTTTGCTTGATTCCCGTATTGCTGAGATAATTTTTTCTTGTAGGTTACACATTGAAAAACTACATACTACTTTTTATATTCCATTGAAATATTTACTTCCAAAGCATAGCTTATGACTCATTCCAAGCAATGTTTTGGATGTAAATATATCAAAGAAATATAAAAAGTACTATGTAGTTTTTCAATATTTAACGTACGGGAAAAGGCCTTAATTCCCATGTGTCGCAGGATTACCAGGGTTAAATTGATGTTCAAAATGATGGAGGAAAATTTATGTTCTTATCAGTGCTCAGCCGACAGCCAATGACTGTCGTCTGATCCCCAATTCGAATGTAATCCTTGCCACCTTATTAATGCCCTATCCACTTTGGACTTTTAGGATTCCTGAAGGTGCCTGTGGCTTACAACGCCAAAGGGTGATCAACGATAATTCACTAAAAAGATTATTTATTTACATGTACGAAGAAATAAAATATGAAACAAATTACTCACACAATTATCCATAAGAATACATTGATTACGCGGATAAAAGTTTATTCTTTAGGGTCCTCGACGTCTCCCACAGCTAGCTGTGTTTGCTGGATCAACCTCACTTCATCTCATTTTCTCACGGTTTGTGATACACACAAAGTGTCTATTCACTAATCGTTGCTTCCTCCTTGCAGGTTACTTCACAGTCATACGGGCTTAACACATATAATAGTCTGCTTGTGTGACTCTGTCAGCGTTCTCGCAGTTCAATCACAATTCAATCGGCGTCTACCACAGTTCACGATCACTTTGCGCCTTGCCTGGCTCTTACGGGGTTAAGTTATTCTTCGCCTTCAGATATACACATAACAAAGCTTACATAATATTCTGCAAAGTGTTCTCAACATCACCACTTCTCGTACCGCCTAAAACTATTTGACTCGCGAGCTATTCAAGCGCTTACTCAAGCTCTTAATACGGTTTCTAGACCTCAACGTTACAGCTTTTACTTCTTTGGCTACTCTGCCACTACGGCTCGCAACCGTTAACAAACTACTATCGGATCCTTACAACCCTTACAGGGTTACGACAATACGCGAACTTCCAATCTCGGTGCCTATGACCCTCGACGGCCAAGGCTAAATTCGGAACTTCTCTGAGTGCCCTCAGACCAACTGCCCCTCAAAATTCTGCTTCACTCTTTATACAGTCGGAACGCAAAGTTTAAACATATTAATTCTGATTTAACGAGTGCTTTGTAATTCGACATGGATAGAGATATTAATGCGAATTTTGTTTGAGGTAAATTCTCTTGACATTTCGGAGACAGGATAGATGCGTAATATGGGTGTGTGTCCAGAACGTGCGTGATGCACTGGTTTCCAAAAATTAGATTCTAACTGGCTTTAATTACCCAGATAATGATAACCGGAGAGAATATTGTCTCTCTTAGTACTGATCTGTTATCATATAGCCCGTGTGGCGTTCAACAAGTGCGCCATAATGGACATTAAATTTCACACTTCATTTAAAAGCTCTTGAATTAACGTTAGTTTGACAAATCTGTTTTCAGGGTCCGTCACATACCTATCTTTATGCTTTACATTTAACCCAGGCAGAAATATCATCGAAAATATTTACACTTTTAAACAAGAAAATCGCCACTTTTAGCTATCACCTTGACACCATGGGTTATACATTGCAGAACTGATTCTTAGGTGGTTCTCAGATATCTGATGTTTTTAACCATAAACACTTAGGAGTCATACTGAATAAAATTTAAAATGAAAATTGAATTGAAAATTGAACTGAATTGAACTTCGAGTTTGGGTGGTAACTCCAATCCATGAGTAATACATTATATCATCGGGTCTCAAGTACCCACAAATTTAATGAATTTCGAGATTGGGACCAATGAACTGGATGCTTAAGATCGCTCTCGGCAGAATGCTATTTGATGCTGAACTATTGTGTGAACCTCTGTTGGAGGGAGCTCTCAGAACACTTTCCAGCAGTGTGTCATACATCTCTCAATCTTCTCCCCACCCCGTACCCCAAATCCTAATGTGATATTTGAATTCTACTATTCTCCAAAGGAGGTAGCTTATCGAACACTTTCCAGCACTGTCTCACTTAACTCATATTCTACCCCAACCCGGTACCACACAACTCACATTCTACCTCCTCCTTGCACTCCAAATCCTTATGTGATTTTTTGAATTCTACTATTTTATGATTGTCTGGAAGGTAACTCCGCTCCTTGAATGATAAACTATATCATTGGCCTGTACGTGCCCAGAAATGTACTGAAAAAGTGTATACCGGGGCCGAGTTCGAGGGTTCCGGGTCGATTCGCTCCAAATTCCTTTCGCCCCCGAGTCGTTCACCCCAATTCCCTTCTCCTCGGATCGTTTCACATCCAGAGGTGGGTCGTTTCGCCCCCGAAAATTATATCGGGACAACGACTGATGGTTTTGAGGGGATGAATCAACAACAGGACTAGCAATGATACCATTTATTAAATTTTATTTTTCTCCTTCAATTGTTTACATGTTTATAGATGCATAAACATGACAATATAAAATAACAACTCTGTAACTGATAAAAAGTGGATGTAACATTTAAAGCGAAGTCATGCCCATGGCTGGAAGAGTGCTTTCTTGTGAAAGATCAATTAATATCTTTAACCAGCAGTCGTGTTGCTGCAGGTTAAAGATATTAACTGCTCTATCTTTGATGATTATTAAACTTGCTTCATCTGTAATGAAGCTACATATATCAGATCATTAGTTCCACTTCCTAATTTTATTATTTTTACAGAGAATACGAACAATCAGGTTTAATATTTTTCAGTTACATTTCTTGCTTCTCCGGACACCTCTCAATAAATATTGCTGCATTGTCGTAGAAATCTCGTTGTGGAAATCTGCCCCTCTTCGTCCACGTGGCAGCAATACGCTTCCGTAGTATCTTGTTCTCGTTTCCCTAATCAAACCATCGGCCAGTACACACGATTCTATAGTTGAGACATTCACGTCAGTACTAACAAAAGATTTATTATACATTTTCATTTCCATAACAATTTATACACTCCACACAACAGCTAGCGCAACACAATTTTCTGCCTTCAATTTTTTCCAACTTCTTCAAGCGTTTCCAAAAACGTAAAGTTTCTGCTTATAATTTCACTGTCCAAATAAATGATGAAAATGGAAGAACAGTTCAAAACTATTCAAATAATAAAAAAGATCACATCTGACCGAGGTCGTTTCGCCCTAATCTTGGGGGCGAAACGACTAGACGCGAAACAGCCAGGGGCAAACGGGTATTGGGGCGATACGCCCCGACACCAGTCCGAGTCCGGGATTGGTGTATACGGGAGGGGGGGGGGGGGGGGTAGGAAACAATTTGCAGACACAGATGCCGATTTTTGTTTTTGACCAGTCGGAGGAACCACCCACCCACCCCAAGTAATTTTTTTCCAGTTTTACAATTTTTTTCCGGGGTTATCTGAACCACCCACCCCCACTAAATACATGCTTCTGCATCATCCTTCCCACCATACTGCCCTATAACCAATTTTATCATACAATATTGAGTGATCTACCTTGTACAGTAGGACAGGTTTTGAAAGAACATCCGTTTTATCAGACCAAAGTGGTCTCTTAAGGCAGATGGTCTCCCATAACAAATCAAATATAGAGTAAAGCTGGTATGTCCAGGTGTGTCCATATAAAACATGGTCTCCGAAGACATCGGTCTATTGTTCTATTGTAATTCATTAACACTCTTGAATGTCATACATCAACTTTTTTATCTACAGTTATCTCTCCATGTGTTCAGACATGTTGTAGAAACCAACAATATATATGGTATTCGACAGAGTTCAGAGAGCTTTGTAAAATATCATACAAATTGTTGATTTTTTTGACTGCATGCATGAACCAGCATGGACTGACATGAAGAGAGATAATTGCGGATGAGAAAGTATACTTCAATATCAAAGTGAAGGGTGTTTATGTAGCAAAAAAAATCTCTGTGCAGCCTGGTCATTCTGAGTCATTCCTAAAAGTATTTCAATCTGTGTAAATTTCATGTAACACTCAGGTAGAGGCATTAACCTCTTACCTAACATAGTGGCCACAATAAATGTAATCAAAATAAACCAACAACATTCAAAGTGGATTATATATCCAAATATATCCCACAATAAAGCCACACAAATATGGATAACATTAGAAATGACTCTTCGAGCCAGTTCTAATGTTAGCCATACATGTGTTTATTTCAAGTAACCTTATTGAATACCAATGGTAGAGAATTTTTATTTTTATTTTTGTATTTTACAAAAGAATGTTAGGTAAAGGGTTAAATATCATAAATTACTCAACCCACCAGAACCCATTGCGTTCTCCATTTATATATACAGTGGAACTTCTCTTGAGAGACCACCTTTTTGAGGAACCACCTCTTTTGTGCTAGAGCGTGTTTTATGTGGACAACACAGGACAACATACCATTTCAGCCAGACAAAAGTGGGCTTTCAAGACAGGAGGTCTTGACAGACCACCTGTCTGAAAGACCCCTTTTGTCTGGCAAAAATGTTGGTCTCTCAAGAGAGGTTCCACGTTATGTGTATGCAAAAAGCAATGAGTTTAGTCATTTATGTATTTGTTTATTTTTTTGACGAAGGTTTTGGCTGGGTTGGGGGGAGGGGATTTATTACTTATTTTAAGTCCAGCCCTAGAAGGTCTGGTACATGATTTTGTTGACACCTGTGTTCTCAGATGTATTTGAAATAAATTAGCAGTTCAATCAGGTTCAATGTTTAGTAGTTTCTGTGTTACATACTTCCTACAATGGCAATAAGAGTCAATGGTGTTTTCGTAATAGGTCTGGATACATCATTGTACAGAATTATTCCTGCAGCTGAAATCTGTAACTGTTCCTGACTTCACATAATTGTCTTTGCTCCTCATCTAAGCCAGCCCATCTCACCAGGGTGAACATATTAGAAATTTAATCAAACAGAACACCCTCAAGATAACTTATCCTTAGAGAGCAGTGTTTGATAATTGCAATTAGTGATGCATTTTAACATGCATTATTCAATATGTCATACATTGTATCACTATAAGTCGACTCATAGCTCAGCCGCAATAACAGTTTTATAATCGTATATAACCCATGGTAGGTACCCCCTGATAACTTGAGTGTCCTTTTATTGGTTCTTGAATGATACTTCACTGATTATGGTATACAATTTTGGCCAAAAGTGTCTAAGGAAAAAATTTGCAAGCATCGGAATTTTTTTTTTTGTCCTCCTTGACCACCCACCCACCCCGGCATCAGTGTTTTGCAAATCCCCCCCCCCCCCGATGTATACAGAAATCAATTATTCAAATATCCCCTTAATGCCAAGGTATTGGCGAGATATTTTATTTATATGTCGTATAAACCCATCTTCTTTCGAATTCGTGAAAGAAAATCCATTTTTTTTTCATTTTGTCTCAATTATATCGTAAAAAATGTCTTTCAAACACACTAAAAACTGTATACATAAAGACTATTTGGTCACGTGATTTGTCTCTCTTATTTTAATCGGCGGTGTTGTGAATCTTATATTTTAGGCAAGTCCTTGAAGAAAACTGGTACGAGTTACGCCCATAAACTTCGGTAGTAATTTTGCTTCGTATATTTCTAACGTGTGTTCAAATTTTAATGTTGTACACAAATTATTTATCGAATTATTATCAATTGATGCGCCCGAGGCGAAAATCATCAACAGCCGAGACCGGGAAGGTGTCCACAAAAATGACCACACCAAATAGTGTGTGAAGCTGCTGACGCCGAATCGCCGGAGTTCCAGTCAGGTTGTACACAATGGTTTGGTCCAGTTTCGCCCACAGTGCAATTTCGCCCACAAAATAGTTTTTGTAAAAGTGTAAGCGAAAGTGAACTAAATTAGCTGGGGGGATTAGCGGTAATTACCTGATGTACCTGCAGAAAATGGAGTTGTCCTGTTTTCACATCACTCACTCATAATATTTTTATTTAAATTTTTTTTCAGAAAACACTCTCTGGTCCAAAATAAATTATTTTTAATTAATGTTTGAGTGACAATCAGCATTTATTTAGTTAACTTTACGAAAACAATGAACAATAATGAAAGTATTAATTAATAAATCAAAGAGAAAGTTAAGAAAACAATGAACCCTAATCAATCCAACAGAAATTCTTGATTCAGCAGCACATTTAGTGAAACTTGGTTAATGAAATTATTATTATTATTGTTCTTATATTATTAAGGCTATATCCAAGTAATACTAATATTTTTTAGTCAAACCTATTATATGATATATATTATGCCTATGCAGTTCCGATAATAATCGAATTTCATCCCCAAGAAGTGTTGAACAAAAAATATTAGAGGGTAAATCCCTTTTCTGTAGTTACAACAGGTAGTTACTGCTAATCCCCCAAGCCAATTTAGTTCAAATTCGCCTACACTTTTTACAAAAACTATTTTGTAGGCGAAATTGCACTAGTAGTATATCTCGTATGTTTGGGGCCCCATTTGGATGACTCCGGTGGATGACCCCGGAAGTGACGTCATGTCACGTGACCCTGTGGCGCCATGTTGTGTTGTCATGGTAACCCGCGTGAGCGGCTATGCTGTGACTTCATGTCCATAGTGATACGTCGTGTGACTGCGCATGCGCAGCGCGTGTTAGGGTGATACGTGTTTCTGTCGTCCATTTTGTATACTGGAGGCAGCCATCTTCGTTTCAATGGTAGCACGTGGTTGCTATTTTACCTAAAACCTTCTTATGGGACAGGGGTATGTTTGGAGGGTGTGTTCGACTGAATCGGAGAAAAACTAATAACCACAAACAACCCGTCGAGTTTTGCTATTTCGAATTCTCTCAGAATTCTCTGCTTCTATCTATATATGTAATAGTTTTCGTGATGTCTAAACTTTCTGTTTGTATAAAAATGTATAAAATGTCAACCTTTTTCTTAGAGTTAAATCCTTTTATGAACTCCGACAGAAAAGGAGATAAAACAAACTATACTTTGAGTTATTCAGTGCAATTTGGGAATATTTCTATAATTTGGGGACATCGGTTTGTACCGTTAAGAGTTTGATGGAATTTAGAGGCCTGTGCCAAGTGTTCTGTTTAATTTAGAGTTTGTCTTGTTTATGTGAAAATCCCATTCTACAGTATTAGTAAATGTCAGGCGAAGGTAAGGGTTGGAATCCACGTCTTAGACAATGTGGCTTTTTATGTTTTAGGGGCGTATTAGTGCGATGGCCCGAGCGAAGGTATAGCTAGGAAGTAGTGATAAAAGTCAATATTAATGGATGATAGTTAGTCAATAGTACTGGCACAAGACCACAATGGAACAAGACTGCTGTAGAAGCTAATGATAGGACAGATAGACCATAGACCAGTAGTGGCCTTAGAGCTTTGGAGATGAGATGGAAGCCGTTGGTAAGACTACATTAGACCTCACTGAGGGATTTCTCATGACCTAATATGACAAAAAAGGGATTCTCTAAAAGGTATCCTCGATAGGTATCCTCAAATAATACAATACCAGACCATAGATATCCTCAAATACCCGTATGTGCCTATGTGCTAGGGCACATTGTTGTGTCACATTGTGCCTTTTCACATAAGCACATATGACAAAAAGGGATTCTCCAGTAGGTATCCTCGATAGGTATCCTCAAATAATACAATACCAGGCAATAGGTATTCTCAAATACCCGTATGTGCCTATGTGCAAGGGCACATTGTGTCACGTTGTGCCTTTTCACATAAGCACATATAAGCACATATCGGCACATACAGCATGTGGCTATGAGCTAGGACATATTGTGTCACATTGTGCTTTTTCACATAAGCACATGACAGAAAAGGGATTCTCCAGTAGGTATCCTCGATAGGTATCCTCAAATAATACAATACCAGGCCATAGGTATCCTCAAATACCCGTATGTGCCTATGTGCTAGGGCACATTGTGTCACATTGTGCCTTTTCAAATAAGCACATATAAAATACATATCGACACATCCAGCCTTTGCCTATGTGCTATGGCACATTGTGTCACATTGTGCCTTTTCACATAAGCACATATGACAAAAAGGGTGCCGAAGGCCATATGTTTTTCCAAAAAGGGGCGCCGAAATTGGGGTGCCTGGGGATATTGCCATTGGATATAGTGGTGATGAGAATCAGATTCGACTTCGTTGTAATAAGGGGAGACAACTCTGTACGACGGTTAAGTACAGGTTATGGGAAATGAAGCAATCTGATTGGTTAGTTACAATTTATATAAATGATCTAGATAAATGAAACAACAAGAGTACTCGGAATAGGATCAGAACTGACAAGAACAGACCAGAATAGCTAAATATAGTAATAATAAGCAAAGCTGTTCCAACTGATAGGCTCTTCTACGCTTCTGAAGTATACTCCAGAACACAGGAACATGGTCAGATAGACGAAAACTATTACATATTTAGATCGAACCAGAGAATTCTGAAAAAATTCGAAATAGTAAAACTTGTCGGATTGTTTGTGGTAATTAGATTTTACTCCGATTCAATTGAACACACCCTCCAAACATACCCCCTGTCCTATAAGAAGGTTTTAGGTAACATAACAACCACGTGCTACCAAAGAAACGAAGATGGCGGCCTCCAGCATACAAAATGGACGACGGAAACACGTATCAGCGTAACAACACGCGCTGCGCATGCGCACTCACACCACGTATCACTATGGGGATGACGTCACAACATGGCCGCTCACGCGGGTTACCATCACAACACAACATGGCACCGCTGGGTCACGTGACATGACTTCACTTCCGGGGTCATCGACCGAGGTCGTCCAAATGGGGCCCCAAACATACGAGCTATACTACTTGAACTGTAGGCGAAACTAGACGCCACCAATACATACATGGAAGGTGGACTATTGGTATTTACTTTCTTGCGGTGGTTTTGATTGTTTGGCTTTCGAGTCATTCCATAGTTTGAAGTTAAATAGATGTTTGCTTGGATTTCGATTTTTTAAAAATGAACTCCCACCGCAGTTTAAGAAATTCGATTTCTTGGTAAAACATCTCTCTCTCTCTCTCTCTCTCTCTCTCTCTCTCATGTTCTTTTTCTCGCTCGTCGAGTCCGTAATTAGAAGTTACGGTCGCAATTAGCCATAGCAGCAGAAAAGTTACATTAAACACCAATAAATAAATAAATAAATTGCTTACTCGTGGTGGGGTAACCACGAACCATTGAAATAGTGTTACAGGTTTCAGAGGTAATAGCTGCGTTTAATGCTTCATAATTACCTTGGGAATACAACCATATGCGTCTTTTGAAACAGAAGGGCACTGGCTTTGCAAAATCAACTTCAAGGGAAATTGGACAGTGGAATCGGATCATGTCGGGTACAAACGGATCTAAGACCTCGCATACCTTTACGTTGATTGTTTTACTTACAGCAAATATGTCAATAATTGAAGCAGAGGATTCAATATAGCAGGTTGGCTCATTCACAAGCTGTCTTAAGTCATAATATTGCATAATGTCTGTAAGTGACCCAGGGTTTGTCATTGAAATCACCAGTAATAATCAGATCAGAAGTAGACGTATCTGATGCTTTATCAGTCGAAGAGATGATATCCCATAACTCTTGAGGACTATTTGGAGGACGGTAGAAGGCTCCTAATAGTAGCGATCTACCCCATTTAGTGAACACCTCAGCACACAGACACTCGATACGTGGTAATCTGTCGAAATCCGATGCCATCTTTGACATATATTGCAACACCACCTCGTCTTGATGAACGATTGAAGCGAAGTGGATCCTGAAATCATAGAATTAAGATTCCTGCTGTTGGATCATCATCATACAGCCACGTCTCAGTGAAGACCAAGAAACTTGCCATATCCTCTAACAACAAATTGAAGTTTAAATACCATAAAAACCTCAAATCCCCAAACGAACAAAATATTTTAAACTATAAAAAATATTGTCGAATTTTCAATAAAGTCAAAAAACAATGTAAAGCTATTTATTACAGAGACTCACTGCAGGAACACAAAAGTAATATGCGAAAAACATGGCAATTCTTAAATGAAGCAATTAATAAAGAGAAACGCACTAAACACGCTACCGTCATTTTTCTCGCATGACAATGCAGAAATAAATATCCCGCATAAAATTGCCAATGAAATTCTACGCCAATGTAGGAAAGTCAGCATCCGAAAAAAGACCAAACAAGGCATATACAGATTGCATGAACAACAATTTTCCAAATAACTTTCATCTTAGACCTACAAGTCCTCTAGACGTTAGTTTTGTTGTTAACAAATTAAAATCCAAGTCGACAATGGAATGCGATGGAATTTCAACACGACTCCTAAAACAGACGGTGAACGAAATTTCTGATTCGCTTGCACACATTATCAACATTCCCTCCAGTGAAGGCTCAGTTCCAGATAAAATGAAAATAGCGAAGTTTGTACCTATATTTAAATCCGGTGATGCCCATTGTTTTACAAATTAGAGACCAATCAGCTTGCTACCTGTATTCTTTAAGGTACTGGAAAAAAATTGATGTCCGTTAGACTTGTAAGTTTTTTGGACAGGTTCAACATCCTACAACCTAGTCAATACGGATTTCTAAAACACCACAGTACTATTCACCCAGTTCTTCAGCTGCTAAATAGCGTCGCGAAAGAAAACAAAACTCAAGACAAAAAGAATACGTTAGCCCTGTTTTTAGACTTGTCAGAAGCCTTTGATACCATTAGTCATGATATTTTATTGGGAACATTTTGGCTGAATTTTTGCCTTTGCTCCAGTTCGAATGGCCTCTGAGAATCCCATATTTACTCTGAGAATCCGATTTTCGGCTGAGCAGTGTGGAGACTGGCGTGTGCAACAAGTCATTAACCCCCTGCACTCTGATGACGAAACGCCTGATTTGTCAACCATGGTTATCCCCCCTGTGTTGTCAGAAATTCAGCAGTTTAGATTTTGGTTGACAGAGCTCCAATTGAGCTCTGTCAACCAAAATCTAAATTGCTGAATTTCTGACAACACAGGGGGGATAACCATGGATGACAGGGAGGTGTGGTGGGGCTTAGAGTGGGGGAGGTGTCGAGTATTCTCGACATCAGAGTGCAGGGGGTTAATATCCAATGAAAGAGTGTCTTTGAAACAAAAGAGCCACGAATTCGCCGTAAAGGAGTCATGTTACTCCAATGTCCGCGCCAGGTATTTCATTTAATTATCATTGCAATAATCATAAATAAATCATTGCATAGACGGCCGCGTCTTCGTCTTTGGTCACCTTTCGGCTGACCCTAACCCGTGATAGCAGTTCGAGCATTAGTCATAGCCATTCATGATTATCCTAATCCAGAGATAACGTTAGAAAGAGTAGCTCATTACAACTGAAAACAAAATAAAATTAAAATCTGAATGGCAGTCTGAGAGGGCGTCGGCTGGTTTGGGCCCCTTTGCAAGGTAAATGATTAGTGTATATTTGTCAGCCACTCTAACAGAAGGAGAGATAAGTGCGGGAGCCGGGGTTCGAACCGTCGACACCCAGCACACAAAACGATCGATTCAACACGAGACTAAGAGATCCGGACCAACCAGGCTGGTTGGTAAATGGCCTCTATACCTCGACCGCTACACTACTCTCCCCTTCTTTTGAGATTCACCATATGTGAATCTCACCCAGGTTCCTCCCCCAGAGCAGTCGAAACACCCGCAGCCCCACCTACTGCTGAGGATCGGACGAGCCCCCAAATGTAACAGGAGGAGAGATAAGTGCGGGAGCCGGGGTTCGAACCGTCGACCCCTAGCACACAAAGCGACCGATTTACCACGAGACTAAGAGATCCGGACCAACCAGGCTGGTTGGTAAATGACCTTTATACCTCGACCGCTACACTCCATTCGTGTTTTCTTACTTTGTTCACAAACACATTTTGTCCCACAACATCAGTTGTATTCGAAAGACACCACATAGACCACCAAATGTCTAAAATAGCTATATTTCTCTCTGACATAAAAGAGTACTGTCCTGTGATAACTAAAATGGGCGGGGAAGTTCGGTTGGATTGCGACAGTATTGCAATCCAGTCGACAAATTATCTACCCACTCCCTCATTATTTCTACTTTGTTATTGGACTCAAATCAATATCATCAAGCAAATCTATATTATTATCACCATTTTCATTATAATTATTATTATTAGAATCATCACTTTATTTTCCTACAGTATAATGGGGTGTGAAAATTGTACTCTTAGGACTAATTGTTGGGTTGACGCGAGCTACATGCATATTCTTAGCCAAGCCATCACCTTAACGTAAGCATTAACCCCCACCACCGTTCAATTCCATGGGCCTTGCTGTTAAATACCGAGATGAGACTAAGAGGGATAGTAAACTAGACACCACTGAGGGTTTTTTTTTCACGGCCTTCATGGTCTCAACCAAAATGAGGCTAAGAGGAGTGGTAGATTAGACCTCATTGAGGGATTTCTCATGGCCCACATTTCAGAAAAAGGGGTTCCAAGGGCCGTTGTTCGTTATTTAGGGGTGGTGGAATTGGGGTGTCACGGGTCGTGGTCGTTAAATGAGCTAATTGGATGATCTAGATAAATGAAACAAGAACAAGAGTACTCGGAATAGGGTTAGAACTAACCAGAACAGACCAGAAAATCTAAATATAGTAACAAAACTGTTCCAACTGATAGGTTCTTCTACTCTACTGGGGTATAACAAAACAGAACAAACGGACAGGGTCGGGTAGACGAAAACTATAGCATATATAGAAGCCGAGGATTCTGAAAGTATTCGAACTAATACAACTTGTCGGGTCTATTTGGGTAATTCTACGAATCCCGAAATTACTCTTGTACAAAGGAACATACCCTCCGAACACACTTTTGACCTATAAGAAGCCCATGGGTAACATAGCAATCACGTGCTACTATAGAAACTAAGATGGTGGCCTCCAGTATACAAAATGGACGACGGAAACACGTATCACCCTAACAACACGCGCTGCGCATGCGCACTAACACCACGAGTCACTAGGGTGATGACATCACAAGATGATCGCGCACGCGGGCTACCATGACAACCAAACATGGAGCCACTGGGTCACGTGGCATGACGTCACACGAGATCCGGCATCAGATCCGGCCAAACAGGCCCGGTTCATCCCTGTCCTGCTACTTCTGCTTCATTGATAGTTCTCTTTGCTACGGAAGCTCATTGGGGCCAACATCTGTAGCGAGGGGGGGGGGGGGGCATTGTGAATATTCGCAATACATTGCGAATATTCGCATTCAACATTGCGAATATTCGCATTTAACATTGCAAATATTCACATTAAACATTGCGAATATAAGCATTCTGCATTGTGAATATTCGCATTGAACTTACTTTGCGAATAATCGCATTCAAAATTTGCGAATATTCGCATTCAATTGCGAATATTCGCAATGGATTGTTAATATTTGTAATATTGAATGCAAATATTCAAGTTGAATGCGAATATTCGCAATGCTCCCACTACACATGTTGGTCCCAATGGGTTGAATGCGAATATTCACAATGTTGGGTGCGAATATATGCAATGCTCACACTATACATGTTGGCCCCAGTGGGCTTCCGTACTTTGCTATCAGTGACACAGTGAACATGAAAGGCTGTGAGGTTCTAGAACCAATTATTTCAGATATGACCCGCTACCACTGTCGAATCGCAATTGAAGTCAAGTTCTTAAAACCACGTCCTTTTTCCTTTAGACGGAGGATATGGCTGTATTCTCAGGGAAATTATGAAGCCTTAAATGAGGCCTTCTGTAACGTCGACTGTAATTCTATCTTTGATAATTCATGCCTCGATACTGAAAATTCCTACTTCACGGACAGAATACTTGACACTGCATCTAGATATATTCCCAACAGAATTATTACTTCACGAATAAACCAACGAAATATGACTACTAATTAGACAGAGAAAACGGCTGTATCGCACTGCCAAATGCACTGATCTTCCAACGCATGGGTTAAATATAAACTCAAACGGAATGAAGCTGTATCAACAGTTAGGAAAGCCAAATCGTATCTCAAGAATGGTATGATGTATGGACCCGGGACCAACAATAAATGAGTTGAAACTCAATGGAGGTTCAAAATGTGAGTCAAGGTCACTGAGGTCACCCAGAGGTCATTGAGCGCATTGTTCAAAATTGCTTGAAATCACTTTTTATGAACCCCTAATGCAGTGCCGAAGTTCATACATGTATTTTTATTCTAAAAACAATGGGCGGTGACCAAAAATTTTGAAAGTTGGTCACACTCGTGCTTATGACAAATGGATCTGGGACCAACATCAAATGAGTCGAAACAACATGGAAGTTAATAATTTGTGTCCAGTTCAATAGAGTTACACGGTCTCACTGAGTGCAGTTTGCATTGCTTGATATTGCATTTTATAACTCCGATGCATTTCTGAAGTTCATGTATTCCTTCGCTCACAAAAGTGGGAAGAGTCCAAAATATCCATTGCTGATTCCGTCATAGAACACGTTTATTCAAAATTTGTTTTATTTGAACAGGCACTCTCCAATAATTTGTAATAAAATAAATTTATATAAACAAAATATCATTTCTGATTGACTGAATATAAAACATAAGCAAGGAAAATGTTCAAAATTGCTTGAAATCACTTTTTATGAACCCCTAATGCAGAGCCTCATTTTTTTGAAAGCCCTGATAGTGTACTTTCACTCAACCAGTTAATAGTAAACCTTAGACAAATAATAAAAATGTATACTCGAATTAACCTGATATTGATTTGTCAACTCTTTAAAGACCCTGATCTACTGGGAGTGTGGTGGTTAGCGGTTAGAGCATTGGACTTTAATCCGAAAGGTCCATTGTTTGATCCTGTTATTTATTTATTTATTTATTTATTGGTGTTTAAGGTCACATATTTCTGCACAATGGTTAACAATGACCGTGACAGTTTTACGGGTGGAGGAAGCCGGAGTGCCCGGAGAGAACCACCGAGCAACGGCGAGCAACTGTCAGCTCCCCAGCATACCAACTCCACACAAGCAGGGTTAGTATTGGAGGTTAGCATTGGTTGAAGACAGGTGCACCATCAACGTGCAGTACGCCTTAGTACACAGCGTCACCGTGCGGGAAATGGGGTGAAGTATCTTGCCCAAGGACTCAACGCGGTTGTCGCAGGTGGGATTCGAACCGAGGACCTCTCAGCTTGCAGCCTGCACCGCTACCAACTGAGCCACCGCGCCCCTATCCCGACCATATATGAAGGGTATAATGAGTATCCAGAAGAAGGAGAGTATGAATACGCAAATTTGGTTGGTGATAAAACGCGTTCTTTTTGTTGATAGTTGTCAAATGAATTGATGAGTGTCCTTCTAATAATTATTTTTATAGACGTGAAGGCCTGTAATAAACACAGAACGACACGTGGTGTGAATGGGTTAACCGATATGGCTCTTGTGTCATCGCGGAAGGATAAGACTCGTGGTCTGTGGTCTCTTGTTCTATCCTTCCGCGCTGGCACACGTGCCATATCGATTAGCCCATTCACACGCGCGTGTCGATCTGTGTATTTGTTGTAAATGTAAAACCACTTATGTGTTTTATATTTAGTTTCTTTTATTGGTATTAAGAAACCAATGAGTTATACATAATACTTTTACTTTATTTAACCCTTGTAGGCCAGCCCTAAGGTAATGAAAACCCTAAGGTTATGACGTAAGAGGCGTAATACTATCAACTCTGTTTATTTTTAGTTGGCACATTTTTGTTTAGTTAAATATAAAAAAACATTATTATTCACTAGAGAACTTGTATTATTTGTTTAGTTTTGATAGTATTTTTCAAGAAAGTTTTCCCACCTGACCCATAATGGTCATATCCTAGTGTTAAGGTTTTGAACACAAAGGCTAAAGGAGCCAGTGATCATTGCAGTTGAGCTATTTTTTTAAACAGTTTAGAAATAGTCTACCAACCCATAAGAGTACTTTGACACAAGTATTATGTTGGGGCTGGATGAGCCTGTTCTGGGGGTGGCCAGGATGTTGCCGGGATGTAGCCGGGGTGGATGACGTCATCTTAATTAAAAAGTTACGTAAGGTAATTAACATGATGTCACTTAATGATTTTTTTTAATCACTTTAATAACTGTTGCTTAATTAATTTTAATTAATGACTGTTGCATAATTAATGTAATTAATGTAATTAATGAGTGTAATTAGGGTTGATTATAATAATTAGTATATTAATAAATGAATTAATAATGTCGATTAGTACATATTTTTTTTAAAGTCATAATTTGGGATAGATATTATTAGATAAACAAAAATAATATATTTAAAAATAATATTGACGTATTGGACATATATATGAATGCTATCGACTGACTCTGACCTGGACACGTGCTAAGGTAAACAGTTCATTGCGTGTTTAGGTGTCATTAAAAACCAATGAAATCTCATTAAATTGATTTTTCTTTTCAAACGCCAACTACTATACGAGAGTGACAGATGTTGAGATCATAATCTGTCCTAAATATCATTAGACTGGACATGCTATCATGTATTTAAAAATCAATGATGATCTCACGCGACAAGATGTGTCTTGCTTTTAACTGAAGACTGTGAACGACTCCATTGTGGCTATTTCTATAGCTGTAATTGGATTTAGTAACTTGGCGTGATTCTTACATATTAATAACGCAAGTTTAGTCTTCTCGTTTTTATGGCTGTCGAAAAACTCTCATAGACCAAGGTATTCTGATTTTACGCCTCACGCGATAAAGTAATTTTTTAATCCGATAACCACATGAACAAATAACATTTCGGTAAGCGGGCGTGTTTTTTCCCCTATAAAGTCCAATGATTCGAACCTCACTCTCATTAGAAACTGTGTCAGAAAAGCCAAGATGACAAGCATCGACTATACTTCCGTGAACAGCTGTGAGCGAACCAAGAAGCAGCGAGCCAACAAAGAATTTGCATTAGCATTAAAAAAGTGGTGGTCACCGACGCTCCCCATGAAGGAACAAGAAAAGAGACTAAAAGACTACCCTTTTGTTGAGGCTGCCAGACGTCCTTTTGGGGAGATCCAGTACAAAAATCGAGCACTCTTAGGGCCACCAGTAACAGATGACAAAGATTGGGAAGAGGAGTTCTTCACTGAGGGGGAGATGGGAGGAACAAAAATAGCTTTCTATGGACAGCGAAAAAACGGCCCTTTTCAGGGCCACCATAATCTTAAAAAGAGTTGTTTTGTCACAAACACACACTTTTTCAACCAATCAGACACCTCCATTATCCAACACCCTCACCGTCACACCCCTGTATCCCCTCACAGTACCTAAAACTTACATGAACTCCCCTCCTCCAGGTCATTCAATACTAAAAAACTTTTGGAAACCTCTCTCCCCCTCCCCCAGCCCTCACAATAGCTAAAGTATCTCGAACCCCAGTCCAGTTCTCTAAATGTAATGAACATGTCAGGCCCGTGGATATGCCTTCCCCACGCTTTAATCCCTTTCCTTGGTGTAAGCCCATTGCCGATTAGCCATCTTTGATGTTAATGATATGCAAGGTCAGAGGTAGCTTCGGGTAAACACTTCGATCAGACTGCCTGTCAAGACTGTCATACATGCAATAGACACAACCAAAATGTTTCGCTTGAAACGAGAAAATGTGCATTTTCGATTTAATACAAATGAAGATAGAAAAAATAACACACTTTCAACACTTCATTTAATGGACAGGGAAAAATAATATTGATTTTTTAGTGAAATGAATACCACAATGAACCCCTTCCCACAAGCGAAGCTAGACTCGGCATCATGGTTTTGTTTTGTTGACGAGTGACAAAACTGCAGATATATTACTGAAATGACACAAAAATGTCTGCATGAGTGAAAATGCAAACCCTGGGTATCCAAACAACCAACCCATACAAATATTTTCGAGCATAACACAAATGTTCCAGCGGAAAGAGGTTGTGGGTGGAGGGGGCGTGGTCCCCAAAAAGTGAATGAAAATCGTTTGCTGTTAGCAGTGTCGCGTGTCTACAAATAATATTTTGTCCATATACAGTACAAGGAAAAATGAGTTGAAGAATAACCACTACTGGTATAAACTATAGATGTAATGTTTCCTATACGATTAACACAAGAATCGGACATACAAATATATGTACAGTATGCTGTAACCTTTTTTTAACATGTTTGGGTTTATACACAGCATTTAAGAGGGTTAATTGCATTGGAATTCCTATTGCATTATATTTTCCAATGGAATTTACCCTTTTGGTACTGTTAATTCTTTTTATCTCAAAAATTTGGAAAATGGATTGATAAGAATCTCCATAATCCACACACCTCACTGCCAAACCCTTAATAAACAAATTGACTGCAACTTCACACATAGTTCATGAATTAGCAGGTAAAAATGTTTCTTTTTAAGTTTTGTACAAGACACATAATGTGATCTATCATCGGAATAAGGTTGTTCCTCCGAGGATCACATGATTCCATTTGCTTGAGGCTTTTTGTGTAAATTTGAAAAAATTAAATTTAAGTTTCCTGTTTTAATGTTCTCTATGGGTAAAGGTTTAAAAAGTAAAGTACAAAATATATTATACTGCTTTTTTGTTATCAGAGTACTGCAATTGTAGATTATTTCAGCAAGTCAAAACTTCTCATTTTAAATTTGTTTTATAATCACGAAATATTGAAATGTGGCTTCAGTCGAATAATTTTTAATAGAACTAATCTGTAAATGCACAATTATTTATTTAATAGCCAAGCATGAAAGGTCTGGAAAAATGACTTCATGTGAATATAAATGCATGGTACAAGGTAGAAGAATATGTTCAAGTCTACAAATATTGTATGAATCAAAATAAGTCGTAGCATAACCGCAATGAACAAAGTAGACCACAGCCATTACACCAAAAGTACAAGAACCCGAAATCATTTTCCGGAAAGCTTTCTGCGATAGCTTTCCCGAAAATGATATCAGGTTCTTGTGTTGATGGTGTAGTTGAAGATGCATACTAGTAGTTTATAGTGGTTATTCTACGACGTATTTCGACTTGTACTTTAAGTTAAGTGATTTCTGAATTCCACTCGGAGGTCCGCTGGCTGGAATTTTGCTTGTGCAAAACAATACACATGGGCATCAACCACTGACCATACCTGACAGCCAGTATAAACTTGTAACTCACAAAGCAAATCTGCAGTTTAAGGAGCACTGATAAGTTAGTTATCTGGTGGTCCATAAATTGCAGATTAGTTTGTGGAGGCCCAAACTTTCTACAAACTGGCAAGAATACGTTGGAAATATATGTATATCCACCAACTTAGAGAAGTACAAAATCCTTCCAGTATGTTCTGTAATACAATATCCATGTATTTACATTTTGGTCATGTATCCGGGGTCACTGAGAGGGTGGGCCCAGGGTAGTAACTCCCAGAGCCTGGAACTTGGGGGGGGGGGGGGTTGGCCCAGGAGTCAAGGATCTTGGTTTCACCTGCCCACCCTCTAGACCAAACTTGACCCGAAAGACTGAATTTTGATTTTTTTTTTGTTTGGTACGTCCTTTCAAAGGGCGTTCCAAAACAAAACAAAAAACAAAAAAATACGGGCTTTCAAGCCATATTTGACCCCCCCCCAAGGTTCTGACTCCTGTGCCAACAGTTAAGAAGAGGGCTGTATCGTGAATGAAGCTATGCACTTGACCAAGGGCTGTAATTCTGGACCGCATGATTCTTGAAGTAATAACTTTATTAAATCAACTTGACGTAACCAGGTTATCACTTCAAGAATTGTGCAGTCAATATAGCTATGGGCGGTAGGTCATTGGATACTCATTGATCAACTTGAAAACTTGAAACATGCTGCTAAAAACGTCATTTTGACGGCTAAGAATAACGTGATTTTTTTTATCCCGAAAGCCTTCAGAAGATTCCATTTAATAAGTGATTTAAAAATTTTGTTGGGGGAAAAACACTGCCCCCTCCAACCATTCTGTGATCGATCGCACCTCCGGCACTCGCTGCAGATGCCTTTATCATCTGTGCAATATCCTGGCATTTTTGAAAGGGGAGCCATCACAGAATTAACCCCGGGTCCGAATTTCCCTTCCCCGGCCCTGCGTAGACCTTCCACTTCGTGGGTGTTTTTTTTTCAAAAAGACAGCTTCCACTGTGTGACATGTATGTTTGAGTTGAAGGAGAAAATATGTCAATAGAAGAATTTATATATTTTTTATGTCCGATTTTTGTGTTATTTGTACAGGAAACATTCATCTACAGTAGCAGTATATGAATTTGTTTTGGGGCCTGTTCTGTTGGACAGGGGGTGACGGGGGTGGATGACATCTTAATTAAAAAGTTATGTAAGGTAATTAACAAGACATCACTTAATGAATATTTTTTTAATCTCTTTAATAACTGTTGCTTAATTAATTTTAATTAATGACCGTTGCATAATTAATGTAATTAATGAGTGTAATTAGGGTTGATTATAATAATTAGTATATTAATAAATGAATTAATAATGCTTACGTCGATTAGTACATATTTTTTTTAATGTCATAATTTGGGATAGATATTATTAGATAAAAAAATAATATATTTAAAAATAATATATTTAAAAATAATATTAAAGTTCGCCAACCGTTGGACATAAATATATGAATGCTATCGACTGACCCTGACCTGGACAGGTGCTAAGGTAAACAGTATTGTGTGTATTAGTGTCATTAAATCGATTTTTCTTTTCAAACGCCAACTACTATACGAGAGTGACAGATGTTGAGATCATAATCTGTCCTAAATATCATTAGATTGGACATGCTATCATGTATTTAAAAATCAATGATGATCGCATGCGACAAGATGTGTCTTGCTTTTAACTGAAGATGTGTGAAGATAACGACTCCATTGTGACTATTTTTATGGGTGTAATTAGATTTAATAACTTGGCGTGATTCTTACATATTAATAACGCAAGTTTATTCTTCTCATTTTTATGGCAGTAGTAAAACTCTCATAGACCAAGGTATTCTGATTTTACGTCTCACACGTTAAAGTAATTTTTTAATCCGATGACCACATGAACAAATAACATTTCGATTATTGAAAAGTGGGTGTGTTTCCCCCCCCCCCCTATAAAGTCCGACGATTCGAACCTCACTGTCATTAGAAACTGTGTCAGAAAAGCCAAGACGACAAGTATCGACTATACTTCTGTGAACAGCTATGAGCAAACCAAGAAGCAGTGAGCCAATGAAGAATTTGCATTAGCGTTAAAAAAGTGGTGGTCAGCGACGCTCCCCATGAAGGAACAAGAAAAGAAACTTAAAGACTACCCTTTTGTTGAGGCTGCCAGACGTCCTTTCAGGGAGATCCAGTACAAAAATTGACCCAAACACTGGTTCGATCTTTCCGTATACATGCAGAAGGAAGCACTTTTAGGGCCAAGGTTGGAGACACTGGTAACAGTTGAAGAAGAATGGCATAGTGAATTTTTCACCGAGGTGGAGATGTCGTTAACAGTCAACGAATATTGGGAAAATGAGTTCTTCACTGACGCAGAGATGGGAGGAAAAAATAGCTTTCTATGGAAAGCAAAAAAAAAAAATGGCAATTTTCAGGGCCACCATAATCTTAAAAAGAGTTGCTTTGTCACAAACACACACTTTTTTCAATCAATCAGACACCTCCATTATCCCACACCCTCAGTGCCACACCCCTGTAACCCCTCACAATACCTAAAACTTTCATGAACTCCCCTCCTCCAGGTCATCCAATACCAAAAAACTTTTGGAAACCTCTCTCCCCTCCCCCACCTCTCACAATAGCTAGAATATCTCAAACCCCAGTCCAGTTCTCTAAATGTAATGGATATGTCAGGGCCGGATACCCCGTCGCCACAATTTTGAGCAATCAAATTACCCTGTTTAGTCTCCTCTCATAACTTACCACACTCTTAACCCTTATTTACTATGAGATTGTCCCCCTAATAAATAGCGTATATTCATTTAATATAATATATTAATAATTTTCATTAAATAATTTATTCCACATGACACCTCTTGAAAAAACAAAATGGCGGATTAGTTTGACAGAAATACTTGTATCGATTTATTTATGAGTGTCTGTCGGTTGTGTCCTTGGGCAAGACACTTCATCCTCATTGCCCATGAGGGGGCACGGTGACGCTGTACACTAAGGCGTACTGCACGTCGATGGAGCACCTGTCTTCAACCAATGCTAACCCTGCTTGTGTGGAGTTGACAGTTGCTTGCCATTGCTCGCTGACACTCTCTGGGTACTCCGGCTTCCTCCACCCGTAAAACTGTTGTGGTCATGATTAGCCATTGTACAGAAATATGTGACCTTAAACATCAATAAATAAATATAAATAAATAAATAAATAAATAAATAGTGTCTGTCAGTTATCAAAACAGCCCTTAGGTGTTTAACTATTATTGTGGACCAGTGCATTTAAAAATGAAAAATTTGGGTGATAACACTACAGACTGTGTTTAATCATAGAAAAATCACACCCGCGCTATTACTAACCCGTATGTTTTATTTTTTGAACATTTACTGAAGAATAACCCACCCATCTAAGTAAAAGCATGAAAGAGCTACCATTATCTAATTACCTATGTGAGGGAGGGGGTGGTAGCATTCTGTACTATGGCGTACTACCTTCAGCCAATGATAACCCTGTGTAGAACTTTGATAATTGTTTGCCTTTGCACGATGGTTCTTTCGAGATTGATCCAACTGTCGTTAAATGAATAAATGAAAAAAACTACAATTCTATAATAACAGGCCAAGTCCCCCTTTGTTTTACATGTTTTGTGAGGGGGAAAAATCAGCAGTACTTTCACCCCCTCATTTTACTAGTTGAAAAGCACTGTTACTCGATCAAAAAATGGTAAAAGGATATGCGATTCTGTATTAACCACCCAAACGTGCAGAACTTGGGAAAATATAACCCACCTAGAGCTGCACCAAAGCTACATACACTATTCTAACTCCCACATTGTGTCTTTGGGCAAGGTAATTAACCCCGATTATCCACATGGAGGCACGATGATGCCATGTACTAAGGTGTACTGCTCGTCGATGATATGCATATTTTCGAATAATCTAACCCAACCTGTGTGACAGTGCAGATTTACAATGTTGGTGAGATGACAGTTACTCATTGTTGCTCTATGGTTCTCTTTGGATATTCCGGAGTCTACCCGTAAAATTTTCATGGTTATGACCTTAAACACCAATAAATAAATAATGATAATTAGGATTTTAAATCTATTAAGACCTGAATAATTTATGAATCGGTGCATGTTATTTGATTTTAGCCAGTGGATTGACAATGGCTTCTGAACTTTGAGCTGGAGAACTCCGTGTTTGTTTAGAAAAAACTGCGATCATTTAATTATAACTTGAACTTGATGTCCGGGTGTAATGCAATAGAGTATTTTCTGCAGACATTCTAAATAAACGCAGCTGGTTTACAGACCTGTATATATATTTGTTTCAATTGAGTAAAAATATATGATAGTTACTGATGTAACACGCTGATTAA
The DNA here is from genome assembly GCA_031216915.1 of Pictodentalium vernedei. Taxonomy (NCBI): domain Eukaryota; kingdom Metazoa; phylum Mollusca; class Scaphopoda; order Dentaliida; family Dentaliidae; genus Pictodentalium; species Pictodentalium vernedei. Next base: position 167,800,861 of record CM062295.1, on the reverse strand, counting down.
CATGTTTAATGAATCTAACTATGCCAGCCCGACCGACCCTTTGCCCACCATGATCACAACAACTGTTTCAATTCTCTCGCTCCGTCCTCACCAACCGATACAGTTCGGGTGGAAACTAATTGCGTTCAAGCTGTTGTTTTTTTCTAGGTTTTACCATCCCCTTACAGCACAAATCGAAATGAAATCTGATTCATTGAACCATACTACAGCGTATGTGCTAAAACGATTATTTTTGTACAAAACTCAAGACCTTTTCCTTACAAATGCCTATATAAAAACAAGATAATATGCGAGAATGCATTGTGTACCAGCTTTTTGTTGATAAAATATGTCATGGCCAGATTCCCCGAATATTATTAATGTACCCGCTTAATAACAGCCAAATTTTTATCGGATCACAGCATTTGAATAATTGCTTAAATTCCATAAATTATGTGTATTTCCTGAAGTTGGCAAATGTCAAGAAAGGCACTCTGTAGTTTAGGAGACACCACAAATAAAAAAAACAAAGAAAAAATCTGAGATATATTGCATTTATTTAAATATTGATATTAACCAGAGGTTGAAACTAGTCAAATTGATTAGTATTAAATTACAAATGAATATGAAATTTGCAGGAAAATGAACACCGCCATATACGGCTATTCAGAATGACAAACTATTGGTGTGAGTTTTCGCTTTTTTGTCCATTTTCATGCTTATTGATTAGAGCTTCCACGAAGTCAATTCCACATTCGCAGTCTTTTCCAGGGGCTTTTCTTTAAATGCTGGTCCATCGCAGCTTTGCAGAGATATTGTTTTCTGGGAGAAAAAAGTCCATACGTTCTTTATTTCCAATCAGACCCCTTGGGATATTTTGATCTTTAAGAATGTTTGCCAAAATTTTCCAGCCTGTTGGTTGAAAATCATTTCTTTTTCGCAGCAGATCATTTATTAGATCACGCATATTGGAGCCCGAAATTGTAATGCCGCTATACATGAGTCGATCTTTCTCATCCCAGGATAAATTGGGTATATTCTTTATTATCTGGAGTAACAAAAGCGCCCTATCCTTCATGGAATCGGGTATAATGGCTATCCAGTCTGGATGATTTTCCACTGAAAAACTGGTCGTTAAGGAGTGTGGATTGGTGTTTCCATTGCGTAAGTTTGAATGGCGCTGAAAGACTGTCTTGTAGAGCAGCTCTTTCTCTTCAGAACTCGATGTTGAAGATTCAGTAATTGGTCTCATGCCCTGGTCTATGGGCGGGACAGCTACAGCATTCAGGGGTGTGCGTATTTCCTGCAACTTTTCACTCACCCATAGTTCAATACACTGAATTCTGCTTGAGGGTAGGCTGGTTGAGTCACCTATAGGTTTTTCCCTCAGTGGTTACCCCCATTACTAGCGGTTTTACTGGTTCTAGCTTATTTGCAAGCCCCAAAATATTTCCACTTGTTAATGCATTGTTCCAACTAAAGGCTGATTTCATATGCACTGCAGGATAGGGTGGCTGGTTACAGACAGATCTGGTTGCACTGTTTAATCAGATAATCCCATTAATCAGATAATGAGTGATCACTGATTTTACATTTTGATGAAACGGTTTTTTAGTGATTTTACAATCTGATGAAATGGTTTTTAGTGATTTTACAATTCAATAAAATGGTTTTAGTGATTTAAATCACGTAAAATGATCACTAGTGATCACGCGACATCATGTAAAATGATCACTAGTGATGACTATTACATGACAAATCACATAAAATGATCACTATTATATGACGTCACATAAAAATGATCAGTAGTGATCACTATTACATGATGTCACGTAAAATTTTTATTATGTGACGTCACATAAAATGATCACTAGTGATCACTATTATGTGACGTCATGTAAAATGATCACGAGTGATCATTTTATGTGACATAAAATATATATATTATCATTATTTATTTATTGGTGTTCAAGGTCATATACTTATGCGTGGTGGCTAATCATAACCATGACAATTTTACGGGTAGACTCAGGAATATCCAAAGAGAACCATAGAGCAATGATGAGTAACTGTCATCTCACCAACGTCCTAAATCCACACTGGGTTAGATTATTCAAAAATATGCGTATCATCAACGAGCAGTACACCTTAGTACACTGCATCATTGTGCCTCCATGTGGATAATAGGGGTTAATTACCTTGCCCAAGGACACAATGCGGGAGTTAGAATAGTGTACATAGCTTTGGTGCAGCTCAAGGTGGGTTATATTTTCCCAAGTTCTGCACATTTGTGTGGTTAACACAGAATCGCGTATCCTTTTACCATTTTTTGATCGAGTAACAGCGCTTTTCAACTATTAAAATGAGGGGAGTAAAAGTACTGCTGATTTCCCCCCTCACAAAACATGTAAAACGAAGGGGTGCTTGGCCTGTTATTATAAACACATGTATTTCTGTCAAACTAATCCGCCATTTTGTTTTTTCGAGAAGTGTCTTGTGGAATAAATTTTATTTAACAAAAATTATTAATATATTATATTAAATGAATATACGCTATTTTTTAGGGGGACAATCTCATAGTAAATAAGGGTTAAGAGTGTGGTAAGTTATGAGAGGAGACTAAACATGGTAATTTGATCGCTCAAAATTGTGGGGACGGGGTATCCAGAGCCTGACATGTCCATTACATTTAGAGAACTGGACTGGGGTTCGAGATATTTTAGCTATTGTGAGAGGTGGGGGAGGGGAGAGAGGTTTCCAAAAGTTGTTTTGGTATTTGATGACCTGGAGGAGGGGAGTTCATCAAAGTTTTAGGTATTGTGAGGGGTTACAGGGGTGTGGCGGTGAGGGCGTGGGATAATGGAGGTGTCTGATTGGTTGAAAAAAGTATGTGTTTGTGACAAAGCAACTCTTTTTAAGATTATGGTGGCCCTGAAAAGGGAGGGTTTTTTTTGCTTTCCATAGAAAGCTATTTTTTTCCTCCCATCTCCACCTCGGTGAAGAACTCGTTTTCCCAATCTTCGTTAACTGTTAACGACATCTCCGCCTCGGTGAAAAAATCACTATGCCTTCTTTTTTTTTGCTTTCCATAGAAAGCTATTTTTTTCCTCCCATCTCCACCTCTGTGAAGAACTCATTTTCCCACTCTTCTTCGACTGTTACCGGTGTCTCCAACCTTGGCCCTAAAAGTGCTTTCTCCTGCATGTGTTCGGGAAGATCGACCTAGTGTTTGGGTCAATTTTTGTACTGGATCTCCCCGAAAGGACGTCTGGCAGCCTCAACAAAAGAGTAGTCTTTAAGTTTCTTTTCTTGTTCCTTCATGGGGAGCATCGCTGACCACCACTTTTTTAATGATAATGCAAATTCTTCGTTGGCTCGCTGCTTCTTGGTTCGCTCATAGCTGTTCACGGAAGTATAGTCGATGCTTGTCATCTTGGCTTTTCTGACACAGTTTCAAATGAGAGTGGCTTTTCTGACACAGTTTCTAATGAGAGTGAGGTTCGAATCATCGGACTTTATAGGGGGAAAAATACAACCACTTTTCAATAATTGAAATGTTATTTGTTCATGTGGTCATCGGATTAAAAAATTACTTTAACACGTGAGACGTAAAATCAGAATACCTTGGTCTATGAGAGTTTTATGACCACCATAAAAACGAGAAGAATAAACTTGCGTTATTAATATGTAAGAATCATGCCAAGTTATTAAATCTAATTACACCCATAAAAATAGTCACAATGGAGTGGTTATCTTCACACATCTTCAGTTAAAATCAAGACACATCTTGTCATGTGTGATCATCATTGATTTTTAAATACATGATAGCATGTCCAGTCTAATGATATTTAGGACAGATTATGATCTCTAACATCTGTCACTCTTGTATAGTAGTTGGCGTTTGAAAAGAAAAAATCGATTTAATGACACCAATACAAGCAATGAACTGTTTACCTTAGCACGGGACCAGGTCAGGGTGAGTCAATAGCATTCATATATATATGTCCAACGGTCGGCGAACTTGAATATTATTTTTAAATATTTAACTATATTATTTTTTTTATCTAATAATATCTATCCCAAATTATGACTTTAAAAAAATATATGTACTAATCGACGTAAGCATTAATAATTCATTTATTAATATACTAATTATTATAATCAACCCTAATTACACTCATTAATTACATTAATTATGCAACAGTCATTAATTAAAATTAATTAAGCAACAGTTATAAAAGTGATTAAAAACAATATTCATTAAGTGACGTCATGTTAATTACCTTAAGCAACTTTTTAATTAAGATGATGGCATCCACCCCCATCACCCCCGTCCGGCAGAACAGGCCCCAAAACCAATTCATATACTACTTTTAGTTTAAACCTGTCGTTGTTATTCTTCAACTCATTTTGACTTGTACTGTGTATTGGACAAAATATTATTAGTAGACACGCAACACTGCTAATTTAGTAGACTATTTTCATTCACTTTTTTAGGGACGACGCCCCCCTCCACCCTCAATGTCTTCCAGCTGGAACATCTGTGTGTTATGCTTGAAAATATTTGTGTGGGTTGGTTGTTTTGATACCAAGAGTGTGCATTTTCACTCACGCAGACATTTTTATGTCATTTCCGTGATATATGCAGTTTTGTCAGTCGTCAACACAATAAAGCCATGGTGCCGAGTCTACTTTTGCTTGTGGGAAGGCGTTCATTGCGGTATTCATTTCACTAAAAAATCAATATTATTTTGCCCTGTCCATTAAATGAAGTGTTGAAAGTGTGCTATTTTTACTATCTTTATTGGTATTAAATCGAAAATGCACATTTTCTCGTTTCAAGTGAAACATTTTGGTTGTTTCTAACGCATGTTTAACAGTCTTGACAGATAGTCTAATCGAATTGTTTACCCGAATCTACCTCTGACCTTGCATATCATTAACATCAAAGATGGCTAATCGGCAATGGGCTTATTTAAGGATACCCTTCCCAGTGTTCCAAAAAAATATTTTATGCATTATGAATAACAGAGTCATTGGAAATTTAGCGACATTTTAACTCACTGTGTAAGTGCGAAACATATTGTAGCATAATTTGCCCCTAGTATTACTCCTCCAATATGGAATCAGCAATTGGAATGGTAAACTGGTCAGAAGAGTAGAGAGAACCGGTGACGTCACCAAGAGAATGGTATTTATACTGGATTGGAAGAGGAAACCCAGTCGGGGAGGGAGAGGTAGTACCTTTGTGAGAGGACCCAACCTCCCACACTGGTCCTCACCCGAGGGTCCAACCGACTACAGTCAACGAGACCGCCTATCCACAACTGGAGACACCTGCTGAGTACCGGATCCTTTCCTCCTTCAACACGCCTAGACATGTGACAGCCATCATATACAGCTACCGAGGGTCGAAAGGGGCTTGTCCCCCATAACGTCCCTGCGCGCCTTTGGCGCGCGAAATCATTTCTCTTCTCGAAACCCAGTCGTCGTTATCTGGTTGCTGCATTCATTGGTGAGTTAAAAAGTACCCGTCCGTTGGAGGAAATAACCCACTTGATGAGCTTGTAACTATTGGTATTGGGTGGTATATATAAGTATTAGTGTATTAAGATTATTGTATCCCCAAAAATTACCACATTGGCGCATCGACTTAACCGAATTTGTGTTGGCTGACGCCCGAAACTTTTCAAGTTTTAAACTTGCCACTCGCGGCCATCTTGCTTTTGTTTTGTTGACACACGAACCCGCCAATTTTAATCCCAGTAAATCCAGTTATTTTGCTTGCCCATCCAATGTAATATTCTTTTGATTTCTTTTTCATTTATTTTTTTGCTTTTGTTTTTTATTTTTTTTGTCGCATTGTTGGGAATTTCCCAAATGATTTATTTTTTCATATTTTGTTGTCAATATTGACGAAAATTATTTTGGGTTAAAGAAAATGGCTACGGCTGTTACACATGATCAAAATCGGGCACCTAGTGTTCCCGAACCACAAATTTACATAAATACTTGTGATTTCATGGGATTTTTTGCCTTACCTGGGGTGGATGTTCCCAGAGCTCGCCAGCTGGTGCAGAAACGTGCTCAGTTAGGAAATTTTTCAGAAAGCACTCCGAGAGAGGTTCCTGGTTTGAAGGTAACCAGGGCCCTTTTGAGTACTATAAATTTCGCCCCACATGCTCCGGGAGATGAAAATCCCCGTTCAAATTGTTCTAGATGCATTGAAGCCGAGGATCAAGTTTGCCAGCGTGGGGAAGTAGTGAGTGGCCCTTTAGCGCTTTCCAGGGTGGGGGTAACTTCTGGTGCTCCACCTTGGTCTCGACCTCAGCGCCCTCCACGTCATCGAGCATCGAGAAATACAGTGGGGGAGAGTAGGGAGTCCTGTGACGATCCCTCGTTAACACCTGCTTGGCATATTAGAGGCAGGCCATTTCAAAGTTCTGTTCCAAATAGACCGGGTCCAGTCCCAGATGCTGCTACTTTTGATATTGACCCTCCACCACCTTATGGGTTCTGATTATGATACTTTCCAAATTGGTGGGAATGATGGTAGAGACAGAGTTCCACCCAATCCAATGCCCACCCGCCAGGAGGTGAATCCCAACGTGACTAGATGGGGGGGGGGGGGGGGGGGGGGGGTTGAGAATAGACGCCCAGATAGGCAGAGTAGACCTTTTTTTGAGGAAGGGGGAGGGGAGGCGAATTACAGAGATGATTTTCAAGAAAATCGTTGGCTTCCCCAGGGCCAATATAGATATGCTTGTGACGAACCCCCTCATATGTACCAGCCTTATGGGGAAGGAGATGCTTATCGTCCACAAGGGGACAGGTGGAGGGATGAGAGGTATGCCCATGACCCCCAACCTGTGTACCGTCAATTTGGGGGACAACGTCCCCAAATGCGAGAAATGAGAGATCCTGACAGTGGGTATCGTCGTGGGATGCCTAGCCTTCCCAGGAGCTTGGAATACAATGGGACCACCAGCTGGCAAACATTTCGAATGAAGTTCATGCAGTTTGCAGACATGCAAGAATGGACTGCGGGAGAATGTAAGGACAACCTTCGTTGGTGTTTGGATGGCAAAGCAAGCGAATAGTTTGCTACCATAATTCGTCAAGACCCACAAATCTATTTTGTTGATGTGCTGGACAAGTTAGAAAAACGCTTCGGAAAGTACGAACTCCCTGAGACTGCACAAATGCAGTTCAATCAAGCCCAGCAGCAACCAGACATGACCCTAGAAGAATGGGCTGATCAGATTTTGACATTGGCCGAAAAAGCATTTGGGCACTTGCCCGAAGAACATATGTTTCGCCAGGCCGTGATGCGTTTCTGCCATGGTGTCCTAGATAAAGGGGCAGGGCATTACGCAGCAAATCAGCGTCCGAAAACAGTCGAGGAAGCTATAGATCAAATTAAATGGTTTCAACACACATCTTTGGCTATTTATGGAAATGTGAGGGAACTAGCTCCAGAACCCAGGGGCCCAACTCAGATTGCAACCCTTTCATGGGATAACTCACATCCCCGTGTGCAGTCGGCTCGGGTGTCTGCTCCATCAGTACGACCCAATACAACAGGGCCCCAGCCTCAGGATACCCAAAGTGTTGTGTCTGAATTAGTAACTGAATTTAAGAAATTTTCTGGAGAAACAATCACTGAATTTAGATCAATTGGCACAGTATTATCAAATTTAAATGACAGTATGGCTACCCTGACCATAAAGATTTCCCAATTGATTGAACCAGGTCAGACTCTAAATAGATCAAGGAGTCGATCTCCCACACCTGGAAGGAGGGGTTGTTGGACATGTGGGTCGATGTCCCATTTTTCAAGAGAGTGCCCTTCCAAAAATCCAAATAATCGGTCAGCTTCAAAACCTTCTACACCATCAGGGTCACCAAATGACCCCAATACCCGAATTTCACCAATGGTAAAAATTTCGGACGATTCAGAGGATAATTTAAACGAGAACGAGTCAGAAATGTAGGCCGTTTGCCGACTCCAGATTTAAATATAGGCCATAATTCTGTCATTGCTAGGGATAAATTCCCTGAACATTTTTTCCCAAAAGAGGAAACATTAAATGAGATGCCAGATAGTATAACGATTAACCAAGTGGATACTTCGTTGTACTATACTGTACCAGTGATATTGGAAAACGTCAAATTAGATGCTCTTATTGATACAGGGGCACAGGTAACAGTGTTTTCTGACAAACTTTTAGAGCTTTTTGATGAACACCCTCGCATGTTGAATGGTATTAAAGTACGAACAGTAGGCAGAGAATTAGGAACTATCTCTGGACAAATAATTGGGCCCATTAGGCTGAAAGTGGGAAAAGATTGGTACATCAGGAATTTTTATGTAGCCCCGGTTTCGACTCCAATTATTTTGGGTCTTGATTTCTTGCATGAACAGGGTACCCACTTAGATCTGGCTAACAATATGATGTATTTAGGAAAAGAAAGAGAGGAAATTCCCATTCAGTTGAGGCAGTCACAAAAGAGGGAAGGAGTAAAGGTGAGGTTATTGGAAAAAATAATAATTCCCTTCAATTCAGTGAAACAAATCCAATGTGCTCTTAGTGCCTCCATATCACAGTATATAATAGAACCGTTTGATCCGGGAGGAGGAGGGAATGTTTCAAGTGAATCCAAGAAAGAGCCCAAGGGAGTGGGCATTACAGTTATTGCAGACTCTGAGAGGGTGCCCTCATCCCTCAGTGACATAGTCCAGGTGCCAGACATGGAAGTACAAGTTAGTACTCAAAGAAACGATAAAGGATTCTCTTCAATAGAAGTTGGAGAGGAAGATGTTCCCTTTCTACCTAAATCGGTAGAATTGCCCCCCACCCCCAAACTGAAGGGACCACCCTCTGTGAGTCCCATTCCAAGTTGTGCAGTTAAAGTAAGGCAGTTGCGAAAACACTGCCAAGGGGATCAACTCCCCACTGCTTTGTGGATGCCGCAATCCGAAGGACGATATTTTAGTCCAAAGACCATTGCTCGAGATTTTGAGAGGATGACAGCTCCTCTTGAAATGGGATATCTTGGACTATAAGAAATAGTTAATCGGGAATACTCCCGTTTCCCATTGGAAGTTACTCCCCAATTTGTGGCACGCATGCAGGAGTTGGAAGGCCTGTTTGGGTGGGTGCCAAGCACTCAATTCCCTCCTGCAGGGAGTTTAGATCACCTGGCTACGCCAGCTGGGTTGGTACACTGGAGGATCCTTATGATCCTTCAAATTAAAATTGAGGAGACGAGGAGATCAAATCCCTCAGGAAATGGGTTTGAAAAGCCCCTGAAGCGAGTACCTTAGAGGATACCACGACTGATGGATCAGTGTATCCCAGATTGCAGTCACAGGGTGACGTCTCCGGTGTCACCTCCTTCAAAACGCCAGACAGTAGTCAGGGAGGATTTCCACTCCCTGGAACCCCGGGAGAATTTGGTGGTGACCTCGCAGGTTCAGTCACGGATGGTGGTGGAGGTGCCTACCTGTTCAGTTGCACGGATGATGGTGGAGGTGCCTGTCTGTTCAATTGCAGATTCTTCAGTGGGAGATTCCTCGACAGTTTCTTCAATATTGTCTCCCGCTAGACATGCTTCTTCAGCTACTGGTCCCTCGGAGGTTCCCCCCATTTTTGCTTCAACGGCTCCTACAGTTAGTTCCTGGGGAGGAGGTCAGTTAGTGCCTCTTCCCGTTTCCTCGGCCATGTCTCACTCTTCAAGAGTTTGTCAGTCGTTTCTTGTGCCATTTCCTCCGTGGTTAGTCCCAGGGTGGGAGGTAATCCAGGTTTTCCCCCTGCTGTCCCAACAGCCAGTGCTTTGTCGGGAGTCCCTCCAGGCTTTTCTCCCGCTGGACCTTCCAGGGAATCTTGTTCCATGACTCTGGTGGACACACATTTTCATTTAGATAGGGTTCGCCAGAGATTCCGAAAACCCAATTTGTCAGCCAGGGAGGTTCTCTCCCTTAATGGTGGCAGACCTACAACTTGTCCTTTGCCTGTTTTGGGCGGGGTGGTAGTTTATTGTGATCCGGCAACCTACCCTAGGCCAGAGGAACGTCTTGGGGATCCTGGTATGAAGGCAGTGATTGGCCTTCATTCCCGTCATGTAAGGAATATCCCCTTGGGGGAAATAGAAAACCTCATGTTCCCAATAATGGGCTTGCTCCCATATGCTGCAGGTTTAGGTGAAGTGGGGCTCGACAGAACAGAGCCGGTTGATACATGGTATCAGCAGGACCTTGTTTTTGCAGGGTTATTGAAGTTGGCAGCTTTAACAAAGCCCGTTGTGTTACACTTAAGGGGTCCCTCAGGGGATTATTTGGGGAAGGAAGTAAATTCCCTCGCGCTCTTGATGATGATGGATAACGTAGGTAAGCAACAAAAAATTCACCTACACTGTTTGACCTCCAGTAGGGATGTGGTTGAGAGATGGGTAAACCACTTCCCTAATGCATACTTTAGTATAGGCCCCAAATGTTTATACTTTAAACCAGAACAGTGGGACGGTGTGAAAGCCATCCCGCTAAATCGTCTGGTGTTGGAATCTGATGCTCTGTATTTCCAGGGGAAAATGAATTTAGCGGTAGGTGGCACTCCTCTCTATTTGGGGGAAGTTGCACTGAAAATTGCTACGGAGTTACAGATGTCCTTGGGGGTGCTGGTGGCCTCGGTCACACAGAATGCCTGTACCCTTTATGGGTTCCCTTCCCCATAAATAATATCCATCATATATGCAGATAATTTTGGACGAATTTTGGAAATTGTGGCAGGAATTGAGTTTCGGGCAATGCAAAGGCATGCCCCCAAAGAATTAGTATGCTAAAAACTGATAATATTGTTTCCAGAAGTTTTCCGAAATTGAAATAACAGGGCTCCAGACAGATTTTTCTGATATCATATTGAATTTTGTATGAGGACTTGAGATAGTTTGGGACCTGTTAAGGCACTTCTAATATGAGACTGTACCGCTATTGGCGTATTTGTTTCGGTTGGGTAGTGAATTATTTTCCCAATTTAAAAATACTGGTGTTTGTAGGAATTTCAATAGGATAGCATTATTTGAAATCCTGAGATTCTGTCTGGAATTCTGTTTATTCATTGCTGGGCACATACTTTTTAATCATTTGTTTGCCCAGATGCAAATAAATTTGTCATCTGCCTGTGTATAAATCTGGGGATTTATCCCCGATGCTATTAATATAGAATTAAGAAAAATGTTGATTTGGGACCCCTTCCCTGGTATATATTGATATTAAAAAAAAAAAAAAAAAAAAAAAAAAAAAAAATATTAAAACATGGTTAAGTGATGAAATGTAAGACCAGTAACTGGATTTTGAAGGACAAAATTGATAAGTTGAAATGGTTTTATTTCTGATGCCATGTCTGATATATTTTAATTTTTGTTGAATTTTGTAATTTTTGTACCTTCATTTTGTTTGTTTCTGGGTGCAGTTTAAAAGTAGTAGAGGGAGGGGATTGGTACAAAAAGTTGTTATATTTTGTATATATTTATGGGTTTCTATCTTCAATTCTTGTGTAGTAAAATGTGAGAGTATCCACCTCTTGGGATGCCTTTGGATCCCTTTTTTCTGAGAATTCCTTTGCTGATCCTTTTTTGATTGGGAGTTTGTCTCCCTAACGCCTTTGCCCTTTAACGGTAGGGATTTATTTATGTTCCCTGGGGCTATTTGGAGGGGGTTTTATTTAGAAAACTGGGGGGAATGTAGCATAATTTGCCCCTAGTATTACTCCTCCAATATGGAATCAGCAATTGGAATGGTAAACTGGTCAGAAGAGTAGAGAGAACCGGTGACGTCACCAAGAGAATGGTATTTATACTGGATTGGAAGAGGAAACCCAGTCGTCGTTATCTGGTTGCTGTATTCATTTGGTGAGTTTAAAAGTACCCGTCCGTTGGAGGAAATGACCCACTTGATGAGCTTGTAACTATTTGGTATTGGGTGGTATATATAAGTATTAGTGTATGAAGATTATTATATCCCCAACAATTACCACAATATATGTGGAAAAAGTGGGGTCCTGTGACCCCCCACCCCCTCGTCTACGCCGCCCCTGACGTCGGTTAAACAAGACTACGGGGTTCTGTTTTCTTAATAAGGAAACAGATTAGAGTGTATATTTTTGTGTTTTACTAGTAGTGAAAATACACTCTCTTTGTTATTGCCATTGTTACATCGAATATCTTTCACGTCTTGTCGATGCTATTTTGGCATGTGAGACAACTACCATACACGGTGACATATCAATTTCATCACACTTTCATTTAATAATTTGTTTTTACATATTATTAGAAGACTGTTTTACAAATGTATAGATGACAATTTGTACAGATTATTATAAGACTATTTTTGAAAATTTGTGATCGGAAAAGAAACAGATTACTAATCTGTATTTACAGATTATTAGATGGCTGTTTTTCAGATTAATATCCCATTGGAGTAGTATATTTTATAGATACGCCATTATCACGATAAGCAGGACTGGTGCGTGAGAGTGACTGTGCGTGAATCTATCACGTAGCCTGTCTTTAAACGCCATGTGAGTTGGCATGCAGCTATGTGTTAGTCACAGTGGTCTGGAGTGGTAAGTGCGCATGCGCGGTACATATTGGCAGAGTGACCCGAAGTGTATCTTGGGTGATAGATTCCATCAACTTCTGTTTGTACAACTAAATACCCGGTCCGCCTCTTCTCGGTAATACATCAACTTTGGGGTCTTGGACTAAAGGATCAATGAAAACGAATGCTTTTGATACTAAAGTGGTATTGCAGTACGGTATGGGAAGTCTGGAACCGAGGAATGCTATGGTTAGTATGTGCTGCAATGCAATGTTTCGTTGTCGAACACAGTAATATTGTGTGCACCACTTTTGTTAACTGCTAGACCTTAAAACTACTAACCCACCTAATGATTCTAACCATCTGATAGTGTTGCTACGGCAATACATAATGCTAGGTCATGTGGCGTTACTGCGCATATTTGTTTGTCTAGTATGATAGTACAGTATGGACGGTCGGTCCACCTGTTGGTCTACTGTTACCTCCTAATACTGCTAACCCACCCACGCTTAATACCATCGTATTGTTGTTGCTACGGGCCGTACCCATTGCTAGATCGAGTGGTGTTGTTAGGAATTCTTGGTTGTCTTGTATGGCAGCGTAGTATGGACGGTCTATTCCTCATAAGTATTGTCATCTGTTGGCCTTTGGTGGTACTAATCAACCTGGTGATTTGTACTATCCTGTTGTTGCTATGGGCAGTATTTAATATTGCTGTAGACAGTACGTGCCCTCTTGGTGTACTGCTAGATCATTTGATGTTGTGTGGTATGCTTAGTTGTCTAGTATGGTAGTATAGCATGGATAGTCTGTACCGCTGCTATATTATTGTCAGTCCTTAGTTTTACGAACCCATCGAATGGTTACAATGGTTGTGCAAAATTATCGGACATGTCGTGTAGTGGTGATATGCTTGGTTTTCTATATAGCTATCGGGGCAGTCGTTTAATAGTGTGTCTGCAAAACAGTCGGTTAATAATCTGTAAAAGCGGTCGTCTAAAAATATGAAAAACCATCGTCCAATAATCTGTAATAACCGTTGTCCAATAATCTGTAAAAACAGTCGTATAATAGTCTGTAAAAAACAGTCATCTAATTGTTTATAAAAACCGTCGTCCAATAATCTGTAAAAACAGTCGTCCAAAAACCTGTAAAAACCGTCGTCCAATAACCTGTAAAAACCGTCAGCCAAAAATCTGTAAATACAATCGTCCAATAAATAACCTGTAAAAAACCGTCATTCAATAATCTATAAAAACCGTTTTCCAATAACCTGTAAAATCAGTCATATAATAGTCTGTAAAACAGTCACCTAATAGTCTGTAAAAACAGACATCCAATAATCTGTAAATCCATATTAGTAATACGTGGTTTTCAGAGTACTAATTTGTAAAAGCATTCTAATAACGTGTAAAATAGTGATCTAATAATTTGTAAAAACAGTCTTAGAATAATTTGTAAAAACAGATTACTACTTGGATGTGTCGATACGTCCTTATGTAATAATGCACAAATGCGCTCATCACAAGCAGTGCTTAGGCGCATGCGATGAAAACGGGGTTATGTAGACAAACATAATATCATAAATAGAGGATATGGAATGAATGTTTTTCTCATATAATATTTATGAAACGAGTCCAAGAATTTTCCGTTTTGGCGAGCCACTGGCGAGCGCAAACGGAACATTCGGACGAGCTTCATAAATATTATATGACAAACAACACAACACTCATTTCCTATTCTATTTATCATATGACACACACACGCACAAATTAGCCACTTTGTATGACTTTTTAACCCATCACCTAACTTGAGTTGCAGACGGCACTTGGAAAAAACATCCTCGTATAACTAAAAATTTTCATTTTTTGGCTTCCAAAACATAGGTTATGACCCCTCATTGGAACGAGCTTGTCGAGCCCGTTCCATTGGGGCGTCATAAGCTATGTTTTGGAAGCAAAAAGTGAAAATATAAAAAAAATGAATGGCGTTTTTCTTGTAGGTAAAAGATTAATACAATATAACCCACCCTAAATAGGACAGAAAACGTAAATTCTCCTTACTGAAATTATGCAAATGTCACCCAGTTGTATTTTGTTTATCCAATCAAATTGTCAAGTTTTGAAATTGACCAATGAAAGCTCCCAACTCTAATTTTGCAAATTATGAAAATGTGGCCCAGTTTTATTTTGTTCCGCCAATCAAATTGTCTAGTTTTGAAATTGACCAATGAAATTGACGGAAGGCTTTATTTATCACTGATTAATATGAAAGCAAAATATCAAATGTTTTAAAGTGAACAAAACTGATGAGTCATTTTATAGAAAAGGATTCCACGCAACGTAGGACTGATTTGGTGGGATGTGCTTGTTTGATATTGAACAGTGTGTCACAATGTTTACGCATCAATGCTGCATATAGGCACATGCTGTATGTGCTGATATGTGCGTGTGTGCTAGTGCTGTATGTGCTGATATGTGCGTATGTACTAGTGCATATGCCGGATGTGCTGATATGTGCTTGTGTGCTAGTGCACAATGTGTGTACAACACATACAACACATACCGTGAGAAACGGATTCTTGGAGTATGGTCGGATTTTAGAAAGGGATTCCTTCCGTAAGTGGGATTCATATCGGACTCCGTAAAATGGACTAGGTCACGTGATTATAACGTCACGTCCTAGGTCCGAGGGTAGGGACGCCAAGTTTGGGATGATCTCCGAATTTCCAACTATTATCATTCTCTGTTGAATCCCATTTAAACAAAGAAAACTGCGTTTTGACCATCTTTTGATGTTCTGTAACTTTTTTATATTCATTATATCAACAGTATGTGCATCGTGACATATAGTACAGACACGGCCCTTTCCATTAATAGTCTAGGAGGTGAGATTTGAATTTTTTCCGACTGGGAATAATAAAAAAAAACTTGCAAATTACTGTGAGAACACAGTCGCTAAACAAAGGCCAAAGCGGATGTTTGGTGTTAGTTGGTGTGATACTGATTATTTTTTAACTAGTTGCTTCTAATTGGCCTCTCATAAAAAGGCAAGTTTCCGTTTGTTACTTTTAATAAACGAAAACAACAGACAGCTCCGAGAGCTGTCTGTTGTTTTCGTTTATTAAAAGTAACAAAGGCAACTTGGCTTTATTTTCTGCTGATGCCCCATGCGATTCCTCAACAATACTGGCTTCTCAATTGGAAGTTCCTCGCTCATCTAATAATTTCATGGGAAATACCTTTAAGTTTATTTTCATGACGATATAAGTCAGGGATGTCTTGGAATCAGCTAATATTACATACCCACTCTACAAAACAGACGCATTCATTTTTTTACGGAAAACTATATATTATGGTTATACTCAGACAGCACTGAGTTCCCCTCAAAATACCCAAACAGGCCCACCAGATCCATTGCTAGTGCAGATAACATTATGAGGCTGACTCACTCTGTTTTACGTCCATTTTACTCTACGTTTATCCACAATTTCGAAGTAGACACATTCTCGTGTAGGGAGGGTGGAGTAAAACTGGTTTCTCCATTGAACATCGCCGCCAATACAAACTAGACGCACACATTCGTTGTTCAGAGAGCTCCGAAGGTTGGTGTCATTCAAGCTTCAATAATTATACCCCTCCCCCCCCTCCCCCCCCCCCCCACACACACACAATTATAAAAATGGACGTGTTCATTTGAGTTCACAAAGATGTATAGGTGGGTGTTTTTCATGCCACGCGTAGCTTCCCCACAAACATAAATAGACGTATCAATTTGTTGACTGGAAGCCTGTACAGGACATAAAGAAAATATTTTTTTTTTCAGGCTGCACCGACTCTCCTTCCATATACAAAATGCATTCACTAGCTCCCTGACAGAAGAGCTCTATAGTGTTTTTCATGCTATTCCGAGTGACTTCAAAATACTAACAAAAGATATACTCAGACACACTCGTTCTCCTTGTTCGTAGAGCTGGAAAAAGATGGTGTTTTGTCTGTCTGAACTGCGCTTCTCTCGAAGTGTAACAAAAGGAAAACAAAGAGTTACTCATGTGTTGTCTGAGAGCCGGAAAAGTCAACATTTTTTAGAATTTAAGTCTGCTAACAAAGAGAAAACGGCATATTGTATATTTAGTCTACACTGAGCTTCCCCACAATGACTGAACAGACAAAACGATGTGGGGGCTGGCATGGGGGCATTTGTCCCCCCACTCATAGACTCCTCCATTTACGCACGCACGCACGCACGCACGCACGCACGCACGCACGCACGCACGCACGCACGCACGCACGCACGCACGCACGCACGCACGCACGCACGCACGCACGCACGCACGCACGCACGCACGCACGCACGCACGCACGCAGTCGTTGTGGGGACTTGTTATTTTTTCTTTTGTTCTCGGTGACAAACAGTGACAGTCAAGTCCCCACAAAGCCGGGAAGACAAACCCGAACTCATTGTTTTCTTTGTGGGGACAAAGCGAGAACAAAGGAAATCCTAATGGGAACGCAAACTCTATTGTCAAGGTTCTCACAAAATCCGGAAGACAGACCCCACCCCACCCCCAAACACACACATACAAACACACACAAGCACGCACTCTTTCCATTTCTTTCAACTGCGGTCTCTTTTATTTATCTGAACTATTTCTGGAAAGAGGTGAGGTGGGGGAACGTCCCCACCGGTCCCTATGGGGAGTAAATTACTTTTGTATCCATTTTTATTAGCTCAACTTTGGCGAAGCCAAATTTGAGGTATTGTCATAGCCCGTCTGTCCGTCCGTCGCTCCGTCAACACGGCTCGAGCTAGAGGCCGTATTTATGAACCAATCTTTACGAAACTTCTTGAGTACCTTTGTTATCACCGTGGGACGAGAACTAGTGTTTTTGGGTCCAGTCTGAAATTCAAGACGGCCGCTGGCAGCCATTTTGTATAAAATTAGGTGCAATCAGATTTTTGCGCAGAACTTCCATATGAAAGCGCTGATTTGAATAATTTTGTGTGTGAATGTTTAGTAACATGGAATACATCACATATAATATGGGTTTTTTTCTCGTGCGGAAATTATGCAATTAGAGGAACTTTGATGTATTCAGTGCTACTTATACACAGTAAGTGCACATGTCAATACGGCTCGGGCTAGAGGCTGTATTTATGAACCGATCTTCACGAAACTTCTTGGGTACCTTTGTTATCACCTTGGGACGAGAACGAGTATTTCTGGGTGCGGTCCAAAATTCAAAATGGCTGCCAGTGGCCATTTTGTACCGAAATTAGGCCCATTCAGTTTTTTGTACACAACTTCTATACGGCTGAGGCTAGAGGTCGTATTTATGAACCGATCTTTACGAAACTTCTTGGGTACCTTTGTTATCACCGTGGGATGAGAACGAGTGTTTTTTGGGTGCGGTCCAAAATTCAAGATGGCCGCCAGCAGCCATTGTGTACCAAAATTAGTGCAATCAGTTTTTTTGTACAGAACTTCTGTATGAAAGTTCCGATTTGAATAAATTTTTGTATGAATGTTTAGTAACATGGAATACATCACATATAATACGGGTTCCTTTCTCGTGCAGAAATTATGCAAATTAGATTAACTTTGATTTATTCAGTGATACTTATACACAGTAAGTGGCTCGGGCTAAAGTCTGTATTTATGAACCAATCTTCACGAAACTTCTTGGGTACCTTTGTTATCACCTTGGGGCAGGAACGAGTGTTTGTGGGTGCCTTTGTTGTCACTGTGCTCCGAGAACAAATATTTTGGGGTTCAGTCAGAGCCTCTCTGGGACTCAAAGATTTCTTTTCTAGTTTAGCATCTAACTGTCGCCCACCTTTACAATACTTTACCTATACATTTGTTTCAGGCTACGCTCATCATTTATGTACAAACCGTTACAATACTTTATATGTACCTTTGTTATCAGGTCATAACCTAGATGTTTGTCATTGCTGTGTCACATACTATACATGTACATGTCTTAAACAAGTTGAGCTACAGTGTTACTGACACTTTCATTTTTGGAGCCCTGGTTTGAATAACCCTTCTCAAATTTGCCCTGAGAAAGTATTTTCAAGTAACACAATTTGTTGAATGAAACCAATATTTGTTTACATGAAAGATACACAAAAGTAAAAAAAAACATCATTGAAATATTCTCCATTTAAGCTTACTAGATATGTCAATAATATAGTTATCAGAGGTAGCAAACGTCTAGGCTAACAGAATTCAAGGAACATTCACGAGGTGCGTGCGCATAGCAAATGGGTCCGAAAATACATGTATGATGGCGTGATGAAGGAGATTCATTTAAATTTGGTCAAACCGGGGAAAGTATGGTAGTTTATCAGAGCACTCGTAACACTCGTTTTTATTTTTATAAATCTATTCTTAATGATTCACCAAAATAACTTGAAAATCTATGAATATCGTTATTGACTGAATGTGTTTGGTTGTTTTCCATGCTATGTGAGCTGAGAGTGAAAGTCAGAATGTCAGTAGCAATTATTTAGAAAATGGATGATAAAACAATACATTTTCGCCACATCCACTTGTATTTTGAGGATAAATTGTTATTGAAATGTGTGAGTGATTTTAGGTATTTAGGAACACATTATGATTTGTTACAGTATTTATAGATTTTTCCTGTGATTAGTGAACTTTTCTAGTCCAATAACCTGTAAAAACCGTCACCCAATAATCTGTAAATACAGTCGTCCAATAAATAACCTGTAAAAAATCGTCGTCCAATAATCTATAAAAACCGTCGGCCAATTACCTGTAAAATCAGTCATATAATAGTCTGTAAAAACAGTCATGTAATAGTCTGTAAAAAACAGACATCCAATAATCTGTAAATCCATATTAGTAATACGTTGTTTTCAGAGTAATAATTTGTAAAAGCATTGTAATAATTTGTAAAAACAGTCTTAGAATAATCTGCAAAAACAGATTACTACTTGGATGTGCCGATACGTCCTTATGTAAAAATGCACAAATGCGCTCATCACAAGCAGCACATAGGCACATGCGATGAAAAAGGGGTTATGTAGACAAACATATATCATAAAAAAGGATTCCACGCAACGTGGGACTGAATTTGGTTGGATGTGCTTGTTTGATAGTGAACAGTGTGTCACAATGTTTACACATCAATGCTGCACATAGGCACATGCTGTATGTGCTGATATGTGCTTGTGTGCTAGTGCATAATGTGCGCACAGCACGCATATCACATAGGCACATGCCGGATGTGTTGATATGTGCTAGTGCACAATGTGTGTGCAACACATACAGCACATACCGTGAAAAAGGGATTCTTGGAGTATGGTAGGATTTTAGAAAGGAATTCCGTAAGTGGGATTCCTATCGGACTCCGTAAAATGGACTAGGTCACGTGATTATAACGTCACTTCCTAGGTCCGAGGGTAGGGACGCCAAGTTTGGGATGATCTCCGAATTTCCAACTATTATCATTCTTTGTTGAATCCCATTTAAACAAAGAAAACTGCGTTTTGACCATCTTTTGATGTTGTGTAACTTTTTTATATTCATTATATCAACAGTATGTGCATCGTGACATATAGTACAGACACGGCCCTTTCCATTAATATAAAAGTCTAGGAGGTGAGATTTGAATTTTTTCCGACTGGGAATAATAAAAAAAAACTTGCAAATTACTGTGAGAACACAATCGCTAAACAAAGGCCAAAGCGGATGTTTGGTGTTAGTTGGTGTGATACTGATTATTTTTTAACTAGTTGCTTCTAATTGGCCTCTCATAAAAAGGCAAGTTTCCGTTTGTTACTTTTAATAAACGAAAACAACAGACAGCTCCGAGAGCTGTCTGTTGTTTTCGTTTATTAAAAGTAACAAAGGCAACTTGGCTTTATTTTCTGCTGATGCCCCATGCGATTCCTCAACAATACTGGCTTCTCAATTGGAAGTTCCTCGCTCATCTAATAATTTCATGGGAAATACCTTTAAGTCTATTTTCATGACGATATAAGTCAGGGATGTCTTGGAATCAGCCAATATTACATACCCACTCTACAAAACAGACGCATTCATTTTTTTACGGAAAACTATATATTATGGTTATACTCAGACAGCACTGAGTTCCCCTCAAAATACCCAAACAGGCCCACCAGATCCATCGCTAGTGCAGATAACATTATGAGGCTGACTCACTCTGTTTTACGTCCATTTTACTCTACGTTTATCCACAATTTCGAAGTAGACACATTCTCGTGTAGGGAGGGTGGAGTAAAACTGGTTTCTCCATTGAACATCGCCGCCAATACAAACTAGACGCACACATTCGTTGTTCAGAGAGCTCCGAAGGTTGGTGTCATTCAAGCTTCAATAATTATACCCCTCCCCCCCACACACACACAATTATAAAAATGGACGTGTTCATTTGAGTTCACAAAGATGTATAGGTGGGTGTTTTTCATGCCACACCGAGCTTCCCCACAAACATAAATAGACGTATCAATTTGTTGACTGGAAGCCTGTACAGGACATAAAGAAAATAAAAAAAATTTTCAGGCTGCACCGACTCTCCTTCCATATACAAAATGCATTCACTAGCTCCCTGACAGAAGAGCTCTATAGTGTTTTTCATGCTATTCCGAGTGACTTCAAAATACTAACAAAAGATATACTCAGACACACTCGTTCTCCTTGTTCGTAGAGCTGGAAAAAGATGGTGTTTTGTCTGTCTGAACTGCGCTTCTCTCGAAGTGTAACAAAATGAAAACAAAGAGTTACTCATGTGTTGTCTGAGAGCCGGAAAAGTCAACATTTTTTAGAATTTAAGTCTGCTAACAAAGAGAAAACGGCATATTGTGTATTTAGTCTACACTGAGCTTCCCCACAATGACTGAACAGACAAAACGATGTGTAGGGACGGCGTTACGGGGGGTGGGGGCAGGCATGGGGGTATTTGTCCCCACACTCATAGACTCCTCCATTTACGCACGCACGCGCGCACATGCACGCACGCACGCACGCATGCATGCACGCACGCACGCACGCACGCACGCACGCAGTCGTTGTGGGGACTTGTTATTTTTTCTTTTGTTCTCGGTGACAAACAGTGACAGTCAAGTCCCCACAAAGCCGGGAAGACAAACCCTAACTCATTGTTTTCTTTGTGGGGACAAAGCGAGAACAAAGGAAATCCTAATGGGAACGCAAACTCTATTGTCAAGGTTCTCACAAAATCCGGAAGACAGACCCCACCCCACCCCCAAACACACACATACAAACACACACAAGCACGCACTCTTTCCATTTCTTTCAACTGCGGTCTCTTTTATTTATCTGAACTATTTCTGGAAAGAGGTGAGGTGGGGGAACGTCCCCACCGGTCCCTATGGGGAGTAAATTACTTTTGTATCCATTTTTATTAGCTCAACTTTGGCGAAGCCAAATTTGAGGTATTGTCATAGCCCGTCTGTCCGTCCGTCGCTCCGTCAACACGGCTCGAGCTAGAGGCCGTATTTATGAACCAATCTTTACGAAACTTCTTGAGTACCTTTGTTATCACCGTGGGACGAGAACTAGTGTTTTTGGGTCCAGTCTGAAATTCAAGACGGCCGCTGGCAGCCATTTTGTATAAAATTAGGTGCAATCAGATTTTTGCGCAGAACTTCCATATGAAAGCGCTGATTTGAATAATTTTGTGTGTGAATGTTTAGTAACATGGAATACATCACATATAATATGGGTTTTTTTCTCGTGCGGAAATTATGCAATTAGAGGAACTTTGATGTATTCAGTGCTACTTATACACAGTAAGTGCACATGTCAATACGGCTCGGGCTAGAGGCTGTATTTATGAACCGATCTTCACGAAACTTCTTGGGTACCTTTGTTATCACCTTGGGACGAGAACGAGTATTTCTGGGTGCGGTCCAAAATTCAAAATGGCTGCCAGTGGCCATTTTGTACCGAAATTAGGCCCATTCAGTTTTTTGTACACAACTTCTATACGGCTGAGGCTAGAGGTCGTATTTATGAACCGATCTTTACGAAACTTCTTGGGTACCTTTGTTATCACCGTGGGATGAGAACGAGTGTTTTTTGGGTGCGGTCCAAAATTCAAGATGGCCGCCAGCAGCCATTGTGTACCAAAATTAGTGCAATCAGTTTTTTGTACAGAACTTCTGTATGAAAGTTCCGATTTAGGGCCCTGCGAATCGGGAAATTTATGTTCGAATCGAATCTCGAATCGAATCGGGACTGATGTCGACATCGAATCGAATCTCGAATCGAATCGGGATAAACTCGAGAAATAACTATAACTGGCATTATATTGTGCAGAAATGTCCGGAAAGCACTGCGAGAAGAGAGAGTTGACATAACTTGACAACTTGGCGTTGTTTTAATTTTCTTTCTCGTTGAATGTCCATTCAGCTGTTCACTTGGCCCGACAATAAATTCAAGACATAAATATGGACAGAAATTAAGGTGTTACTGCCCAGACACATTTGAGAAAAACCACTAAATTGAAACATGAGAATTAAAAGCACAAATGTAATACAAGTGGCACATTAATTCCCATGGGTTGAAGTCGGCTACAGCCTACAGCCGCTAACTTCACATACGTTAGCGTGGCTAAATACATGTACATCTTATAGGAACCTCATTATTGTAATGTTTGGTTGTTTTTGTATTATCAGGATTCGGGTCTTGAAGAAACTCAGTATACATCAAAAGCAGCGAAGCGTTAAACTGTGTTAGTTTCTGCATTATCTAACTCGAATATTGATGCAGTGCTCATTCACACAAATTGCTTTTACTTCATTCCAACTTCCAAGTACCAATGCCAAACAATGCAAAGAAACTAAAGAGATTTTCCTCCCACAGTTTTCTAACATAATAATGGAAGCGCTCCAGGCGACATGCCCCCCATTATTGTGTTAGAAGATTCTGGGACTGGGAGCGGGGCTTAGGCCCATAGCTGGATATTTCGGTTGTATAGATGGGGCGTGAACAGTCTACAAGTTAAAACAGCTCCAATTTGCAAAAGTCACAAAACGAACGTTTAATTTCCCGTTCTAAAAACTGAAAATGTACATTGTCGAACACTGATTCATTTTCCTCGATGCTTCGTTTGACTAACGAATCGGCAAACTATTCGAGATCGATATACGAATACCAAAGCGATGTCGACATCGAATCGAATACTCGAAGCTTCGCAGGGCCCTATTCCGATTTGAATAAATTTTTGTATGAATGTTTAGTAACATGGAATACATCACATATAATACGGGTTCCTTTCTCGTGCAGAAATTATGCAAATTAGATGAACTTTGATTTATTCAGTGATACTTATACACAGTAAGTGGCTCGGGCTAAAGTCTGTATTTATGAACCAATCTTCACGAAACTTCTTGGGTACCTTTGTTATCACCTTGGGGCAGGAACGAGTGTTTGTGGGTGCCTTTGTTGTCACTGTGCTCTGAGAACAAATATTTTGGGGTTCAGTCAGACCCTCTCTGGGACTCAAAGATTTCTTTTCTAGTTTAGCATCTAACTGTCGCCCACCTTTACAATACTTTACCTATACATTTGTTTCAGGCTACGCTCATCATTTATGTACAAACCGTTACAATACTTTATATGTACCTTTGTTATCAGGTCATAACCTAGATGTTTGTCATTGCTGTGTCACATACTATACATGTACATGTCTTAAACAAGTTGAGCTACAGTGTTATTGACACTTTCATTTTTGGAGCCCTGGTTTGAATAACCCTTCTCAAATTTGCCCTGAGAAAGTATTTTCAAGTAACACAATTTGTTGAATGAAACCAATATTTGTTTACATGAAAGATACACAAAAGTAAAAAAAAAACATCATTGAAATATTCTCCATTTAAGCTTACTAGATATGTCAATAATATAGTTATCAGAGGTAGCAAACGTCTAGGCTAACAGAATTCAAGGAACATTCACGAGGTGCGTGCGCATAGCAAATGGGTCCGAAAATACATGTATGATGGCGTGATGAAGGAGATTCATTTAAATTTGGTCAAACCGGGGAAAGTATGGTAGTTTATCAGAGCACTCGTAACACTCGTTTTTATTTTTATAAATCTATTCTTAATGATTCACCAAAATAACTTGAAAATATATGAATATCGTTATTGACTGAATGTGTTTGGTTGTTTTCCATGCTATGTGAGCTGAGAGTGAAAGTCAGAATGTCAGTAGCAATTATTTAGAAAATGGATGATAAAACAATACATTTTCGCCACATCCACTTGTATTTTGAGGATAAATTGTTATTGAAATGTGTGAGTGATTTTAGGTATTTAGGAACACATTATGATTTGTTACAGTATTTATAGATTTTTCCTGTGATTAGTGAACTTTTCTAGTCCAATAACCTGTAAAAACCGTCACCCAATAATCTGTAAATACAGTCGTCCAATAAATAACCTGTAAAAAATCGTCGTCCAATAATCTATAAAAACCGTCGGCCAATTACCTGTAAAATCAGTCATATAATAGTCTGTAAAAACAGTCATGTAATAGTCTGTAAAAAACAGACATCCAATAATCTGTAAATCCATATTAGTAATACGTTGTTTTCAGAGTAATAATTTGTAAAAGCATTGTAATAATTTGTAAAAACAGTCTTAGAATAATCTGCAAAAACAGATTACTACTTGGATGTGCCGATACGTCCTTATGTAAAAATGCACAAATGCGCTCATCACAAGCAGCACATAGGCACATGCGATGAAAAAGGGGTTATGTAGACAAACATATATCATAAAAAAGGATTCCACGCAACGTGGGACTGAATTTGGTGGGATGTGCTTGTTTGATAGTGAACAGTGTGTCACAATGTTTACACATCAATGCTGCACATAGGCACATGCTGTATGTGCTGATATGTGCTTGTGTGCTAGTGCATAATGTGCGCACAGCACGCATATCACATAGGCACATGCCGGATGTGTTGATATGTGCTAGTGCACAATGTGTGTGCAACACATACAGCACATACCGTGAAAAAGGGATTCTTGGAGTATGGTAGGATTTTAGAAAGGAATTCCGTAAGTGGGATTCCTATCGGACTCCGTAAAATGGACTAGGTCACGTGATTATAACGTCACTTCCTAGGTCCGAGGGTAGGGACGCCAAGTTTGGGATGATCTCCGAATTTCCAACTATTATCATTCTCTGTTGAATCCCATTTAAACAAAGAAAACTGCGTTTTGACCATCTTTTGATGTTGTGTAACTTTTTTATATTCATTATATCAACAGTATGTGCATCGTGACATATAGTACAGACACGGCCCTTTCCATTAATATAAAAGTCTAGGAGGTGAGATTTGAATTTTTTCCGACTGGGAATAATAAAAAAAAACTTGCAAATTACTGTGAGAACACAATCGCTAAACAAAGGCCAAAGCGGATGTTTGGTGTTAGTTGGTGTGATACTGATTATTTTTTAACTAGTTGCTTCTAATTGGCCTCTCATAAAAAGGCAAGTTTCCGTTTGTTACTTTTAATAAACGAAAACAACAGACAGCTCCGAGAGCTGTCTGTTGTTTTCGTTTATTAAAAGTAACAAAGGCAACTTGGCTTTATTTTCTGCTGATGCCCCATGCGATTCCTCAACAATACTGGCTTCTCAATTGGAAGTTCCTCGCTCATCTAATAATTTCATGGGAAATACCTTTAAGTCTATTTTCATGACGATATAAGTCAGGGATGTCTTGGAATCAGCCAATATTACATACCCACTCTACAAAACAGACTCATTCATTTTTTTTCACGGAAAACTATATATTATGGTTATACTCAGACAGCACTGAGTTCCCCTCAAAATACCCAAACAGGCCCACCAGATCCATTGCTAGTGCAGATAACATTATGAGGCTGACTCACTCTGTTTTACGTTCATTTTACTCTACGTTTATCCACAATTTCGAAGTAGACACATTCTCGTGTAGGGAGGGTGGAGTAAAACTGGTTTCTCCATTGAACATCGCCGACAATACAAACTAGACGCACACATTCGTTGTTCAGAGAGCTCCGAAGGTTGGTGTCATTCAAGCTTCAATAATTATACCCCCCCCCCCCCCCACACACACACACAATTATAAAAATGGACATGTTCATTTGAGTTCACAAAGATGTATAGGTGGGTGTTTTTCATGCCACACCGAGCTTCCCCACAAACATAAATAGACGTATCAATTTGTTGACTGGAAGCCTGTACAGGACATAAAGAAAATAAAAAAATTTTTCAGGCTGCACCGACTCTCCTTCCATATACAAAATGCATTCACTAGCTCCCTGACAGAAGAGCTCTATAGTGTTTTTCATGCTATTCCGAGTGACTTCAAAATACTAACAAAAGATATACTCAGACACACTCGTTCTCCTTGTTCGTAGAGCTGGAAAAAGATGGTGTTTTGTCTGTCTGAACTGCTCTTCTCTCGAAGTGTAACAAAAGGAAAACAAAGAGTTACTCATGTGTTGTCTGAGAGCCGGAAAAGTCAACATTTTTTAGAATTTAAGTCTGCTAACAAAGAGAAAACGGCATATTGTATATTTAGTCTACACTGAGCTTCCCCACAATGACTGAACAGACAAAACGATGTGTAGGGACGGCGTTACGGGGGGTGGGGGCAGGCATGGGGGCATTTGTCCCCCCACTCATAGACTCCTCCATTTACGCACGCGCGCACATGCACGCACGCACGCACGCACGCACGCACGCACGCAGTCGTTGTGGGGACTTGTTATTTTTTCTTTTGTTCTCGGTGACAAACAGTGACAGTCAAGTCCCCACAAAGCCGGGAAGACAAACCCTAACTCATTGTTTTCTTTGTGGGGACAAAGCGAGAACAAAGGAAATCCTAATGGGAACGCAAACTCTATTGTCAAGGTTCTCACAAAATCCGGAAGACAGACCCCACCCCACCCCCAAACACACACATACAAACACACACAAGCACGCACTCTTTCCATTTCTTTCAACTGCGGTCTCTTTTATTTATCTGAACTATTTCTGGAAAGAGGTGAGGTGGGGGAACGTCCCCACCGGTCCCTATGGGGAGTAAATTACTTTTGTATCCATTTTTATTAGCTCAACTTTGGCGAAGCCAAATTTGAGGTATTATCATAGCCCGTCTGTCCGTCCGTCGCTCCGTCAACACGGCCCGAGCTAGAGGCCGTATTTATGAACCAATCTTTACGAAACTTCTTGAGTACCTTTGTTATCACCGTGGGACGAGAACTAGTGTTTTTGGGTCCAGTCTGAAATTCAAGACGGCCGCTGGCAGCCATTTTGTATAAAATTAGGTGCAATCAGATTTTTGCGCAGAACTTCCATATGAAAGCGCTGATTTGAATAATTTTGTGTGTGAATGTTTAGTACCATGGAATACATCACATATAATATGGGTTTTTTCTCGTGCGGAAATTATGCAATTAGAGGAACTTTGATGTATTCAGTGCTACTTATACACAGTAAGTGCACATGTCAATACGGCTCGGGCTAGAGGCTGTATTTATGAACCGATCTTCACGAAACTTCTTGGGTACCTTTGTTATCACCTTGGGACGAGAACGAGTATTTCTGGGTGCGGTCGAAAATTCAAAATGGCTGCCAGTGGCCATTTTGTACCGACATTAGGCCCATTCAGTTTTTTGTACACAACTTCTATACGGCTGAGGCTAGAGGTCGTATTTATGAACCGATCTTTATGAAACTTCTTGGGTACCTTTGTTATCACCGTGGGATGAGAACGAGTGTTTTTTGCGTGCGGTCCAAAATTCAAGATGGCCGCCAGCAGCCATTGTGTACCAAAATTAGTGCAATCAGTTTTTTGTACAGAACTTCTGTATGAAAGTTCCGATTTGAATAAATTTTTGTATGAATGTTTAGTAACATGGAATACATCACATATAATACGGGTTCCTTTCTCGTGCAGAAATTATGCAAATTAGATGAACTTTGATTTATTCAGTGATACTTATACACAGTAAGTGGCTCGGGCTAAAGTCTGTATTTATGAACCAATCTTCACGAAACTTCTTGGGTACCTTTGTTATCACCTTGGGGCAGGAACGAGTGTTTGTGGGTGCCTTTGTTGTCACTGTGCTCTGAAAACAAATATTTTGGGGTTCAGTCAGACCCTCTCTGGGACTCAAAGATTTCTTTTCTAGTTTAGCATCTAACTGTCGCCCACCTTTACAATACTTTACCTATACATTTGTTTCAGGCTACGCTCATCATTTATGTACAAACCGTTACAATACTTTATATGTACCTTTGTTATCAGGTCATAACCTAGATGTTTGTCATTGCTGTGTCACATACTATACATGTACATGTCTTAAACAAGTTGAGCTACAGTGTTATTGACACTTTCATTTTTGGAGCCCTGGTTTGAATAACCCTTCTCAAATTTGCCCTGAGAAAGTATTTTCAAGTAACACAATTTGTTGAATGAAACCAATATTTGTTTACATGAAAGATACACAAAAGTAAAAAAAAAACATCATTGAAATAATCTCCATTTAAGCTTACTAGATATGTCAATAATATAGTTATCAGAGGTAGCAAACGACTGGGCTAACAGAATTCGAGGAACATTCACGAGGTGCGTGCGCATAGCAAATGGGTCCGAAAATACATGTATGATGGCGTGATGAAGGAGATTCATTTAAATTTGGTCAAACCGGGGAAAGTATGGTAGTTTATCAGAGCACTCGTAACACTCGTTTTTATTTTTATAAATCTATTCTTAATGATTCACCAAAATAACTTGAAAATCTATGAATATCGTTATTGACTGAATGTGTTTGGTTGTTTTCCATGCTATGTGAGCTGAGAGTGAAAGTCAGAATGTCAGTAGCAATTATTCAGAAAATGGATGATAAAACAATACATTTTCGCCACATCCACTTGTATTTTGAGGATAAATTGTTATTGAAATGTGTGAGTGATTTTAGGTATTTAGGAACACATTATGATTTGTTACAGTATCTATAGATGTTTCCTGTGATTAGTGAACTTTTCTAGTCAAGTTTCTTATTTATCCTTATCAGAAGGGTTTGAACAGGAGGCACAGGGGAGACGTGCTCCACCTCACTTTTCCACCGATATTTTACGCGGTTACACAAGGAGTTAAAATGGGCGCATGCAAACATGTCAATAAGCATGCGTCCCTTTTATACATTGTCTGCAAATCCAAACAAATTTAATTGCATTTGGCAATTGATTTCCACCTTCTATCGCTTCAGTTCATGTCTTATCCGTCAACATCTTCCAACCCGAAGAACCGGGCAATGACCGCTGCATGCTAACGAAGGTGACAGCCATTATTTATTCCCAG
Organism: Pictodentalium vernedei; assembly: GCA_031216915.1. Taxonomy (NCBI): domain Eukaryota; kingdom Metazoa; phylum Mollusca; class Scaphopoda; order Dentaliida; family Dentaliidae; genus Pictodentalium; species Pictodentalium vernedei. Next base: position 167,770,903 of record CM062295.1, on the reverse strand, counting down.
TTCCTTATTCGACATTCGTTATCAACCGATTTTATCGGTTGATAACGAATGTCGAACAAGGAACTGGGAATAAGTAATGGCTATCACATCCCCGACATGCTCACCTAAAGGAGAGACTAGCGGTTAATCGCAAATTTGCCAATATGCGATTGTAACTCTCCTCCCACTGGGCCGAACCACGATAGTTCAGGAAATTTGTGCCCCATCCACTTTCGTTGAGCTTCCGCCGCCTTTTTTTGTCAAAGTGCATGTAGGCCTATATTGTCACATCAAACATTGTTCTAAACAACAAACTTTATTTTATGAAACAGGCTCAAAAAGGCGATATAGTTGTATGCCTGAGGAATGGAGTAGCGTATTATCCGCGGTAAGACATGGAAATCCACTACCTCTGCAGAGGCGGCGGAACGGGGGGGGGGGGGGGGGCAGAAGGGACACGTGCCCCTCCACTTTTTTCTACCTATATTGTCCTCGGTTGCACAAGGAATGAAAATGGGCGCGTGAAGACGTCTCAATATAATGCATCCCTATAATTTATTATCTCCAAATACAAACAAATTGAGTTACATTTGGCCAAAGAATTCCATCTTTTATCGCTTCGGTTTATCTTTAATCTTCGGGTTGGAAGATGATTGAAGTAGCAGGAATAGACCGGATAGAGACCACGAGACTTGATATCTATCATTTTTACGGAAATGGCAGGAAGACAGCCTTATAGGCTATGCTATTTCCATGCTGTATACCAGCTTCTGTTTTTGTTTGTTGTAATGTTATATTGTAATCAGTTTACTAGTATACTGCAAAACAAAGATCTATCCATCCATTCATCCGTCCGTCCGTTCCGTCCGCGCTATAATACGGGAGTTACGAGTTTTTTTTTTGTGTCCGGACATGCATTAAGAGCTTACCGAAATATTATGAGCTTATTTGATATACTATGAGCTTAATTACCAAGATATGAGACTTATGAGGCAAATTGCGAATTTTCGTGGTTTATATTAAGGGTTAGGGTCAGTTCAGGGTTGGGGTTAGGGTCAGGGTTAGTGTCTCTTCAACATTAGGGTTGGGGAATCTAACCGTTTCTATGCCCCCCCCCCCCCCCCCCGAAATTCTTGTTGACGTCCATCCATCCATCCATCCATCCATCCATGCTACGGAATCTTCGTTTAAAACTAGTTTTTGTTAAGTGAGTAAATAGTTTATTGTACAAACAGTCAGCCCTGCCATGATGATGTAGTTGGGGTATTTTATCAAGCGAGATTTCAACAATCACATTCGGGGTAAATTAAGTTTCCCAGCCCCAATCGGCCATTTTCGCGACTTCTATGTCGCCGTCGTATTGAACTCAATTTAACTCTTAACCTGCTGAGTATTTTCATGATATTTTTCATCAAATCTAGTCAAGCCTACTGTCCAGCAGCCATGACTAGATTTGCTGGAAGATTAATCTAAATGTAAGATAAGAAATCGTTGGTGAAAAAATCTATTTAATTTACAGTGTGGAAATTTTAATATAGGTGCCCAAATTATACTTATTTCCGTGACAAGAGAAACCCTGTGCTGGGCAGGAATATCCACCAGCAGCATGCAAAGAGCCATTTAACTGTTGTATTTGCTTCACTGCAGGCTCGAGCTTGCTTTGCCATGATCTCAAACTAAGAAACGTAGTTAATGATATTTTACCACCTCACTTGTATCGCAAACGTACACGACAACAGGATCTAATTAAGCCGAGAAGCACTTAATCCTGTGAATAATCAAACTCGTTCGACTTATCCGAAAGTACATAAAATTGTAATTATTAAGGCCTAGCTCTTTCACCAGTGGATTTTATCCAATAGACGTCTACGTCGTGTCAAGATGCCACATGCACCTAGAAGCTGTTAGCCTGCTTTCGTTGTTTGACCTCATGCATACGTAAAATGTAGCGCTGTTATCAAAAATTTTCCGAGCACCTGCACCCAAATAACTTTTCAATGGACAAAGAGAGAGGTGGTGGGTGAGAAGCCCAATGAGTGTGAATTTCGCCAGTAATGTGATCACGAGTGAAAAACGCAGAGGATGTAGTGCATTAACCCGCGCTCATGTTTTTCGTACTTTTCCTACCAGCCTAAAGCAAATATATATCAAGCAGCAGATTTGGCAGACGACACATATATTTGTACGGGTAGATGAGTAGCAGTACGTTTTTATGGTCCCTTGGGTATTAGGTGCGCCACACTTTTGTGTATGAGGAGGGGACAGGAATGAAAGTCAGTGGCAGATTTGTGTAAGTGTGTGTATGTGTGTTAGACTGTGATTGCGTTTGTGTGTTGAAATATATTATCTACGAAGCCAAACAAATTTAGCTGCAATTGGCCAAAGACTTCCACCTTCCCTTCGGTCGCTTCGGTTCATCTCTACTCCTTCAACCATCTTCTAACACGAAGGCTAAGGTGATTGAAGTAGAAGAGATAGACCGGACAGTGACCACACCGTGGCATAATCATCTAGTTTAAAGATAGTTTATTCCATCCATATATACATGTACACGTATCACGTATGTTACATATTTCCCTAACAACACAGTGGTATAAAAAGGTTAGCAGAATACATAAGATCAATACATATTGACATTAAAAATAAATTGGGGAATGAAAATGGTGTCGACAGTAAGCTGAAGTTTTTTATGATCGTTCTGTGGTGGCATTTCTCAGTCACCCGTCTAGTCTAACTCGCCATAAATAGAGGATATCTAGTGTTTTTGAGTGGATACCGAAAATTATCTCACAAGTTACCGAGACAAATGTTTATTTTTCGCGAGCGCTTGCGCGAGCGAAATTAACCATTTATCTCGGTCACAAGTGAGATAATTTTTGGTATCCACCCAAAAACACTAGTTTTTTTTTATTATACGCTTTTTATAAGAATCTGATAATTCCACTCGTTTCAGCCATGAATTGATTCATGAAAGTAAACAGCGCATTGAATCATTGAAACGCAGAAGTGATTTGATTGATACTCGGAACAGATAGCGTCTTGCAATCTGATTCAGCTGGCGGGTTTCTAGTCCAAATATGGCCTGAAAGTCTGTAATATAAGTTTATAGTTTGGTACGTCCTTTGAAAGGACACCAAACCAAAAACTTATATTACGGACTTTCAAGCCATGTTTGGACTAACGGGTTTCATGCATCAACTCAAGGTGAATACGCGTTGAATTATTGCTGGAAATGATCGGTATCCACTCAAAAACACAAGATAAACTTTTCATTATACGTGTTTAGAACAAACTGATGACCTCCAGTGATAATTTAACTCATATTCACCTTGAAGTGATGCTTTGAAAGCCGTCATTTTGATTGATACCGTGAAAGTGAAAATTTCTATATCTTCACAGTGAGGGATACGATTTCTGTCTTTCCGAAATTTATTCGATAATCTATCGTTTAGCGTATAAAAAATACATGTAAGGTAACTATTGGTGGGCTTGACCGTCAGCCCTCACGGTAGTTATATCATCTAAACGAGAGACTATTTTTGGGAGAGAAAACTTCCTATGAACAAAACTCTGTGAAAAAGTAGAAGAACGACAGGACAGTTTCACAGACAGTGGCCAATCGGGTTTAATTCGGAGGTACATTGGCTAGGACTATGCTTGTCCTTCTTATCCTATATTACAGGAAGCCACAGGCATTGTCTGGACGAAAGCTCCATTCCAGTATAATGTACGGGCACCAGTCATTTCGTGAGCCCGGCAAGGGACATGTTAATTTATTTTATGGTTCCAACACTAATCAAGGAGCATGACTGTAGGGAAATGGCTCTATCAATGAGGGTCAATGAACACCTGGTATACCACACCACCTGCTGGGGTGGATAGGAACATTTTGGTATATCGTTTGTAACATTTATCCGCCATTTCCAACTTGGCCAGTATGGGAAAAAGATTGATTAATAGCTATGTACAGACCGATAAGTCCTTATGGGGTGGGGGTGGGGACTAGGCTGGAGCCCTACCCGTGATGGAACCCATTTGGTGGAATTCGTCACGTGACTATACCTCCTGGTAGTACTGGTAACATACTATCTTGTGACGTCATCGTAATGGTGATAAGAGGTGTTAGGAGTGCACGCCGGCGCCAATTGTTGGGATTTTTTTTAGGTGGATCAGAATCTCGCGAAAGTCCTCTGTAAAAAGACCATGAGGCTGCCAGCTAGTATTTGTACCGACACAAGTTAACTCCCATGTCCTGGAAGTGGCATACGCCAGGCGAATGATCTCTTTTTGGGATTAGTCAAATAAGCACATGATTAGGATTAGCCTTCACAACGCACACTACCACCGTCACTCCTCAAAGCAGCGGTTGCTGCTCCTGCCTTTTAATCCTTGTCCTAGGATGATTCTGATACTAGGATGCTCAATAACGTCTCCATCCCGATCCAAGGATGATCTTGGGATTATCCTAATCTGAGCCACTCCACCCCTTCTATCCTCTCCCTCCTCTGTTCCCCCTTTCCTTTAGAGGCTTTTTAGCACAAATAGGTTTTTTAACCCCAAAAAGGAGGTCAGCCGGCTGAGGTATGCTACTTCAAGGGTAGGAAAGATAACTCGTGTCGTCTCAAATACCCTCCGGGTAAGATGGTGGCCAACTAATCCACAGCTGCAGCCAGAAATGTATGTGTTTAATCCTCCTCGTATTATCGAACGACTCAGAGCCGCAGCCAGACCCTCCCCAGCCATATAAAGAGTCACATAATACAGCCACAGCCACAGCCACCTCTTCCTCCTCACAGCACATCCACACCTCCCATCCACAACCACTTTCCTGATCCTAGCAAGGAGCAGCCACAGCCAATCCAGCGAGTCTTCTGCCTACCATTTGCCATGTTTCAGCTGGTCTCTGCATACAAAGCGGAAATACAATATGGCTTTCTGCGGTCACGCTTTAACGATATGTAGAACATTTTAATGGCTCATTTCTGGGGGGGGGGGGGGGGGCATCGTTAGGCTATCTTGTAACATTCAAATGAGTGACACAGCCTTTTAGAATATGCTGAATTATGGATGTATCGATGTAAGTTCATCTGTACGAACAATGGATGCTAACCCACTGCTACACATGTAGATCAATGGGTCAAGGTAAATTGAAATATATATCAAGACTCTAAATTTTGTGAATTTTTTTAAATAATATTAAATGAACAAGAGCAATTTGTAAAAGAAAAATAAAGAATGATTTTGGAGTCATTTTAGAAACACAAGTCGTGATCATGACTGAATATAGTATCAAATTGTATCGTATTAATTTGAGATTAACCCTTTACGCAACATAACTGCCAAAACCGGCCAGCCCTATTCACAAAAATCGCCAATTAATTTTCATTATTTTTTTCATTTTTTGTCTCAAAAACATAGGTTATGGCCCCTCCTTAGAACGAGGGAAAAAAAAATTGTTATTTAAGAATTTTATTTGCAAGTGTCGTCTGCTTTTCGTGTCAGGTAAAGGGTTAAATGAGATAACCATGAAGAAGTCTATAACGTTACAGCTAGCCATTTCCTAAAGTCACCTTAAAGTTACATGGTCCACTACTAGCAGATGTTATTTTCTGACTCACCTGATACATCTTTTTATTTCTGAAGGTACAGACATTTCATACCCGGAAATGGCACGTGTTTTTCCCCAACAAAGTCGTGTTCTGAAGCTTTAAAGTTGTAAACTATGTGGTTGGACATATAATGACAACTGGCCATACTACATGTTTTGCATAGGGGCTCGTAACGCACTACCCTGGATATTCCCCACTCTCTCCCCAATACGCTGTCTCTACATGCTATAACATACAGAAAGGGGTCACATTAAATGCGTAACTGATGAGGAAATTCACTCGCGAATCGAATGGAGTCATCGCGGAAGGTGTGAGCGCGGTACATGAAAATAAGCGAGAAAGTGTTGCTATGCACTTTGGGACAAATTCTTTTCTATTCCTTTCTGTGTGTTATAGCATGTAGGAGCAGTGTATGGGGGGAAGGAGCAGGGAATATCCAGCGGAACACATTATGGGTCCTACGTAAAAAACCTCCTGTAACCAGGAATGCAAGGCAGAGCACAATGAAATGAAAAATAATCTGTTTATAGTTGGTAATGCAAAAATTCAGTCTCCTCTCACACGGATTCGGTTTATACTTGGTAATGCAATGAATTCAGCCTCCTGTCACCAGTATTAAGAAATAAATTACCATACCACCTCCCGGGCTCCAGTATATGAACAGAGGTGGCGTGGTCAATTTATTTTTTTATCCGTTAGCAAAGATTAGTAATCCGCTCGCACGGATTAGTAATCCACTCACACGGATTAGTGAACCGTTCGCACGGATTACTAATAGGTTCGCACGGATTTGTAAACCGTTCGCACGGATTAAAAAAAATGATCATGTCACATCCCGGGATCCTCAGAATAGTAAACTCCTCATTAGAAAAAAAAATAACTGGAGGCTAATAGTTTGCTTATTTTGTCATTTTATCAGATACAGGCCTCCTTCAAACAATCGAATCAATGTTATAATATAAATGTGGTCACCCATTCTGCGTCGATTTGATCGTGTGAACTGGCTATTCCCCAACTATCATCAGAGGCACAGCATTAATTGATTGATAAACACACTGATATCTTCATGGGGAACTGTTGAATAATCCTCCGTTCTGAAGGGGCTGACTTATGATGCACATGGCACATGATCACCAAACACATGTATTTGATGATTTTTATTTGAACGTTTAAACGAGGCGCATACTGATTCCAAAAATCGCCTTCTTGTTTCTGAATCTTCGTATTTTATCTCCTTCACAGATAAACAACTTACGTTTTGATGGGTGGATGGAGAGGGGTACCTCCCAGCCCCCTCCCTATTTTGTAACTCTTGTTTTTCACTAAGTTTCAAGCCATCGCAGTCGGGACAAATTAGGCCCCCCCCATCGGTCATCCTTAAGATGCTCCTGTGTAGAGGGCACGCGATACCTGTGCCCCACCCTGTCGTGGTTCAGTCGCCCCTGGCTTTGTTTGTGTACATATATTTTAATGTTGGGACCTTCTGATATATTTTAGGAACCTTCTATGCGGGGACTTTTGGCCAGAATGCTTGATTTTGTAGAGCAAGAGGGTCTTTTAGTTTTATCCCCACACCTTGGTCAGTTCCGTATTAACCCATGGCCGGGCCCCTAGGCTTTTAGTTACTTCGGGACGGGCCCCCCTCCGGCACTTCACTCTTTCACCCCACTGCAGCTGACAACCTGATCCTGGTAGGTAGGCACTGTGCCGCAGTACATAGCCCTATATCCATTTTGCGGGTCTCCTGAAGAATTCTACTCACAACATGACATATTATTTAAATAAGCATTAAAATAAAAAAAATATATATAGTATACTTATGAGAGTATAAATATGGATAAATACATATGTACATGTATCGCTGCAGCACACATTACAAAGTGACTTTAACCACTGGAGCCCTAAGGCGCTGGTAACAGTGCCTCAGGAAAAAAGAAATCGGCGGCCCCCTCTCCTTCAGCCTAGTCAGCCTTATGAATAATACGGCCCTGACCTTGGTGAGTTCCAATAAACTCTGATAACGTTAATCGATTGCAAATCATGGTCATCCATTTGTATGAAAGTGTATTGTTGACAACTATGATAAACCAATTCTCTCCAACAAGAAGCAAAATATAATAATAATATGCTGATATTTACAATATTATAATACATATCCTTAGCCCTTTACCCTACGCAGACGATATCAAAATTTATTATTTTTATTATTGATTTTTAAAACGTTTAAATTTTTTTCAATAAAACCATGTCAGGTGACCCCCCACTGGAACGAGCTCAACGAGCTCGTTCCAATGAAGGGTCACATGATATGGTTTTGTTGACATTTTTTGCAAAATATATCTTTTTCGACTGCTTAATTTGTGAAATTTGTAAATTACGCGTGTGGATATAGCCGATTCGTTAGGTAAAGGGCCGAAACAAAAATATTTACAATTGTGTAACAAATTTTCGTTTATAAACACTATCTTGACGGTAAAGTTTGTTGCCGTTGTCGCTCAAGGACTATTTTCAGTTTACAATTATTTATTGTCTTTTCCAAACGGCAAGGCTAAGATTACGGGCATCATTTTGAGCTGAGAAAGCACTTTATGCCACGCAAGGTTCGTTTTCTTTGGAGGTTGATCCACTATGTAGAGAATGTCACCATTGACTGAAAATGGGGAAAGGACAGCTTCTTTCGTAATTTTGGACCTCAAGTGATTTAATACTTTACCTAGCAGACGACACTTGCAAACAAAATTATTGAATAACTATTTTTTTTTCATTTTTTGTCTTAAAAACATAGGTTACGACTCCTCATTGGAAAGAGCAAGACGAGCTCGTTCCAACGAGGGGCCATAACCTTTGTTTTTGAGACCAAAAATGAAAAAAATTAATTGGCGATTTTTGAGAATAGCTCTGGCCGGTTTTGGCCGTCGTTACGTTGGGTAAAGGGTTAATAGAATTTTCCCCGTGGGAACTCGGGGAAGTGAAGCAGTGCGTGTGTACTGTGGTAAACATGCTCTATTTTACTGATGAAAGAGGACCCGATCGCCAATGCCTAGGGTGGATGTCCTCTAAAATTGACAGCACCGGAATAAACAGTTGGCTGGACTTAATTATTTAATTTAGATTATTAGATTTTAAAAAGACTGGAATACATAATAACAAAATATCAGTTATTTTCAGAGTTATTACTTTAGAAATTTAGTGTTTTAATTAATACAGTTTTTCACTGGAGGAATTTTTGTGAGTTCAAAAATTCACCCTCACGGTGATGGTCTCGAGCAGGACCAGGATCGTCGAGAAGGTCTGCGGGCTGAGATGGTTATCCCGGGATCTATAGAGTGAATAAAGGACCGGTGACGACCTCTTCAAATTTCAAGTACTCAGGTCCACAATCGCAGAAAATCATACCATGGCGCCTCAAAAAGACCGCCACACAGAAAATTGTCCGCATTCACTGTTGGATAATCGTCCAAACAGCCCACCACCAAGTATTGAAGGTTAAGAAATAATCACGGTGGCCGGTAAGTTTCCTTTTCGCGAAAGCGTATGAATCAAACGATTTAAAGTTGATTCACAATGTGCTTGTGCAGGGACCGATCAGGACTATTTAAAATACGCTCTAGCCTCGGAGCCTATTTTTTCAATTCATGCGCCAGATTTCAATTTACGGAGTCACACTGCTGTTTGTAACACACACTGCAAGTATGTAATAGCTCTCATCATTTTCATTTAGTACACTATAGCAAACATTAATCTTCACTGTGGTTTCTGATCAAGTCTTGGCTGCCTATTTAGGCAGCCAAGACTTGATGAGAAACCACAGTGAAGATTAATGCTTGGTAATTAAGACTTGAAGTATTAACTTAAGCACTCTACAACAATGATAAATGATAATCATATATATAATACATGTAAGAGTGTCTATCTCGATTATCCATCGAAAGAATATCAAAATATGATCTGAGAAGTTACGCGCCAACTGAGAAGCCTATTTCTGAGATTTAAGAGCCAGGTCCTGATGTTTCAGAACCAAATACGCACTGGCGCATGCCCAGGTCGGTCCCTGCTTGTGATTTATTTTATCATTTAACAGATGAATTGACAAAACGTCTGTTTGCTAAATGTGTATTGGCTAAATGTGCACGGGCTAAATATCCGTTTGCTGAAGATTCCGAATTCATCTTCGTATCAAAAAGGGGCAGATATGTCGCCAGAAACTTCGCATGCACAATAAGTTTGAATTTAGTTGTGTATTTGTGTATTATCTTTTCAATTCATAGCATGCGGTGTTCCCTGCTTGGTCAAGGCGATATTTTTCACATCAAAATGACTTATATGTCCACACGTGTAATCAGAAGCTGGTTCAAATCCACAAAGCTCTGGTAAAAGTGACGATCGGGGAAGAGGAACTGAATGTTGTTTTGGCAGTGAGGAAACAAATATTTTATCTTTAAATCTCCAAGAAGATAAAATGAAATATAAAGTCATTGAAGCCGTAGGTTCCGGAGAAGAATATTGACCCTTTGATTAAACGAAATGAAGGCGAAACATGCCAAAAATATTTTTGAATAAATTAAAAAAATTTATATGCCTCAAATTCATAGCTTATGATCGAAGGATCTTTCACTAGAAAAAAAACAATAAAATGTGTGTGTGTGAATGATGATTTTTATGGCCGGTCTTGACCGATAGGTTGGGTAAAGAGTTAACAATGACAGACCAGGTTGACTAATTTGAAGGATTATAGTCCACGTCTGGTCCAAATGGTAAGTAGCAGTTTTACTTTTGTATCAACAATGCATATTCGTTGCAGTGTATAAGAAGAAAGTCTCTAAAAGGTTCTATGAACATGAAAACTGTGAAGGATTTCCGAACGAGGTTGTGTTGAATTGCGTCCCGTGGTCAGGCCTGAAAATAAGCAGTCTGACATTTGCAGAATGAGGTCCCCAGAAGGGGAATTTGGTGATGCTATCCCATACAGTGGGTCAATTTATCCTCTGGGTACCTCTTTATGTTTAGTTGTGTAACCCTGATTCAGATTGGGGTTCACAGAGGGGTAAATTTAGTGATGCTACCCTGGATGGCATCACTAAATTCACCCTCTGGGGACATTATTTTGCAGATGACAGTCTGCTTATTTTCTGGCTTGCCCGTGGTATTCTTAGAAGAAAAGAAAATTTAAAAGCTCGCGCACAGCAGCTCTGAAGTGATAATACAGGCAAATTTTGACTTTCAGGCAGGAGAGTAATAATGTAAAAAAAGATTAACCCTTTTACCCAGCACAGACGATATCAGAATTTGTTATTTTCAAAATGTTTCAACAATTTTCAAGCAAAACCCTATCATGTGAACCCTCATGTGGGGTCATATGATAAGGTTTTCCCGCAATTGTTTGAATTATTTTGAAATGCTCAATTTGTCAACTACGCGAGCGGATGCCGCCGATTCGTCATTCAAAGATTTAAAGACCATAACTCAGCTATCCGATTCTGCTTCTTTTACTTATGTAACAACAATGCATGTTCGTTCCCGCCTGTATGAAGAAAGGCTCCAAAGGGTTCAATGAACTTGAAAACTGTGAATTTACAAGCATTTGCTTAACAAGAGACGGGGTAAGCTGAATAGATGAGGGGTGGGGTAAATAGCACAAATGCACAAGCCTCAGTTGGATAAAAACATTTTACAAATAGACTCACAGAAGTTGCATTTTTTTAATTCTCGGGTCTTCAGGAATTCAAAATAGCGTGTATGGAGCGGGGAGTGAGAGGGGCGAGGTTGAGAGAAGGGGTCTAACGAATGGCACATAAATATATTTTCCAAATTGTTGATTACTTCTTTTCGTGTTACGCTTCGGGTTATAGGTTTTTATGGTTTTGTTGTACCTGGTCATGGTTTGGAATATTGCTTATGCTTCAGACATCCACTGACCAGAAGAATTTCAGAAGGGTGAGCTAATAGTCTATCGGTACTCACTTGGATTATAGTTGTAAACAGTAGTCAGCGTTTAACGATGACACCATAAGTGTTGATGTCAGCCGTTTCATTGGGTATGAAACCAAGACGCGGGTCAAGGTTTTCCTCTAGTGACTTGAAACCATGATGGCAATGACGGTCCTCGCAAACAAATAACGCTATTGTCTGGCACATTTAGATAAATAAATTGTACCAGCATTCCCATCCCAACATATTGGCGTTGTTAACGGTACTGAAAAATATCCAAGCAACAGTTGGGGCCAAATCTATTAAATTTGGAGCCGGGGTAATAGGTGAAATGGATGTGATTGCACAGACTGCCGGTTGGACATACCAGCAGTCTAGCCTGCAGTTGGTCGCTCCGATGAAAGAAAACAGATTTCCTTCAATTTCAGAAATCAAAATTTGCCCCCAATGTGCCGAATTATGGTCTTCTCGATGGGTTCCCGCGGGTAGAACCATTTTTGCCGAATGCTCGATGAAGATGATACAAAAATGCCAACAAAATGTCCAACGTGTGGACTGTTTTTGATCGCCCAGATGCAATGAAGCCGCGTTCGTTCAGTTCGAAAATCCCCCCCCCCCCCCCCCCCCCCCCACTCCTGATGCATTTCCCGGTAACTTTTCTTGGCCCAGTTCGCCCATGATGTGCAACCATCTTAATGACAGTAGATTAATTTCTGCCATTCAAGTATTGTAAACAGCAGAATCTACACTACATTGTGTAATGATGGCCAACTTTAATGAAAATAATTAATAAATAAATAAATATATTTATTTAATGCTCAGGCATCAATTCACGCTGAAAAATTAAGTCATATTCCCCTGTCGGTCGGCAAAACGAAATATCAAAATGATATTTAGAAATCGATATTTCATCGTAGGTTCGGATGACGAATCACATGTACTTTAAACGAGTCAGCACATCAGTAATGAATTCCAGAGTCCCAAATACAAACGAATTCGAATAATTGATAGTGACAGTGACTAAATCAATTCATTAAATCAGCGGTTTCAAAGTTTGACTTTCTCATTCACCTTCCAGCGAAAAGCCGAAATCACTTTCAAATTTCGTCAGTTCAACTTCACACGTCTTCAGACAAGTTCAGTGCATTGAGTTCAAAAAAAAATAAAATGACGTGTCTTGTTATTGAAAATAAGAAAGTGGTGTTTTTTGTTATTGTTCTATTACTTCGAAACACATTGCGATTATTTCAATTCGCCAGCCTTGGTAAATCGTAAAGTTAGGGGAGAAATAAGACGGGACTACTTTTTGTGCGGATATTCACACATTCCAATGGTTGGAGTTTGGTTGTTGTAATTTTTGTATGGACGCCGGTTCGGCACATAAATTTTGCGCCTTAATGGCAAATAAAGACCACAAATTGGAGAGTTTGTAGTCGTAGAGCATTAAATAAAAAGAAAATTCACGAAAATTTGATGAATACCGAAAATATCTCGTTCGTGGCTACAAGAAATATGAGGATCTTCACTCGCGACTGCGTCGCTCGTGAAGATCCTCATATTTCTTTGTAGCCACCCACGAGATATTTTCGGTATTTATCAAATTTTCGTGAATATCCTCTATATATATTATTTATTTGCTATGTCATTTAAATGTTCTGTGTTTGCAATGTTGTGTGTTGTATAATATCATAATTTGGAATTAACATCCATTGTTCTCTTCATGAGCAGCACTCGGTCAACTTTTCAAATCTTGCTGATTGGAAACCCGTTTGTCTCGTTTTCTTATTTCAAGTACGAAACAGACGAGAGACGACGAGAGATTGTGAATTCATTCTGTATCGGCTTGTGTAAAGGTTATGGCTTACAGTTCATTTCATTTAAAGTGAAGGACTGTCGTGTGGATAAGTCTGTTTACAAAATGGATCACTTAATTATTTGATTAAATTTCGAAATGCACAAAACTTAACATATGTTACACCATATTTATATTGAAAATAGCATATCTTAGGCAAAGAAAAAAAGTTTTGATTCTCAGAGAATTTTTTTTTTTCAAATCAGTGAGGGTTTTACTTTTTTTTATTACCGTGGGGACCAGGGGGGGGGGGGGGCACCAAAAATTTGCAAGACGTGACGTGGGGGTGGGTGGGTCTCTTGAGTGCGCCAAAAATTTGCATTTCCAACTTGTGCAATTTTTTGAATTTTTTAAAAATATATCAATATATCAGCTAATATATACCATCATTTGTGTTTCAAACCTTAAAGATGATGTTGTACATCACACTCTTAACATAAATACAACACCAGGAGGCTTTATATGTGAGAATATTGGGCTTAATCTGGGAAAATGTCACACGTTAGTAGGGGGTGGGTGTCTTGTTCGAAATGTAGAAAATGTGCAGACAATATTTTGGGAACAATTCAAATGAAAATTTGTTCCCGTATATGTACACCTGCTCTGGCCAAGCCTGATAATGAACAGCTTGTCATTTGTAGATTGGGGTCAACAGCAGCCCGCAGAGGTTTAAATCGGTGGTACCAGTTTAACCCTTTACCTAAAATGAAAAGCAGACGACACTTGCCAACAAAAAAAAAATGATTGAATAACTAATTTTTTTCATTTTTCGTCTCAAAAACATAGGTTATGACCCCCTCATTGGAACGAGCTCGACGAGCTCGTTCCAATGAGGTGTCATAACCTATGTTTTTGAGACAAAAAATGAAAAAATAATAAAAATTAATTGGCGATTTTTTAGAATAGCGCTGGCTCGTTTTGGCCGTTACGTTGGGTAAAGGGCTAAGAACATTATGAAAAACCCCTAAAGACAGCTGTGCCTACTAAGTTTATAAGTTTATTTTTGATTTTAATGGGAGAGTGGGGGTGGGTGTCTGAGAACGGTAGTAGAAAATTTGCACGTCGTGGGTGGGTGGGTGTAAAAAGGAGCCGAATAAAAAATAGGACGTCACGTCTTGCAAATTTTTAGTGGCCTCCCCCTGTGGGGACTATGAATTATGAGGAACGTAGGCGATCCAGTCCCGATTGTCATATGTTATATATAGTTCAGATCGCTGAAATAATGTTATATAGAGATGTGTTTTTAAAAAACAATCGGTATTAATTGCGATGCCGGAGACGTATAAAACTGTACAAGCGCTGAACAAACCGACACAATTTCTCGAATGTGGACGTCATTCATAGTTAGAAATATATCCCCCGAACAGTGACATTTTCACTCGGAGGCTTGTATACACAAACGCACGTGTTCCTTTCGTTCAATTCGACGACTTCATATAAAAATACTGTATTTTTTTAGTAAAACTTTTCAACAAATGTCAATTCTACTGTATCTGCTGTTTGTTCATGGTTATTTTACAAGATAAACCATTATTAAAACCGACTCTCTGGTATATAGAGCCAGGCTTCATTGGTCTGGATCCCCTTGAAATCGATCCAGGAATTTGCGACTTTACGTGTCTTTGTTTCCTATTTTCGTGGCACAACCAACGATGATCAAAAATCCCAAATAAAATTTCCCAAAGCGCACGAAAAAAATCAATGCGGCGATCCCTGAGAATCAAAAGTACTTTCTTTTTGTCATAATTAAAAATAAAATTAAGTTCAAACAAATCACAAATTAAGTAAACAAAATTTACATTGAGAACAGCACATCTAATATGATAAAAATAAAAATTGAAAATGACAAACACAAATACATACAATATATCACAGCTTATTTACAAATATAAATACATTATGATGTCACTATTTCTCCTTTTTCTCCTTTTCATTGAGGAATCAGTGGCATCAGTGTTGGAGTCAGATATTTGAAACTCATTTAGCGCATAAGAGTCCTGCAGGCATCATCGCCGAAGGCCCCGGGTCCCTATTTCTCCCAAGCTTTATCACGGCATTCCCGCCATACTTTCTATACGTGCCGTTTAAATTGAGTCGACTTTCAGTGGGGTTGAGTAGGGTTTTATACCGGCATTCCCGTCATACTTTCTATATGTGTCTACTCCTCCACTCCATATGCACATATGTATCATTGTGTTTCTATATAAATACCGTAAAATTTTGGGATTTATCGCCTTCAAATAAGTATGCATAAATATTTTGGAAAGCAACAATTCGCCAAATATTACTCAATAAACACCAGATTTGTTAGAGGGGATGATTGGAATTTAACACGACTGATAAGTATATTACATGTTACTGTTGCCAAAATGCAAGAAGGAGTCGGCTACTGTCCCTTCTGCAAACGTCAATGGGACGCTCTGTAATAAAGTGATTTTACATCCTTGTAATGCTGCTGGATTAAATCTTTGTGTTACATCTCCGAAAGTACAAAGTTGATATCTTCAGGTGACAAATCACATTCAGAATCTCATTCAAGTACCCAGTGATGAAACGGTTTACCTTGAATGTTGTTAGACAAAAACAGAAAAAAAAAACAAAAAAAAGAAACAAAAAAATACCGAAATGTGTATTTTGTATCTAATACAATTGTCTGCAAATAAATTTGTAACATTTTTGTGGGTGTTCTTTTCAAAATAATCTGCGATAACTACACGTATTTACCCCCGACTTGCTTTCAGCTCACAGCTCCAAGATAGTGTGAAAACACAAGTTCCCGATTTTGTGTAAAAGCTGACAAAATTTGACTTCGTTGAGTGGTGTGCAAGCCGAACATAAATTTATTGATGAGAGCAGAGGTGACCCCCCCCCCCCCTCCCCCATGCTTTTCCAATGACATGCTACTTGATTGGTGTGTCAATATTGAGTCGTTCCTGTACTGTAATATCTTCAAATGTACAATTAATTGAGTTGCCTTGGTCAAAGAATTTCACCTTCAGCATCTACAAGTTCTATTCATCTGCCAAACCGAAGTATCGTTTTGTCATAATAATCTTTGGTACATAATAATCATTTTGTCGTTCTTTCAGAGTTTATAATTAGTATTTGTAAACTACAAACCCACCATCAGGTAGAATTCGTTGCACATGACCAGTCTTGATGTCATGTTGGCATTTGGATGGGGGCTTGCTTAATTATGAACTACGGTTTTTGGGTGTGAGAAGGAGAAATATTAACTCCCAAGACAGGGACGTAGAAACCAGGACACCGGAGGCCCGCACACCCCCACCCCCAACCACCACCCCCCAACAATCGAAACATTTTCCCAAAATAGTACCCTTAGATATGATAGATACAGGAGAATATTTCCCCGCCTGTGCCGCATATTACGCAATAGCTTTAGCGCATTTTCGGAGCTTTAATTCAATGCAACTAACTCGTGCTTTCGTACTTACACGTAATAAAACAAACTACCTACTGTATTTGAATAGGCATCCGATTGATTTCATTCGTAGCTGCAAGAAAATGTTTTCGGGGACATATGCAGTTCGGAGTCACTGAGAGCCAATACTATAAAACTTTTATGCATTTTCTACCTTTTAATATAACTGACTAAAATGAATCATTAGAATTTTAAAAGATATGTCAATTTGCCAAATGGCAAATTGTCAGATCTTTGAAAATACTAATGGTTCATTTTAACCCATTTAAAGTCATAACTAAAAATACAATTCTCGAACATACAAAAAGTATAAAAGGTTTACAGTATTGGCCCCTAGTGGACGAAATCGGCTCGTTCGCGGACCCATTCGGCCCGAACAGGGGCGATTAGTTTTTCTACGCTGAGGGGTTGGGGCGACAATTTTCCGAACACATTTTTCGTATGAGC
The DNA here is from genome assembly GCA_031216915.1 of Pictodentalium vernedei. Classification (NCBI taxonomy): domain Eukaryota; kingdom Metazoa; phylum Mollusca; class Scaphopoda; order Dentaliida; family Dentaliidae; genus Pictodentalium; species Pictodentalium vernedei. The sequence goes on along the minus strand of CM062295.1, from coordinate 167,753,646 downwards.
CGTCTGTCTTACCTTACACTCCCCTCCCCCCCCCCCCCGTATCTGAGCCACTGTGGACGTAATCGGATTTTGGAAACAGGCGGCCTTGAGAACTTACCGAATGAGAATAAATGCGCATTTCTTTGACGTTCATTTCTGCACACCAAGTATTCTCGGACATTATTTGGTGGAGAAACGGAATGGAACAAACTATACTATTTTCTTTCAGGTGAATAGAGACTGAGAACGAAGTAGTGAAGAAACATTTCCGGCTGTTCAGATCTCTCAATCCGCCAATATCCGGTAACAATACTTCAATAATGAAAACAAATTTCTCATTCTTTTCACAAGACAGATATCCAAACTGAAATATCCTTGCGTCATCCATGGCATAATTCTGCTGCGTACTAAAAACATTTGGTGTCCTCAGTTCGCTTCTCTTGCACTCTGTTTTTCCCATACAAAGCGTGAAAGAGGAAGCAAGTGAGTTGTTGCAGTCGGGCAGTATGACCACTTACAGGTCTTCGGTTACCACCAGTAGTCCGCAGTTATCACCCTTAAACGTCCATGAAATATTTGATCAATACATCTTCTTGCATACACGTTGGAAATTGTGTTAAGTACCCGCAATTGTGAGTAGGAATCCAACCCATGTCCTTATGTTGTATCCCCGAGAAGACTGTCAACCTTTTTTCTGATAATGTAATAGCCAGAGGTCCAGAGGGCGAAGCTGTATGACACGAATACTCCTTCAGTTCATGCAACCTCAACTTCTTAACAATCAGCGAGTGAGTATTGGCCGTTATGCGGTGTCCCTTTGTGGGTATGTCTGCTTTTTACAGCCATGTAGCTTCTCAGCATGATAATGAGCAGTCTTTAAACGTAAATAAATGTATAACCCCCCCCCCCCCCCTCGATAACCCTCCTCAGCCTGAACCCATATTATCGCAATAAGACACAAAACTAGAACGAGAGAGACAAGAGTAACAACAAGGACAACAACAACAATAATAATAACTATAACAGTAGCAACAGCATCAGTAAACATCAACAGTGCTTGGCAAACATGTTGTCTCAATGTGTCTTCAATTCAATGCTGCAAGTAGTTTTCCCGTCATCACAACTGACGACTTTAGTTTTAGCCCTACAGAAATTGATCAAGTCATTAATTACGAACAGTAAAGAAACTGCTGTCATGAAGGCAATTGCTGTCCAACCTGCAAGAGAACTGAACATGCTATCATCATGCGCAGACGTCACCAGCCTATGGTATCGATTTGTCTCCTTCCTTTTTATGCGCAAGTTACCAATCTTCACGGAGCCCACGTGGACAGTAACATTGTTACACGTACAACGGGGACATGTACTGTTTCTTTCGGTCTGTGGCCAGGGTGTTGACTCTTCCAACGAATCTGAAATAAGAAGTGGTGTATTTGAGGATAAAATAAGATGTATCGCGCCTCGAGTAGCGACATCACACACACACACACACACACACACACACACACACACACACACACACACACACACACACACACACACACACACACACACACACACACACACACACACTATATTCGAAACCTGTACATTGGTGCTCGTGAAATGAAGTCAAAACTCCCAACAAGGGTCATTGATTATTGTCGCCCCATAACCTACATGAGATGTGTTTTATATTTAAACTATACACCTGAAACTTAATTAAGCACCCCCAGAAATGTTTCATGACAGTAAAGTTGCTGTTACTGATTATTACGTTTTAATGATTGCTCTGTCTTGCAGTACATTTCATCTCGTGGAACACGATGCTTCTGGTTGATAGCGTACCCCAAACACATTTGTTATGTTAAAATCAACCACATTGGGTTCACATTCACTCAGCCCAGTTGATTTGGGTTGATTTTTAACACAACTGATTTTAGAGTGTATATGCAGTGCAACTTGGGGTCTGAACAAGAAAATGTGCTGTTTTAGAATGACTGGTTAGTCCAACCGGTGGTTCGTGCATGTTCAGCCTTCAACCCATCTATCCTTGAAGCCCTAATGGAATCGTCTTGTACACTACTGCACACAGCGAAATGAATGAGTCTTTGTCGTATTCGTCGGGAGTTTCAGTAACAATTTAATCTAGGGCTGTAAGTCTATCACTAATCCTCTTGTCTGGTTGGATATTTATCTGTTGTCTACTCACGGACTTTCAACGTTTGCTTTACATGCCGTGAAATGCAAGACATACGTTGGCGTCAATGTTGGCAAACGTTCAGGGAAACGGACCAGTGGGATACACCCATCTGAAACAATTCCAGCCTACTTCTTGGTATTCTTCGTGGAGGGATTTCATTTCGCAGTTATATTAACTTGGAGAATCCATTTGTTCAAGACTACAGGTGGAACTAGCACAGCCCTTTCTCTCGCCGTCGCTGAAATTCTGAGTGTGTGTTTTGGAATTTTGTGAAATTAATTGTAAAGTTTCTAGATTGTACCTTCTTTTCACCCGCCTACCTGTTTTAATCTTGTTATTTCCTTTGCGACATGTTTGTGAAACATAACGACAGCTCTTCACAGAATTAAAGAATTTATCCTATCAGTCAGGGGTGGGGGGGGGGGGGGGGGGGGCACTAAAAATTTGCAAGACGTGACGTCCTATTTTTTATTCGGCTCCTTTTTACACCCACCCACCCACCCACCCACCCACTACGTGCAAATTTTCTACCACCGTTCTCAGACACCCATCCCCACTCTCCCATTAAAATCCAAAATAAACTTACCCCAATTGCCCACGTGGGGGCACGATGACGCTGTGTGCTGAGACGTACTGCACGTCGTCGAGGTGCACATGTCTTCAGCCAATCTAACCCTGTCTGTGCTGTGTAGTACGCAGTACCGCTGTGCAGTGTGTAGTACAGTCGTGGGTTATGATGTTGAAGAGCTGACAGCTCCGGATACTCTGGCTTCCTCCACCCGTAAACCTGTCACCGACACGATATGACCCTGGTTGTAAAAGTGTCGTTAAACACCAATAAATAAATAAATAAATCAATCAATCAATTAATAAATAAATAACTTGGGTTGAATTTAGTGCATCAGAGAGAATTTTCCAAAAATACTGTCTGCACATTTTCTACATTTCGAACAAAACACCCACCCCCTACTAACGTGTGACATTTTCCCAGATTAAGCCCAATATTCTCAAATATAAAGCCCCCTGATGTTGTATTGATGTTAAGAGTGTGATGTACAACAGTAGGTATAAAAGGCGGATTCGGTATCACTTGTACACGATTTTGTACATGTACACGTACATGGATGTACACCTCCATAGGGTTCAGTGTTAAAATCGTGTACAAGTACACAAAATGTCGTTTTTTATGGTGATACAGAATCCGCCATTGGTTTTGAGACTCTCAGATCGCACGTTTAACATTCAAATACCCGTTGGCGAACGCGTACATGTACACGTCGCTCATGAGTGAAAAAAAATGTATGAAATTTTAAGAAAATATGATTAAAAATTTGTTCTCTACGTTCCCATCGCGGATTTGACCATCGATCCATCGTTGGTGAACGCGAGCAAAAAACGTTTTGCGGATTCCGTATCAGCATCAAAAAGTGGTTTGCGGATTCTGTATCATCTTGTATCACCTAAGTAGGTATACGTTCACCAACGGGTATTTGAACGGTTAAAGTGCGATCTGATCGGGGAAACCCATTTGCGGATTCCAGATCAAAAAATCGACCCATGTACGGTACATGGAAAAAAGGTGATACCGAACCCGCAAACCACTGCCACGTTTCCCGATCGCGTTTGAGACGGTATAGGGTGCGATTTGATCGGTGAAAAAAACGATTTGCCGATTTCATCTCTTGAGTTTTGTGAGAGGTGAATCATGACAGAATCGGTTTTGAGGAGAGGAAATAAAAAAGTGGGAAATAAAAAAAGTGATTGATATATATAGGAGAGAAAAAAATATAAATAAATAGTTATTTAAAAAATAAAATATATCAAATCGAATAGATAATAAAAAATACGTAAATCATGAGCGCTTCCCAGACTATTAGAGCAAGGTTTCTTTTAAAAATGCTGATGAGAGCCTACGCATTCTGTGTGAACGAACAACTAGGTCGCCTCTTGTTAGAACGATGCGTCAGATGTCGGGATCACCTAGACTTCAAACACGAGAATCATTCGTGTCTGACGATGGAAAGGGAAGATATGGTCATCAAGTATTTCAAACCGGCATTCGAACGCATTCAAATCGATGAAGTGATCGCGTTTTGGAAGAGATTACTCTTCTGTAAGGATCGAGACAAGCCCACAGTTTCGGAAGAACTGAAATTGGCGCGTAGAAGTCAGAAGACAAGGGACGCATCATGAAATTATTGTTCAATGAAGCATACGTCTAAGTTTTTTTCGTTGATATAAAATAAGGGAGAATAGAAAATAGAAAAAATAAATACACACATAAATTTTTTTATCTAATATTAGAAAGAAAAAAAGCACAAAAAAATGAGAACCAGAAATAAATTGTATCCGACGTTAGATGACAACGAGAACGAGAAGCCGAACGGCGTTTTGCCGACGGCACCGTCACTAGAAGAAAAAGAAAGAGGAGAGAGGTATCGCATCAATGAAATCAGTAGAATCCAAGCATATCTAACTCAAGAGAGAGATTCTCGTCGTTCTCTCAAGAAGAAGTATTCACGTTTTGTGAAATTCGTCAACGTAATCGACACGACACTCATCACGATTTCCATGGGTTTACACGCGGCTGGTATCAGATTGTTGTTGACCGCGGCCGGTATTCCGATCATGTTAACCATAGAAGGAGTGGTTCTTGCTGCCGGATTGTTTAGCACGCTCAGAAACTTTTTGAGTAGGAAATTATATCTGAAGGCGAGGAAACATGACAAGATTCGCGTCTTGGCCGACTCCAAGATCGACACGATATCCGAAATGATCTCGATGGCGTTGAAAGATGGTAGGATATCGGACGGAGAATACTTTGCGATACTGGGTGAGAAAATGAAATACGAAGCCATGAAAGAAGCCGTGAGAATCAAGACTCATCAGATCATCAAGGAAGAGATGAAGGATTCTCTCGTGGAAAAGGGGAGGAAAGTGTAACGAAATGCCCTCCACGGAGCACGTCAGGTTAACCTCCGTGGAGCGCGTCGGATTCATATTATTGCACTTGGGAGTCTCGGTTCCCGAAGTGTTAATCAGTTAATCAGAGTGGCCAAGTCCTACTTGGAAATAATTCTCTGTTGAATAAACTTTAATAAGTATAAACGCTGATTTCAGGCACAGTTATGTAATTTTATTCATATTCCTAGTATATTTGCATTGCATAACATCAGTGCAACTGCCCTAAAAAGTACTCTGCACACTTGGTACAGAAATGGAGCACGAGACACGAAATTAGACAATAGTCTGACCTATAGTAACCTTACTAAGGTGTTTTCGACAGAATTTGATATTATGATTGGCATATTCAGCTAGTATAAGCCTAACCTATGATAACCCCATCAGAATGCTTTTGACAGATTTTAGCATTGTATACTGACCCGACCTAACCTTAACACACCCAGTATCACTTTCAGCTCTGGGAATTGTGCAAGATAGCACGTTCGCTGGGCGGTACTAACGGTGTTGAAATTGTACACCTACCAAAATGCCAGTGTCCTTTTAAATGCGAGAACGCATACTATTAGCATAGGATACCCACAGGATGCCCTACTATCCCGGAATGGAAGTAAGGGGTTAAGAAATACCTCTCCGCCATCTTGGGGTATAAGTGGTGTTCTGTGGTGTTTTATGACGTCAATTGAAACAAGATCTGCACGAGTTTGCACGAATCAAACTGTATATAAACCAACGGAATTACCCGACTTGTTACTTCTCTCTTGGTCTTCCGTTGTGTAAGAAGTCACTCTCCTATTTTCGTGGAAGAACGCTGCCAAACGCTGCCAAGCCAGACAACAGTTCCAGACACAGGACGCGATGAGAGCGATGCGATAATTTCGACTTAGTCTCATTTCGTATCTGATATATTTTATAAATTTACCAGAGAGAATATTTCTTCACAGTTTAAATTGTAGGAATTTTATTTAGGGTTTTGAGAATAAAACGTAGAAAACTGTAAGTAACTTTTATGTGTTTTGAATTCGCCCTTTCGCTGCGGCTGCAGTATCAAGAATTGTTGCAGACTCCACAGAAACTGGTTGCCTCCTAGACTGAACATTTAAATTGTCCTGTGGCCACTTGCCACGATTGAAGTCCTAACCCAAATCCACTAGACGATCATTTTTCCAGGGTACTTAACCCTGCTATGCCACAAAAGAGGCCAGGGAGGAATTCAGTAAGATGATAGAACTCAAGAGCAGCGATTGAAAAAAATATATATATATAATAAGAACAGAATTTTTAAAAAAAAATATTCAATTTATATATAAAATAAAAACGAAATTAATTTAAATAACTCTTAAAAATGTATTGCGTAAAGTGTAAGAGAGTTACCGAGATGAGAAATTCTCGAGAAGTACGAACTAAAAATGACAGACAGATGCTCGCGGAATTTGCGACGTGTGTGGTTCTATCAAGACTCGATTCATCAAAAAAAAGAACGCGAGCAAAGGTAAAGGCATCGTGAATAAAATGATAAATAATCTACCTTTCGAAATGCATCTGCCTGGTCACAGTTTCACGGGACCTGGAACGAAATTGAACAAGATACTCAATGCCGATCTGACTCCTAAATCTTGGAGCAAACCTGTGAATAGGGTGGACGCGGCCACGTATGATCATGATCTGTGCTACGCTGGACATCCTGACACCAAGACTCGCAACGATGTCTGCGATAAAAACATGTTGGGGAAATTGAGAGGCATATCGAATCTGACCAGGAGAGAGAAGATAGAATGTTCGCTGGTCGGCAATCTGATCGGTGCGAAACGTCGATTTGGATGGGGCGTTCAAAAAAAAAAAAGCGCATCTGAAAAGAAGAAGAAACGATTATTGACGAGCGAATTGGCCGAGGAGTTACACAAACCCATTGTGTGTAAATTTCGAAAGAGAAGGGTGTTCGTGAAGGGTTTGGATGATATTTGGTCTGCTGACTTGGTCGACATGAGATCGTTTTCGAGGTGGAATGAGGGTGTCAAATATCTATTGATGGTCATTGACGTGTTTTCCAAATACGGTTGGATCAGAGCTTTGAAGAATAAATCGGGACCTTGCGTCGCCGAGGCTCTGAAGAGCGTGTTCAACTCATCTTCTCGAAAACCGAATAAATTGTGGGTGGATAAGGGAAAGGAATTCTACAACAAGCACGTTCATCGATTGGTCGACCTCTACTTGATCGAAAACGAAGAGAAAGCCAGCGTGGTGGAACGTTGGAATCGAACAATGAAGGAAAAGATGCATAGATACTTCACGGCGAATTCGACCAAGAAATACATATACGCTCTGAACGGTCTGGTCAAAGATTACAACAACACGCGACACAGATTGATCAAGATGACTCCCGCGGAAGCTAGCGATCCTCGAAACGAAAAACGGGGCTACGCAAATCTATATCCTGAGAGATCTAAGATTAGGAAGAAGTCTAGAACGCCGAAATTTACAGTCGGTGATCGAGTGAGAATCAACAGCATCAATTACAGAAGACAAAGTTTTGATAAAGAAAAACAAATTTCTTTTATTTACTCTCTTTAACATTTTCTTGTTTACACATATATATATAGGAGAGAAAAATAATAATAAAAAATAATTAAAACTATTTTTAGATAAAAAAAAGCAAACTAATTAATAAACAAAAAAACAAAAACCCTTTAAAAAATGGCAAATATACTAGATATAGCACAAAGCATAGTGAAAGATGAAAGTATTCAAGAAAATGAGGTTCACGAATACGAACCGGTAACCGGAATGAGTTTGAACAATGCGGGAGAGATAAGAATCAACGTCAAAACTCAAGATCTATTCGTCCATCCTAGCGAGAGTTACATAGTGGTGCAGGGACGTCTCACCAAGGAAGATGGGAGCGATTACGGTTACTCTAGCCAATAATGGAATCATGCATCTATTCAGTAATATAAAATACATGCTATCTGGACAAGAGATAGAATCTGTGTTTCATCCCCGTCAGGCCACCACGATGTTCAGACTCTTGACGTATCCGGATGATTTTTCGAAATCCAGAGGACTTAATCAGTTGTGGATGAAAGACAACGTCGGCCCTGCTAGCACCTTCGCCGCCGTGATATTTGACTATGTCGTCAAGACGTCCAGACCTAAAGGAACGTTTTCATTCAGGATACCTTTGAAACACATCTTCGGATTTGCGGACGATTACAACAAGATCATGTATGGATTCAAACACAATCTGACGTTGATTCGAAAAGGAAACGACGATGCGATAGTGAGACTCACTGCGACCGATGCGGGTAAGATAACTCTACAGAAGATATTGTGGTTCGTTCCGCACGTGGAGCCTTCGGTCATGGAAAAAACGCGTCTCTACAAGATCATAGAATCCAAGAGTAAATTACCTGTGGGATTTAGAATGAGACAGTGCGACACGGCTAGCATTCCTCCCTCCACGAATCACTTCGATTGGAGATTGACGGTGAAATCTGCTTCCGAGAGACCGCGTTTCATCGTGGTTGCGTTTCAGACCAATAGGGACGGGTCTCAGGAAAAGAATGCATCGCTGTTCGATCATTGCAGTTTGAGAAACATGCAAGTGTTTTTGAACGCCACTAGATATTCAGCAATCGATTACAACGCGTCGTTCGACAAGAGCGATTTCTGCAGACTGTACGGCGACGCCGCTGATTTTAGAAAGAAGTATCACGGTCTAGACGAATTGATGAGCAACCCTAACATGTCTCCCGGCGAATACAAGTCGATGTATCCCATGTTCATATTCGACGTCAGTAAACAGAGTGAACGACTCAAGAGTAGCGTCTTAGACATTCAGATCAAGATGCAATTCGATAGGAACGTGCCGAGAAAAAACGAAGCCTTCACTCTAGTCCTGTCGGACAGAGAATTACAATTTAAATCGGATGGAAATAAGATGTTGATCATTCAATGAGAGACGTGCATAAAAAAAAATAAAAAACAAAATAAAAAAAGTAATGAGTAATTATTAAAAACCAAAAAAAAAAATAAATAAAGTAATGAGATCTAGAGAGATTGAACATCTTTCTAAATCTCATTTTTTTTTTGCTTTTAATAATCACTCATTATTTTTTTTTTTTAATTATTTCCACGCATTCACTGTTTGTTCAAAGGATCTAGTTCGATCAGTAGACTCACCATGGAACTGGCGGCTTCGGGATTATTGGTTTTCGTAATGAAATTAATCCTGTCTCCGGCATTCACTTTGAGAGGCATGCCGAACGTGCTAACATTCGCGTGTTGATTCTCAGTCATTTCGATGCTGTATTTCTTATCGCTCTCTATTCCATTCACCATGAGATTGACGACCGCTCTGTTATTCAAATCCGAGGAAGCCAGAGCCATTCGAATGATTTCACCTCCCAACGGCATGGGATATCCCACCTGACCATGTTTCAATCCGCTACCTCCGTTTCCGAAAGACCACTTGGTTTTTCCCTCCTCTAACATGCCGGCCTCCTCGGCCCACACAGTGATCAATTTTCTAGCATATTTGAGTCTTTCCACCACCGAAATTAGGGTGCAGGCATCCGTAATATTCACGGGATCCGGTAGATTCGTGAGCGCGTGTCCGCCCATGTCTAATTTACCTTCCATGATGTCGCCCTTTCTCCAGACCGAGTTGTCGCCCACGTACTTCCTGCTGACCGCGCTGGAATCGAATTCGGGATCGTGATTGAATCCAAATAAATTCTCACCGTTCATGTTGATACCACACTCCATGGTTCTGCCAGATTGTTTGTTCAGGTAGAGATCATCCACTTGCAATTCTACATATTCTTGTGATCGTATCATGGCAGAATCTACATAGCCCTTGTTGACCGTGGTTGAGTCCGCATCCGTGTCGTCAACCTTCGACAGATTCAATATCTTGTTGAATCCTGCATTCAGATCCGATTTCATTTCTCGTCTGTCAGACTTTCTCTGTTCCAGATCTACGTAGTGTTGGTCGCCACGTCCTTGGGATTTGTGGGAGTGGCCACGTTCGTTATCTTGTTAGAATTGGCGTTCAATTCCGAGTGCATCGTTTTCTGAACGTATCTATTTCTCAGGTGTTCGCTGAATCTCACATGAGAGTCGTCCGCGTATTTCTTGGTCGTGGCATCGGTGGGATCTATGGGATTTGCGACGTTCACCAAACGTTTAGATTTCAGATCGACGTATTTTTTAGTCGCAGCATCTGTGAGATCTATCGGCTCGGGAAGATTGTAGAGCTTCTTATCGTTCATGTTGAAAGGTTCCTCTTGAGGTTCATATCTTCGAACGTAACGTTCGTCCAAGTTGGCAATGCTGTAACCATCACTGACTTCGAGCGTCTTCCTCTTCTTTTTGGGTTGACTTTTGTCATCACTTCTACCAAATTTATCGACTGGCATGTTGTTTTGAGATTTTTGTTTTAAAAAAAAAATATTTCAAATGCAGTTTATTAAAAAAAATGAATTATTTCACTTATTTTATTTTTTCGTTTTTATTCGATTAAATTTTTTAAAATAATTTTTTATCTTTATATACTATAAAAAAAAAATCTCTCTCTAATGTAAATCACTTCTACCAAATTTATCGACTGGCATGTTGTTTTGAGATTTTTGTTTTAAAAAAAAATATATTTCAAACGCAGTTTATTAAAAAAATGAATTATTTCACTTATTTTATTTTTTCGTTTTTATTCGATTAAATTTTTTAAAATAATTTTTTATCTTTATATACTATAAAAAAAATCTCTCTCTAATGTAAATCATTGAGAATGTCTTGAAACCGATCTCCTTCAGACCATCTCTTGAGAATGTAGAGACATAAGTGACCGCAAAACACTTGATCTGGTGATTGCACTCATTCTGTGTTGTAATGAACCATCGATTTGTTGAAATAGTTCTTTATATGTTTCGGCGTTGAGATTCCGTAGCTGTCGAAATTATAATAATTCTTCTTCCCATTCTTGAACCACGCCACCCAGTGAGTGCCTTCACCCAATAAATCGTCTAGATTTAAAATTCCGCATTCCGATTGTCGAGGTCTTCTCTTCGGCAAGGCATCTCTGGAAAACACGCCTAGAAAATCTTTGATTTTCAAATCCTTCGCCGCATTCGACAGATCAATGTTGGATAGGGGTTCGTTAGGTAAGACAACACCTTCTAAGGATACCTCTATTTTCTTATTTATAAATGCGTATATTTTTTTTTTTTATTTATTTATTTTATTATAATTCACTAAAATGACGTTATTTTTTTTTCTTTTTTTCTTTTTCTTTTTAAACTAACTCTATCAACTTCCATAATCTTGAATCCGTCTAATTCCTCGACTTCCATAATCTTGAATCTGTTTAATTCCTCTTGATTTTCTGGAATCCTATCATCCTCAATCATATCTGGAATCTTATCATCCACGATCATATCTGAAATCCTATCGTCTAAAATTAGATCCAAAGTCCAATGTCCAAGTGCCAAAGTGCTTATTTTATCGTCTAACATGAATCTCTTATCGTCGTCGGCCGTCAGCAAAATCTTGTTGACTATTTCGGTATACAAGCCGTGATTTTTGCTTCGAATCGATTTCATAGTCTTATACACCGAACCACTTCCTAACAGACAATCTTTATACTCTCGGAAAGAGATGTTTTTCTTCACCATGCACGCTTTAACCCCTTTGCACTTCTTGATCTCTTCATCTTCTAGACGATAAGCATACAGTTTAGGTCTCAAGCCCACGAATTCGAGGATTTGTTTACCGCCGCTCTCGTCCTTAAATTTACCTAACACCTTCTTGTTGTCGTTCGATTGAATGTTGGACGGGTGATCGACGGGATAATTGCTCATGTCGAACCACTTGGCCACGTCTGGAGATATATCTTGGTAGACATCTTTCGTCTCTATCTCATAAACTAAACTGTCTGTGTCGGTGAACAGTAGTTTGGCTTTATCACCAAATTTTCGTTTGACGTAATCGTAGTGAAACTCGTACATCAATCGCTTGCTGATATCTAAGATGATTGGTCTGAGATAATACGGTTTGTCAAACTTCAGGTGCGTCTTTTGCATGTGAACGGCCACTAGATTTTCGTCGAATATGGTTCGGTGTTTGTAATTGGGTTTCGCCACTAATTTTTTAGCTTTTTTCTCAGATGTGACGAGTCGAACGTCGGTTCTCTTCCTGATGTTTTCCATTGATTTACCGTACATGCAGTTGTTCATGAGTTTGAAGAAATCTTTTTCGAAATCGTTCTCGGCTTGAATTCTGAGATTCGTGTTGAGATCGATGTATTTTTTCATCCAAGGCTCTTCGTTGAATCGAATGATGCGATGTATGTTGACTAATTTCATCCCGTAATCAGCATATTGTTTCAAATTCTCACTGTAGACGACGTAGTTACGTTTGTTAAATAAATTGGGAATGAGTTTTTACTCGTCTCCTTCGTTCGGTTCCATTCGTTCAGGAGCCAGCGGATAATCGTTGTGTAGATCGTGTAATTCTTCCGGATAGTTCAAATCGACTTCTAAAATACAAGGATAGTCTCTCCATTTTTGCATCTCTTCCTGTTCCGTTACCCATTCGAAATTTCCAATCGGTAAAGGATGACTCATAGCCCAATGGTACAAATTATTAGCATCCCAATACTGTATGTATTTATTCGACCATTTCGAATCGAAACCTTCTTTCATATAGGGATTGTTAGCTTCAGAATATCTGTGGGAGATCATCAAGACGCCACCTCTCATAGCTCTTTCGAATATGAGCAATAATTCCAATTGGACTTCGGTGGTCTTCAACAGAGCGTCCCACGCCAGACCGGGTGCGGTGAAATACCAAGCGGGATCCAGATCATAATTTCGATGACAAACGTCTCGAAAATTTTTGAACATGTCTGCCAAGAGTAGAACGTCAGTCTTTTGATAGAGATTGTGATAATCTCTCATGGTTTTCATATCGAATGATTTCCACACGTTTTTAGCGTGTTCATAATTCTCGTCGGAAATGTTGGATTCGTATAATTTCGAATAAAAATCTTCTTTCGAAGGTAGTGTGGTGTCGGCGAATCTCTTTTGATTGTTCATGTAATTGTAAGGATAGACTCCTTTCCTCAACATGACATCTACTCGTTCTCCAAAATGTTCGCTCGTGATTTTAAATTTATCCTTGCTCATGTTATCGACTAATTTTTCCAGAGTGGTTGACATGAATTTAAAACTGTCGATGAAACGTATGCCTCTACGAATGAATTTCGTTTTTTCTTTCAACGTCTCTCCATCGATTACTCTTTTCTTCTCCATGAGCTTCCATTTAGTGAAGGAAATGTATCTTTCTTCGCTGTTTGCGATGCAATTTAATTCTTCGTGGGAGGTGCCGAGATTTTTCACGAACAGATGACTGTCGTAACCCGAGAGTGAAATATCACCGGATAGAAAACGGCGTCTCGATATTTTAAATTACACTTGCTGTGAGCCGGACCACAATACAGACCCGTGTAATGATTGCAGTCTCTGACCTTCTTATTTTCCTCCAAATTCTCATCGAACAATTGTCTGCATACGTGACATTCGCTGGCTCTGTTATTTTCGTCCTGCTGCTCTTGCGTGATGATCATTTTCGCCGGAGTTTTGAATTTGTTGTATAACATTTGAATTTTCGATTCTAACTTTTCCACGAACCTTTGAGCCACGTCGTCGTCTTCGCACTGTTTCATGTAGATGAAGGGACCCATGTCGTGTTGGGAGTCGAAAGCACATTTCACATAAATGCAATAACCCAAAGGCGTTTGTTTTTGATATCTTTCGACGTAACTTTGAAGAGCATTATGTTGGCAGGAACTCATTTTCATGGTGAAACATTCGAAATCGGTATACACAACGAATGGTACTTTTAACCTTCTATTGTGATTTTCAAACTTCACGATGGTGTTGGGTTTGGGCATTTCGATGGCGACACCTTGATTTTCATTGCAATGTTCCTGATGTTTCGCTAACGATTTTTCGCTCTGAAATGCATTTATGCAATTATAACATAAACATATCTTTCCTTTATGTTTATTATTTTGTCTCGACAGTAATCGGCTCGGATGTTTAACCCAACAATAATGACGATTGTCATCATTCGAAATCAATAATAAAATAATCGTCTTTTCTCTTTCGAGATACGAGGTCTGTCTGAGAGGATAGATCGTTCATTTTTCATCATCGTATCCCAAGACGTTCACTGCTACGGTAGGATTTTGAGCCTCGAATCGTTCGATGTGTTTTAACTGCATTGGAAAAGTCACTCCGGTCCAATCGAGATTTCTAGAAGTCTCCTCATAATAAGAAACTCTATCGGAGTTCATTTTGACAGGGTATAAAGCGGAGGTGACTGCCCATTTAAAACACTGATCATCTTTATTTCTCACGTTGATCACAGCATTTTTTTTAGCTAAGAAATATGGTAATTCCACGTAGGAAGATCCTTTCAACGAATCGTTTTCAGTTATATGAATTTCGAGTTTCAACACCTCATTGAATGTCCAGTTACTACCTTCACGTTGATAATTTGCGAGAGACATTAACATCTTGTCTTTCATCTTTTCGAAAACGTCAGATAAATCTGAACCTCGAAATACAGGTTTGATGTTAGATCTGAAAAATGCATTTGTCACGATGCTCTCGTCAGACTTCACATCGATTTTATTCATCATGCAATGGAGTATCATCTTAATTTTTAGTCCCACGTTCATGTGTTTGCGAAATAAATCCAATACTTTTTTCTTCACCCGTTCCATGAACAATTTTGGATCAATTTTCTTGAACGAGGGAACCACGTCGAAAGTTTTAAAAAATGCCTTTGATCGCACTCTCCCATTCTACAGGCTTTGATTGGAATAGTTCCATGACGAGACGTGCTACATATTCTTCTCCTTTCCCTTCGTTGATTGCTTGTCGAATTTCGCTCGAAATATCTCGTTTGTCTAGAATCTGAAGTACATCACTCGTTTTCGTTTTCGTTTTTTTTTTCTTTTCTTTTGAAACTTGAAGTTCTTCAACGGCTTTTCGTTTAGTCGTCTTCTTATTTTTCACAATCGAAACGTTTTTGGTTTTTTTTGACGTCGGCATTTTGATTCCTTTTACTATCTTTTTCTTCTTCTCATTTTTCACAACCGATGCATTTTTTGATGCCGTTGCTATCGACATTTCGTTTGCCTTTCCATCGTTTCACAAATATTCCTGTATGACTTCAATTTTTTTTGATTTAGTTCTATGATTTCTGAAATGTGGAATTTTTAATAGTTTATAAATCTCGTTTAACTGAGGTACGGTTTTCTCATTTAAATTTTCCATTTTTTTTATTTTTTTGCTCCATTTGTAAGAATATTTTTTTTTTTCGAATTTTGTATTTAATAATAATTTGTTAAAAGTGTTAAAATTGTTTATATATATATGTTTTAATTCCTTCAAAAACAAAATTTTTTTTTGATGAAATTAATCAATTTTTGTATGTTCCTTAATGTGAAAAAATTGAATTAATATGAGAAAAAAGGACGTTAAATTGAAACTTTTATTTATATAAAGAGAAAAACATTTTTACAAAAAAAATTTTTTTTCACATTAAAGAAAATTAAAATTAAAAAAACTTTCTTTTTTTTATATATATATATAAAGAGTAAAAAAACAAACTTTTTTAATAAATTATTATTTAAATACAAAATTTAAAATATATATTATTTGTAAGAATTCATAAAACAAAAAAAACAAGAGCACCGCTGGGCATTGCATCATACACCCATGAACTGTTCAAATTGTACCATTTTAACACATTTGCAATTTTTTTAGAGTGCGAGAAATTTATACTGGCATATATATATATGTTACGGTCAGACTTTGAAATCAGTGATTTTGTGAAATGACTAAATTTTTCAGTCATTTGAGAAAAAGACTAACAAGTTTGAAGCCAATCGAAAAACAAATACTAAAGTTATCATCCGGAAACCAAATATTTGACGAAGAATTCTAAGTCCAACAGGGGCCATAATTCAGGCAAAAATTGTTCAGACCGACCCCATATTCGAACTTGACCTGTATTTTGTTGTGATTAAACCACATACCAAGTTTGGAGCGATCGGAAAACAAATACTAAAGTTATCATCCGGAAACCAAATATTTGACAAATTCAAAGTTCAACAGGGGCCATAATTCAGGCAAAAATTGTTCAGACCGACCCCATATTCGAACTTGACCTGTATTTTGTTGTGATTAAACCACATACCAAATTTGGAGCCGATCAGAAAACAAATACTAAATTTATCATCCGGAAACCAAATCTTTAACGAATTCTAAGTCCAACAGGGGCCATAATTCAGGCGAAAAATGTTCGGACCGACACCAAATTCGAACTTGACCTGTATTTTGTTGTGATTAAACCACATACCAAATTTGGAGCCGATCGGAAAAAAATACTAAAGTTATCATCCGGAAACCAAATATTTGACGAATTCTAAGTCCAACAGGGGCCATAATTCAGGCGAAAAATGTTCGGACCGACCCCATATTCGAACTTGACCTGTATTTTGTTGTGATTAAACCACATACCAAATTTGGAGCCGATCGGAAAAAAATACTAAAGTTATCATCCGGAAACCAAATATTTGACAAATTCTAAGTCCAACTGGGGCCATAATTCAGGCGAAAAATGTTCGGACCGACTCCATATTCGAACTTGACCTGTATTTTGTTGTGATTAAACCACATACCACATTTGGAGCCGATCGGAAAATAAATACTAAAGTTATCATCCAGAAACCAAATATTTGATGAATTCTAAGTCCAACTGGGGCCATAATTCAGGCGAAAAATGTTCGGACTGACCCCATATTCGAACTTGACCTGTATTTTGTTGTGATTAAACCACATACCACATTTGGAGCCGATCGGAAAACAAATACTAAAGTTATTGTTCAGAAACCAAACGGACGGATGGACGGATGGATGGACGGACGGACAGACGGACAGACGGACGGACAACGCCATACTATAATACGTCCCGTTTTTCAAACGGGCGTATAACAAATAATCGATCATGACAACAACACCTAAAAGATGCGAACTGAAATTGAAACGAGTTGAAATATGTAAGAAATTCGGTTTTAAAATCTATATATTACAATGACACGATTCCATCGAATTGAACGAGGACGAGACGAAGGGCTTAGAGCGCAAATACGACAAATATAACATGCCTTTGAAATTGGATGAAGCCATGCTTGATTTGTTTTATGACTACCAAAGCGATCTACAGAAAATCGTCATCACCAAAGGTAGAGAATTCGACAAGGACGATTTGTCATTGTCCTATGGAAGTTACATATATCCAAAAATCTCACTCGAACTCGGGGACAAATTGGGTGGTGAGAGCGCATTCACCGATGTAAAAAAACTTAAAAAAGTAAAGATAAACATTCAACACATTTTGGAAAAAGGAGAATACACGAGTGTCAACATGCTAATAACGGACTTGGAAATATAAACAATAGAGAGATTGATTTCTTAGCGAAGAAGAAGGAAAAAAAAGTAATGAGATCTAGAGAGGTTGATCATCTCTAGATCTCATTACTTTTTTTTGTTTTGTTTTTTTTTTGTTTTCCTTCTTCACTATTGCCCATATATTATAATAACATTTCCTTTTTTCTCAAATTTCAGCGTTGATTCTTCTTTTCTTTTTTTTTGGTGATATGTTACATTTTTTTTATAAGAACACATTTGTTTATCCGAATCATAATTATGAACGAATGTTGTGCATCTCTTGGTAACACTCGCATCATTACCATTCTCTTCAGAAGGTAGTGGTGACGGTGGAAAACGTCTCATTCTTTTAAATTTCAACCGTCTATCCCAATCTTTATTTAACTCTTTTATCAGTTCTTTCCTTAGATATCCATCATTAGCATCTAACCATTTTTCCACATCTTTTTCGCACTCTATCTCGCAATATTCATCATTATCGGCTAATTGTTTTTCCACCTTTTTATCCATTTTATATATTATTTTATACTTTCTATGATCTATATTTTATATAATTATATAATTTTTACATTATAATAACATACTCAAAATCGGTATATTCTTAAATGGTGAATTCTCACCAAACAACAAACCCTTGCCGAGTCTCTCAACGTTCTGTCCACTCTTCAGATAGAGACCGTTTCCACTCAAAGAGTTGTCACCTCTAACGGGTTCTAGATACAATCCTTTACCGCTGTCGTCTACATGGACGCGACAAAGGGTAATGCCTTTGCGGCAAAGGGTAATGCTTTTGCAGCGATTCCTGCCAATAGCGGTAGGAAACCGCCTTTCATTCTCAAATTGTATCTCAATTGAGCGGGACTCAATCTCACCGTCAACCCTCTTCCATCATGAACCGCTTTCTCCATCCTTTTGATTTGACTTCTGGTCCAGGCGATCGAATCCTGACCGCCACTCATCAGATCTTCGTGAGTGAATTTGAATCCCACCGCCTCTCCTCGAGTTGTTAACGCTCTCTTAAGTTTCTTCCTCTGTCCTGCAGATATGTTCACGTTTTTAACCACGTATTGTGTCATAATTCTTTTCTTAAAATATATTTTCTTCAATTGTTTTTTTGTTTTAATGATAATATATATTAAATAATTTTGTAAATTAATATTGCGTTTATTTTATTTGTTATTTATATATACACAATATTTTTTTTTTGCTTTTATATTTCTCTTATGTGAAATCGTATCGTCACCCTCTCTCCGCGAAGATCTAACAGTTCACCATTTTGATCCGTCAACGTGGTTTTGAGACTATACAACGTGTCTAAAATCACTGGTAGATAAACTAAATTTCGAGGTCGTTCCACGATCTTATAACCCGGCGACACGTTTGGAAAGAAGGAATAGATCGTCGGTTGAGCGCTACCATTCACGTAGCTTCCCACAATCACATCCACGTTCACCAGAATGCTATTGACTGCGAGAATGTCGACCGTATTTTCAGATGCCACGTGGCCTCGATACATCTTTCAATCGAATCCCAGCATCTTGCCTATAGAATCGTCTGTGTTGAAATCCACTTGAAAATTATCTTCCAAATCCAACATCGTCAGTAAGGTATTAGGATTGGGAGCGAGTCTGATCTTGTTGCTTCCCTTTCCATCCGTCTTCATTCGTGTCTGAATGAAATTGTTTAAATCGTCTATGTCGTAACTTCCTTTGGGAATTCGAATCTCCAACCAATCCACTCCGTCGGAATACTTAAACGAGTTATTCTTTTTGGTGATGTTGGGAAAGGAATAATAAGTCTCCAGATTCACCAACGCCATCTTGTATCTTTTCTCTCTATTCAATTCGATGGAAGGTTTGAATTTCGTCACAAATCGAGTCGAATCGCCACTCACCACGATTTGAATGGATTGTTTTGCAGCCGTATTCTCAGCTATCCGTTGTAACAATTCTCCTTGTTCGAACATTATATTTAATTTTATTTTTATTTTTTCAAAAACTAATTATTTGAAGATTTATTATTTTCTAATTTTTTTTATTTTCACGCTCTATCTTATTATCATCAGAAACATAAAACTTGTCGAATCCGCACCGATATTTTCCGCGATTAAATTCGCTAGTCAAATCGATGATGACGAAATTGTAAAGTCCTCCATCCCAAACCCTCTTACAGAATCTCCTGAATTCCGCCGCGCTCATGTCGTTTGCGACGTGATCACTGTAGATGTGATTGAGATTCTTGAGATCTAGGCGAAAGAGACATAGAAAATTAGCGTTCTCCCTTATCGACTGTCTAGGCAATCGAAAATAATTCTGCGACAGGTAGAAACAGTCCACGTTGCTGTGACGACCCCTAACGTAATACGATTCCCATCGGTTCTGTCTCTCTAAAAGCAGATCGTCGAAAATCATGAGATTCTTATCTTCCGATTTCAATTCTCTAGGATCCGGAACGTCGCTAGCGTTCTCATAAAATTGACACTCGATGTTCGAAGATGCATTTCTCTTCATCAATTCCATCGCCGCACCGTCCAAAATGGTCGAAAGAGAAGCTTCACTTTTGTCGAATTCCTCACTGCTGTCAAAGATTCTGGCTATGACGTCCTTGGGCAATCTACGATCCATGCACTCTCGAAGCAATCTGTATTCGGGTTGAAACAAGCTCTTGCCAAACACGAACAATCTGTCGTAACCCAACCATTGGGTCGGGACAACAGATTCATCAACAGATTGGTCTTTCCACAATTCGATTTTCCCACTATCAAGCCTCTTATGCTTTTGGGAAAGAACTCGTTATTCGACCTTTTGGTCGTGGCGTCGTTCCAAGACATATCTTTAATGTTCATCTTTGTTTATTTTTTTTGTTTGTTATTTTAGATTTTTTCAAACACAATTTTTTATGTTTTTTCAAACTCAGTTTTTTAATATTATTATTTATTTATATTACACCGTCGCGAGTTCTCTTCAATCCGGATCCACTAGTCATTTTGGCTAAATCTTGTATGGGTACCACAGCATCCTTAAAATCTTTCCAACTTTTCGGTGTTCGCTCTAACGTAGCTTGCTTCGCTGGTGGACTGATCAACTTGTCGATCAACGCGTCGGCTGCCCTCTTGCCAGCCACAGAAGTTATCCTACCACTAGCTTCGGCTTCGGCTTCGGCTTTCTTACCAGCATCCAAAGCCGTCTTCTTACCAACCTCAAACGCGCCGATGCGAGTTTTCTACCCGCATCACTCGTGAACGCTTGCATTATAGAATCGACGATGCCAGAACCACCTTGAACGTAAGTTCTGACGTATCCCCTGTTCCTTATCACCAACATATTTTTTATTTTATAATATATATTTTGTTTTCACTGGTAAATCGTTTGTTGTTTAAATACTTTTATTATTCTAGTGTAAAATTTACTATTTTTTTATTTTATATATTTTGTTTGTTTGTTTCTCTCTACTTATTATATACATCAATCCTTCAATTCGTTCATCAGCCTTTTATAATGGTTTTTATTCAAAACCTTCTGTCTTAACAATTCGTCAGATATAGTAACTATTTCATTATCTAACCCCGTGTTACCAGCACGTCTACTTGCCATCAACAAACTCAATCTATGAGACAGAGCGTCAGAATTGCTCGGAAGAAAAGTGGTTTTCACCCCTTTGCCAGTCTTCGATTCGTCGTACTTCTTATTCATATCCCATATGGGTTTCACTACTTTCGTCCACTTGTAGCCTCTGTTGGCTTTGGGTCTCGTCTCTCTGGCATCGTTATTTCTCTTCATGGCGTTGGTCTGAACCAGAATGTCGCCGTAATTGTCGAAATCCTCTTCCGTGTAATCTTTAGGCTTGTCAAACCAAAGCAATTCGCGCAGTCCAGGGGTTAAATCATTCCAATGCGGACCGACGTATATAGCATAATCACTTAGCTGCACGTGGGTGTCACCCACGTAACTCCTACCATCCGATCCTTTGCGAATTCCATACGACAGATCTCTCTTACCACCATCCTCAGACGACGCAACGCTATCAGTGGTGATAGTCGAAGCTGTATCATCGCTCAAATCGGTTTCGATTCTCATGGGAACGCAATCCGGTGTAGATTGAAAGGAAAACTGTTTTGTAAAACTACCGGGCAACGAACCCATTCTCAAAGAACTCTCTTTTATAGGTCTCAATTCTTCAACTATCTCCTTCTTGCTTCGCTCTTGAACCTCCGTCACGGGTTTAAATATTTTTGTGGCCTCTCGTTTGAGTTCAATCTCTCCAAGACGTCTGCTTCTGTCAGCCGATTGAATGCCCTTCTTGGCACGTTCATATTCATTTAAAAGCCGATCTCGGCGTTTAGCATCCATCTGTAAAAACATTTTTTTCGTTTTCTAAATTATTAATATTTCCTTTAGAGTATGCTAACTTGAGTTATTTATTATTTTCAAAATTAAATGTATAATTATTTTTATGTTTTATGTTTTAAGTAAATAAAAATCTTCTGTCTTTAATATAATAACTAAAAAACTAGTTGAGGAAAAACATTTTACATGATAAACCTCTATAAATGCGTTTTGCCTCTGAACGCGTTAAAATCGCATCACAGATTATTTCACTCAATGACGAACTGGAGAACTTTGAAAAGTTTGAAAGTTTTAGTACATAAGAAACCGGTTTCTGATTTAACGCGTTTGAGAATAATTACATCTGTTAAAAGGATTCATTCATATCTCAAATTATTCACTAAGTGACAAACTGTAGAACTTTTGAAAAAAAGTTTAAAAGTTTTAGTGTATAAGGTCTCACGGAACTAAATATTTAGTTTAGAGTAATCTGCCTTGAAATGTTGCACTCGGATATTGCATCATAGTCTAAAATAAGACTCTTAGAAAAAAACTTATTGCTTGAGAAAACTGTTAAAGCATTTTATTAGGTTTTTACAACAATACTGAATATTTCACAAGAAAAAAGAGATTTTCTAAGTATTTTCTGGGTCTTTAAAATTCGGTTAACTATTTGTGTATTTTTGTTGGGAATTCCCAGAAAAAACAGAGTTCAAGGACGGTACTTCATTTCCTGGTACATTTTCTCTCTTATTTGTTGCATGACCCATGTTTTGTGGCCAGAAAAAGTTGTGTGAAGGTCTGTACTTTATGTAGGTATTTAAATATTTAATTTAAAGTGATGCGATCATATTTTTTTCCACATAAGTGTTGTAATGGTCGCCTATGGGAAAATATTTAGTTCTGTTATACCATAAGAAGCCAGTTTCTGATTTAACGCGTTTGAGAATAATTACATCTGTTAAAAAGGGTTATTTCATGTATCCGAACATTATCACGAATATATTAAAAATTATTTACCACTAAAACCTAATTAAGTGGAAAATGCGTTTTTATTATCTATTATTAAAACGATACATTAAACGAAAAATCTTCATTCACACCAGAATAAACATGAGTGTCAGTTTACCTATTAAAATTCACTCAAGTGAAAAAAAGTTTTATAATAGAACTTTTATTGAATGAAACAATTCTACGAACTATTTTTTATTTGAATGAAAGAATTCTATAAAGTGTTTTATTAAAATTTATTTCACAAAATTTATTTCACAAAAAAATTCCTAATTTTTATAAACTCAATTTTTTTTTCATTGTAAACGGAAAAACCTTCATTCATACCAAAACAAAACATGAATGTCTATTTTTACAAATTCAATTTTATAATCGACTCTTTTGAACGAAACCTTCATTCACACCAAAACAAAAACACGAGTGTCAGCTTTACCTTTCATTCACACCGAAACAAAACATGAATGTCTATTTTTACAGATTCAATTTTTATAATCGACTCTTTTGAACGAAAACCTTTTATTCACAAAACTCAAGAGATGAAATCGGCAAATCTTTTTTTTCACCGATCAAATCGCACCCTATACCGTCTCAAACGCGATCGGGAAACGTGGCAGTGGTTTGCGGGTTCGGTATCACCTTTTTTCCATGTACCGTACATGGGTCGATTTTTTGATCTGGAATCCGCAAATGGGTTTCCCCAATCGGATCGCACTTTAACCGTTCAAATACCCGTTGGTGAACGTATACCTGCTTAGGTGATACAAAATGATACAGAATTCGCAAACCACTTTTTGATGCTGATACAGAATCCGCAAAACGTTTTTTGCTCGCGTTCACCAACGATGGATCGATG
Organism: Pictodentalium vernedei; assembly: GCA_031216915.1. Lineage (NCBI taxonomy): Eukaryota > Metazoa > Mollusca > Scaphopoda > Dentaliida > Dentaliidae > Pictodentalium > Pictodentalium vernedei. Next base: position 167,729,817 of record CM062295.1, on the reverse strand, counting down.
GTCAAATCCGCGATGGGAACGTAGAGAACAAATTTTTAATCATATTTCCTTAAAATTTCATACATTTTTTTTCACTCTTGAGCGACGTGTACATGTACGCGTTCGCCAACGGGTATTTGAACGTCAAAAGTGCGATCTGAGAGTCTCAAAACCAATGGCGGATTCTGTATCACCATAAAAAACGACATTTTGTGTACTTGTACACGATTTTAACACTGAACCCTATGGAGGTGTGCATCCATGTACGTGTACATGTACAAAATCGTGTACAAGTGATACCGAATCCGCCTTTTATACCTACTTACAACATCATCTTTAAGGTTTGAAACACAAATGATGGTATATATTAGCTGATATATTGATATATTTTTAAACAATTTAAAAAATTGCACAAGTTGGAAATGCACATTTTTGGCGCAGTCAAGAGACCCACCCACTCCCACGTGACGTCTTGCAAATTTTTGGTGCCCCCCCCCCCCCCCCCCCCCGTATCAATTATAGATTTTGGCATAGGATAATGCTTGTAATCTAAGCAGCCCTGGTGTCAAACAGACACAATAATTTGGGAAGAACATGCATTCACTGTTTTAATTCAGACACATGGAGTTGCTTTATTAAAATGGAAATCATTGGTTGTCTTTGTCAGTTTGTACAACGATTAACATCAACGTATTCAATATCTGTGCTTGTTTCACAGCGAGGACTAAATTAAAGTCATGACAAGGTATTGAAATTGCAAGCAATTAGGGCACGGCGGCGAACAATGACCCATGCACCGTAATACTTTCAGGTGGAAGAGAAAAGCGGCGTTGTTTCTTATTCTCAGCATTTGTTGAGATACTTTTCTTGTTTGTAGCGCGTAATCTTAGGTTCTGTTGTTCCACTTTGTGCAGAATTTTGCACAGCGTTTAATAGAAGTGAAGAGTAATGCGCATGAACAGTGTCGTATACGTTAATGCCTATGCAGACTGATTTCCTCTTAAACTTGTGAAAGTTGTTTGCTCTGGGAAACGAAACCTGACTATGAGGAGGACGCTACTAAATTTGATAAACTATTTTGGAACCTCGCAGGATTTGGGAACAACATACCCCGCGTATCGTTCTTAATGTGGGGGAATTTAAAGACCTGCCAAATTGCTAAATCGGGACACCAATCATCAATTATAACTTAATTGATCTGTTCGCGTCCTCAAGATATTAAATAGTGTTGATGTTCGTGCCTATCAATGCGAAAGGCAGCAACGTGTTCTATCATCCCAAACGTGGTACCTGACACATGGTTTTGGACTCAGTAGAGTTGTGTAACATTACTATTCGGCCAAAAACTGTATTGATTCTCAGGCAATTCCTCTCTAAAATTAAACCTCCCCGTGGAACATCTTTGTTGGATTGCCGAGTCTTCCAAAATTTGTGAATTCATGAGATTTTAAAATTTCATATTTCTCCAAAGATTTATACTCATTTGCTCGTGTTTGGAACAAAACATGAATGAAATCAAATCACTCTTTATTATATGCTAGCCCGTGAATTATCGCAAATTATCTAAAAGATATTTCTCGATATCTATCGACACGATAGGTATCGAGAAATATTCCTCAGTAGCTTCCTAAATGACATCACGTTACGCCGCATGACGTCGCCTTGAAGGAACAATCAGCTGATCTTTGTTATTGTTTTGAAACGTACGCATTTCTTGTCGAATAAGGCTGAATATTGTGCAATAAAATGTCTCGTAGCATATAATAAAAAGGAAAATCTACTCTATTTTAGTCAGTATCTGGAATTATCTCATGATTGTGGACCTGAAAGTTTTATTTTTCACACGATGAATTTTTTCAGTAGCTTCCTAAATGACGTTACGCTTCGTCGCATGACGTCGACTTGAATGTCGTCTTGAGGGAACGATCAGCAGCTTTTTGTTATTGTCTTGAAACTGTTTGCAGTTGAATTGGACTGAACATTGCGCAGTAAAATGTCACGTAGCACAAGGGGTGGGAGGGGGGGGGGGGGCACTGAAAATTTGCAAGTCGTGACGTACTATTTTTTATTCGGCTTCTTTTTACACCCACCCACCCACCCACCCACTACGTGCAAATTTTCTATTACCGTTCTCAGACACCCACTCTCCCATTAAAATCCAAAATAAGCTTATAAACATAGTAGGCACAGCTGTCTTTTGGGGGTTTTCATAATGTTCTTAACCCTTTACCCAACGTAACGGTCAAAACCGGCCAGCGCTATTCTCAAAAATCGTCAATTAATTTTTATTATTTTTTCATTTTTGTCTCAAAAACATAGGTTATGACCCCTCGTTGGAACGAGCTCGTCGAACTCGTTCCAATGAGGGGTCATAACCTATGTTTTTGAGTCAAAAAATGAAAAAAATTAGTTATTCAATCATTTTTGGCAAGTGTCGTCTGCTTTTCATGTTAGGTAAAGGGTTAAACTGGTACCACCAATTTAAACCTCTGTGGGCTGCTGTGGGCCCCAATCTACAAATGACAAGCTGTTCATTATCAGGCTTGGCCAGAGCAGGTGTACATATACGGGAACAAACTTTCATTTGAATTGTTCCCAAAATATTGTCTGCACATTTTCTACATTTCGAACAATTCACCCACCCCCTTCTAAAGTGTGACATTTTCCCAGTTTAAGCCCAATATTCTCACATATAAAGCCTCCCGATGTTGTATTTATGTTAAGGGTATGATGTACAACATCATCTTTAAGGTTTGAAACACAAATGATGGTATATATTAGCTGATATATTGATATATTTTTAAAAAATTCAAAAAATTGCACAAGTTGGAAATGCACATTTTTGGCGCACTCAAGAGACCCACCCACCCCCACGTCACCCGTCTTGCAAATTTTTGGTGGCCTCCCCCTGCGTAGCATATAATAAAAAGAAAACCTACGCTGTTTTAGTGAAAATTGTGTGGACCAGAAAGTATTATTTTTCACTCGCGCAAGTGCTCGCGAAAAATAAAACTTTTAGGTCCACACTCATGAGATTATTCCCGATATTCACTAAAACAGCGTAGATATCCTCTATTTATTATAATTGTTTTGTAAACACGCAGACTGATATGTCCTGCAGTAAATAAATATCTCATACATTGTAACAACGCGAACCCATTTCTACTATTCTAACAAAGTAGGGGATATTCGATAAAAGTGAGATATATGAAGAAATGTATTTATATTTTCATCAAAAAGACAGTTGAGGCATAGCACTGAAACATCTGGTGAATGATTTCAGCGATAGTTGGGTGTCTATCAAGCACACATTCCACGCACTGAGCTGTGGAAGACATGGCCGATCAGTTAGAGGATTTATCACATTCAGTCCAAGACCTCAATACCTTGTAAATCGTATTCGGTTCGCGAGGCAAGCGCGGATCCGACGTGGCATACTCCTCATCAAACGTCCAATATCAGCTTGACTGATGCTATTCCATTCTTCCTGCTGTGCAGCTGCGATTTCCTGGACATTGGTAGGGGCTGTTGGCTTTGTTGTAGGCGCCTGCCAAGCATATCCCAGACGTGCTTGATTTGTGAAAGGACTGGACTTAGTGCTGGCCATGGCAGTGTAGTGATGTTCTGCTCCTGGAGGAACTCTGTAGTGACACGGGCCCTGTGTGCTCTTGCATTGTCATCTTGGAAAATGAATCGACGGCCGTGACGTCGGGCAAATGGCACCACATGGGCTGCTAACATGTTGTCACGATAGTACTGCTCTGTGACACGCCCTTGGATGACATGCAATGCTGTTCTGCTTGTCCTGGTTATGTCTCCCCACACCATAACCGATCCACCACCAAAACGATCGTGCTTAACGGTTACGCCATGATATCGTTTGTTCCGTCGCCACCACACTCTGTCTCGCCTGTCGTGGAAGTCGAGAGTGAACCTCGATTCATTGAACAGTATGACGTTGCTCCGCCGACGATTGTCCGAGCGCTGTCGTGCTCCACAACAATTAATGCTGCGATGGAACGTTCAGTCAAACGTGGAATTATTCGAGGTCGTGGAGTGTACAATTCCAGCTGCGTAGGCGATTTCGGATAGTCTGACCACTGACTTGCACATCTGTCGCTCGGTGCAGCTGCTGTCCAATTTCTGAGGCACTTTGATGGAGGTTACGTAATGCCGTGGTTCGGATGCAACGATCTTGGTTAGCAGTTGTCGCCCTTGGACGACCTGGCCGACATCTATCATCAACATTGCCTGTCTGACGGAAGCGTGACTACAACCTGTTAATCACCGATTGAGTAACGTTGAGAATTTGAGCCACTGCAGTCTGTCTGTTGCCAGCTTCCAACATGCCAACGACATGTAAACATTCGTCACGTGTCAGTTTTCGCATACCTCAAAAGTTACGTTTCGACCAGAAACTATTGATGAATGAGTTTATACCAAAAAAAGAACGATGAGACCTTCGAAAAAGGCCGTCCACTACAAATGAATATTTCAAAACGTACAACACAAACATTAACGCTGCGCTCGTGCGAAAAATCTGCACGAAGTTTTCGTGGGCTTGTGACATTCATGATCCACACTAAATTTGGTAACATATGGACGTGTCCAATCACGCGTATCCAATACCATTTTCTGAAAATGTCATCATCAGTTTCGATATCCCCTACTTTTTTGAATAGTATATATGAAATAAATTTACTTCAAAGATAATATGACCCTACCAGAATTCGAAATTGTGGTAACTGCACTTCAGAATGGAAACCAAATATTGGCCTCCAACACTAAAGCAGTTACCAAACAATAAATAAATAAATAAATAAATAAATAAATAAATAAATAAATAAATAAATAAAAGCCCCCCCCCCCCCCCCCCCCCCCCCCCCCCCCCCCCACACGCTCACTGATTTGACAAAAATAATTGCTCGAGAACCAAACGTATCTTTTTATTTGGTTTTACATACGTTGTACTTTCTGTGTAGGTAAATGAAACAGGGTTACCGGTACTCTCTTTGGCAATACACCTTGTAGAATGAACACATAGATTTCTTCTCGTTCACCGAAGCTTAGAAATAGTTTAAGGGTTGTCTGCATGTTACCACGAGAGGCAGAGACTAGCTGATGTTTATTAGAATCTAATATAATCGCGTTCGTGGAAATATTGTTCATCCGTGGAAAGTGACCATTCCACGACAGATGTACTGTATGCGCAGATCTCACAATAATTTAGACTTGTCATAGTTTAGCCAATAAATGATAAGAAATCAAGAATATGGTTTCGGTAGAGCGTATAAAAGGTGCTTTAACTCTTTTTACGTTACAGACTTATATTTTTTTCCAAGGAAATGTACTGTCATTATTTCAGACACAAGTGAAATGGTGCCTGCTAAACATGCAAACTGCGTCTATCAGTGACTTTATCAGGCTGCTTATTTGCGGCCTTGCTCGCATCACGTCATGTGTTCAACAACCTGTCGATACTTCAGCCATTGAGATTCGATAACGCTCACTATTTCATCTCGTCTTGCGAATAATTTTCATATGAAAGAGGAATAAACCTATCACTGTCAAGATTATTAACCCTTTACCCAACGTAACGGTCAAAACCGGCCAGCGCTATTCTCAAAAATCGCCAATTAATTTTCATTATTTTTTCATTTTTTGTCTCAAAAACATAGGTTATGACCCCTCGTTGGAACGAGCTCGTCGAGCTCGTTCCAACGAGGGGTCATAACCTATGTTTTTGAGACAAAAAATGAAAAAAATTAGTTATTCAAGAATTTTTTTTGCAAGTGTCGTCTGCTTTTCATGTTAGGTAAAGGGTTTTAAAACAGAAGTTGTCACATTCAAATTGTTGATTCTCACTAGTTCTTATATGACTTCAAAAGTTCTCTATTGAGATTCTTTTTCTAATTGACATAGCTGAATGATATTTAGGAGGTTGTGGCATCAACAATAAATAGAGTAAATAAATAACCTCTTTTTGCAATTTATTTATTTATTTATTAGGGTTTAACGACACTTTAACAGCCAAGGACATATCGTGTCGGTGACAATTTTACGGGTGTAGGAAGCCGGAGTACCCGGAGAGAACCACCGAGTAACGACAGGCAGCTGTCAGCTCTCCAACATCGCAACTCCGCACTGCAGCACAGGCAGGGTTAGATTGTTTGAAGACATGGGCACCATCGATGTGCAGTACGCCTTAGTACACGGCGTCATCATGCCCCAAAGTGGACAATCGGGGTGAAGTGCCTTGCCCAAGGACACAACGCGGGAGTCCGAGTCGATCGCTCAGACGGTCACCCATCCAAGGACTAACCGGGCTCGACGTTGCTTAACTTCCGTGATCTGACGAGAACCGGTTACTGCAACGCCACCCCACCCTCTGTACAATTAAAAAAAAACAAGTTAAAATAACCCTGCTTGTATATCTTCTCACACTTCCTATTACTGGTCCTTAAATAAATTAAAACCTGCTTTACGTTTATTTACGAATGACACATGGTAAGCCTTGTCATCCATAAACAAGCTATCTATATTTTTTACTTTATTCAACTCCTCGCTGACACTGGAAACCCTTTACCCAACGTAACGGAAAAAACCGTCCAGCTCTATTCGCAAAAATCACCATTCTGTTTTCCTTATTATTTCAGTTTTGAGTTCAAAAACATAGCTTATGACACCTCATTGGAACGAGCTCGTTGAGCTCGTTCCAATGAGGGATCATAAGCTATGTTTTTGACGCAAAAAATGAAAAAAATATAGGTATTCAAGAATTTTGTTTGCAAGTGTCGTCTACTTTGCGCTTTTGGCACAGGGTTAATATTCTTTTTCGTAGGTAACTGAATTAGCCCAACTGAAAGCACGTGGGGAAAAGTAAGTATCTATACCTTACAATACATAATGTGCAAGAAGTTGGGGATATTGAACAGTCTGATTCAATCGACACCAAAAGAACAGCTTCTTGGAGATGGGTAGAGTGGCTGCTCTCTCGTTATTTTTTACCTATTTAATTGACACCCATGAAAACAATGATGTGCCGCCTATCGGCATTATAAATTTACCCAGTCTCCATTCATTTGTCTTTGCACGAGAAAATCAATGAAAAACAAATTAGCTTTTGTGTCTAACATTTTTGAGTATTATGTGAGTACAGTTCAAACAACAGCTTGATACTATGGTCAGTTTTAATAAAATTTTGTTATTTTGTTTTAAGAGAAGTTCTTTGGGTAAAACTGCTGAAGCTTTGCACCCGGCTTTATCGCAAGGCAGTTCCAAAAAACGAAAAGGAAAGGATGATACCTCTCCGACCCATTTGACGTCACTTCGCAGTCAAACTGTTCATTCAAGCCGACCAGGCGAATTGTCCCCAAGTCATTTCGATGGTAAGTATATCACAAATTATGAACGAAATTATTTACTCAGAAAGAAACTCAGAATATTTCTAGTTAACCACAATATGCATCATTTTACAAAATGAAAGTCTATCATCATTGATAAAATGAAGGATAAGGCAATCTCGGAAAGGATAGGTCCCACGCAGAAAGACATCATATTCCCCAAAAATGAAAACTCGAATGTTACGGAGGAAATCAAAACATTACGGACTTATATGAGTCAACAATATACAGATATGGATGTCAGACTTAAGACCTTGAAACATATTCAATTAGAACCTATCTTATGTTTAATAACGTTCCGGTCAATGAGGCTACAATGCAAAATACAGATGCACTTATTCTGTAAGTCTAAACTTGGCCTTATTCTCAAGATTAGAAGGTCGCACCATGAGGAGACACACAAGAAACAAATATTGACTCAGCTGCAGTATCATAAATGGCAACCAATCACTAGAGAACTAATCCGTTGACAAGACACTAAACACCCACTTTATATGAAAAAACATAAATTTTGTTAACTGCTGAATTAATATAAAGCAAACTGAAAATCTAATACAGTGGTTCACCGCTGAATTCAGTGACGACTTGATGATTTGTCTTCACGCACTTTCATTAGCCCTTTATCAAAGGAATCGAGCGCATCTACCCGCGTAATTTATAAAATGAGCCGTTCGTAAATAATCAGTTTAAAACAAAAATCACAAACCCATCTCATTATTGGAACGAGTTCGTTCCAATGAGAGGTCCAATGATATGGTTTTCTTGAAATTTGTTGAAACAAATGGAAAAATAATTTTGAAAACAATAAATTTTGTTATCGCGTGCATTGAGTATAGGGTTAAGTGTTTATAAAACATTATTCAGCTTGGATACTCGCTGTCCAACAACAGACAAACATAATTCTGAATATGGAAGGAGGGAAGAATTCATTCCAGTCTGAGAAGAATTCACCTAAAAACAAAATGAGTAAAATTGCTGTAAACAAAATGGCTGCGTCTTGTAAGGCATTGAGGGTGATGACTTGAGTTTGCGCATATAGCCGGGATCGGTGACCTATCGGCAGAGTTTCAAGCCAAATCATCCGAGCTCTGTAATGGGGAACTCTAGGAAAGAAAATCATATCAAATAAATAAATGGAAGTAATGTCAGGTAATTCAATCTATTTGCACAGCCCGTTTGCCGGGTCCTCTTTTGAAATATGACACGGGTGAACGAGTTCGAATTGTGGGTATCTATTGCCCCTTTTAAGCTTAAAGTTGTGGATTCCTGAAGCTCTTATACTGGGCTTATCTCTTATTTCAAGTAAATGATAGTTGGCAGTTTAATATCTTGGTCCAAGGACTGGAAGTAGTTTACCCATTTTTATTGATCCGCCACCACACACAGCTTTTGAATATTGTTTTCCAGGCGTCATAGTATTAAGCTCGGATTCTAAAAAGTATTATGAATAAACCTTCTGTGGTTTCGACGTCAGTCGCAGCAGTAAGATCAGCAGAAGTAGTCGCGTAGTTGTCAATCGTCGAATAAGCTAAAAACAGAACAAGCTTCGGCTGTTAAAACATTCAGCATTAGTGAAGAGTTTCTGCTTTATTGTGTACACTCTAAAATCAATGTGGTTAAATATTAACCCAAACAAACTGGGTTGAGTGAATAAGCACCCATTGGGTTGAGTGAATTTGAACCCAATTGGCTTCATATTCACTCAGACCAGCGGATTTGGGTTAATATTTAACCTAACTGATTTTGGAGTGTAGTACCATCTTCTATTTTTTCTTCACTGCTTAATCCTTGCATTGCCATCATTAATTTTTCTCCATACAAAAACTACTCCCTTTTGCCAGCTAGTACCAATTTTACTCATTGATTGCGTTCAACGAATACCAGGGATCGATTTGGCTGTAAACAAAATGGCTGCGCCTTGTAAGGCATCGAGGTTGACGACACTAGTATGCGCATATCTCCGAGATCGGTGACATATCAGCAGATGTTCAAGCCATATCAGCCGAGCTCGGTAATGGGCAATGTTGAGAAAGAAAATCATTTATAAAAATTAAATGGAAGTAGTGAGTCAGGTAACTCAAACTATTTGCACGTAAGCGAGTTCCTCTTTTGAAATATGACACCGGTTATCGATTTGGAATTATGGATATCTTTTGCTCCTTTCGCGGTTAAAGTTGTGGGTGTTTGAGGCACTTTTACTGGGTTTACCTTTTTATTAAGGTAAATAATAGTCGGCAGTTTAATATCTTGGTCCCTGAGTAGTATAGCTCGCACGTTTCGAGCCCCTTCACCAGGACCTCGAGGTCAGACCCCGACCCCGGGGTCATTGACCCCGGCGCCCAAATCCGTTAGGCGTCCCTCTCCCTTCCCCTCTCCACACTAGGCCTAGGCTAGTTTTAGGCGCCCCTCGCCCTACCCGCCCTATACGTACCCTATTTTTTAGGCTATCCTTCCCAAAAGCCCATTTTAGGTCCCTCTAAAGGGGCCCAGGCTATGTATAGCCGATTTAGATTTTCCAAACATTGTTTTGGTTTTCCCCGTATGTGGGCTCCCTCCTTTTCAAAGCCCAGTCCCTCCCACCAAAGCCCTGGACTGTTCCTCCCCTTTCAAGGCTAGCCCAAAGCTGAGGGACTTCCAAACTGAGGCGTCCATTGAGTACTAACAATCAAGTGCCACCATCCCCTATCCCCTCCCTGCCATTGCCCCTCCCATAACTTTATTTCATCGTTAATGTGTGTCTCTAAGTAGCTGTGTTGTCATGTACATACAAAAAGATTATTTTCAAGACTACCTGGTTTGTTTAGACATGTCAAAGGGGATTAAGATAGAGAACACCTGGCCTTTGTCTATGCATAGATAAAGGTGATTAAGATAGAGAGAATCTTTATAAGAAGATATGATAGTGTAACATTGTATAGTTATGCAAATAGATAAGGGACAATTGGTATGTTTGATTATGTCATAGATAAAGGTAATATGATAAAGGTCTCCTTTGTTTATAAGAAGCTTAATATGATAAAGACCATGTACACTGTTTGATTATATCATAGATAAGATGGTGTCACGTCTCAGGTGTTTGATAGCCCAGTAAGATCGGGCGGTGTCTGATTGATCGTGGCTGTGTCCAATCAGATCATTCCACACGGCGGTATGTTCCATGGGACCAATAGATAAGCGTGTTGTAACATTATCCCACGCAGGCGTTCTGTAATTGGTCAAACAGTTATCCAATCAGATTATACCACACGGCTGTATTTTCCATGTGACCAATAGATAAGCGTGCTGTAAGATAATGCCAAGCAGGCGTTTGCTGATTGTCCAAAACAACCATTGTTTATAGAGTTGCCTGGTGATAGTACCAATAAAGTTATGGGAGGGGCAGGGAGGGGATAGGGGATGGTGGCACTCTTTTGTTAGTACTCAATGGACGCCTCAGTTTGGAAGCCCCACAGCTTTGGGCTAGCCTTGAAAGGGGTGGGACAGTCCAGGGCTTTGGTGTGGAGGGACTGGGCTTTGAGGAGGGAGCCCACATACGGGGAAAACTTAAACAATGTGGGGAAGGCCTAAATGGGATATACATAGCCTGGGTCTCTTAAGAGGACCTAAAATGGGCTTTGGGGAAGGATAGCCTAAAGAATAGGGTATATACAAGGCGGGTAGGGCGAGGGGGCCTAAAACTAGCCTAGGCATATTGTGAAGAGGGAAGGGGAGGCCTAACGGATTTGGGTGCCGGGTCAATGACCCCGGGGTCGGGGTCTGACCTCGAGGTCCTGGTAAAGGGGCTCGAAACGTGCGAGCTATACTACTTCCCTGGTCTGGAAGCTGTTTCCCATTTTTTATTGATCCGCCCCCACACACAGCTTTTAAATATTGTTTTGCAGGTGTATTTGCATTAAGCTCAGATTCTAAAAAAAGTATTACGGACAAACCTTCTGTGATTCCGGCGTCAGTCTCATCAGTAAGATCAGCAGAAGTAGTCGCGTAGTTCTCAGTCGTCGAATAAGCTAAAAACAGAACAAAATTTGGCTGTTAAAACATTCAGCACTATTGAAGAGTTTTTGTTTTAATTTATACACTCTAAAATCAGTGGGGTTAAATATTTCATATTCACTCAACCCAGTTGCTTTGTGTTAATCTTTAACCTAAAGGATTCTGGAGTTAAGGTTAGTCATTGTGTCTGGTTGAATGACACAGCTCAGAACATAAGTTTGCCATCAAGACACAAACGATGATCAAAACCAGTCATTTAGCTCACTGAGCAATTCTCATTCTAGTTCGAATAAGGAGCCAATAAAATATATTTATTTATTTTTTGATGTTTCACGACCCTTATGACAGCAAGTGACACCTCGTGTTGGACAGTTTTGCGAGGGGAGGAAACTGTAGTACCCAGAGAGAGCCACCGAGTAACGACAAGCAGCTGTCAGACTCCCAAACATACTAACTGCACACAAGCAGGGTTAGCAGTGGCCTTAGTACAAAGCGCCACCGAGCAATCGGGATGAAGTGCCACACCCAAGGTCACAACGCAGTTACCCTTGGCGGACAATAACCATTGAACAGCCAATAAAAGATAGACTTAATTTGTAAACAACATCCCTCTTCCATCTTTCCGACTATCCAGCACTCACACAAAACTGTTTTACGATTTTGGAACTCTCTTAACTGTAAATGTAGTTTCTATGGATACATTTTTTTTTCAAATCACTTGTGCAGATCATACTACACCATGAAACTGGATAATGCCTCATTCACTTTTGGAACTGGGATTGTATATCCACACCACTGCTTACAGGTGCTTCGATGAAACGTCAGGGTCGAATACCTAATCTGGTGGTTGCAGCTGCTCGTCGTTGCTCGGTGGTTCTCTCCGGGTACTCCGGCTTCCTCCACCCGCAAAACTGTCACGGTCATGATTAGCCATTGTGCATAAGTATGTGACCTTAGGCACCAATAAATAAATAAAGGAATAAATAATTAGGCAAGTACAAAAAACATTTTTTTTTTCTTTCATACACGACGAGTGGCGGACGTGTTTACAAGGTGAAAAACACTAGCAGCCTGAAAGTACTTATTAGAGATGTGGAGATATTGTTCCGATGCTGTCGCACATCATCCTAAACGACTAATCAACAAGGGTGCAGACACAATAAGCAAGGGATCGATAAAATCCAAGAGCCGAGGACAGTGGCGTAGCCAGCCCAAAGCAAGTGGGGAGGGGACAAACTCACAGAGCCTGGCTTAACTCCATTTTAATAGGGAGGGGGGTGAGGGTGGTGTGTGCGGGAAAAGCTTTCCAAGCCTTCTCATCTCAGAATTTTGATTTTGCGTCCCTAAAGTTTGAGCTAGATAACCAAGGTAACAGTAATCAGGGTTTCCACTTGAAGGAAATAAATGTGTCCGATATGGGACGGTCAAGGGTCGTCGATGAGGGTTTTTTAACCCTGGAATTAAAAATTCCGGCCCGTGTTAGAAACATTTTGAATTCCAGGGTTTAAAACCCCCATCTCGTTGCATCTGAGCGGATATTTTGAGGTTTTTCATGTATTGACGACTGTCTACCTTTTCACCGACACAGATATTAGGACAAGCAATCTACAAATCTACAACCTATCCCCCATGGATCTTACCCCCTACGATTTTTATGCCATTTTTGGACATATTTCGAGAACCAACTTTGAAGGAATGTGTGTGTGTGTGTGTGGGGGGGGGGGGGGGCGTCCCCCCCAAACCCCCCGTGGCAACGCCACTGGCCGAGAGGAACGAAAGCAAGGCCCGAAATAGGAGAAAACGAGGATCGAGAAGGAATCCGAGCCAATAAAAATACCCCATACAATTGAACACCCATTCCTTCTGTTGAGTCGGATAGTAATCGCTTGCTATCATACAAACTGAAACGGTAGACTTCACAATACGATATGCAGACGTTAATACATGTCACATTAACAACATGCAATGAACATACACACCAACACCACGTATCGCGAGGGCTATGACGACCAAGCGGCATGGTGTGACTGGTCACGTGACTTATGACACACCGCTATGCTTCCCTCCAAACACTGAGGATTGAGTAGTTAGGTACCTCTTGTTCTATGGTGTCTACAGAACCCCCATATCCTTTATAAATTACAAACGAAAGAAAGCAAACTTTGGGTTGCGGTAAATAAGACAACAACAACAACAAAAAAAAGGATTTTTCCTTCAGTAATTTTGCCTTTTATGCAACCGTTATTCTTTCTGTCCAGCCGCAGAACAAGAATAATGCGGTCATATAATATTTGTGTTATTTTTTTCGAGCTGCATTTTTATTTCGTGGATTTTTATATTGATATTTATTTTAAATATGCAGCTTGTAGCTTTATAGAGATGTATATATAGAATATACCCATAGTGGCTTGGTGTACCAACTGTTCACCACGAGGGGTGATGTGGTGTTAACCGCGAGCCTTCGGCGCACTGTTAACACCACTTCACCACGAGTGGTGAACATTTGGTACACCAAGCTACTTTGGGTATATTTTATTTATACCATGATCGTCAGATTATTAAGAGTCGCTATTATTTTTTCTCGATTTTACTGAGCACCAGACGTAGAGACTAGCGAATCTGTTTTTGTTTACACGAGCATCGGTGAGCCGTACTTCCACTGTCAATTTTATCGCCGAAACGAAATGAAAAAATTAAACTGAGCCTTTTTCGTTTTAATAACATAATAACATACTATTTCGAGTTATGCATGCTTTATTAACATGAGACAATGCATGTTTGTTAACTTTTCGCATTCTATGAGGTAAACCCTTTTAAAAACGTAATAAATAATTGCCACTTCCATTTCACTCTTCGCGAGGCGACGTGGGATAAATTTAGACACGTTTGCATTAAGGTCGACGTCACCAAAGGTCAGTGGGGATGTAGTTCTACTGTAGGTGTAAATTTTTACTATTGAAATCCCATTGCTGGTGTGATCATCACGGTTGGTGTGTAAAGCTAAAATTTATGTCATAGGCTTTTCATATATACAGTACGTGGAAAGTGGGTTGTAACAATATCACCCGTGGAGAGGAGTTATCACCCAAACTATAACTTTCAAATTCTGTCCATGCGGACAAAAAACACAAGAAATGTTTCAGCCAATGGACCTCCGGGTTCAACCCAGAGGTCCATTGGCTGAAACTTTTCATGTACTCGTTATGCTTTGCAACAAATTTGCAATTATTGCTTGTGTGGAATCTCCTCTCTGCGGGTGATTTGGTGATAATACACTCTATACGTACTGTAGTAGAATAGGTAATCATGGTATAAATTTTATGTTTCCGCCATGTGGACAATGCACACAACATACAGAAGGAAATAAAATATAGGGCACCAATTTCTATTCACCCGATTCTTTTTCTTTCTCGTATTGTTTTCGTTTTCGTGCAGCTGTGAACTGGATCTTGACGTCCTTCGTGACTCACTTGCTTCTTCCTCCTTAGCCGTTTTAACCCGAACAACCATTTTTCCGGCCGAGGATCGAGATACGTCCTGAATTCATAATGTAGGTAGCTGCTCAGTGAATTTGTGTGCTAGACCAACCAAGATTTTCAACGTGCAGTACAAGGCTGCACGTTGAAAATATTGATTGGTCTTCCCCAAGTGACGAATATAGACTCTTCCAGTTGATGACGCTCAGCTGGCGTGGAAGATACCATCAGGGTTCAAAGGGTTAACGGCTTCTGAATGTTGGATAGTTCTTATATTTTTATTGCTAGTGGGTTGCAGGGGGCGGCAAACTCGACATCGTCCATACACGCCTTCGGGGCACTGAGACCATTCGACTATATGTAGGTATATGAATATGGCTTTTGTACACCATGCATGAAAATTGGATAGGATGACGATACACGTTATATGTTATTGATGATATATATTGAACTTTATATGTTAGCCTAAACATTATCGCAAATTATCGAAAAGATATGTCTTGATATCCACAGACTCGATGGATATCGAGAAATATCCCCCTGTAGCTTCCTAAATGACGTTGAGCTTCGGCGCATGACGTTGCCTTGAACGTCGCCTTGAAGGAACTATCAGCAGAACTTTATTATTGTCTTGAAACTGTCTGCACTCGCATTCGGCTGAATACTGCGTAGTAAAATGTCACGTAGCATATAATAAAAAACAGTCTACGCTATTTTAGTGAATACCAGGAATTATCTCATTCGTGTGAACTAGAAAGTATTATTTTTCAGTCGCACACGCGCTCGAGAAAAATAAACTTTCAAGTCCGCACTCATGAGATAATTATTAACTAAAACAACTTCGACGCATGACGTCGCCTTGAACGTCGCCTTGAAGAACGACCAGCGGATCGCGTTACTACACGAAGCCAAAGTTTTTGATAACAGTAATTAAATGTGGAATAAATCAACAGCTCAACGAGATAAACTCAGGTGAATCATTTGTTGCCATGATGATAATTTTACATTGGCCTACTATGCGTTAAACATGATACATAAAACAAAGAAACATAGAGCTGAAACACCACTATAAAGTTCAGTGGTTACAGTACAAGAAGAACAATGAATGGGGATTACGTCATGCACAGCGCAAGAACGCAATATCATGACGCCATGATCTTCATTCATAAAAATCAATTCATAGATGCAGAATGAGTGTTAAAACAGACGCCGCTAAAAACTATACCCAATTTCTTCAATATGGCGAACAAGTCACGAAAGGGAGGAATAATGCAAGTTAAAATGGTTATTACCACCAATGCTAAATGGATTACTACCACCAAGAGGGGTTCAGAGATGGTATATATACAGAACCACACTTATGTTTGAATGGGTTAACGATTACTAGACGAGAGCGAGTGGCGCAGGGATACCACGAGAGCCAGTAGGCTCGAGTGGTTATCCCAGCGCCACACGCTCGAGTCCAGTAATTGTTAACCCATTCAAACATATGTGTGGTTCTGTATTTATTACACACCCAACCCTGAAAAATAATTCACTGTAATTAATATCGCTAACTTAATTAAATAGTCGACAATTTGAGCGGTTGAAAGAATTTTAGAGATAAACAGGCAATTTTGTCAGAGAACCAGTCTTAAGTCTTTGACCTTGTCACCTGCAGAATCGCTGTTGATTCATTTTGTTCGCAAAAAAATGTCGGTCCGGCCACTTAAAACTTAAAAGATTGCGTTTATCATATCGGACGTCACAAATTATGAGGTCTGAAATGTGTTTTCAAAAGTGTGTGTGCAGGCATCATTATATCTGGAGGATGAAAAATGTAGAAGGATTTTAATTTAAATACGGTGCGAACTGGCCGCTCTGTTTAAATTTCGTGCTTTTTAATTTAAACTGAAAGTTAAACTAAAATAGAAGTTTGAACTCGGGTTGACTATACTAGGCTATCGCTATCTTAAATTTGGAATTTGGTATTCTGAACTTGCATTTAGTAAATAGTTTTAAAGAGGACTGATAGAATGTGACTAATGATAGGTTTCTGGATATTTTCTTGACCAATCAAACTGCCCTTTACTATTGTTTCAAAATCAAAATGCAGGCCCTTTCCTCGAATTTGCCTATGAAAATACTCTGCCCACTACCCTGATATTTGCCAAAATTATAAAAATACCCCTCCCTCTGAACAATCTGTTCTGAACATGCCAGCCCCCTTCAATGAAAACTGCAAAAATAGCTGCTTATTGGTGAAGGGTTATGAAAGTGCCGCAATAAGTGCAGCAACAAGTGACACAACACCCACCCCATCTCATGCACCCATGTAGCTAATTCATATAGGCGACATTCGATTTAAGTTTTGTTGCTGAGAATTAAAGCAAAATAATACCCTTGTATAAAACAGATATACTTGCAAATAATCCTTAATTAGACATTTAAAAAATACACATCAATCTGTGTCTGGAAAATATTGTCATATTGTCTGTGTTTTAAATATTCTAATAATTATTTTTGAATTTCATGGAAGGCATCTGATAAAATTGACAATATACTGCATTCATCAGACCACATGTATTTACCACCCCTCCCCTCTTTGTGGTTTCATTCCCACCCTACTCAAGACATTTCAGAATTTCAGTAATTGGTAGCTGGTAACATTTTTTAATTTCCTCAGTACAAACTCCAGAAAGTCATATTTTAGCAATATTACATCCCCCTAAAAAGCCCCCACCCCCCGCAAAAAATAAAATAAACCTGTTGCCCCAACACCCACTAGCAGGTAAAAAAACATTGGTTCCACAAATCGTCGCTTGAGAACCATAAGGTTCTATCTTCCGGTGGAAGATAGAAAGAACATTATGGTTCTCACACGACGATTAATGTAAACTACTGAGTTGTACTTATAAAACCAGGCTTTTCATTCTTCCGAATTTGTTTTCTTTATTATTAAGCTAGTTACGGGCGGGGGGGGGGGGGGGGTCATATAGTAAGGGTGGGATTGGTGATAGTTATTCAGTAACTGCATGTACGGTTGTACCAGCTGCCAAACATCTCCAGGCGCTGCCGGCGTGTCGCCGTCGGCTTTATCGCTTCATGGTAACCAGTTTTCAAGATTGATTTAGAAATTAGTCTTGCTTCCTGAGAACACCTTCAACTTAACATGCAAAATATGTTTGCGTTGGCAAACGTGCTGCTTCATTTCCGAAGTGTGAATCGAATAGGATTACACAGTAGACCTTGTATCCACTCGTCGGCTGCACGCAGCGGTGAGGGCAACATTGTAACATTAACAAAATTTTATGGGAACTGTACAAGTGGCTGGCTGCGATATCGAACTCAATTGGACTTTTGTGCCGTAAAATTAATTAAGTTTTCCTCGGCTTTCAATAACGAAGCAAGCGTTAAGTTTCACTGTTCAAATTCTTGGCAGAGACCACGTGTCTTTCATGAGTTTCAATACTTTGAAGCAACACTGGTGCATCAAACATTTTGGTATGGGAATTGGCAATTCCGACAGATAAATAAAGCCGATGGTCCCACTGAACACTGCAATCTATAAGAACCAGTCTATCGAGAGAACTTCAGCACGCGAAGGGTACTTTTTATTGGACCGCACTAGAGCTTTTTGGTTAAAATTACCGCATGCCCCTAAAATCCATGTGATCGTGACAAATACTGTTACGGGTGTGTAATAAATTGAAGTATTGACTTCACTTCTGGGTCATTTCTCGTCTCGTCCTATCGGACTGGTCGATACATGCCCAGAGACGTGGTCTCGGCTTCAGTACACCACCTCGGAAACTCCCATGGTGTGTGACAGTTACGAGACAAACAGCCATTCGTCAATAAAATGATCCTCGTAGATTTATCATAGATCATTGCGACAATCTTGAAAAATGTATTTATGATTATTGACCTTTGGTCCTGATTTTCAGACCTTTGAACCGCATCTTGTTTTATAATATTAGCAAATGTCAAAATGCTTGGGCGGTTTTCTGATGCAGTATACCGAAAACGCAAGGTCGCACACACATTTAGTTAGTTTATTTCAAGTAGAAACAAATGTACTTCCCAGAGGGAGGAGGGGGGAGGTAACTATCACAACAAGAATTTGTAATGCGCAACCCGCGTGTTGATCTCGCATAAAAAGCGATAACTATGTTCAACGAAGGAACGACGTGAGCTAATGGAGGGAATCTTGTCTTTCTGAGCGACTAGCGACCAATGGCATCGTGAAAATGACCAACTGAGGGATAGTGTAAAGTACATGTCTCGACTGCAATTGCCAAAGTCTCGAATGATAAAATATTCAGACTGAATCACCAAGACACGCCTTCATCGAATGCATGCATTGATGATGTTGTGGGAATATGAGTCGTGACTATATACACCTGGAACTTAATTAAGCACCCCTAAAATGTTTCATGACAGTGAAGTTGCTGTCACCGATTATTATGTTTTAATGATTGCTATGTCTTGCAGTACATTTTCACCAGTGAAACATGATGTTTCTGATTGAAAGCGTCCACGTGTGAGAACCATAATGTCCGATCAGCATCAAAGACGAAGTTTGGAGTGGTGTATGACACGACAATATTGGAATCACAGGACGTGGAGGAGAGTCCAGTGGCCAGACGAGAAAAGGTTCCTGCTTCACCTCACAGATGATCGCATGAGAGTGTCGAGGCCTAGAAATACTGCTTACGTGACCAAGACATCAGACCTACTGTTCCTTATGGTGGAGGATCAGTAATCATCTGTGGATGCCTCTCTTATAATTGTAAACTTGATATGGTGACTATACGTGAGAATTGCAATGGTCATCAGTACATCCGGGACATTCTCAGTCCGGTTGTCGTGCATAATTTTGACAACCATCCGTTGGCTACTCGGCCTGTATTCATGGACGACAATGCAAGTCCACGTCATTCCTATGCTGTGAGAGCATTTTTCCTTCAGAACAATGCTATTCCAACGCGACCTTGGCCTGCAATGAACCTCGATTTGAATCCCTTAGATCGCATCTGGGACTTTCTTGGACGTCGTTTGCAAGAAAGGGAACCGCCTTACAGAATCTGGCCTATTTGAAAGCTGTATTGAATGAGGAGTGGCAGCAGTTGCCTTTTGACCGTATCAGAAGGCTCACTGGTAGCATTAGGAGGAGGGGTCAGGCTGTCATCCGGACACGTGGTGGATACACTCGCTACTGACGCCAGACACTTGTGTTCAAGAGATCACAAGTTACATTTTTTGTTAGTAATTACCGGCATTGTTTCATCATGGACCGGTCCAGCACCAAACTTGTCGAGAGAACATTATTCAATTAAAAACATTAGTGACAGATATGTGTAATTAGTGCCATTAGACTGCATATATTCATCATTGTGTTGTCTTTTATTTGTCGATAGACCATTCCTTCCGCAATCACCCTGGCCATCTGAAAGATAGCATGAAAGTAATGACAGTTTCAATTAACATCACGACGAAAAACAACAAGGGGTGTTTAATTAAGTTCCAGGTGTATATATAGTAAGACTAAAGAGTTCTTGGACATTTATTCGTTGATAAATCCATGTCGCGGTCGTGACGCAAATTATTTAATCAACACGAACGGTAATCCAACTTGGTCTTACCGGGCGCCCAACAGCTCGAATAGAGAATTACAGGCATCAATTTGTATGGGTGACTGTGTATGTAACATAAGAAAAGTAACAAACCTAGTCTTGTAAGAATGTAAAGGTTAACTTGCAAGAGCGAATCGACATCTTAGACTCCAAACCAGACGAAAATGTCCTGACAGAAAAAAGTATTGGGGGTGTGTCACACCATCTACAACCCACACCTTTTGCTCCACTCATTGTGCCAACATGAGTGGGCACAAAAAATATGCTTTTCCACCAGCGCCTCAATAATATTATTATGCCTCAAGTTTGTAACATCAGCCGTGATTGGTTAATTTGACACCTCCTAAAAGTCATAGTACTGGAGTTTTGGGGCAAAACACGGGTACTATCGGGACGTTTTTCCCTGGAGACAAGAGAACGAAGAAAATATAAGCGCCACTTCCATTGATCAGCGTCGATTGGAATTTCTCAACACCAAACGCTGGCTCCGTGTCCGTTTAACTTTTTTCAACACCAGTAGACACAAACTTACCAACAAATATATCATCTTCAGTGTGTATGTTTTCAATTTTAACTGCAAACAATGAATTCAAAAGAATCAGAAATATTAAAAAACTCACTCCCGTGTTGTTCACCACTTCACTGTGAATCCTGAATATGAGTCTCAGTTTTGACTTCAATCAATTATATTTAAGAAATAACTGTTGTTTTCCTTCGGTTTATGCGATATAAACCGAAAATTTGCAGCACAAGCTTCATAACAAGCATTAACAATGAATTATAACATGAACAGCATGATGCAGTTGTAAACATTGGCATTTGTTGATGTAGAAACTCCCAAAGCGACGGCACTTGTGACAATTCATTTTTGAAGAGACGTCATTCGTTCGAAATGACGTCATGTTTTTGGATTCGACTACATTGTTCTTGCAAGATTGATGGCATGTTGCAGTTAACGCTTAACAATGAAAGTCATATTTTGTTAGGCATAATAAAATAATTAGAACGTTTCGTTTCATGTTCTATCGGTCGATAGTAGAAGCTGCTTCAGGTTTTATTTCAGAAATCACACAAACTCAGGTACTATCGACCGATAGAACATGAAAAGGAACGTTCTAATATTATACTCCCGACACAACTACTAATTATCGCCCTTTCGTATTTCGCCACGCATTTCCGTCGTATATCAGCAAATATATAGAACTCTCCCCCTCCCCCTGTCTCTGTCTCTTTCTCCATGCATGTGTCTTTTGGTGTGCATTCCGCGGTCTGGTGATGGTGAAGTCTATCTCTCCACTTCAACGATCTTCCAAAACGGATGCTGACCAAAAGGTTATTATATATACTTGCATTCCATTAATTTATTTAACGCATTGTTAAAGATTGTAGCATGCATATGATAAAAGAGAGGGCATCTGATACCCTCACCCCCGGTTCCGTCGCCTCTGACAACATTTTACAGAGAAAAAATCAGGAAGCGCCGTTACGATGTCGAACACCGCGAAACCTTATAAAGTGTCGCAATATTTTTTATCCTCATTGTCAGTCGACATTGGTTGGAACGGGGAGTCTAATTGCTAGCTGGAAAGTCCTCTGTCACAGAAAATTAACCATCTACCCAACGTAATGGCCAAAACCGGCCAGCGCTATTCTAAAAAATCACCAGTAATTTTCATATTTTTTTCATTTTTTGTCTCAAAAAACATAGGTTATGACCCCTCATTGGAACGAGCTCGTCTGAGACAAAATATGAAACAAATTAGTTGTTCAAGAATTTGTTTTGCAAGTGTCGTCTGCTTTTCATGTTATGAAAAGGGTTAAACGTCTCAGATTTATTACAGATCCATTTCGGCAATAATGAAACAAGAATTCAGCATCAATTACAGTTTAGTTGGATCTTAAAATGGACCATAATAATATTCTTCAAACGAAATAGTGATAGAATGCTTGTTAACACAAAGCATGACGGAACGTGCAGCAATGCTGAAGACTAACCTTGTTGTTGAGTTTCCTCCAGGGTAGATAAACACTCGGGTATTGAAATAAATTCGGAAATAAATGTTGTTGGACTGGGTGCAGCCGAATTTGATATATTTTCAGGAACGCTTGTTGAAACCGATGAGGAAATACTTTGTGACACATTACCATTCATCTCACATATGAATGGATACTTGTCTGAGCAGCTTCTGTCAAGCCATTGACAATCTTTACCTATCCGTACACACTCTTGTTCAGGAGGTTTGTTGTTGGGTTGTGATAGTTCATTCTTAGCTTTATACCAGTCTGTCCAAGAGACTTGCGTGCCATTCCATATCACCCAAATCCAAAGGTTAAACGGGAAACACCCAGTGTTGTAAATTGTCCAGTAACGTCTAATGCCAATCCAAGCGGGAACACACTGCCCTTTGAAACTGTAAAGAAAGAGCTACAATTAGGTAAGAGTACATGACGGTCCCAGATATCTAGAGCAGTTTCTTCTTTGGAAACTTTGAAAAAAGGCAATCAGAATGTGTCCCCAAAGCATGTCATCACCCAAGAAATTTTTTACAGAGTGAAACTTTTCACACCCACTGAGCTCGCCTTTCCTCAGGCTGCCTGCATACAGGAGGATCTCACAGCTTCATCCCTTCAAGCTTTGATCACGAACTATCACGCAGAGAACACCTGTAGGTTGTTAACATTAACTCTTTGAACTCTAGCGGCCGCTTTTCCGACCAGGAACATGATACCCCGTGATGTTATTAAATAGGATGGCTGTTCAGTAAATGTGTGGAGTAGACCAATCAATATTTTCAACGTGCAGCCCAGAGACTGCACGTTGAAAATATTGCCTGGTCTGCCCCAAATAATGAATATGGACCTCTTCTAATTGTTGCCATTGAACTGGGATGGAAGATACCACCACAGTTCAAAGGGTCAAGAAAGTCTGGCAACGTCAGCATCCGCCTGTCAATAACAAAGAATCGCCAGCACCGTTGCAAGGGGACTGGACCAGACTGAATAAAGTTGATATTGGGGGAATGGTTAAATTTATTTTTTGCTGGACATGCGATTTCGAAGGGAAAACATTGATACATCTTGAAACTGCATATTTGTCAGCTGACGTTCCATATATTACTAAGGACCTTAGTTTGTTGAAATACTCTCTCAAGAGGGAGGGTGATAGGGCGGGAAAACCGGGGTAGTAACCCTGAGTATTCTGGGCCTGGTCCAGCACTAACACTAGTTGCCAATTGAACAGGAATAAAATCCGCGAGTCGATTACATATCAAATTTGAAGACACAATGGAGTCCGCCCAACAGGTTCTCTATATATAATTTTACTCGAATCACGTTGAGATTCGAGAAAATTACGACTGCCAATGCCCAAATTCGGAAAATGTCGAAATTGTTACGAATTTATACTGTAAAGGTCGGATATGTCTTCCATTTCTTCGGTTATTTTTCATTCTCTCCCCACCACAGCTTTAAAACTCGGACCATACACTCGAAACCATGAGCTAAACATTATCACATGGCGCAGGCCCCGAAACAGAATCCACCTGGGTCCAGTATTCAATTTTCTTCAAATGTCTTGAGAAGATCATGCGGGTTCGTTTTTCTCATTCCTGAAGAAAATAACATTCGTTTCCCCCACAGTACAGCTTTAGAAAACGACACCCAATGGCGCACCCAACAAATGAAAAATGAAAGTGATAACTCAACTGGGGGCGCGATGGCGTTGCGGTAACCTTTTCTCGTCAGATCACCGAAGTTAAGCAACGTCGAGTCCGGTTAGTACATGGATGGGTGACCATCTGAGCGATCGATTCGGACTCCCGTGCTGTGTCCTTGGGCAAGGCACTTAACCCGATTGTCCCAATGGGGGCACGATGACGTCGTGTACTAAGACGTACTGCACGTAGATGGTGCGTATGTCTTCAACTAATCTAACCCTGCCTGTGCTGCGGTGCGGAGTTACGATGTTGGGGATTTGGCAGCTCCTCGTCATTGCTCGGTGGTTCTCTCCGGATACTCCGGCTTCCCCCACCCGTAAAATTGTCACCTGCACGATATGACCTTGACTGCTAAAGTGTCGTGAAACCTTCATAAATAAATAAATAAATAAATAAATAAATAAATAAATAAATAAATAAATAAATAAGATAACCCAATTAAGGGTAGTACATTTTAAGTTTTGTTAGACCTTTCATAGCGAAAGTCTAAAAAGCATCGATGATAGTCCGATAACCTGAGTGCACCAAAGGGTTACTAGACAAACCGCTCCCTTGGACAACTCGCCCCCTGGACAACTCGCCCCGATGGAAAACTCGCCCCTGTTTGTTTGGACAAATCGCCCCCATGGACGACACCCCTCCCCCCTCCCGGACAATATATATATCGGCAAGATGGTGGGGAGACTGGGAGAGAGAGAGAGAGAGAGAGAGAGAGAGAGAGAGAGAGAGAGAGAGAGAGAGAGAGAGAGAGAGAGAGAGACTTGTGTGCCCTCTCTCTCTCGCTTTTTCTCTCTCTCTCTCTCGGTTGAATGTGCTTCTGCTCTCTCTCTCTCTCTCGCTGTATATATATGGATATAGAGAGAGAGGGAGAGAGAGAGAGAGAAAGAGAGAGGGGGGGGGGGGCAGGGAAACCTTTGAAGATGAAGTAATAAAACAGTATATAATTGATAGTTTAATTTTCATTGTAAATAAAACAAGTGTATAATCTAACAAAAAAAAGCAAACAAAGACAAGCGCTACACTACTCTGTATTGGTATACAAAGAGCCATAATCTCTTTCAGTTGAATTATCCGTAATCTGTTTTAATCTGTTGCATCCCCATATACTCATAGATTGGAGTGTTACTGTAAATTGCTGTGCAAACTTGTATCGAGTAGGCACTTGGGACGACAGGAGATTGGACAATGAAGATGAATAAAGTTAAGACCATATAAATATGGATGTCATTGGAATCAGCACCATGTACTCCTTCCAATGACATTCATATTTATATATGTATATAAAGCGTTATGAAATTTTGCAATAGTTCGGAGATCTGAATATATCCTGTGACAGTTTGACTGGCAAAAGCCAGTCAAGCTGTTTTCACAACTACTCAAAAAACACTATAAAACAAGTAATGGTATTGTTCAAATAACAAGTAGTTAAGTATACAATTGGGACAACAGGAGATTGGACAGTGGTGATGATAGAGTTAAGACCATATAAATATGTTGCATAAGACTTCTAAGTTGTTTTCTCGGACTGCCCGATAGCATACTAAACACGGGTACTTTAGAGGCATTGCTCAATGATAACTGAATTTCTCAAATTCTGGCATTATATTTATATCATATGTCGGGGTGGAACTCGGGAAACTTTCAAACAATTATTTGTAAGCTTTGGACACTATTGTGTTCTTACAATTTGAAATATTTCTTGTAGACAGTGTACATAGTTACAGGCTTCGATATTCAAATCAGTGTATACCGACTAACAGGTAATTGTTGTACACACATAAAGACTACCTAGGTTAAAGATATAAAAATACCACCATATGTCTCCATCCTCATAGATTTAAGTATTGCCGTAAATTGTGTAAACATGTAAAAGTTCTATGAACAACAATTTACACTGGACATTTGTTTACGTTTGTCTCGGAAACATCATTATATTGTAATTTAATCTTTTATTTTTATTTACTACATATTTTAAATAATGAGTTTTTCAACTAAATTCTTTTTAGTTTTGGTTTATAATATTTTTAATATATGGGGGCTAGTTGTCTTAGGAGCGAGTTGTCCAAAAATGTTGGGGGCGAGTTGTCCAAGGGGGCGGGTTGTCCAGTTCCTCACCAAAGTAGCTAGAGTTATCTACCCTACCCAATTATCCAGTTACAAAATCTTACTATGGTTATTGATCCTTATTACGCGTTGATACTGGTTTATATAGTCATTTCTTGTTTTGGTGTCCAGATAGAGGGACATTCCAAACATACTAGTCAACTATTTTTCTTACAAAAAGAAGCAATTCCAATAAGAAACAAAGTTCATAACTTCCGTACGGATCCCCTGTTAGACATAAATTATAAAACGCAAGCCCACTGTACACTTCACATGTTATTAATGGTTGTCATAATAATGTATTGTCTACTTCGTTTAGTAATTAGATTACAACATTTGTGTGCTCAGTTGGAGTTGCGACTGGACAATCGGGATTATTGACGAAAACAGACCCAGTACCAAAGTTATAGAATTACTGCAAACAAACTACTTTCCACCATTATGGAACAAATTGGACAATGGAGTTGGGAGCATATGTGATTTTTTTTAAATGGCCCTAATCAATTCACTACCTGACTTCTGTTCCCCGTCTCTTTCCAGGACAAACCCTTGTTGTCAAATGTATAATGTGTACACACTTGTTTGAACCCGAATTTCATTATTTTGTCCTAGGATTACTTGTTTCTCCATCGCGTTTAGTCTGTTTTGCACCGGGTATGGTCTGGACATTACGCCTTATGGGGTGGTGATCAACGTTTTTGGTCATCTGATGGGTCTGTCAGAGTGGTGCACAGAGTCTCCTATCTGTGTCATACTGTTCAATGGAATCAGGAAGAAGCTACGCAGTGAGATAACTGTTCTCCGGACAAAGTACTGAAGCAACAAGTTGAAGCGACAAGTCTGTGTCACATGTACTCGTCATGTTTTGACGTCGCTATCATCGTGATGTGTTCATGTGTATACGCAGAACGCTATGTTGTGTTGACAGGTTTTTCCGATTCTTCTAAAAATCTCGATTTTTATCGATCTCGAATCCATCATGATATGGCATTTCCATTTAAAGGTTTTCTCATGTCTTGGCTTGTTGGGTGTCTATGAGAAATAGTAAATTAAGACAGTGTGAACCGCGAGGACTAGGGCACACAAGGTTTTCGCTACTGGGGTGCATGTGTGGGTGCAACACACGAAACAAGGTTCGTCGGGAAAAAATCAAGTAACATTACTTCGGTAGAAATCAACCAAAATTAAATGTTTACGTCTCGAAAACGTTTGTAATTATGCCTTTTTATCTGTTCCACTGCATGTGATTCGCTAACCCAGACTACCTGTCTTGCTATCTTCAAGAACTTAATGTTTATCACCTTCGGCTACCTGCCTTTTCGCCTGCTACAGAAGTCAGAGTTTATAACAATTCCAAAGTTTGGATTGTCGGACATTTCAGATACGGACAGCGAAATTTTCTGTGGGACCCCTCAGTGCAATTCGTTCGTTATTACGCACCACCCCAAAATTCTCACACTCGGCCGAACAATGTTCGTCTTCGTGGATATATACTATTGAAATTATCACGTTATAACACACAACTCTGCGCATCGACAAAACATCTCTGGTGCAAGGATTGAGTATAAAATTCACACCAAACGAGCGTTATTAACCATTTACTTAACGTAAAAAGCAGACGACACTTGCAAACAAAATTCCTGAATAACTATTTTTTTCATTTTTTGTCTCAAAAACATAGGTTATGAATTTTAAAGATAAAAAAAACAAAAACATAGGTCATGACCCCTCATTGGAACGAGCGCGACTACCTCGTTCCGAAGAGGGGTCATAACCTAAGTTTTTGAGACAAAAAATGAAAATTTAATTGGCGATTTTTGAGAATAGTACTGTCCGGTATTGGCCGTCACGTTGGGTAAAGGGTTTAATACCTTATATACAAGGACGTTGCCTCTGTTCAGGCTTGAAAACTCCCCCCACCCCCCGCGGAGCCGAATCTTAACCTACCCCATTACTAGCAACCCTTTTGTTATTACGCACCACCCAGAGCGTCGATAAATGCCTCAGATGCGAAGATTTTGCGTCTTTTCCGTTCAAAAAATCTAAGTTTTCTCTCACGGGCAGTATCTTGAGGGTTGAATACTATAAAAAATTAAATCATTGTAATACGCAACTCGGGGTATCGACAAATGTTTGATGTCAGAGTTGGGCGCCTTTGCGGTTCCAAAATTTACACACTCTTCGGAACGCCGATGAATATCTCAGAAGCGAGGATTTTCCCTCTTTTCGGGCTTGCAAATCAGACAAATGTCTGATGTAAGAATTAGGCATCTCTTCGGTCTCCAAAAATACACACTATTCAGGGCGTCGATAAATACCCCACATGCGAGGATTTTGCCTGTTGTCGGGCCTGGAAATAAAAAAAATCCTCCCACGGGGCCGAATCATCCGCTCCGTGGGTTTTGCACAAGAGCAATTCTTCCCTTATTACGCACTACCCGGACATTTGACAAATGCCTCAGGTGCAAGGACTTCACGTCTTCTTGGGCCAGAAAATGTCCTCTCCCACGGGGCCGAGCCATTTGTAGACTCATAGGTCCGATACCAATGACGACCTAACCTCTTTATAATAGATTACTCGGTCGTCTACTCGGCATTAACAAATGTATCAGATGCAACGACCAGGCATCTTTGCGGCCCGGACAACTTTCTCACACTGAGTGGAACCATGATTAGCCCCATGCTCTTGGTGCCACTAACACCAGGACCTTTCCAAAACACTTCGAGGCCCAAGTGGAACACTTGACAAGTCAGATAATGTCACATAATGCCCTCCCGTGGGTCCTTATTGATGAGCGTAGAGCTTTTCCTCATCCCCAAGGGGAGGGGATCCCAAGGACGGGCTATATAATTTAGTTTGTGTGTAAAGTATGATTTTACCTTCATGAAATTCTTTCACTGAGAAACATATCTTTCTCAGAAAAAGTAAAACGAATATTTTAGCTGTTCGTATATTACAGGGTTTCGATTACAGTCACTGGTATTTACGACCTCCCATTAAGAGATAAATAATAAGCAATTTCATCCCTACGCCAATTACAAATATCTATCTGACCATATACCATACGTCACGGTGACAGTTTAACATTTGTTTCCTTGTTACTAGGTCTCAATTACATCGCGTCAGGAGTACGGCATGATGTAAGTGTCGAGCATGGGTGTTTTTGCTATAACTCGCCGCTGATAAAAAAGTAAAGGTTTTCGAGATTAGGACTCGGCAATACATTACTTCATTAACAGTATACTGGCTGTTCACCTTTACAGGAAGGGAGATCTCTTAATACAGCACACGTGATAACGTCGGACCGGTTACATCAGGGTTATACAAAATTACTGCTGAAGGTTGGGCATCCAATTCACACACCTGGTCAACATCTGGTCCGATAAACTATCATCTGACAAAATAGTTTGGATTTTGGATATTATAAGCAAGGTGATTGCCGCAGAAAGTCAGTTTACTGACCGAACTCCTCTGATGTACAGCACACGAATGGTGGAAAGTTTCCTGCTTCCCAGTAACACTTAATCGACTTTATTTTCTTCAGTGAACGTATATCTGAAATTTTGTTTTGCATCAGAGTCTTTTGATTTAATTAAGTAAATATTACAAAGAAATCGTAAGTACTCTGTGTTTGACTTTACCCATGTCCAGCTGAAGTGTTCCCGAGGAATCCACGATGAATGTTTCAAGAGTAACCACGAACTTGGTTTTAACCCATTACTTCAGACATTTTCTTGAAGCTTACGTGTGGGGGAGTGATTACGAACTTCCTTCCCAGAAAAACATTTTTGAGTCTGAACTAAAATCCAATAGACGACTGGGGTGCAACGATCGCGGCCATATCGATCCATTAATCCCTCTACTGTGCCACACGTAGACTTAATTTAGTTCCGTGACCAGGATGCTCTCTTGAACATTTTCACGAACTTTTTCTTTGAAGGGGCGGATATCTAAGACCGCCAGCCGATAATACGGGAACCCACGCCTTACATCTTGCCAGACAACAGTTTCGAGAACACTTACTACACCAGTTTCGGGACGCAGTGAACGTTTCCACCAAGTTTTAATTGAAAATAACAAAACCGCTGCACAAATACGCCGTATTCCCGATTGTTTAATGGTAGAATTTAACACTATGGGTGCAACAAATTTTGGAGGGCAAAGGACAGAACTGTGAATAAAACCCAACACCGGGCCCTTTACCCATGCAAATACTCATTGATTAACCCCATCCAACCCGGTTAACTTAGAAACTTTAAGTCAAACATTAGAGGACAGTAGGCAGGCAGGATTCATCTCAACAAGGAAATCACCAGAAATACTACAAGATTCTTCACAGAAAACGACGAACGTTCAGTGCAGTAGCGTCATAAAAGGGTAAGTAGCTTGATTTTCTTGTTTCATTTTTATTTGTCAGCAGAGAAAGTTTTGTATTTATAAGAAATTAGTATGACTGACCTTGATCAAGTTCAACGGCAGTTAATACTGGCTCAGGGTGAACTTAATGCCCGTGAAGCCCAAATTCAAGAATTGCAAACACAATTGATTGAAGACATGAAAACTCGTCATCAGGATGAGTTGGTTATGCTTAGGGGTCAACATCAAATAGAGGTTGACCAACTACAATAGGCAACCGATCGATTAAAAATAAAAGTTGAACGAAAAGAGAATAGTCCCACTGCGGCTGCGATTGAACATTTACATGAAACAATAATTAGTGGCAATGTAAATGTAGTCACTTCAGCAAATGCCACACAGTCTCAAGCATTAATCACTCATATTAAAAAGTTCTCGGGCCACCCAGCCCAGTTCAGGTCCTGGATTAAGTCCCTGGAGTTTTACTGTGAAACAAATAAAATAGGGGAAGATTGAAAAGCCATGACAGCTGCTCAAACCAGTGAATTTGTGGTCGCCGATTTTATTCTGCGATCAATCAAGGCCCGACCCGATATGAAATGGGAAGAACTTTACAAGGAATTGAAGAAAAGGTATAGTGCTATTAGGGATATTAGCATGGCTAACAATGCATTGAGGTATATGAAGCAAACCAAGCATGAGACCGTCGTTACTTATGGCAAACGAATACTCAATTTGGCAAAAGACACGTACATGGAAGATGTTGATCGCCCCATAATCCAACGCCAAATTGCAGACTATTTTTGTGATGGGTTACTCGACAGTGATGTTCGAATGAAATTGATCAGAAAAGCTCCCACAACATTAGGAAACGCGATGAGCCAGGCTTTGTTAGAAGCCTCAGCAAAATTACAGTTTAAAGCACCCATGGAATCTTTAAAAGTTAGGGTTCAGAACGAAAATCCATGTTATGAAGAATATGAGACAAATTTACCCCCTGAAATAGCAGAAAATGCCGAGGACATGCGAGTCATAACGCCGATAGAGGTAGAAACCACCAGACGGAAGCATAGGGTGAATATTTTAACAAAAAGCAATTACAATGGTTACCGTCAGTCATATGACAGAAATCCAGATAGACTGAGACCCTTTTATCAACATGTTAACCACAAAATGTGGTGGTAATCGATATCAGCAGAATGCAAGGTCGCCAAGTAATCGACACCAGCAGCCTGCAAGGCCCCTGAGACTCGACTGTCAGTGCTGTAATCATATAGGCCACGTCTGAAATGATTGTGGAGTTAATTTAACATGATAAGTCAGAACATTGGAGGTACAATCTCCAGGAAATAGGTTAAACTTTGAGTGTTACCACTGTCACCAGAGAGGCCACTTCGCTCGCGACTGTTTGGTGAATTTAAACGAGGAAAACTCTGTTCACGCAGGGCAGTAAACAGGGTTAAGTCTCAACAGGAACCACAAGCTACCAAAATATGTAAAAATAAAAATGTCAAACTAAAGGGAGAAATAAAAGTTAAACAACCACAGCAGACCAGTGTAAATAATTGTAGAGTTATAAATAAAAATAATGAGAGGGAATGGCAGCAAAAATGTACAAGAACCAAAGTTGGCTCATCACTAGTAACTAAGATATATGAGTCAACGAGACTCAGAAATGGTTCTCCTACAAAACTAGGTATTAGAGGTGTAAATATCACTCATGAGAGTGACAGACAATCTACTGCAAATAATAAAAATGTATGAAAAAAGGAAGTAATTAAGTGTAAAATCGAATCAAAACTTGTACTTCAAAACCAACAACAGGTGAACGCAAGCTCAAGGGTAAAAAAGGATGAGCTGAAAGGTCATGGTTCCCTGGACCCAACCCCTTTTAAATTTGCTGGAGTTTGTGAAAAGTGTGGTAGTAAAACCCATTATACTAGGAATTGCAAGGGGTTAAAATGGTGTGACCGATTTACAGTCAGAAGTCATTGGACAAAAGGTTTCCAACGGTGCTACAGTGTAGAAAATTTACTGATATGAAGAATAACAGGCATAATTATAACTCTGAAAATGACAGATTTTCCCAACATACTTTCACTTTTCAAGCTGGGAACAGCTTAAAGGTGAGGGTATGGCAAGCCGATATTACAGCATTAAGGGCAGATGCTATCGTTAACCCAGCTAACTCACATTTGACACATGGTGGGGGTGCAGCAAATGCCATAACTCGAAGAGCTGGCCCAGCCCTTCAGAGAAAATGCCAAGAATACTTAGCTCAAAATGGTCCCCTACCAGTGGGTGGAAATATGGTAACCACTGATGGATATTTCCTTGTTCCAAGGTTATCCATGCAGTTGGACCCAGGTGGAATGAGTATCATGATAAAGGCAGATGTTTTGAAGATTTATATAAAACGGTGATGGGAATTGACAGACATGTCAGAAAAGGAAGTATTCTACTCTGGCTATGTCTGCTATTGGTAGTGGAATTTTTGGGGTCCCAAAATACAAATGTGCAAAAATTATAGTTAATGCCATTCAAAATCATGCAAACACTTTTGGAAATAAGATCATGCCCCAACAAATACACCTAGTTGACTTACAATCTGATATAGTAACTGTAATGCATAAAGCTTGTCAGAATAATGTGAGTCAAACTGTGAAAATAGTAGGAAAAATTAGAACAGAACATAGTAAAAATGTGAAACAGGAAGTTGAGGATGTAAACAAACAAAATGGCAGCCAAGATGGCTGACAGAATGTAAACAAACAAGATGGCCACTTGAAACAAAATGGCAGCCAAGATGGCCAACAGAATGTAAACAAACAAGATGGCCACCTGAAACAAAATGTCAGCCAAGATGGCCAACTCAATGTAAACAAACAAAATGGCCACCGGAAACAAAATGTCAGCCAAAATGGCCGACAGGATGTAAACAAACAAAATGGCAGCCAGAAACAAAATGGCAGCCAAGATGGCCAACAGGATGTAAACAAACAAAATGGCCGTCAGAAACAAAATGGCAGCCAAGATGGCCAACAGGAAGTAAATAAACCACATAGTTACTCCCATAAACAACATGGTAGTAGCAATGCACTTGAAAGCAAAACACTTGGTAATAAAATAAAAATAGATAAAAAGCCAAGAGGGAAGAAAAATAGAAATAGCTTAATTAATACAGATCCAAAGGGACATAGGGAGACTAAAAACTTAAAAAATAAGAATAAAGTGGAACAAAAACAATCCAATTCTGGTTTGAAAACAGTTGTGCTAGGACTGATAAGGAGTTAACCAAACAGACACAGTTAAGATGAAGATTGATAGCCGGTATTATTTGATGCTCAAACAGTTCTTGGAGTTTTCCTTGCTTGCTTGTCGGCAAGAAGGATGGGTCTAAGCACTTTTGTGCGGATTTCAGGAAGTTAAACGGAGTTACGAAGGTCACAAACTGGCCGCTGCCACTCATAGATGATATCTTCACTTTACTGAATGGGTGTAATTACTTTACCTGTGTTGATATGAAGTCAGATTATTGGCAGGTCAAGATAGATGAACAAGATAGGTCTAAGACTGCTTTTGTTTGTCACAAAGGCCTTTATGAATTCAATGTAATGCCCTATGGTTTAATAAATGCCCCTCTGAGTTTCAGGCCCTCATGACATATGTCTTAGAAGGCCTAGAAGCCTTCTCTTTGGCTTACATTGATGACATTTTGACTTTTAGTCGAGATGAAAAATCTCACTTCAATCACATTAAACATGTATTCCAAAGATTACACCAGCACAAGCTCAAATTAAAAGCAAAGAAGTGCTCCTTCTTTCAGTCTGAAACTTCTTATCTTGGCTTCGTGATAAGCCAAGACAGAATAAAACCAGAAGAGTCTAAAGTCTCTGTTATCTGAAAGTTAAAACAACCAAAGACCATCACTGAAGTGTGCAGTTTTCTCAGGATGCTATCTTACTACTGTCGATGTCTACCAAGGTTCATCAAAATCACTGCCCCTTTGTTGGAACTAACTAAGAAATATTCAAGATTTCATTGGAAGGAGGCCCAACAAAAGGCCTTTGAAGAATTGAAGGAAAAATTAACACAGGTAGCACATTTGTCGTATCCAAATCCAAGAAAACCATACATACTCTACATTGATGCCTTGAGCATTTGTGTAGGGGTGGTACTAACTCAACCTTGTGATGATGGTACAGGTCAATTACCAGGAGTTCCTGATGAAAAACCTGTTGTGTTTGTATCACATAAGTTAGGTGAGGCCCAACAAAAATGGTCCACTTTTGAGAAAGAGACATTTTCCATCTTATATGCTTTGGACAAATTCAATAATTATTTGCAGGGCACAGAGTTTGTCATTAAGACAGACCACGCTTCCCTGTGATACCTATTGATGAGTCCACAAAATAATGCCAAAGTACAATGATGGGCATTAAAAATAGCCAGCTATAATTGTAGGATTGAATATTTACCTGGTAGACAAAATACCTGTGCTGATCTGCTCTCAAGATTACCTGAAGGGATCGCCAATGCAGATCCACATTATGAGATGGACAATGTTGAGACAGATAAATCTTTAGAAGTGGGAGTTATAAATAGTGATTGACCCCAGAAAATATGTGCATGTAATCAATGATAATACAGAATCTTCTAAAGAACCCCAGAGTATAAAGTATAATAATTTAGAAATGAAATTAGAACAAGAAAAAGATTCCAAACTTGTCATAATTATTAAGAAATATAAGAGTCCTAACACACCGCCTAGTATAAGTAGTAAATATATGATGATCGAGGAAGTTTTATATTACATAAGTGCTGCTGAGGAAAATCCTAGGGTACAATTGTGTATACCAGAACAGTTGTACACAGAAGTACATGAACAATACATGACAATTTAGAGCATTTAGGAATTGATAAAGTGTATTATAACATTAGCAGGAAATATTACTGGCCTGGTTTATACAAACAGATTTACCAGTATGTCAAAAGATGCCTACCTTGTAGATCAAGAAATACAAAGAAACATACCTTGCCTTTACAAGAAATGGATAAACCTCCTTATCCATTTGCTAAGTTGGCATTGGATATGAGTGGTCCTCATCCAACCATCTTATCTGGGAATAAATACATAGTAACTGTTATAGATATGTATCCAGGTTGGCCGGAGGCGTTTCCAGTGCCTGACAAAAAGGTGGAAACAATAGCAAATTTGTTAATCGAACAAATTTTTCCCAGGTTTGGCTGTCCGTTAGAATTATTCACAGACAATGGGTCCGAAAATTGCAATGAGATCATGAAACACTTAACAGAGTATCTTAAAATTCATCATGTGAAGATTTCTTATTACCATCCATAGTCTAATGGGGAGGTCGGGAGGTTTCATGGTACTTTAAACAATGTTTTGG
This sequence comes from Pictodentalium vernedei, assembly GCA_031216915.1. Lineage (NCBI taxonomy): Eukaryota > Metazoa > Mollusca > Scaphopoda > Dentaliida > Dentaliidae > Pictodentalium > Pictodentalium vernedei. Next base: position 167,693,767 of record CM062295.1, on the reverse strand, counting down.
AAAAATTGTCACTACAGGAACTCGAGACTTGGGATCTATTTCTCAATCAAGCTCTGGCTGCCATCAGATTCAATGGATGTAAATCCTCTGGGTTCTCGCCATTCTACCTGATGTATGGTAGAGATGTAGTGTTGCCTTTGGACACTATACTTAAGCTGAGCCAAAAATATATGGGCAAAGAACCCCATAAAACTGCTTTACAAGAACAACATAAAGCATTCTTACAACAACAAGTCACGCAAAAGAAGCGTGTTCTGAAACAACAGAAATTACATGATGCAAACGCAAAAGATACAACCTTTGCAGTGGGTGACCCAGTCTTGTAGTCTTGTATTTATCTGGTAGATCAAAAGGCAAACTTGAATCTAGATGGGATTACCCATTTGTAGTTATGGAAAAGACAGGCCCAGAAAGTTATAAAATTAAAGACCAATTAACAAATGGAATAATTAAATGTCATGGAGAGAAACTTAGCCTAGCTCCTCAGAAATGGGAGGTGCAAAGGCTAGAAAAGGCCAGCCAAGTGGTACGGTATGCTGTACCACCAGAACCTTCTACTACTGACACTGTCGCAAGTGATAGTGGTGCCGAGAGTGATGTGCATGATGAAATAATGCAAGAATAGTCATTTTCAAATGATGATGTGCCTTTGGCTGAACGATTGCACTCACAGCATCGTGAGGCAGAGGGAGAACATCCTTTGGCTCCTCTCGTTAGGAGTAAGAGACAAACCAGAGAGCATTCTTCCTCAGAAGAGGATGATGTTCCCCTGGAAGAATTACAACAAGTTCATAGGGTTAGAGAACATAAGAAAGCTATGAAAAAGCTCTTGTTGGACCAAGAGCCGAAGAGCTCTGTCCAAAATATTGACCCTCCATGACTGATTGACAATGAACAATCAATGGAGGTAAATCAGTTACAAAATGAACCAACTAAACCCAAGCAGGAAACACAGGCTGACATAAGTAATATGATCTCAAGGATTCAGACACTCTTGAGGAATTCTGAAAATGCCACCGATTCTGACAAATCAGTGATAGTACAGCCTGCTCCTTGGTGTACAGCCGAATAACAATTTCAATGATAGATGCAATCTACAGAGAGGTTGAGGTTTGGGGAAGGCAAAATGAGTGACTAAATTATATTGACTTATGATTTGTTAAGAAAGAAATACATAGATACTGGGAATACTTTGATGGCCTCGTGAACCAACATGGTACCTTGTATCGATGGGTATTATCTGTTGTTTCACAAGCTAGCAGTGAAATGATAGAGTAGAGTAGCTAAGATAGAGATTCACTCATGATGCTAACTCTTGCTTCCTTTCTTTGTAGGAGCATGAAGTTACAAAGGATAGTTACGGATGGAATTTTGGTAATATTATTAGCGATAGTTAATGGAAAAGGAAATACTATTGTAATAAACAATGTGATTTTCAGAAAAGTAAAAGAAGTAAATATGGTAACAAGTGATTGGACAACGATGTATATTTTTGATTTAAAAGCATTCATACAATACACAGATGAAGTAGAGCAGAATGTTAGATATCTAAATAAGTTTTATGCTGAAACTGAACAACAATTTGATGTAGTCATAGAGAATCATGAAAAGGCTAACAATATTCCCGATAAAAATGCTTTTTCCCCTTCACGTTGTGCTCAAGTCGATAATAATGGATATGTAGCAAGAGGTCAGATTCAAAAATAATCGTGACACATGAGTAGTAGATGATCTAAATGACTATCGTAAGCTCAACAGCCATACAACCTTGTCACGATTTAAACAGGGATTGTTAGACTTCATTGGAGAAGGGTTAAGTTTTCTTTTCGGTACTGTGTCTGCTTCAGATGTAAAGGGACTACAAAGTAATATTGAAAAATTGTATGCTAATCAAGCTAAACTTAAGCATGTTGTCAACACAATCGAGAATTTATGATAGATTTATCAAAATCAGTAACAGAATTCCAGACACAAGCCCAACAAATTTTCACAGACCATGAAGAACGTCTAGTATTGATTGAACATTTTACAAATTTGTATCATCAATTGGAAATAGTACTCACGCAATTGAAACTCATGCTAACCACGGCAGAGACCTATATGCGTGATTTACATGATCAAATGGATATTTTGGCTGATGAGAAATTATCTCCAAAAGTAATAAATCCTTCATTATTAACAAACGTATTGATGGAATAGGATCACAGTTGAATGATCAAACGTCATTGCCATTAGATGTCCAAAACAAACTCTGGCAATACTATCATTTATTGACAACGGCAACTGTGTTTGCTGACAATAAATTGGTAATCTTGGTAAAGGTGCCATTAAGTAATGCAAACTTTAACTTTGAAGAATTTAAAGTACAGGGTTTACCTATACCATTTGTAAATGTGAGTAAACACGCTTCACAAGAAGTGAATAAACTTGTGGCTATGTACGCTCTGGAATCTCATACCTTGATTGTTGATAAACAAAGAATGTGATATGTACCTGAAATAGGACATGATCAATGCATAGATAATAAGAAATTATTGTGTCCACTTGTAGGAGCGATACGTACAATACATACAACTACTAGCTGTATGTTGGAGTTATTCTTGAATATGAAATTGGCAATAAAGCAGTTATGTACAATGGAAAGAAGACTTAATATCGATTTACCCTTAGCAACGAGACTCAAGGAAGGCTTATGGTACGTCTCCGCTGACGTTCCATTACGATTCTCCATTATGTGCCCAGTTAGGAAGAACCCAAAACTGGATAGGATTCTTCCACCAATAGGCATCTTACAATTGAATCCATTGTGTATGGCAACTAGCGGTAAATTATTACTGACTAGCTACTTCCATCACAAGGATGAAAAGATACATTGCTTAGTATCAAAAATTGTATTACCACAATTTTCGATGACACAACGAAGTATTTGGAAATCCATATTGTCTCAAATAAATATTACTATCTTTGAGATACAGAAAGATTTTAAGCATTTAGATAAAATTCCTATGAAAGATCTTATTCATGAATTGGATATGGTTAATGGGACTTCTACCAAACCTTTTTCCATTCCGAAATGGGCATATTTCGTTGCTACCATAATGTGCATACTTGTTGCATAACTGTTAATGCGTTTGTATTGATCTGGTACCCTCAGACAGACATGCAATTGGCTATGTAAAAGTAAGAGTAAACATAAAATGCGACTAACGATCTCTGCTGATGGTGATAATGAAATGCTTAATCTTGCTTCTGCCAATAATGATGTTTATGCAACTATGAATGCATCTCCATTGGTGACACCTTCATCACCTCAACCTCCAAAGAGTATAACTGACATGATGAGATGGGTGATAAAGAATCTCAGTACTTCACCCAAACCTGCCCAATGACAAATGTATCCTCGAGTGAGCCATGATGCCGACTCTGCCGGTGTTCACGTGACTATGGTAGATAGAAAGCAATAAGCTCACAGACTGTGTGTTTTCATTTCAGTGAGCAATGGCAGACTGTGGTAGAGAACAATTTAAAGAGGATAGTTCTACTATTACCAGTTCACCAAGCAGTGAAACATCTACTTCTGGAAACATGGCAGATAATGAGTCCACAAATAACTCGGCGTTGGTTATGCCCAAATGTGATTCCGATGAATGTTCAAATTCGGATATCTTCACTAAAACTGATGAATCTGATAGTGATTATACCGTGTGTTTGATTTCAGATATCTTGGATGAGTGATCAGATTTAACTGGTGGTTGTGGTGACCTTTTACTTTCAGAAATTATATCCATTTCAAGTGTGACAAGTCCAGAAGTTATATCCCTGCCCAGTAGTGATAGTCCTGGATCTGTGTCGACACCTCGTCAGAAATCTAAGGTTCCTGGGTGTGACGTCGACCCAGATTCTCGTAAGTTCATGTTTGATGAACCTGTACCTGGTCCATCAACATGACCTGATCCAAAACCATACTCATCTTTGCCTGGACTGCCCACGTGACCATATCTAAATTCATGTACTGTTCCCGAGCCTAGCCCTAATTATGAATTGTTGGGAACTCACCATGACTATATACATCAAAACTGGGTTAGAAATACTGACGATACACTGAACGGATCCACCGTACCCCATCCGGTGACGGGGGAGTCTGGTATATCTGCGATACAGAAACCCCTTAGTCCGGCTCATGAAGAGTCGGATAATTTAGTAATAGAATCCACTCCACCTCCGCTAAGTGATGAAGAGGCTAAACTAATAAGATCTCTACCAGAAATAGTGGTCCACACTATTGATCCTCAGCCACGACCATGGGAATGGTCGGTATGAGATTACATTCATATGCCCTTACCCTACCCTCATCAATCCATGTCGCTTCAATCCAATCAAAGTGATGTGCAGGAAGATCGACCCCTTTACACAGTCGATCATATTGAAGAGAGACCAATCATAAGACCAAATACATATGAACTGCAGTTTCTGAGAATGATATAAGACCTCTCTATGGAGGCTCCATTTGGGTGTTATCTATATATTATATAGATACACAGCAAGAAATGGTAACCGTTGAAGTTGAACGACAGTTGATTTATTATCATGATAAAACAGCATCTGATTGTATCACATTTGCTAATCATTCAAGATACTCAACCATTCACAATTGCCCTGATTTGCTAGAATATAATGATGCGACCACCCTTCCTTGTCACAGTCACCATGTGACAGCCTCTTATCATACGAAACATAGATTTCAAACACCCAGTAACATGATTCGTTTTAACCCATTTGTAAAAATTTGGGATAAGCTTCGTAAATGACATACCAAATTTCATAAAGATAGACGACCTAAACGTTGTCAACCTTATATTGTGTTTCGACAATCCAGATCTTATTGGAGATACGTTTGAGTACCGAACAGGACCAAATACCATTTATAGAACTTACCTATTACCCTCGAGTGATAGTGGGAGTAATATTAAATCCGAAACACCACATCAATAGATGGGTAGTTTGGATTCGTTTCAATATTATTTGGATTCGATTCAATATTATTAAGATAACTTGTAACAAGACGACCAAAATAACTCTCCGAGAATCGATTGCTATGGGTCTTCATATCGAAATATTGGCAGGAGCCCATGGAAATCTGGGTCGAGTATAAATTGTGACCCGCAGTAGCAGTGACAATACATTTCATATTCTTAAACAAAGTGATAACGGAACGAAATTGGGTAAACGTTTGATATAACCTTTACCCCAGACAATTTTTTTAGCTGGTGGGTTTTGGATACAGAATACGCACCAGGAATACTTGAGCCCGGAGGAGAGTGTATATAAGTATATAAATATATAAGTGTTTAAGAGTCGTGTGAAGTGGTTATTTGGTTACTTATTTGAGTGATAAATTTATCGTCTAATTTACGAGAATTTGAGTTTATCCTTAATTATTTGTTTTGAGTATATTGGTATAGAAGGGACGTCCGTTCAACAATCAAAGAGAAAAGATGGCCTCAGCAAATATTATTGAATTCGAAAAGTTTGACCGTGAGCAAGAACTGTACTTGAAAACTAAATTACGAGCAATAGCAGTCAAACCACAGGCCTGCTGACTTTATTTCTCTCAGAGGGCGATCCAAAAACGAATTAGATATTGGGAAATCCAACATTATAATGCGCAGCTCGAGATATTGAACTAACCACCACCAAGTATATTTATGATACTATTTCACTACAGACAATAAAATTATATTGCCCAGATTGGTTGCGAACGTGACACCTACAAGGATTGCGGATCCATATGAGGCACAGGGGACGGGGCCTGATCGAATCATTCATTATAGGAATGATCCTTGCTGGAATGGTCGGTATTACGATTTTCGGTTATTGTCGCCAAACATCTATGAATTTAACAGAATGGAGCCAATACCCGAACTTGGTATAATTCGTCCATTCCGACATGGAGCACTAGAATGTATCTCTCAGCAAGACCCCACCTCATCCATAGAATGTATAACCACTGAGTCAGACCCCTGTCTGAAATTTACTAAACCAGACAGTTATCGCGTACGTATGTTATATCAACATGAACGTACGTGCCATGATTATGTAATGGTTCGCGATGCCCTCTGTCAACGTGAAATAAAACGCCAGGAACGTCTTAAACAAAGATGTTCCAATTATGTGAGTCCCGTTCAAGTCACATGCAATGGAGCAGGAGGCCCCTGTGGAATCTGTTAAGAGGATATACCAGTTGGTCCTCAACCCACTTTAACCTGCGAAAGACGTAAAAAGTCAGTTCACGCCCATTGAGCAAATGGTCACAAGAGCATCTTGCAGAGACTAGTTTTGTTGGAAGGCTCAAGTTAGTACTTATTGGCTACCTAAACTAAATGCTCACTTTTGGTAGTAAAGATACGTCGGATACAGATTGTCATTATTAGTTTTTGATCAGAGTGCATTTTCCAAAACATACTGAAATAATCCATAAATAAAAGAACGTGTCATTCTAGACGGATTTAGATAAGTATCCCTGGAACAGACATTCCGACAATCACAAAAACTGGTGGAATCATTTAGCGAAAAGCCAGAAGTATCCATACGGACCCGAACATATATATAACTTCCATATAAAGGACGTATATTTTTTATTATTATCATAAGCTAAGATAATAGTTGGGTTTTCAAGGACATAATAATAGTTTACAGGATATTACGGTTTTTATTTTATAGCGTATATTTTTGACATCATGGCTTCTGCAAGTTCAGAAACTCCCGAGATTCTTACGGCAGAAGATTTCGAGAGGGAACAACAAGAATACGACTACCATCGAGACTTACTGAATGACGATCGCTTCATAAGTCTTCAGTGTATCAGAAGGGATACCCTTCAAGCCTCCCAGTGAGTTATCCATTATTGGGATGAGGGTCGCATTGATGAAGATACCGGTGGCGTCAAAATACTTTCTCATGACGTATATCTCCGGTATCATGTTTGTAGGGATTCGGGTGAGGTTATTTTTCCTCACCTTGTAGTGGACGACAGACCACTAAGAGATGCGACCCCGGCCGAGATCTACCCGGCCACATATTATCAGGTTGTCCGCTACTGGAACGATCCTCATTGGAGTGGACGATTCTATGATAATATCCGCCCCTTTCGGCCCTCGGAATTTGATTACATGGACGCTGTTGGGCAGGACTTCCAACACCCTTTTGAAATTGCCCAACAGCGACACACAGAAAATGTGAGGGAAACATTTGAACGTGAAAAGATTCACCCAGATTTCCAACTGCTGCACTCTTGCCTTCGACAGCATGTGGCAAACTGGGGGCATCAAAGAATAAATCATGTAACCTCAAATAGCAGTCAAGACACATGTGTTATCTGTCTTACCTCAATACCTGAGGGTGACTGGGAGGCATACATCTGTCCTCAATGTAGACAGTTGGTACATATGGAATGTGGGCGCGCCTGGATGCCTTACTCTGACCCTCAACGGTGCTCACATTGTCATTTGCTTTTACGGTGGGGTACCAACTTGGATTCAGACTGGTTTGATTATGCCCACCATGATCATTATGGTAACCCCATAACAAATTGATTATCTTAAATCCATTTTTATTTTTATTTTCAGGACGTTGGGTACTTACTGAGAGGCAGGGCAAGCCCTTTATACGGAAGTGCATGTATGTAAGTTCTTCTTTGGACTCGAACTCATCGGCACAGCCTTTGGAGTTCGAATCTGTTTGGGGAGGATTGTTACATAATGCCCTCCCGTGGGTCCTTATTGATGAGTGTAGAGCTTTTCCTCATCCCCAAAGGGAGGGGGTCCCAAGGACGGGCTATATAATTTAGTTTGTGTGTAAAGTATGATTTTACCTTCATAATTATTTCACTGAGAAACATATCTTTCTCAGAAGAAGTAAAACGAATATTTTAGCTGTTCGTATATTACAAGGTTTCGAGTACAGGTCATTGGTATTTGCGACCTCCCATTAAGAGATAAATAATAAGCAATTTCATCTCTACGCCGATTACAAATATCTATCTGACCATATCCATACGTCACGGTGACAGTTTAATATTTGTTTCCTTGTTACTAGGTTTTAATTACATCGTGTCAGGAGTATGGCATGATATAAGTGTTGAGCACGGGTGTTTTTGCTATAACTCACCGCTGATAATAAAGTAACGGTTTTCGAGATTAGGACTCGGCAATACATTACTTCATTAACAGTATACTGGCTGTTCACTTTTAAAGGAGGGGAGAGCTATCTCTTAATACAGCACACGTAATGACGTCTGGACGGTTACAACAGGGTTATACAGAATTACTGCTGAGGGTTGGGCATCCAATTCACACACCTGGTCAACATCTGGTCCGATAAACTATCTTCTGACAGAATAGTGAACCCGCGAACTATTGACTTTCTAGCAGCCAAACATAAACTGTGATTTAATGGTATGTATCTATGTATGTATTCATTTATTTATATCCGGCACATGCATTGTGTTTATGTTTGTTGAACTGGTAGAGTGCTGGAGGCCCATATTTGGGCTTCATTCTGAAGTGCAGGTACCACAACTTGAAGACACATATTCAGTTGTAGTGCTTTGTAGTATCTTTGAAGTGATATTATTCAGTGTGTAAGGGTTTGCCTTGTTACAATTTATGGGAGAGTGCCCATTAGCACTCTCCCATAAATTGCAACAGGGCAAAGAGATATATCCAAGATTTGATGGCTGAAAATAATTTAGCCCTCTACCACTTAATGATTTTAAGCATCTCCTGTGTTGTTTTAAATACATATTTCTTTTTAAGTGATTATGAAATTCTTGATGGTATTTTGTCGGTGGACGTTCTCAATTTGGCGCGCCATTTCCATGCATTCTTTGTCTTTGCATACTTTTTGTGATCACTGCACATCCCCTTTTATCTATTATGCCGACACTTAAATATTCCTACTCCCCCGTTTTTCCATGAGAACACTGGATAGTTAGAAACGCTTGTTTACTGCGGTAAACAAGGTATGGTTTTACCTACATGAAATTAGGTGATGGCCAAAGCCTGGGTGTAAGTTCTTCAAAGGGTGCAGCACGGGCATAAATGATTGGTCAAGTTCTACTTCATTTTTGCGCTGTGGTTATGATGTGGCCAAATATGTTGAAAGTGACCGTATAGACCCGCAATGTGAACATTCTGCTCTCTTACAGTTATTATTTATTTATTGGTGTTTAAGGTCACATATTTATGCACAATGGCTAATCATGACCACAACAGTTTTACGGGTGGAGGAAGCCGGAGTACCCGGAGAGAACCACCGAGCAACGGCGAGCAACTGTCAGCTCCCCAACATACTAACTCCACACAAGCAGGATTAGCATTGGTTGAAGACAGGTGCACCATCGACGTGCAGTACGCCTTAGTACACAGCGTCACAGAGCCCCCGCGTGGGCAATGGGGGTGAAGTGTCTTTCCCAAGGACACAACGCGGTTGCCGCAGGTGGGATTCGAACCTTTCGGCTTGCAGCCTGCACCTCTACCAACTGAGCCACCGCGCCCCCTCTCTTACAGTTAGCTTTTGTCAGATGAGTATCGAAATAGCTTAATCACTTCAACTGCGATTGTCAGTCTTGTTATCTTTCTTTTTCGCGAGGCCAGAATTTGAGGTACTTCCCCTACATCTGCACGAAATGTGACACACTGAACTGAATCATAAAATACTCGGTGGGTCAGTTACTCGCTTCTGAAATTCCATCCCCGATTAGAGTTTTGTGAATTTTAAGATTTTTTTATTATTCTCTTATCATCTTACGTATCAAGCCCCCGGTAATCGAAATTTTGCAACTTTAATCTCCAATAGAAACTGGCTAAAAAAATGTGTTTGCCATCCTGGGAAATTCTCAACGTTTAACCCTTTGAACCCCGGTGGAATCTCCCATGTCAGTCCAATGGTATCAAATGGAAGATGCCATATTCATTATTGGAGGGGGGGGGGGGGAGGAGACCAATTAATATTTTCAACTTGCAACCTTGAGGCTGCACGTTGAAAATATTGATTGGTCTACCCCACGCATGCACTTAGCACCCACCACACTTAATGAAATTATGACGAATCGTGTCCCTGGACCGGAAAAACGGTCTCTCATGTTCAAAGAGTTAAGGCCAAACTCTGGTGGCATCATAGGAGTTCAAGTCTAAAAAATTAAAATGCCTCGGATTTCTACGAGTTTTTAGAATTTTGTAAAGCCCCCAAAAATTAAGAGACATATGTTTTTTAAGTTTTTCGATTTGTCGCCATTTTTGACGTGTTTACTGCTCTTCAAATACTCTGCTGTTTTGAATAATTTTCATTAGAAATGCCAATTTTGTGTCACGCGTAGACCAGCGTTTATAGAAGACACAACTTTGTGACTTCAAACATCGATTTCCTGTTATTTGAAGCGGTGAGTTTATACTTTCTTTTGAAACACATTTCGAGGCTCAGGCTTTCGAAATGTTTGGTATATTATCTCCACAAAAGCACATTCAAAAATGTGTTGCCGTCCTGCGAAATTCTCAACCCTTAATACCGAACTGTGTAGTGACATAATGTGGGGTCTAACGTCTAAAAAAAAAATTCACTATTTTGTAGAGGTCAAAAAGTATAAGACAAGTACATTTGAGTTTTTTTGGTCTATCGTCATTTTAACAATTTCTATTCAAACGCTAACTAGTCCAGTCAATCAAGTCAAATTGTACTTCAACCACCAATAAATTGCTATACAAATGTTTGTATTATTTTTGGACAGGAATTAGTATGCGAAATAACATATGAAAAGTCCCCATTAATCCCATCATGGGAAAATGGTTATTTTGGGGTGAAAACATTGAAAAATTCAGTAAAATCAGAGAAAATTGGAATTTGCTCAATACTCATTAAAAGGGTCCAAACAACAATAATTTCAGTGGTACCTAGATCAAAATAACCGTGTACAATATTATACTTCAAATCTTCAAATCCCAATTACTGAACACAAGAAAATGTGTGATTGTGGGTTGGAAATTTTGAAAAAGTAAATAAAATGTACGAAAATTGGAATTTCATCACTACTTTTTCAAATGGTTCCAAGCACAAACACTGTCATCATATTATACACTAAATAGGTATGGTTAACACCTCTCTTAAAGTCCAAATCAATGGTAGCAAAAAGAATGTGATTTTGGAGGTAAACTATTTTAAAAATTACGGTTATATATCATCAATGTCATGTAAATAATAAATATAAAATAACTGCTGCAGTGTCAATGCAGACAATCAGGAGATCTGATAAATGGTTCTGACACAATGCGAAATTTCTAGATTATCTGCATTGACATTGTAGCATTTATTATTTTCCTGGCATTTCCCACGCGCAGTCTCTATTGGTGAAGAGGAAAGCAATGATATAACAGCGAGGGTGAGGATGGGGACGGCAGAATACGAATACTTGGGAGTGAATATATGTGTTACAGTTAGAGGCATATATGCAGAAACCACTTACGACAAAGGGGAAAAGGATATTCATTAAGTTAAAACTACTTGAAAGTAATAGCCTTAACCAGGTGTTCGTTGGAAAAAAACATTTGGGAGAGGATGGGGTTACCAAGTATAACATATGGGACAGATGTGATCATTCCAAATCAAACAAGTGAGGAACGTGGAAGATCTACACAGTGATGCGGGCAGGTGGATAACCGGACCAAGCACCGTAGCTGTGCTGGAAGCGGACAGAGGGGAACTTGGGTAAATGCCGGTTAAAGATAGAATAGATATGAGAAAATTATGATACTTAATATATCTGCCCCCCCCCTCCGCCCCAAACAGCAGATAGTGTAAAACTACATGGGACCAAAACATTCAGACGAGATGGATAAGCCAGACTAGGGACCTAAAGGAGAATTACTCCATAAAGACTGAAGTTTTTTAGAAGGTGACCTGAAGCATGGCAGTAGCTGTATCAGGGGAAGAGTGCTGAATGATTGCAATAGAAACTGGCAAGCTGGAATTAGGACCAAGAACTCTTTAGACGGTTTATTCAAAAAGGATGCCACTGCCTTTGAGGAGTACCTAGATGGATCTTATGGGGAGTCTTTGTTGTTTAAAGTGAAATCGTCACTGGAGTTGAGGGGGTTGGGGGGGGGGGGGTCGGGAAAGGAAAGGAAAGAGTGTGCCAAATGTGTAATTTAGGAGTAACGGAGACCCTGGGACACTTCATTCTAGAATGCCCCAAATAGTTGCCTAATAGAACAAGACTCTCTAGAATACTAATGGAAAACTGGGAAGAAAACCTGAAGGATAAGTGGATGGGGAATGGCATGAGGGAAAGGGTAAATTTTATAGGGAGATCGAGAAAGCGGCTATGTGTTGAATTATAAAATCATTTTTTGACTTAATGTTTGGAGATTTGGAGGGAGAGAGGGGAAGAATAGCCTGGCAGTGAACTGGATTATTGTAGGCCTCCTCTTTAGAGGACCGCGACAAATTAGCAGAGGGCTGAAGAATTATTATTATTTGAACAGGTCAGTCTTTTTTGGTAACCATACCTTGACGTCTCGCAACCTGTGGCATAGTTACATCTTATCATCTTCAGCAAGGTCTTTATTGGTGCAGGTGGAAGGTCAGTCGTGATTGGCAAAAACTTTCTGTCTTTATTTCACTTACCATTTTAGTACGATTATTTGAGAGAAGTGTTACGTTGTCCAAATCTTGAAGTCGCTGAGTTTGCAAAACTTTATGTGATTGTCACTTTTGGCGTGTGCGTGATCCACGGAAACGTAATTAACTAGAAATACGTTGTAATTCCATGAAAATTTCTATATCCATCATTGACATTGGGAGAAGTTGAACGTTTGAGCTGTGAAGCTATAGCGTTGGTGTTCGGAGAGTAACACTTGTCGACACAGAGTACTGGTTGATACAGTGTCATCGCTTTGATATTTCGTTAAGCCAAAAAACCTATCCTTACACAGTCTGCTGTGAAGTATTATTACAGTTTACAACACACACCATCAAGTGCAAATTTGGTCACAGAGAAGTGCAGATACTTGTCAGTGGGGGTGGAAAGTTCCGGATAGAATGTTTGTGCTACTCAGCCCTGACCTTCATCTGCACCAAAGACCTTGCTGGAGATGATAAGATGTAACTGTACCACAGGTTGGGAGACGTCAATGTGTAGTTGCAAAAAAAAAAAAAAACACCTACTCAAATGTGTGTGGGAAATGCCAGGAAAATAATAACTGCTGGAATGTCAATGCAGATAAACTGGAAATCTGATTTCGCATAGCGACAGAACCATTTATCAGATCTCCAGGTTAGCTGCATTGACATTGCAGCAGTTATTATCTTATATTTATTATTTATATGACATTGATATATCGGTCATTTTTGAAACATTTTACCCCCAAAATAACATTTTTCTTGCTATCATTGATTTGGAGTTTACGAGAGGTATCAAGTCAATCTCTATAAAATTAAAATGGGACGGATTTCTATGAAATTTTGTATTTTATAGAGTTCTAAAATTAGAAGATTATTACTATCCCTGATGGGGGGGAGGCTGGGGGGGGGGGAAATCTCACCCATGGGCAAGATATTTGGGCCAGACACGAGGCTTGCCGAGTGTCTGGAGCAAATATCTTGTCCCGAGGGTGAGATTTTCCCATCTCACACCCATCCCCATCAGGAATAATCCCACCCGACACCAACACACTCGGTGTCACCAAAAGTAATCCAGGGGCACGTGCAGCTCTATCGAACAATTTTGTTGTCCCTTTCTGAAAAAAAAACTGATTTGCTTATGGGAAAGAGCACACACAAGAAAGTTCTGTATATACCACAGGTATATACCACGAAATTAAATACCAACGCCGGCAAGACAAGGGTTAAAGATTTGTAGCGAAATGAGCATTGACACATTCCGATGACGTCAGTCGGGCGCGTGAATCAATCGATCGATAGACGTGTAGTGATAGGAATTAATTTCAGAAATTGAACAAACTGCGTACAATATACTGTTGCTTATTAACATCAAATACAACAAACAACAATACTTTGAACACCACAAAAACATGAAAAAATCACGTGGGTCATGTGAGATAGATAGATATTTATCTCAAATAGCCTTCTCACGTGAGGCACGCATATCTTGCATAGGAAGTGGGGGTGAAAGCTGTATTTTTCGATTTATCATCATGTTTTGACGTTTTTACATCACTTCACATTTATAACTCATTCATTAAACACACTAAGGTTTTTTGAAGGGTTAACAAACATGTTGTTTCCCGAAACCACACTTCAAACTTGACGGACGAAACGCCAGGTAATGTGAAAGAACAGGAAACATGCAAACATAGAGATGAAAAGTTCCTACCCACAACAGGTCATAAAACGGAGAAGAAGAAATTTTTAGCAAGTATTTTTGGGTCTTCCTCAGCTCCTAGAAAAATGCCTAATATGTTGTGAAGATCCACTCAAGTGTTTTGACACAGTTCACATTCAACGGATGGTAGTATATTTCCAGTGTCATTTACGCACTGCTTGAAAGCGGCGGCGTATGCGTTATCGAGGAGAGAGACACCTTCCTCCAGCTGTGAACGAATCGGATGTCAGTGCTTCATCGAATGATTTCTGAAACTTCGTTTTGCGACTTAAAATTGGTCCAGTCCATCTTGCAATTGTCGGCAGGTTCAGTAATAATTTAATTTTTATTGATTCTCCTCTCCAGGCAGGACTGTCAACTTTTGCTTTTCTCAAAATATTATGCACACACGTTTTAAAGGGTTAACTATGGGTGGATTATGTATTTGGAAATATTCTTGGATGCGTGTGCATGTTGCTTGCTTGTGTAATGCTTGGAAACACATTTATTGCCATTCATTTTTTTTATAATCTGTGTGTTATTATACAATACTGCGAATTATATTACACGGTACGACGTTTCTACACAATGAGTTGATTTTAATTACACATTGTGTCAATTATTACAAAATGCTGTCTAACGAGTCTTCATCTGATGGTATATGTCTTCATTCCATGGATTCTTTTGACTGTTTTGTACATTTATGTCACAATCACATGACAGTTATGCCATAATTATGAGATAACAAGGTTATAATTATTATGTTATAATCACAAGATGGCTAAGCCATAAGTATGAGTTATTATGTTGTCATTATCAGATAACATAAGTTACATTTGCGAGAAAACGTAGTCACGATTATGTTATGGTGTCATATCACGAGTTTTCTAAGCCATGATTTTGAGTTATTGAGCCATAACTTTGAGATAATATGCCATAACTAAGATTCAGTCGCCTAGTAATTAGAGATAATTGATATTTTTACCATGACAGTAGTATAGCATGTACCTGGACGGCCCACTTGGGGGTCGGGGGGGATCTTATATGTGACTTCATATTCACGTGACCTGGTGGCGCCACGTTTGGTTGTCATGCTGAGCGGCCATCTTGTGACGTCATCCCCATAGTGATACGTGGTCCTTGTGCGCATGCGCAGCGCGTGTTGTTAGGGTGATACGTGTTTCCATCGGCCATTTTGTATACCGGAGGCCGCCATCTTGGTTTCTATGGTAGCACGTGGTTGCTTTGTGACCTAAAACCTTCTTATAGGACAGGGGTATGTTCCGAGGGTATGTTCATTTGTACAGTTGTAATTTCCCGATTCGTAGAATTACCACAAACAACCCGACAATCCCTCCAAATCACCCAAAACGACTTTATCTACTACGTATTCCTCATTTTATCGGCTTAGCATGTAGTGCTATAGTACCGAGGGGAGCAGAGGGTATATTCGATTGAATAGAAGTAAATCTAATTACCACTAACAACCCGACAATCCCTCCAAATCACCAAAATCCACCCCAAACTTCCGAAATTTACTTTATTTAGTTCGGATTTTCCCCAGAATCCTTTTTAGGACCGCTAAATGTAATCAGACGAGGATTATCACCCAATAAGCGTGGACCATTTTGGGTAACGCAGAATTAGGCAATAGTTAACAATCGAACTGGAGATATTCGTGAATCTGAAAAACCCGCCTCTATTCTTTTTAATTATGGAAAAATATAAAATGCATATTATAATCCAGTAATGTGAGAGTGGGGTTTTATTTACCACAGCGCTGGTACAGGGGCGGCGCATCAGAAAGGTGGTGTGGGGATGCGGGCTGTGATTCCCTTTCACAACCTTGCTCCATAGCCATGCTTCATAATTACATTATGAATTGAACCAAATTTGCAGGTAAATGTGGTAATATTCACGATTCCTCTAATCTATTATCTGAAAATGTAAACATATTTAACAGCATTTACAGAGGCGAAGTGGCTGCATGGTCCACCGGGACAATTCCCGGTGGGCCCCCAATTGGGTTCCACCTGAGGCCCTCAAGACTGATGCAGCCCAACACCTGTTAGTTCCCGAAATTGAATGAAGATAACCAAAAGGCGAAATGGATCTGATTGCATAAACTGTCGGTATATCGAAATGTTTTCTATGTGGACTACCATTGCCAATGGCAGTCCACATTGAGGACATTTCGATATACCAGCAGTCTAGTCTGCCATTGATCGATCACGTGAAAGGAAACAGCGCCTCTTCAATTTTAAAAATCAAAATTTTCTCCGATTGGGCCGAACTAGGGTCTTCCCGATGGAGAAGAACCATTTTTTTTCTGAATGATCGATGAAAATGATATAAAAATGTTACCGAAATATCCACAGTGTGCACTACCATTGGTCGCTCAGATGCAATGAAGCCGCGCTCGTTCAGTTCGAAAATTAATATTTTCTCCGGATCTTGTCTCCCCGTGGTACATTTCCCGGTAACCTTTCTTGGCGGGTCAGTCTATTATTTCTTCAACTTCAACCATATTTCAACCCAAAGGCTAGTCATCGGATACAAAGATGGTGGAAGTGGAATAGACCAAAACATAATCGGACCATAATATACACACCGCAGAAAAGTAACAAGCGGCTATTTGATCCTTTGCAAATATGTATTTATTTATTTATTTACTAGGGCTTAACGACACTTTAACAGCCAGGGTCAAATCATGTCGGTGACAGTTTTATGGGTGGAGGAAGCCGGAGCACCCTGAGATAACCACCGAGCAACGATGAGAAGCTGACAGCTCTCCAACATCGTAACTCTGAACTCTACACCGCGACAGAGGCAGGATTAGATTGGTTAAAGACATGTGCACCATCGACGTGCAGTACGCCTTAGTACACAGAATCACCATGTCCTCATGTAGGCAATCGGGGTTAAAAGCCTTGCCCAAGGACACAGCGCGGGAGCGCGAATCAGTCGTTAAAATGGTCACCCATCCAACTACTAATCGCACTTCGGTGATCTGACAAGAATCGGTTACCGCGACGACACCGCACCCCCTTTGCAAGTATGCAAGAATGATAGTTGGCGTGACATGTCACGAAATGACGTCTTCGTCTTAAGAGCAGCAGTCTTAATGGCATGGGAACAACTTTCTCTCCGTGTGCAGATGTGGCGGACCTGAAACTTCGAGCTATTACTCCTCCTTCATTGTACCATATTCCCATCCAAGCAAGAGTGTAAACTTTGGTAATATGTGCCATTTCATTACAGCCGATATTTTACTCTACGGCTTTGTATTTTATGATTGTGAAACTAACAAATCTACATCAGAACCGGACCGGGACGCAGTTGCGTTGCGATAACCAGTTCCCGGCAGATCACCGAAGTTAAACAACGTCGAGCCCGATTAGTCATTGGATGGGTGACTGTCTGAGCGATCGATTCGGACTTCCGCTTTGTGTCCTTGGGCAAGGCACTTTACTCCGATTGTCCACATTGGGGCACGATGACGCCGTGTACTAAGGCGTACTGGACGTCAGTGGTGCGCATGTCTTCAACCAATCTAACCCTGCCTGTGCAGCATTGCGGAGTTACGATGTTGGGGAGGAGCTGGCAGTTGCTCGTCGTTGCTCGGTGGTTCTCGCCGGGTACTCCGGCTTCCTCCACCCGTAAAACTGTCACAGACACGATATGACATTGGCTGATAAAGTGTCGTTAAACCTTAATAAATAAATAAATAAATAAATAAATAAATAAATAAATAAATAAATAAATAAATAAATAAATAAATTAGAGCCGGTCCATCGATTCATTCTCCAGAGGAAGCGGTTCAATAAGTTATAACTATAACCGGGAATGAAACACCATTATCGGTGCGTGCCACTCAACTACTGATCACGGTCTATCTTGGGTCACCCTTCACTCTACTTTTTTTTCTCGAGCTATCTTCTTCGTTACTTCTTCTTTGCCTCTCACAAAATATGCACTCATGTTAAAGAAATAAATATTCCTGTACCAGTCGTCTTTATTTGCAGAACTCACCAAAAATTTCGGTGATAGTCTTGTATAAGGTATTAGCTTCAATTTGTGTGCCTGTGTTCACATTATATTTGTTAATTTACATGGTTATCTGAAATAAATACTGTTTCAACTATAAGCACGTCGTATTATGTATCTGTTTATTGGTGTTTAAGGTCACACATTTCTGCACAATGGCTAATCATGACCACGACAGTTTTACGGGTGGAGGAAGCGAGAATACCCGAATAGAACCACAGAGCAACGGGAGCAACTGTACACAACGACATCGTGCCCCCACAAATGCAATGGGATGAAGTGTCTTGCCCAAGAAGACAACGTCGTTGCCGCAGGTGGGATTCGAACCGGAGACCTCTCGGCTTGCAGAAAAGCACGTGGTCCGCTGCTGCGAAGGTACAGTAGGCCAATTAGTGCACCACATCCCACCATGCGCACTCAATAGTATGCGTTGAACTCAAGACCCGAGAAGTGAAGAAACTGAGCTTTCGTGGCTGTACTTTTCAACTCCTTCTCCCCGTGTCGATACATAGTATGTCGAGCGCGACTTAATCACCTATACACACTCTCATTTTTGATGAGCACCAGCCGACTTCGCGCTGTCATAAGACACCTTAACCATTTTGTACAGCTGTAGGTCATATTCAAATTAGGGTATATTACTATGTTGTAGAGGCTGTGTTAATAAATGTTTACAAAAAATTGTAATTCCGCTGCAAATTTGGGATCATGAAAATACTTACAGTCCAGCTTCGATAACTCTAGCCATTTGAGCATCGTTGACAAAAACTAAGTGCCCACCAGATTTACGACAAGCTTCCTCAGCCTCGGTAAAATTCTTCGCATCTGATGATAAACTGAGTGTCACATTCTTCTCATCATCGTAATACACGTGCTCTATAACAAACCAAGATATATGATTGGTTTCATTAGCTGTGTTAGCGACAACGGGCATTCAAGAGTGTAAATAGATTGTCTATACTATGGCTTATAAGAATTGTCCTGTAAAATGAAACCCATACCATCTCGAGTAAACAATCACAATGACGTGATGTATGAAATAAAATAGCTTTATATCATCAAAACATTAAATGCACGCCAAAACGTTTCAATTCGTTTTCGCAAGTTGGCACAGTGTCTCTAATACCAGCATAGAGAGACTAAAAGATACGCCATCAAACTTCTTCACATCAAACAAACGCACCTCGAAATGTAATGATGTGTCTATATGATAAACAGTCACGTGTAACTATTAAAACCATTGAAATGACTCACGTGAATCCAAAATAAGAGGAGTGTTACAAACTGAGACTTATGTCAGTTGTCATTGATGTCTGCAATTATTAGGACATACGGTACAATATATCGCACAATGTTTACTCCAAGACAACCATAAATCGTGACCAAACAGACTATCTCATGGACATGCACACGGACAATTAATACCATTTGTAACGTCTACTATTGTTTTCTCAATAAATACAGAAAACTCATTCTTTTACGAAAGAATCTTCTTCAGCACTTGCGCTTTATATCTTACTAGCAGGGTTATGCGGCGTTGCTCGGGCTGAGGAGAGTATTTTCATGCTGGTCATAACTGTTGGTGCCCCTCTACACCCCCACCCCACCCGGCACTTTTTTAAACCTCACCATTAGATTCCTTGAAAACAAATACCCCTAGTAGACCCCTTTGTAGTTTGAAGACCTATATCGGTGAGAAAAATTTTGGTTATAACTTTTGGTGCCCCTCTACACCCCACTCCCACCCCGATACTTTTTTAAACCTCACCATTAGATTCCTGATAAAAATGTACCCCTAGTAGACCCCTTTGAAAACACATATCGGTAAAAACATTTTGGTCATAACTTTTGGTGCCCCACTACACCCCACCCCAGACACTTTTTTAAACCTGACGATGACCGCCGCCATAAAAAGTACCCCTAGTAGACCCATTTTGGACACTCGGGGCGTCCCCCTATTCATTTCTATAGCGGACAGACAGGCATACATACATGCAGACATTCTAAAATATAGTATAAAGGAAAATGGAGAATAGATATAGATTGAATAAACGCGATCTGAATGAGGTATTTTAATAGTGCCGAGGAAAGCTATTGCCTCCCGTTGTTTGCATTCGTTTGAATATAGTGCAATGCTGTTCAGGGATAAGGAACTAGAACGGCGCGATGGTATTATCTGGACTTGATAATTCTTGCATTAACCAAGTATTGTGGCGGTCTGATGGATGGTTTAAAAGTAGAAAAGAAGCAATTCGGATAATATTTAACGAACCGAAATATAATCTTAAGTACCGTGTATACAACTCCACAAAAAGATCATCGGAAGACGTTACGTTTTTGCGCAAGTTGCCACGTGCAGCCAAGTGTTTTTGCACAGCTTGTTGTGAGACACATAAGCCCATCATTCAACTGAGCAATTGCCTGGTACTATATATGCAGAATTAAGCTAAAAGACTTGATCACGCCGCTGACTTCTGTGATAAAAATAATAAAATTGCCGATGCCGCATTATGGCTTACTGAGTATCGGTTGGTCTAGTTAAAATTCTGAAATTTTTAATCTTCTGTACACAAATGTCAAAATACGGAATTTTTCAACCAGCATACATTGCACATAATTCAGTTAGGAATCAAACCATTTCAATCTATTCAATTGTCTAAATTCCTTGTTGCATTATGGGAAAATTATGCAGTTGGGATTTTGATATTTCGTCATCAATTTTCAAAAGGTTAAAAAATACATTTTCGAGCTGTTTTCTGGAACAATATTACTTCTGTCATGGCCATGTTCCTGGTAGACATCGTCCTATATAATAAATCCTAGCGCAATGGGCTATTTTACTTGTCATTTATAGAGAGGTTGGAGAGTAACTTGATCTAATCCAACATACCTTTTGGGTGATGAGATTGAATGAATTACTACTGCTCCAGCTTAACTGATGCTACAAATCCGTCTCGATTGATTTAATTTTAAAACCAGCCGTCCACCTCGAAACCGATCCAAAACGCCACACCCACACCCACACCCTCAAACGCACAAGAAACGTATCTACAGTCAGGAGGGGTGTTTACGTGGCGACAAATAAATTAATTGTCGTCTTATCGTGTCTTAGTAACAGTCCACTACCACATACAATATCAATCGCAAGTACAATAGTTTAAGCTAACACTACTAGAAAACAAGATGACATTAGGGGATTCTGACCAACAGACAACCATAAATGAGATTGGTTAACTCTTTAACCAACGTAACGGCCAAAACCGACCAGCGCTAGTAGGTGATAATTGAGAATACGAGCTCACCTGTACATGTACGTGTACGTGTACATGTACACCTCCATAGGATTTAGTGTTAAAATCGTGTACGTGTACAAGATTTTAACGGTTTCTTAGGGTGAGCTCGAATTTTTTTAACACTGAATTGTATCCTAGACGCGCGTAGTTTTACGTACACGTACATGTACCGTTTTGATTGAAATCGGCAGATGAGTTTTCCCCATAGGATTCAGTGTTAAATTGCGAGCAAAAAAAACGTTTTGAGAATTCGAACTCATCGTCTTGCTGATTTTAACAATCCGCGTCCGTACACGATTTTAACACTGAAACCCTATGGAGGCGTACACGGAGATCCACTTGCGGATTTTAGGTCGGAAATCGACTCGTGTGAAGAGGTTGTGTTCGAACTCTCAAACCCACTGTCGCGTTTCTCGAAGTGAGACTAGCGCACGTTATTGCGAGGTGATCTTGATGAGCACTTGATAGAAATGTTTTGAACGAAGAGTGTTGTCGGTGTGTTAGAAATTCGCAAACCCACTGTCACGTCTTCCTGAAGTACAAACTAACACATGTTATCGTTATGACTGAATGAGGTTTTTTGTTCAAAAAGAGTCGATTATGAATATGTTCTGTATTATAGACATTCGTGCTTTGTCTTGATGTGACGAAGAGAAATTGAGTTTATGGGATATTGTTTGAAAGAGTCTATAAAAATATGATCTGTAATAGATATTCGTGTTTTGTCTTGATGTAAAAGAAGAGAGATTGACTTTTAAGCGTTCGTTCAAAAGAGTCAAACACTTAGCGGAATGTTTAAAACGCATTTTCCACTCAATTAGGTTTTGAGTGGTAAAATTTTTAATATATTCAAGATAGCAATCAGAGAGATGAATAAGTTCTCAGCGTTAAAAATTAGAAAACCAGTTTTCTTTTGTCTGTTGAAACTGTTTTAACAGTCATCAAAGGGATTCTCTCTTAATTCGATACTGAGTGAATGGTTGTTTGATATGTGAATGGAAATCTTTTGACAAAATGTAAAAACTACTGTCAAAATGCGTTAAATCAGAAACCGGTTTGTCATGTACTGTTTAAACGTATTTTTTCTTAAACTTCTCCAATTCAATTAACAGTCAGTTGAGATGTGAATATTTTCAGTTTATTATATTAAAGACGGAAAGATTTTTATTACTTAAAAACATAAAAATATAATTAAACATTTAATTTTGAAAATAATAAAACAATTAAAAACGAAAGATGTTTTTACAGATGGATTCTAGACACCGAGATCGAATTTTAGGCGAGTATGAACGTGCTAATAAGAGCATTCAGTCAGCTGATAGAAGCAGACATCTTGGTGAGATGGAACTCAAACGCGAAGCCACAAAAATATTTAAACCTGTGACGGAGGGTCAAGAGCGAAGCAGGAAGGAGATAGTCGAAGAATTGAGACCCATAAAGGAGAGTTCTTTGAGAATGGGTTCGTTGTCCGGTAGTTTTGGAAATCGGTATTCCGTTCAATCTACACCGGATTACGTTCCCACGGGAATTCAAACAGATTTGAGCGAGAGCGACGATACAGCTTCGACTATCACCACTAGTAGCATCACATCGTCTGATGATGATGGCGGTAAGAGAGATCAGTTGTATGGATTTTATAAGGATTCGGAGGGAAGGATTTTTGTAGGAGACACAGAAGTAGATATTGGCGATGATGAATTGATCGTCGGTTCGAACAGACACGAATTGACTGATGGTCTGCGCAGATTGCTCCTTTACAACAAGCCCAGCGATTACACGGAACAGGATTTCGACAATTACGGCGACATTCTGGTTCAGACCCACGCCATGAAGAGAAATAACGATGCCAGAGAGACGAGACCCAAAGCCAACAACAGAGGTTACAAGTGGCCGAAAGTGGTGAAACCCATATGGGATATGAACAAGAAGTTCATCGAATCGGTGACTGGCAAAGGGGTGAAAACCACTTTTCTTCCGAGCGATTCTGACGCTCTGTCTCAGAGATTGAGTTTGTTGATGGCGAGCAGACGGGCTGGTAACACAGGATTAGATAATCAGATAGTTACTATATCTGACGAATTGTTAAGACAGAAGGTTTTGAATAAAAACCACTATAAAAGACTGATGAGCGAATTGAAGGATTGATGTGTATATAATAAGTAGAGAGAAACAAACAAACAAACAAAAATAAAACAGTAAATTTTTACACTAGAATAATAAAAGTATTTAAACGGCAAAAACGATTTACCAGTGAAAAAAAACAAAAATATATCATAAAAATAAAATATGTTGGTGATAAAGAACAGGGGATACGTCAGAACTTACGTTCAAGGCGGTTCTGGCATCGTCGATTCTATAATGCGAGCGTTCACGAGCGATGTGGGTAGAAAACTCGCATCGACTGCGTTTGAGGTCGGTAAGAAGACGGCTTTGGATGCTGGTAAGAAAGCCGCTTCCGAAGCCAGTGGTAGGATAGCTTCTGTGGCTGGCAAGAGGGCAGCCGACGTGTTGATCGACAAGTTGATCAGTCCGCCGGCGAAGCGAGCTGCGTTAGAGCGAACGCCGAAAAGTTGGAAAGATTTTAAGGATACTGTGGTACCCACACAAGATTTAGCCAAAATGACGAGTGGATCCGGATTGAAGAGAACTCGCGACGGTGTGATATAAATAAATAATAACATTAAAAACTGAGTTTGAAAAACATAAAAAAATTGCGTTTGAAAAGAATCTAAAATAACAACAAAAAAAAAAAAAATAGAACAAAGACGAACATTAAAGATATGTCTTGGAACGACGCCGCGACCAAGAGGTCGAATAACGAGTTCTTTCCCAAGAGCATAAGAGGCTTGATAGTGGGAAAATCGAATTGTGGAAAGACCAATCTGTTGATGAATCTGTTGTCCCGACCCGACTGGTTGGATTACGACAGATTGTTTGTGTTTGGCAAGAGCTTGTTTCAACCTGAATACAGATTGTTTCGAGAGTGCATGGATCGTAGATTGCCCAAGGACGTCATAGCCAGAATCTTTGACAGTAGGGAGGAATTCGACAAGAGCGAAGCTCCACTTTCGACCATTTTGGACGGTGCGGCGATGGAACTGATGAAGAGAAATGCATCTTCGAACATCGAGTGTCGATTTTATGAGAACGCTAGCGACGTTCCGGATCCTAGAGAACTGAAATCGGAAGATAAGAATCTCATGATTTTCGACGATCTGCTTTTGGAGAGGCAGAACCGATGCGAATCGTATTACGTTAGGGGTCGACACAGCAACGTGGACTGTTTCTGCCTGTCGCAGAATTAATTTCGATTGCCCAGACAGACGATAAGGGAGAACGCTAATTTTCTATGTCTCTTTCGCCAAGATCTCAAGATTCTCAATCACATCTATGGCGATCACGTTGCAAACGACATGAGCGCGGCGGAATTCAGGAGATTCTGCAAGAGGGTTTGGGATGGTGGACTTTACAATTTCGTCGTGATCGATTTGACAAGCGAATTTAATTGCGGAAAATATCGGTGCGGATTTGACAAGTTTTATGTTTCTGATGATAATAAGATAGAGCGTGAAAATAAAATTTAGAAAATAATAAATCTTCGAATAATTAGTTTTGAATAAAAAAAATAAAATTAAATATAATGTTCGAACATGGAGAATTGTTAGAACGGATAGCCGAGAATACGGCTGCAAAACAATCCATTCAAATCGTGGTGAGTGGCGATTCGACTCGATTCGCTACGAAATTCGAACCTTCCATCGAATTGAATAGAGAGAAAAGTTACGAGATGGCTTTGGTGAATCTGGAGACTTATTATTCCTTTCCCAACGTCACCGAAAAGAATAACTCGTTCAAGTATTCAGACGGAACGGATTGGTTGGAGATTCGAATTCCCAAAGGGAGTTACGACATAGACGATTTGAATGATTACATTCAGACGCGAATGAAGATGGATGGAAAGGGAAGCAACAAGATCAGACTCGCTCCCAATCCTAATACCTTACAGATGATGATGGATTTGGAAGATAATTTTCGAGTGGATTTCAACACGGACGATTCTATAGGCAAGATGTTGGGATTCGATCGTAAGATGTATCGAGGCCACGCGGCATCTGAAAATACGGTCGACATTCTCGCAGTCAATAGCATTCTGGTGAACGTGGACGTGATTGCTGGCAGCTACGTGAATGGTAGCGCTCAACCGACGATCTATTCCTTCTTTCCAAACGTGTCACCGGGTTATAAGATCGTGGAGCGATCTCGAAATTTAGTTTATCTACCAGTGATTTTAGACACGTTGTATAGTCTCAAAACCACGTTGATGGATCAAAATGGTGAACTGTTAGATCTTCTTGGAGAGAAAGTGACGATACGATTTCACATAAGAGAAATATAAAAGCAAAAAAAAAATTGTGTATATATATAGATAACAAAAATAAAATAAACGCAATATTAATTTTACAAAATTATTTTAATATAATTATTAAACAAGAAACAATTGAAGTAAATATATTTAAAAAAAACAGAATTATGACACAATACGTGGTTAAAAACGTGAACATATCCGCAGGACAGAGGAAGAAACTTAAGAGAGCGTTATCAACTCGAGGCGAGGCGGTGAGATTCAAATTCACTCACAAAGATCTGACGAGAGGCGGTCAGGATTCGATCGCCTGGATCAGAAGTCAAATCAAAAGGATGGAGAAAGCGATTCGCGATGGAAGAGGGTTGACGGTGAGAATGAGTCCCGCTCAATTGAGATACAATTTGAGAATGAAAGGTGATTTCCTACCGCTATTGGCAGGAATAGCCGCAAAAGCATTACCCTTCGCCGCAAAGGCACTACCCTTTCTCGGAAAGACTCTCGGCGTGGGAGCTCTCATGGGACTCGCTAGTTCGGCAATTGAGAAATTAATGGGTGGCAGCGGACTGTTTTTGAAGAAGGGAGGAGCCGTGTGTCGCATCCACGTAGACGACAGCGGTAAAGGATTGTATCTAGAACCCGTTAGAGGTGGCAACTCTCTGAGAAGAAACGGTCTCTATCTGAAGAGTGGACAGAACGTTGAGTGACTCGGCAAGGGTTTGTTGCTCGGTGAGAATTCGCCGTTTAAGAATATACCGATTTTGAATATGTTATTATAATATAAAATTGTATAATTATATAAAATATAAATCATAGAAAGTATAAAATAATATATTTAAAATGGGTAAAAAGGTGGAGAAACAAATTTATCACCTGGATGAAAAGGTGGAGAAACAATTTGACGATAATGACGAATATCGCGAGACAGAACCCGAAGACACAAAAAAATGGTTAGACGCTAATGATGGATATATGAGGAAAGAACTGATGAAAGAGATAGATAAAGCGCGGGATAGACGGTTGGAAATGAAAAGAATGAGACGCTTTCCACCATCACCACTACCTTCTGAAGAGAATGGTAATGATGCGAGTGTTACCAAGAGATGTACAACATTCCTTCATAATTATGATTCGGATAAACAAATGTGTTGTTATAAAAACGTATCATATCACAAAAAAAAATAAAAAAATAAAAGAAGAATCGACGCTGAAAATTGAGAAAAAAGGAAACGTTATTATAATATATGGTGATAGTGAAGAAGAAGGAAAACAAAAAAAAAATGAGATCTAAAGATGATCTCATTACTTTTTTTTTCATTTTTCTTTGCTAAAAATCAATCTCTCTGTTGTTTATATTTCCAAGCTCATTATTAGCATGTTGACACTCATGTTTTCAAGATGATCTCATCACGTTTTTTTTCTTTCTTCTTCGCAAAAAATCAATCACTCTATTGTTTATATTTCCAAGTCCGTTATTAGCATGTTGACACTCGTGTCTTCTCCTTTTTCGAAAACGTGTTGAATGTTTATCTTTACTCTTTTGAGTTTTTTTACATCGATCAACGCGCTCTCACCACCCAATTTCTTCACGAGTTCGAATGAGATGTTTGGAAATATGTAATTTCCATAGGGCAATGACAAATCGTCCTTGTCGAATTCTCTATCTTTGTCTCTATCTTTATCTCTATCGATGTTCTGCAGATCGCTTTGGTACTCATAAATCAAATCGAGCACGGCTTCGTCCAATTTCAAAGGCATGCGATATTTGTCGTATTTATGCTCTAAACCCTTCGTCTCGACCTCATTCAATTCGATGGGACCGTGTCGTTGTAATCTATAGATTTTATGACCAAATTTCTTATACGTTTCAACTCGTTTTAATTTCAATTCGCATCTTTTAGGTGTTGATGTCTTCATGATCGATTATTTGGTTTTTTGTTTTATGAATTCTTGCAAATAATGTATATTTTAAATTTTGTATTTTTAATAATTTGTTTAAAAAAAGTTTTGCTTTTTTTTTGCTTCTTATATATATAAAAAAAGTTGTTTTTTTAATTTTAATTTCTTTAATGTGAAAATTTTTTTTTTGTAAAAGTTTTCTTTCTCTTTATATATATATATATATAAAAAAAGTTGTTTTTTCGCGTCTGCTTCACGGAAATTTGTTTTGAACCTCGTGCGAGACTTCGCGTAAAAGTCGTAAGAGTTCTATTTGTCTTGAACCTTCTTCTTTTTTAATAGTTCGAATGACATTGTCGATTAATTCTTCTTTTTTAATAGTTCGAACGACATTGTCGATTAATTTTTGTTTGCTAATAGTATTACGATTCGATTTTTTATCGCAAATCGTATCATTTTCTTTTGAAACGCGTAAATATAAATTACGATTTTTTTCTTCTTGGTTTTTTGGAGAATAACAACTTATTAAACAACGTCGACGTTTATGTCAAGATTCCGTCGTGGATGTTGTCGTCATGATTGATTATTTAGTTTTTTTGTTTTACGAATTCTTGCAAATAATGTATATTTTAAATTTTGTATTTTAATAATTTGTTTAAAAAGTTTTTTTTTTTTTTTGCTCTTTATATATATATAAAAAAAAGTTGTTTTTTTAATTTTAATTTCTTTAATGTGAAACAAATTATCATTAAATACAAAAATTCAACAGAAAAAATATTCTTACAAACTCAATTTTGAGGTAAAAACAATGATCAAGTCCGAACATCCGAATTATAGTTTAGAACGTGCAAGACTTCAAACGTTTAAAAATTGGCCTTCGCATCTTGCTCAAAAACCCGAAGATTTAGCTGCCACGGGTTTCGTTTACGTGGGTAAAAGCGACAAAGTCAAATGTTTTTGTTGTAACATACATTTGATGAATTGGGAACCTCACGACAGACCTTTACTAGAACACATAAATAGTATTAAAAAAGGCGAATGTGATTATTTGAACAAGATCCTAACGTTGGGATTGATCAAAATCGAAGACGAAGAGTGGGATAGAGATAAAAACCAAAAATTATTGATGGATATGTTACAATTAGGGTACACTAAGGAACAATTGTACAATGCGTTAAACAATGCGAACAAGACCCTGTCTCAATTCTTTACTTTAGAACATCTCCTCAAATTCATGGCGGAAGCGGACGAGTTATTGTCACTCGTCGAAAACGAGCCGAGCAAAACGTCCACTAAGTGTCTGCTCTGCGAAGGTGTCGCAAACGTCTTGTTTCTACCGTGTGCACATCTGCGTTACTGTAGAGAATGTTATTCCAAAGACGAGAAAACGTGTTCGTTTTGCTAATGAGAAATAAAAGCGATCTTAAATTATTTTGAATAAAAACACATTAAGAAAAAAATTGAATTTAAAAAATCTTCTTTTTTTTATATAAAGAGTAAAAAAACAAAACTTTTTAAACAAATTATTTAAATACAAAATTGGAAAAAATATATTCTTACAAAATGAAACAAACAGATAAAAAAAATTGGAAAATTTAAATGAGAAAACCATACCTCAGTTAAGCGAGATTTGTAAACTATTAAAAATTTCACATTTCAGAAATCATGGAACTAAATCAAAAAAGATTGAAGTCATACAGAAACATTTGCGAAACGATGGAAAGGCAAACGAAATGCCGATAGCAACAGCATCAAAAAATGCATCGGTTTTGAAAAATGAGAAGAAGAAGAAAAAGATAGTAAAAGGAATCGAAATGCCGATAGCAACGACGTCAAAAAATGCATTGGTTGTGAAAAATGAGAAGAAGAAGAAAAAGATAGTAAAAGGAATCGAAATGCCGACGTCGAAAAAAACCGAAAACGTTTCGATTGTGAAAAATAAGAAGATGACTAAACGAAAAGCCGTTGAAGAACTTCAAGTTTCCAAAGAAAAGAAAAGAAAAATGAAAACGAGTGATAGACGAAGGGAAAGGAGAAGAATATCTAGCGCAATTCGCCACAGAACCATTTCAATTGAAGTCCGTGGAACGGGAGAGTGCGATCAAAGGCATTTTTAAAACTTTCGACGTGGTCCCCTCGTTGAAGAAAATCGATTCGAAATTGTTCATGGAACGGGTGAAGAAAAAGGTATTGGATTTGTTTCGCAAATACATGAACGTGGGACTAAAAATTAAGATGATACTCCATTGCGCAATGAATAAAATCGACGTGAAGTCCTTCGAGAGCATCGTGAAAAATGCATATTTCAGATCTAACGTTGAACCCATATTTCGAGGTTCAGATTTATCGGACGTTTTCGAAAAGATGAAAGATAAGATGTTGACGTCTCTCGCGAATTATCAACATGAAGGTAGTAATTGGACGTTCGATAAGGTGTTGAAACTCGAAATTCACATAACTAAAAACGATTTGTTGAAAGGGTCTTCCTACGTGAAATTACCGTATTTCCTCGCTAAGAAATACGCCGTGATCAACATGAAAAATAACGATGATCAGTGTTTTAAATGGGCAGTCACCTCTGCTTTATACCCTGTCAAAATAAACTCCGATAGAGTTTCTCTGTATGAGGAAACTTCTAAAAATCTCGATTGGACCGGAGTGACTTTTCCAATGCAGTTAAAACACATCGAACGTTTCGAGGTTCCATCCTCTCAGACTGACTTCATATCACGGAAGAGAAAAGACGATTATTTTATTATTGATTTCGAATGGTGACAATCATCATTATTGTTGGGTTAAACATCTGAGCCAATTACTGTCAAAACAAAATAATAGTCATAATGGAAGGATATCTTTATGTTACAATTGCATGAACGTGTTTCACAGCAAAGACTCGTTGGCGAAACATCAGGAATATTGCAACGAAAATCAAGGTGTCGCCGTCGAAATGCCCAAACCCAACACCATCGTGAAGTTTGAAAATCACAATAGAAGGTTAAAAGTACCATTCGTCGTGTACGCCGATTTCGAATGTTTCACCGCGAAAATGAGTTCCTGTCAACCAAACGCTCTTCAAAGTTACGTCGAAAGATATCAAAAACACATACCTTTGGGCTATTGCATTTACGTGAAATGTGCTTTCGACTCGCAACACGACATGGGTCCCTTCACCTATACGAAACAGTGTGAAGATGACGATGTGGCTCAAAGGTTCGTGGAAGAGTTAGAATGGAAACTTCAAATGTTATACGACAAATTCAAAACTCCGGCAGAAATGATCATCACGCGAGAGCAGCAGGACGAAAATAACAGAGCCACCGAATGTCACATATGCAGACAATCGTTCGATGAGAATTCAATGGAAAATAAGAAGGTCAGAGACCACGATCATTACACGGTCTGTATCACAGTCCGGCTCACAGCAAGTGTAATTAAAAATATCGAGACGCCGTTTTCTATCCGGTGATGTTTCACAATCTCTCGGGTTATGACAGTCATCTCTTTGTGAAAAATCTCGGCACCTCACACGAAGAATTAAATTGCATCGTGAACAGCGAAGAAAGATACATTTCCTTCATGAAATGGAAGCTTATGGAGGAGAAAAGAGTAATCGACAGAGAGACGTTGGAAGAAAAAACGAAATTCATTCATAGAGCCATACGTTTCATCGACAGTTTTAAATTCATGTCGACCGCTCTGGAAAAATTAGTTGATAATATGAGCAAGGATAAATCTAAAATCATGAGCAAACATTTCGGAGAACGAGTAGATGTCATGTTGAGGAAAGGAGTCTATCCTTACGATTACATCAACGATCTAAAGAGATTAGAAGACACCGCACTACCTTCGAAAGAAGATTTTTATTCGAAATTATACGAATCCGACATTTCCAACGAGAATTACGAACACGCTAAAAACGTGTGGAAATCATTTATGAAAACCATAAGAGATTATCACGATCTCTATCTGAAGACTGACGTTCTTCTCTTAGCAGACGTGTTCGAAAATTTTCGAGACGTCTGTTGTCGAAATTACGATCTGGATCCTGCTTGGTATTTTACCGCACCCGGTCTGGCGTGGGATGCTCTGTTGAAGACCACTGAAGTCCAATTGGAATTATTATCTGACGTGGACATGTTGCTCATGTACGAAAGGGCTGCGAGAGGTGGCGTCTCGATGATCTCCCACATACATTCTGAGGCTAACAATCCCTACATGAAAGAAGGTTTCGATTCGAAATGATCGACTAAATACATACAGTATTGGGACGCTAATAATCTGTACGGTTGGGCTATGAGTCATCCTTTACCGATTGGAAATTTCGAATGGGTGAAGGAACCGGAAGAGATGCAAAAATGGAGAGACTATCCTTGCATTTTAAAAGTCGATTTGAACTATCCGGAAGAATTACACGATCTACACAACGATTATCCGCTGGCTCCCGAACGAATGGAACCAAACGAGGGAGATGAGGAAAAACTCATTCCCAATTTATTTAACAAACATAACTACGTCGTCTACAGTGAGAATTTGAAACAATACGTCGATTACGGGATGAAATTAGTCAACATACATCGCATCATTCGATTTGACGAAGAGCCTTGGATGAAAAAATACATCGATCTCAACACGAATCTCAGAATTCGAGCTGAGAATGATTTCGAAAAAGATTTCTTCAAACTCATGAACAACTGCGTGTATGGTAAATCGATGGAAAACATCAGGAAGAGAACCGACGTTCGACTCATCACGTCTGAGAAAAGAGCTAAAACATTAGTGGCGAAACCCAATTACAAACACCGAACCATATTCGACGAAAATCTAGTGGCCGTTCACATGCAAAAGACGCACCTGAAGTTCGACAAACCGTATTATCTCAGACCGATCATCTTAGATGTCAGCAAGCGATTGATGTATGAGTTTCACTATGATTACGTCAAACGAAAATTTGGTGATAAAGCCAAACTACTGTTCACCGGCATGGACAGTTTAGTTTATGAGATAGAGACGAAAGACGTCTACCGAGATATATCTCCGGACGTGGCCAAGTGGTTCGACATGAGCAATTATCCCGTCGATCACCCGTCCAACATTCAATCGAACGACAACAAGAAGGTGTTGAGCAAATTTAAGGACGAGAGCGGCGGTAAACAAATCGTCGAATTCGTGGGCTTGAGACCCAAACTGTATGCTTATCATCTAGAAGATGATGAAGAGATTAAGAAGTGCAAAGGAGTTAAAGCATGCGTGGTGAAGAAAAATATCTCTTTCCAAGAGTATAAAGATTGTCTGTTAGGAAGTGGTCCGGTGTATAAGACTATGAAATCGATTCGAAGCGAAAATCACGACTTGTATACCGAAATAGTCAACAAGATTTCGCTGACGGCCGACGATGATAAGAGATTCATATTAGATGATAAAATAAGCACTTTGGCACTCGGACATTGGACTTTAGATCTAATTAGAGACGATATGAATGTGGATGATTGGATTTCAGATATGATTGTTGATGATAGGATTCCAGAAAATCAAGAGGAATTAGATGGATTCGAAATTATAGAAATCGATAGAGATGGATTTGAAATTACAGAAATCGATAGAGACATCGAGAGAGTTAGTTTAAAAAGAAAAAGAAAAAAATAGAAAAAAAATAACGTCATTTTTTAGTAAATTATAATAAAATAAATAAAAAAATATATACGCATTTATGAATAAGAAAATAAAGATATCCATAGAAGGTGTCGTCTTACCTAACGAACCCCCATCCAACATCGATCTGTTGAATGTGGCAAAAGTTTTGAAAATCAAAGATTTTCTAGGCGTGTTTTCCAGAGATGCCTTGCCGAAGAGAAGACCTCGACAATCGGAATGCGGAATTTTAAATCTAGACGATTCATCGGGTGACGGCACTCACTGGGTGGCATGGATCAAGAACGGGAAGAAGAAAAATTATATTTCGACAGCTACGGAATCTCGCCGCCAAAAGAAATAAAGAACTATTTCAACAAATCGATAGTTCGTTACAACAAGGAACAAGTGCAATCACCAGATCAAGTGTTTTGCGGTCACCTGTGTCTCTACGTTCTCAAGAGATGGTCTGAAGGAGATCGATTTCAAGACATTCTCAATGATTTACATTAGAGAGAGATTTTTTTTATAGTATATATAAAGATAAAAAATTATTTTAAAAAAAATTTTAATTGAATAAAAACGAAAAATAAAATAACATAGTTCATTTTTAATAAACTGCGTTTTGAATATATTTTTCTAAAAACAAAAAATCCCACAACAACATGCCAGTCGATAAATTTGGTAGAAGTGACGGCGAAAAAGTCAACCCAAGAAAGAAGAGGAAGACGTTCGAAGTCGACGATGGTTACGACGTTGCCAACTTGGACGAACGTTATGTTCGGAGATACGAACCTCGAGAAGAACCTTTGAACATGAACGATAAGAAGCTCTATAATCTTCCCGAGCCGATAGATCTTGCAGATGCTGCAACTAAAAAATACGTCGACAGGGGGAACGACGATTTCGAATGAATCCTGCTAGATAATTACGTGGATAAAACCATGACCGACAATCTCGATCTGAAATCCAAACATTTGGTGAACGTCGTGAATCCCATAGATCCCACTGATGCCGCGACCAAAAAATACACGGACGACTCTCACGCGAGATTCAGCGAACACCTGAGAAATAGATACGTTCAGAAAACGATGCACTCGGAACTGAATGCCAATTCTAACAAGATAACGAACATGGCCACTCCCACGAATCCCAAGGACGTGGCGACCAAACACTACGTAGATCGAGAACAGAGAAAGTCTGACAGACGAGAAATGAAATCGGATCTGAATGCGGGATTCGACAAGATATTGAATCTGTCGAAGGTCGACGACACGGATGCGGACTCAACCGCAGTCAACAAGGGCTACGTAGATTCTGCCGTGATATGATCACAAGAATACCTAGAATCGCAAGTGGACGATCTCTATCTGAACAAACAATCTGGCGGAACCATGGAGGGTGGTATCGACATGAACGGTAAGAATTTATTCGGACTCAGTCACGATCCCGAATTCGATTCCAGCGTCGTCAGCAGGAAGTACGTGGACGACAACTCGGCCTGGAGAAAGGGTGACATCATGGAAGGTAAACTAGACATGGGTGGACACGCGCTCACGAATCTACCGGATCCCGTGAACATGACAGATGCCTGCACCCTGATTTCGGTAGTAGAGAAAGTCAAATATGCTAGACAATTGATCACTGTGTGGGCCGAAGAGGCCGGCACCTTAGATGAGGGAAAAGCTGAGTGGTCTTTTGGAAATGGAGGTAGCGGATCGAAACATGGTCAGGTGGGATATCCCATGCCGCTGGGAGGTGAAATCCTTCGAATGAGTCTGGCTTCCTCGGATTTGAATAACAGAGCGGTCGTCAATCTCATGGTGAATGGTGTAGAGAGCGATAAGAGATACAGTGTCGAAAAGACTGAGAATCAACACGCAAATGTTAGCACGTTCGGCACGCCTCTCAAAGTGAACGCCGGAGACAGGATTAATTTCGTTACGAAAACCAATAATCCCGAAGCCGCCACTTCCGTGGTGAGTCTACTGATTGAACTAGTTCCTTTGAACAAACAGTGAACGCGTGGAAAATAATGAATTAAAAAAATAATGTGTGTTTATTAAAAAACAAAAAAACAAAAAAAAAAAGTAATGAGATCATCTTTAGATCTCATTTTTTTTTTGTTTTCCTTCTTCTTCACTATCACCATATATTATAATAACGTTTCCTTTTTTCTCAAATTTAATCGGCTTCTATTCTTCTTTTCTTTTTTTCTTTTTTGTTATATGATACGTTTATAACAACATTTTTGTTTATCCGAATCATAATTATGAACGAATGTTGTGCATCTCTTGGTAACACTCGCATCATTACCATTCTCTTCAGAAGGTAGTGGTGATGGTGGAAAGCATCTCATTCTTTTCATTTCCAACCGTCTATCCTGCTGTTTATCTAACCATTTTTCCACATCTTTTTTTTTGTTTTTTGGCTTGCAACACAGGATGGAACATCTGACGGAAACGGAGAGACGATCGCACAGGATTGAACAATCTAAGATCTGTTTGAGTTTTAATATCTTCGTCACGAACTATCCTTTTTGTTTCTCTCAAGGGAATAGCACGCGATCTTTTAAATAATTCAGAACGTAATCGTAAAAAATTTTTTTTCAAACGCGAAAATGGAATGTGTATTTCGTTTTCTACATGACTACTTACGAATTGTAACATTTTGTACGTCGAGAATGTTGAAAAAAGACGATTTTTTTCTCGGATGAAACTTTTTTTTTTGTTAAAAAAATATCATTAAAAACGAATTTATTTTTTTTACGATTTTTTTGCGTTATTTTTTTTAATGATGCAAAAATAAGTAAAAAAAAAATCAAAAATATCATCTAAAATCACGAAAGACAAAAATACCCAATAAATGATGCTACTAATATATCAATCTCCAGTTTTCACACACTCGTCTCTCATCGAATGATCGACATGTTATTTCCGTCCGATTCGAATTGTAATTCTCTGTCCGACAGGACCAGGGCGAAGGCTTTGGTTTTTTTCAGAACGTTCCTATCGAATTGCATCTTGATCTGAATGTCTAAGACGCTACTCTTGAGTCGTTCACTCTGTTTACTGACGTCGAATACGAACATGGGATACATCGACTTGTATTTGCTGGGAGACATGTTAGGGTTGCTCATCAATTCGTCTAGACTGTGATACTTCTTTCTAAAATCAGCGGCGTCGCCGTACAATCTGCAGAAATCATTCTTGTCAAACGACGCATTGTAATCAATTGCTGGATATCTCGTGGCGCTCAGAAACACTTGCATGTTTCTCAAATGGCAGTGATCGAACAGCGACGCATTCTTTTCCTGAGACCCATCCCTATCGGTTTGAAACGCAACCACGATGAAACGCGGTCTCTCGGAAGTGGAAATGGCCATCAATCTCTAATCGAAGTGATTCGTGGAGGGAGGAATGCTTGCCGTGTCGCACTGTCTCATTCTAAATCCCACGGGTAATTTACTCTTGGATTCTATGATTTTGTAGAGACGCGCTTTCTCCACGGTCGAAGGCTCCACGTGCGGAACGAACCACGATATCTTGTGTAGAGTTATCTTACCCACATCGGTCGTAGTGAGTCTTACTATTGCGTCGTCGTTTCCTTTTCGAATCAACGTCATATTGTGTTTGAATCCGTACATGATCTTGTTGTAATCGTCCGCAAATCCGAAGATGTGTTTCAAAGGTATCCTGAACGAAAACGTTCCTTTAGGTCTGGACGTCTTGACAATGTAGTCGAATATCAAGGCGGTGCCTGCGCTAGCAGGACCTACGGTGTCTTTCACCCACAACTGATTAATTCCTCTGGATTTCGAAAAATCATCAGGATACGTCAAGAGTCCGAACATCGTGGTGGCCTGACCGGGATGAAAAACTGATTCTATCTCTTGTCCGGATAGCATGTATTTTATGTTACTGAATAGATGCATGATGCCATTATTGGTTAGAGTAACCGTGTCGTCGTCGGCGTAGTCGCTCCCATCTTCCTTGGTAAGACGTCCCTGCACCACTATGTAACTCTCGCTAGGATGTACGAATAAATCTTGAGTTTCGACGTTGATTCTTATCTCTCCCGCATTGTTCAAACTCGTTCCAGTTACCGGTTCGTATTCGTGAACCTCATATTCTTGAATACTTTCATCTTTCACTATGCTTTGTGCTATATCTAGTATATTTGTCATTTTAAAGGATTTTTAGTTTTTTGTTTATTAATTAACATGCTTTCTTTATCTAAAAATAGTTTTTAATTATTTTTTATTATTTTTTTTCTCTCTTATATATATGTGTGTAAACAAGAAAATGTTAATGGGAGTAAATAAAAAAAATTTTGTTTTCTTCATCAAAACTTCGTCTTCTGTAATTGTTGTTTGTAAAACTTTCTGATGATCTCTTCTCCATCCAAAGCTTCGATTTCGTAAGTCACCGGATCGGTGTGAAATATTTTGATTATCACGAAGATTTCTGAAGTCCATCGAGGAGTATAACCCTTTTCGAAGTGCTTCTTATAAACGTAGATTCTCACTCGATCACCGACCACAAATATCGGCATTCTAGACTTCTTCCTGATCTTAGATCTCTCAGGATATAGATTCGCATAGACCCGTTTTTCGTTTCGAGGATCGCTAGCTTCCGCGGGAGTCATCTTGATCGATCTGTGTCGCGTGTTGTTGTAATCTTTGACCAGCCCATTCAAAGCGTATATGTATTTCTTGGTCGAATTCGCCGTGAAGTATCTGTGCATCTTTTCCTTCATCGTTCAATTCCAATGTTCCACCACGCTGGCTTTCTCTTCGTTTTCGATCGAGTAGAGGTCTACCAATCGATGAACGTGCTTGTTGTAAAATTCCTTTCCCTTATCCACCCACAATTTACTTGGTCTTCGAGAAGACGAGTCGAACACGCTCTTCAGAGCCTCGGCGATGGAAGGTCCCGATTTATTCTTCAAAGCTCTGATCCAACCATATTTGGAAAACACGTCGATGACCATCATTAGATATTTGACGCCCTCGTCCCACCTCGAAAACGATCTCATGTCGGCCAATTCGCTCATCAATAATCGTTACTTCTTCTTTTCAGATGTGCTTTTTTTTTTTGAATGCCCCATCCGAATCGACGTTTCGCACCGATCAGATTGCCGACCAGCGAACGTTCCATCTTCTCTCTCCTGGTCGGATTCGATATGCCTCTCAATTTCCCCAACATGTTTTTATCGCAGACGTCGTTGCGAGTCTTGGTGTCGGGATGTTTGGCATTCGGCGTAGCACAGATCATGATCATACGCGGCCGCGTCCACCCTATTCACAGGTTTGCTCCAAGATTTGGGTGTCAGATCAGCATTGAGTCTCTTGTTCAATTTCGTTCCGGGTCCTGTGAAACTGTGACCGGGTAGATGCATTTCGAAAGGTAGATTATTGATCATTTTATTCACGATGCCTTTACCTTTGCTCACGTTCTTTTTTTTGACGAATCTAGTCTTGACAGAACCACACATGTTGCAAATTCCGCGAAGCATCTGTCTGTCATTTTTAGTTCGCACTTCTCTAGAATTACTCGTCTCGGTAACTCTCTTACACTTTACGCAATACATTTTTAAGAGTTATTTAAATTAATTTCGTTTTTTATTTTATATATAAATTTAATAATTAATTCTGTTTTTATTATATATATATTTTTTTTTCAATCGCTGCTCTTGAGTTCTATCATCTTACTGAATTCCTCCCTGGCCTCTTTCCTCCCCTTTTCCACGAGAGAATCCTTCATCTCTTCCTTGATGATCTGACGAGTCTTGATTCTCACGGCTTCTTTCATGGCATCGTATTTCGTTTTCTTGCTCAATATCGCGAAGTATTCTCCGTCCGATATCCTACCGTCTTTCAACGCCATAGTGATCATTTCGGATATCGTATCGATCTTGGAGTCGGCCAAGATGCAAATCTTGCCGTGTTTCCTCGCCTTCAGATATAATTTCCTACTCAAAAAGTTTCCGAGCGTGCTAAACAATCCCGCGGCGAGAGCCACTCCTTCTACGGTCAACACGATCGGAATGCCGACCGCGGTCGACAACAACCCGATGCCGGCCGCGTGTAAACCCATGGAAATCGTGATGAGTGTCGTGTCGATCGCGTTGACGAATGTCACGAAACGCGAATACTTCTTCTTGAGGGAATGACGAGAATCTCTCTCTCGAATTAGATACTCTTGGATTCTATTGATTTGATCGATGCGATACCTCTCTCCTCTTTCTCTTTCTTCTAGCGACGGTGCCGTCGGCAAAACGTCGATCGGCTTCTCATCCTCGTCGTCCACTAATGTCGGATACAATTTATTTCTAGTTCTCATTTTTGTTTTTTTTCTTCTAATATTAGATAAAAATTTTATGTGTGTATTTATTTTTATTTTCTATTCTCCCTTATTATTCTATCAACGAAAAAAACTTAGACGTATGCTTCATTCAGCAATAATTTCTTGATGCATCCCTTGTCTTCTAAAGTCAGACTTTTATGCGCCAATTTCAGTTCTTCTGAAACTGTAGGCTTGTCGTGATTCTTACAGAAGACTAATCTCTTCCAAAACGTGATCACATCGTCGAATCTAACGCGTTCGAACGCCGGTTCGAAATACATGAGGATCATATCTTCCCTTTCCATCGTCAGACACGAATGATTCTCATGATCAAAGTCTAGATGATCCCGACATCCGACGCATCGTTCTAACAAGATGGGACGTAGTTCTTCGTTCACGCAGATTGCGTATGCTCTCATCAGCATGTTTAAAAGAATCCTTGCTCTAATAGTCTGGGAAGCGCACATGATTTACATATTTCTTTTTATTATCTATTCAATTTGATATATTTATTTTTCTAAATAACTATTATTTATATATATTTTTTTTTCTTTTTTTTCTCTCCTATATATATCAATCAAAAAACGTGACAGCGGGTTTGCGAATTTCTAACACACCGACAACACTCTTCGTTCAAAACATTTCCATCAAGTGCTCATCAAGATCACCTCGCAATAACGTGCGCTAGTCTCACTTCGAGAAACGCGACAGTGGGTTTGAGAGTTCGAAGTCAACCTCTTCACATGAGCCGATTTCCGACCTAAAATCCGCAAGTGGATCTCCGTGTACG
Source organism: Pictodentalium vernedei (assembly GCA_031216915.1). Classification (NCBI taxonomy): domain Eukaryota; kingdom Metazoa; phylum Mollusca; class Scaphopoda; order Dentaliida; family Dentaliidae; genus Pictodentalium; species Pictodentalium vernedei. The sequence continues at coordinate 167,653,029 of CM062295.1, read as the reverse complement.
CCTCCATAGGGTTTCAGTGTTAAAATCGTGTATGGACGCGGATTGTTAAAATCAGCAAGACGATGAGTTCGAATTCTCAAAACGTTTTTTTTTGCTCGCAATTTAACACTGAATCCTATGGGGAAAACTCATCTGCCGATTTCAATCAAAACGGTACATGTACGTGCACGTAAAACTACGCGCGTCTAGGATACAATTCAGTGTTAAAAAAATTCGAGCTCACCCTAAAAAACCGTTAAAATCGTGTACACGTACACGATTTTAACACTAAATCCTATGGAGGTGTACATGTACACGTACACGTACATGTACAGGTGAGCTCGTATTCTCAGTTATCACCTACTAGCGCTATTTCTCAAAAATCGCCAATTAATTTTCATTATTTTTTTCATTTTTGTCTCAAAAACGTAGGTTATGACCTCTTGTTGGAACGAGCTCGTTCCAATGAGGGGTCATAACCTATGCTTTTGAGACAAAAAATGAAAAAAATGAGTTATTCAAGAATTTATTTTGCAAGTGTCGTCTGCTCGTCGTGTTAGGTAAAGGGTTAAACTTAACATGTAAAGGAGAAACGAAAATAGACAAAGAAATAAAGAAGAACGAAGAAAGTCAGCTTGAATACATGAAGCATTTCCTTTGCATACTAGAAAGCTGTAGGAAAACAGCCAATGTGCATTCAAGATGGAAGGGGTCTAGCGCATATAGTCTTCTTGGTGTTGAGCCCAAAAAGAAGGAAAATTTGTGTAGGAAATGGGAGTAAATTCCACCAGTTAAAAATGAATTATTGTTAGTTGTCTGACGATGTTTCTTAGGTTTCTACTGTTTCACTGCAATGCACCAAAACAGTATACTTGATAAGAAGACGTTATGTACCAATACAAAAATAAGGCGATTCTCCTCATTACTCAAGAATTCTGGTCCGAAAAGAAGTGTGGCTATATCCACTGCCAACACGAGTAGACTGCTCGTATTATCGCGAGCATCTGAGAAAACTGGACAATGTGAGAAACAAGTGTTTGGATGTCTCGCACCCTCCACGCCGATTAATTAAAAAATGTAATAATCAATTCGACTAACAAGTGGGCATCTTGGCCTTCAAGTAGCGATACGTTTGCTCATCTTCGGTAAGCTTTCTGCCGCAATTTGTCCATTGTTGTACACTCGTTATATTATATACTGCAATATTTTGAATTGATATATTTTTTGTGACATTCGTATTATGTGTTGTTTACATATAACATACTATTCCAGTAAATATTGTTTAAACTAATCCGTCTCGATAATCCCTGTAACGAAAAGGAATTCTAGGACGGCTCTGACGTGTTGTGTGTTTATGACGAGCAGTTCAATTATGTACGTATAAACCGTGAGGACAAAAGCACGATAAACGCCTTTCCATCTCCCTTATCAGAATGGAAAGTTACAAAATACCAGATTCTTCAATGACAAATCTTAAAAGCTCTGAAACAGTTTTATATATATGGAAACATTCAAAATGGCTAAATTGTTTTCATCAAATGCTTTATGTGGAAAAGTTGACATACACAAAAACTAGCATCGAACGTGGGTCACGTTATAGGCTAGTTGAGAGGCCTTCATGCCTCCACACGAGTGCAACGGACTATAGGTAAGGGGTATATGCTTTCTCCATATCTTGTACAACTAAACGTCTCGGTCATGGCATGGGAATAATAATGTTTTCTCTTTATGTATGATAAATCCACGGTGTGAAAACTGTAGCAATTTCCAGACAGACGACACAGTTGGCCTTGCCTTATTTTACAGGGATATATACAGCTCCATGACACAATAAATAGCGCATTGGTGTTATTATTCCAAACTTAGTGACACATTTCATGTAAAACTAAAACCTTACAATCAAATTGAAGAATTGATTGTTAGTTCGGCACATTTCGTCGTTTCAGACACTATGAAGTTGTGAACCAAACTCAGGCACTCACGACAGCTGCACTGTAAAGGTCTCTTTCCGAGAGTTTCTTTTATTTTACTTCACTGTTGACACTTTCTACTAAAACAATCGAATAACATTGACTACCGTGCGTACAATTAGGCTTTGAAAGTTGTACCGATTCTCGAGAACAGTTTGATGTTGATTCTGTCGAATTCCTGCTGAAAGAATCATTTTTCAGTTCTTAATAATTCAAAATTGGAGACCACTGTTATTCCTTTTCTAGTGCGGTCAGAACACATTCCACAGTAAGAAATAAGCCTCATATTTATATATGTACTAGAGTTTAACCCGTAAGGCAAAGTTCCATGTTAATGAATAACACACGTTTCAACATACGAACTGTTGGTGGTCTTACTGATAGATGTTACCTTGGCAGTAGTTTCTAGTGAAATCATGGCTGCCTGGTCAGGCAGCCAAGACTTCACTAGATATCACTGCTAAGTCACAGCGCTACCTTATTATGATGGGGCGGGAGCGCGGTGGCTCAGTAGGTAGCGATACAGGCTGCAAGCCGAAAGGTCTTCGGTTTCAAATCCCACCTGCGGCAACCGCGTAGTGTCCTTGGACAAGGCATATATATAATCCCAATTGCCCACCTGGAGGCACGTTGGCGCTGAGTACTAAGGCGTACTGCACCACGTCGATGGTGCACTTGTCTTCAATCAATTCTTACTCTGCTTGTGTGGAGTTAGGACGTTGGCGAGTCTGACAATTACTCGCCGTTGCTTGGTGGTTCTCTCCAGATACTCCGGCTTCCTCCACCCGTAAAACTGTCCTACACGATGTGACCCTGGCTGTCGAAAGTGTCGTTAAACCCCAATGAATAAACAAATAAATATGATGGGGCAAAAAATAAGTAAAACCGTCCAGACCTGTAAGGACACTTTCAGCATCTATGACAAGACTCAAATGAATCGTTGGAAAAGATGAAAGTTCATTCTCATTTGTCTATTTGTGTGAATCGTTTGCGAGCATCGATTCCGATTCTCGCATAAATTTTAAGCCCCGATAATCACTCACAAACGGATGGTGTAAGACTACATGGTGTTTGAGACTTAGACAATTCACAAAGAAGAATATCCACATGGGAAGTCTCTAATCTACATGATGTTTGAGACATAGATAATCCACAAAGAAGAAGTTCCTAACAACAAACCAGCTATTTGTTAATCACACTAAATTTAGAAAACGTCACCACGTTTACTCGAATCGATATTAGATAAAGTCAAACCACTCTCCTGTTGCAGTTGTTTTTTTTCAAATCCAAAACCCAAGGTGTTGTGACGTCTGTGTGAAATATTCTTAAAAATTATACTTACATAAACATAGAAACTGTAGAACAATATTTCAGAAATAGCAAACGAGTAGGTAGAAGTATACAAGAAGTTCAATGGAAACGAAGCAACCAAATTAGAATATCGAACATTTAATGTTCTGAATTAAAAGTTTTAAGAGAAAAGAAATTCCGTGAATGTCTATGCGGCAAACAAAAGGTGATAATTTAAAGGTGATAAACAGATGAAATACTTATGTAATTTGGAAGAAAACGACTATATACTGAGACACTTGACCTAAACCAACAAGAAACAAATGAGGACCTGGATATAAATGATATTATTGCGAAGGAGAGACATTCAACTACTATCACAAAAGTCCCCTTTAGCTTCCAGACCCCAACAACCCCGGAAAACATGTGTTCTTGGCGAACGTTTTGGTTCAAGTTAATTCGGTATTTTTTTAAGGAGGAGATTTTATAATGCTGAACAAATATGAAGCCACTCGGAGAGAAACGTGTTGTATGCCTGACCTGCCATGCAAGCAAAATTGTCGAACTTCCCCGTCGGTAGTCCATCTTGGGCAATTTTTATGATATGAATATCAAAAAATTGTATGAATGTAATATTTTCTTCATAAATGGAATTGGTGATGAAAATTTCAAAATTCTAATGTACAGTGCGTTTAAACATAGATATGAGCTAGAGGTACGTGCATCCACTTATGGAGCTGAGAAAACAATACCAGCTGTACGGAAAAGTGCCATAGCGACCAAACAAAAACAGGAATAGACCAGAACTGTTTAAGATCTGCTCTAATTTTTTTAATTATGGTCTATAGCTACTTTTATGGTGTTTTTTGAGTTAGGTTGAGAAATACTCTGAAAACCGCCAACAAAAAGTTGAATATAACCCCTTTGCCCAGTTCATAGTTGAAGAGGTGTGGACATTTGCATACAATCATGCATTCGATTCAGTGCCAACACCTATTGACAAACGAAACATCTTCAAATTAATCCCCGGACCCTATTTACAATTAAAAGGTTCTTTAAAGCTGAGTTATTCGGAACAACACTCTGCGGCTCTTTTAGCGGCAATTCTAAAGAAACTACGAAGGTTCGGGACAACAGTCTAATTCTGCAGGGAATCTGACGATGTTATGGGCTGTTTCTTTACCCACTTTTCGTGCATTTTGCGAGCTGACTACCGTTGATGTGATGTCCTTTTGCACACAACGATATACAGCTATTCTTTCTGGTAAAAGATATTGCAGTCAATAAGTATATATTTCACCTTACAAACATGAAGACATTTTAACACAATTACTGGTACAACGCGGCATAGTCATTATTAAACCTCAGTTGTGGCGAGTAATTAATCATAATTACTTAATGAACAAACATGTCTGATGGTACTGATGCAGTCATTAAAGATTCAGCCAAGTCAAGTCTCGAATAAGAAACATTTCTTGCGTTGATTCAAAGGAAATGAATATTCATGATATTTTATAGATTAAATAGTCCTGAATATTTCAGTTGGTGAGAATATGAACCAGAGATTATAAGTTACAGGACGTTTACTTGCCAGGTATGCCGTCATGTGAGGCGAAGTGAGATGAATATTAGGCGAAGCCGTAGGCCCAACCTAATATTGATTGCACTGAGCCCCACATGGCGCCATACCTGGCAAGTAAACAACCTGTAACGTATTTATCATGCAACCAAACGAATTAAATAATAAATTAGTAGATGCAAATCGCTTCATTTTCAATATTTATCAGGAAACTGGCTTTTATTTGCACGAAAATAGGTGAAAACTTGAGGTGGGAAAATTAATTTGGAAACAAAATGGCGCCCGGCAGAGGGGGTGTTTGGGCTCATACATGGTCACTGGCAGTAGTTTTTCCGATCAACTGAAATATTCCAGACGATCGAAACTAAACATAGTCGATGAACTATTTAAAGGCTAGACTGATCCCAGGCCGTAACAGAGTTGCGTGCCTTACAGAATTGTATTTGTGGTTTGGGTGCTTGAGAAACTATACCTCGCTTGTTTTATGAATATGCAGTATCCAAAACTGTCTTCTAATGTAAATTCTCGAACAGACATCCAACTTGGACTTCACAGAAAATGATAGTTATACAAAGTGTAGGGTGCACCCTGTCACCAGAAGTTTTTCGATGTAGTAGCTACTTATCTAATGAGTCATATGCGATTTATTTATTCCAGCAGGTGTAAATAATGCAAACTTTTCAACAGTTTGAGGACACTTGGATGAGTTATAGAAGCATTGAATCGTTTTTAAATATCTCTATGCATGCGGCATCCAAACAGCGTTAGAAAAATGGAACTACATCAATGATTGATACACCTATTGTGCGTGTCTCCTAACATTACATACAGGTTTGACAAGCCATCAATGCAATTGAATATTCTGAAAAAGTAAATTCGTCATTAATTCGTGTTCCAAAACCTTTTCATGCATTAATATACTTAACTGGAAAGCGTGGGGAGAAATACCACATACCGCTTAGTTTGACACAATTATCAAGTACATGCCCGCAAAGGCGAGGGACGGGGCATTATATGATTTAGAGCAAGTGCGAGTAAAATAGTTTACCTGTGGGAGTTTGTAACTGACGTGACAAACACCGAGTTTGTATAGAGTTATCTCTCTTAGCCCACAAGCAACAAAAATATCTGTTCTCATGAAAGTGCTTTCTATCAAATCTCGTATTTTCACAATTAACATTTTAGCCGCTTCGGATCAACTATAAGAAGACATAATCAGCGTGGAAAGATAGAAATTTCCTATCATAGTTCGGTTCGGCGGGGAAGAGTTGAAAAATATTGATTCTCAGGTCTTGATGTGTGCGACTGGAAGTGGTTCAAAGTTCATGGAGAGTGTAACGAATAAAAGTTTCAATGCTTTTCTTTTGGAACAGCTGACAAGCGTCTTGCAACCTCTCAGGCCACCAGTCTAATTCTGTAAGGAATCCGACGCTGTTATGGCATGGTACCAGTCTAACCTTCAATATTCCACGCCTCCGTTTAAATTCACTCATCTGAAATAGTTAAGTTGGTCGGAAAGGCGAACTGAATTATCCCAGACGGTCAGACGATTGAAACCAAAGCATACAGTAAACATTCATTTTCTTTGATTCAGTGCAAGAACTATTGCACAATCGAGATTTGATTTGATCGAATTTGTGGTAGCATTACCATCAGGAAAGAAGACTCACTAAGCCGTAGTTTTCTAATTACGCACCGTTTTCCACTAATTGTGTTAACCATATTGGTGATTTCAAGGTGAATGGAATACTTATTGATTGGCATATTGATACCTGGAAGACGAAAGAACATCTGTATATCTCTGTGATCGAAGGGATATCACATTACCTAAACGATAGTCTGCGCGCAAACTCCACCAAAAGTGAGTAAACAAATAGCCTGTCACAGTGTCGGATTTCCTATTGAATAAGACTGGTGGCTTAAAGCTCGGGCGTCCTTCTGTGTTATGACTCGTATTTTTATCAAATATCAGCAAATGAACGAATACGGGTAGTCTCTCGTTTTAGACGTTGACGGCATAGTTCGGTATATTCCTTCTACTTCAACCACCTTCGGGTAAACGATGACTGATGAAGAAGAAACCGAATGAACCATCCAAAGGTGGAATTTTTTGGCACATGCATTGAAATGTGTTTACATTTGAAGATAATACATTACAGAAATGCCTGTACATTGATACATTTGCATCTTCTCAGTTTGTCGTCCATTGTCTAACTGAGTGACATGTTTGTTGAAAAAATGGAGGAGTACGAGCCGCGCCTTCCCCAAGCCTACGCCCCTTATGGAAAACCGTGAAAAAATTTGAGTCAGGTACATGATAAGCGTTTACATGTAGTCTTGTAACATTTGACTTTTACACTGCAGTGCTCTTATTCCTTGTTCAAGCGACAGTAGGATCACTTCTTCATAGGGCCGATATTTTAAGATAAATTGGTTATGGTCATTACAAACTAGACCCCGTCTCTGGGCCATATATCGATTCTTTTTGTCTCATGGATATATGTCCAGAGAACATGTCTCGAGCTCAGTTAATCATCTAGGACAGAACATTTCCTCATCTCACCATCCCCAGCCACCCCACTCTACACACACCCTCATCTGCAGAGTGCGAATGACCAATTTATAATATAGTGCCTACCGCGTCTCTGGACCACATACAGACTAATCCTTTGGACTAATGTACATCTCAGGAGACGAGGTCTCGTCTGCAATTTACCATCTGAGAACTGCCTAGGGTGGTAATAACCTTTATATATATAAATTAACACAAGCCATACATTGCTTCTCTTTGGATTCATTGGGTAATAGGGGAAGACAGTTAACATAATTATGTAGCCAGTGCTGTGGTCATAATATTGGATTTGCCTTTACTTTGATCACAGTCAAGTTTTATTATGTTTCTTGAAATATTCACGCAGTTCTGTGAGGTAAATAAAATGAAATGTTTAGCCATAATACTAACACCGGCCAGCACCGCGGCAATACCATTTTGTCGCACTCCCTTTGTGGTAATTGCAGTTTAAGGAAACATAATAAACTTTGGTCGTGAGATCGTAGCTCATCGTTTTGGGTGTCAATCTCCGATAGATTCACAAATTTCAGACAAATTATCGACCACCTGCCACTTTTGCACCTTTACTGAGCAGGAGGCTGGGGACTTGGCATAATGAGGAGAGATTGAATTACTATCAAGACACACCAGCATACGTTCCGTTTGTTGGCACTCGGATAATGTAGCCTGATTTGGTGGTTTTGGGATTGAAAAATTAACTTATACAACCGTGTGGGTTCCTTTGAATGCTTCGTTTCATTGCCGTTTCAGTAGGTTTGGCAAAGAACAAAGCAAAACTAACTTGTAGGTGTTTCAATTGAAACTTAGAAAACTCGTTTGAAACACTCGATTTCAAAGCAAAATATTTGACAACAGCAAAAGCAAAGTCGATAAAGAATCTTATTTTCAAATGAAACAAAATACTGTATTTTGACTGGATGAGAGGTACGGTGTAAATTGCAATCCACAGTGACTTTTTTTACACCGTGTTTAACCACGGCGTACAAACAAGAATATACAAGAGCAAGCTATATGGCTAAAACAGTACCCATTTTTAATTATTAATTCATACCTTCTGCTCGGTTATGTTAGAACAAAATAAAAAATACAGGGAATTTAATATTTTTGTGCAATAAAATATTACAGGTATGGATGTCATTGGAACTGGCTCAATGAGCCAGTTCCAATGACATCCATATTTGTCTGGTTTTATTTAAGAAACTTGCAAAGTACAAATTTTCTGTCAGTTTTTGCCCACAATGTAGGTTAAAGTATTAAGTACACCAAAATTCTTGGGAAATAAATCCGTTATCCTTGGTTTTTCCAGGATGTATAGGAATTTTACACTAGTTTGGGAACTCATACACGAGTTCCCAAACCGGTGTAAATTCCCATACACCCCGGAAAACACAACTATAATTATCAGTATTTATAAGGCAGAGTAATTGGCCAATCTCCAAGAAATAATACTGAAACGTCTGTTTCCTTATTTGTTTCTTTGTTTTGTGATGTTTTGGTATCACTACATTTTAAAATACATTGTCATATCTTTTTAGACATTTTAACAGTTAGAGGCAGCCAGAATACCCGGAGAAAATATGTCTGTTATAATTCCCAACCTACTAACAACACGCAAGCAATGTTTGAATCCGAGTACTCTTGCTGAAAGTATGTCTACCATTCACAATTCAACATGCCTATAGTCTCAAGAGCATATGGGTAGGTACGTGGGTGGGGCGGGGTATTCGTCCAACATTGAAATAATTCTTATGAACAGAAAACAAACTGTGGGCATGAGCTAAAACAAACCATGCGAGAATCTTCCCAACTCCTTTTCGGTGGCTATACAATGTAAAAGATCCCAAACGACCCTATATAATATTCCACCACAAAGGTAGTTGAACGATGCTGTCCTCTTTGGAGCCGTCACTATACAAATGCTTCTTTTTTGTTCAACAAAATTGATTTTAACGGTTCACCCAAGACAAACGGCAAGACTACTTGAAAAATTAAATCTTTAATAACTAAAATGTTTCATTTTGCCTGAGCGACATATCCATTCACCTCTGCTGGGAACGACCTCAAGGAGCTGGTCCCGAAGAGAGATCAAAAGCTATATTTTTGACAAAAAAGTGAAAAAGATAACATGTGAAGATTTTTGTTAATGGAGCTCGTCGTTTTCACTGTCACGTTAAGCAAAGGATTAAATGATAAGATGCTGTTAACGTACCTATGTTTCCTGTTACTGCTGTGTCACTAACATCAACGGACGTCGTCGTCTGGTTGGCGGTCAGGGGATAAGCTGTAAATGATATAGAGAAATATACACTTGGTAGCGGTTTAAAAAGGAATGCGGTACCAACAATACGTTTTCCCAGCTGTCTCTTATCGGCACTAGTGAACATACAATTTCCTACATTTTTTTTTCTACTGTCCCTCAAACAGTAATGTATTTCCATTTCTTGTCCAGGATCATGATACATCATAATTTCATTAAGTTGGTTGGATGCAAAGTGTATGTGTGAGGTAGACCAATTAATACTTTCAACGTGCAGCCCCAGTGCTGCACGTTGAAAATATAAATCAGTCTGCCCCCCCCCCAAAAAAAAGGAAAATGGACTTTTCCAATTGAAATGACATGCCATATACCACCAGTGTTTCAAGGGTTAATAATCTGGACCATCACATAATCAAACTTCGTTTAAATACTTGTAACATTCATACAATAGCAAAGTCGTACAAACTGTCTTTGCAAATGAAACCTGAAAGAGAACTATGCACAGTCTCTCTTTCTTTATTTTTTACAAAACATTTCTCAACATTGCTGGTAGTAGAAAAGAGTGAAATATTGTTCGTTGTCGTAGATTTATGGACACCAGAGTGGCGCTACACTGATATGTGTAATGAATATCTCGCGGACTGTCATGGTTTCTCGCGCATTTCCTGTGATTTGACTCGTGTTGTAACGATTCACAGTGTCAGTGCACCTCTGCGGGTAACATTTTTAACATGATGTGGCGTCCGAAAGTGATCAGTAGTTGATAATACCGTAAAATGTTGTTTGTTTGAATGGAATGTAACAGGAGGAGAGATAAGTGCGGGAGCCGGGGTTCGACCGTCGACCTCTAGCACACAAAGCGACCGATTTACCACGAGACTAAGAGATCCGGGCCAACCAGGCTGGTTGGTAAATGACTTTTATACCCCGACCGCTACACTACTCTCCCCTTTTTTGAGATTCACCACATGTGAATCTCACCCAGGTTCCTCCTCAGAGTAGTCGAAACACCCGCACCCACCTACTGCTGAGAATCGGACGAGCCCCCAAATGTAACAGGGGAGATAAGAGCGGAAGCCGGGGTTCGAACCGTCGACCTCTAGCACCCAAAGCGACCGATTTACCACGAGACTAAGAGATCCGGACAAACAGGCTGGTTGCTAAATGGCCTTTATACCTCGACCGCTACAGAAACATCGCGAAGTGTGAATGTATCAAAGTTGGCAAATTGCGTCATGCCAAAGGTCAAGTTGGATGAACTTCCGACTATTGGTGTGAATATTTTGTAACTGCAGTAGGAGCTTTACACCGGTAGTGGTGTTAAAAGCTATAATTTAACATATACATGTAGGCTTTTCACCGGTCGTTACATAGGCGAACATGGTATAAAACTCTCTTTTGCTAAGTTTAGTATAATTGATTCTTGAGACAATTTTCGCCGTGCGTCATCCACTCTAATCACGGTGCTCTCGTTGTAGAGTCGTATTTACGCAGTCGAGATTGCTACTTCGTTTCCAGAGGCACTCTGGTTTTGATTGTGTGGAAGGCATGGCTACACGGTATATCGATAAACCGATATCTACCGTTATTCAAACCACTATCGATCGAATACCGGTCTAATCACAGAAATATCGGTTTATCGTCATTATTTATTTACCCACAATTTAATTTTCAAGATGTCTTGAGTTTTTAACTGCAGCCCCGAATGAATAATATTATCCCTTTACCCAAGGAATCGTCTGCAATGTACTCACGCAATACACAAATTCAGCAGCTGAAAAAATAATATTTAAAAATTTCAACAAAACTATTTCATGTGACCCCTCATTGGAACGAGCTCGTCGAACTTGTTTCAATGAGGGGGTCACATGATATTGTTTTGTAGAAATTCTTTGGGAAAATCTGATTAACCTTTTTTTAAAATAATAAATATTGATATCGTCTGTCTTGGGTAAAAGTTTTTCGAACCGCGCCATCAAGGCTTGCTAATTCGTTCCGACTGTGATGCCTCAAGCCTCGATTCTGGTACTTATGTTCATTTTTCTGAACAGTTTTCGATATAAGTAGTATAGCACGTACGGATCGTGCCTCATTACCCGGAGCTTTGGGGGAGCAGCTAGTGTTAAATTCCCATAGGAACCGGAGCTTTGGGGGAGCAACTTTTGGGGGAGCAAAAGTACGGCTCCTTGCAGCTGGATCCGCCAAATGGTGTAGGTACTGTATATATAGTATGCTATGACATGTATAGTGATATATGTACGCATGGGGCTATATGTATATATTATGGGTAAGTGGTGGAAAGATGATGCGAAAATTGGGTTTTCTTGAAAGTTTTTCCCGCGAAACGGTTGACGTTGCTATTGACATCGTGACGTCATGATGCTGGCGCGACGTCATAGAGATGCTGACCGCTGTTATTGTCTAGTAAACAATCTGAAATAACGTTATTCGGGTCAGTGGATGTCGGACTTCTCGTATGGGGTGGGGTGATATGGTAGTAGTGGTATATATCCATGTTGGTATACTATTGGCCCTTGTGTCTTCATATTATGCTATGTCTGCTATAGCTAGGTCAAGCAGTATTGTGGGCATGGGGGTCATGTATGGTCGGCCTGTGAGGTATTGCAAGATAGTCCTTGGTGGCTAGATGTTAAAACGACTGAAAAAAACACGAATGTTTTTTTTCTTCTAAAAACAGGAATATGGCCTTATAGTGAATCTGATTTTAGAAATAGGATACTGGTGTTGGTTCAGAATGGCAATCAACTCTTAATAATGAAGACGGCATGTTCAACAACAGAGCGTGGTACCCCAGTTGTTGAGTGGGGAATAATCTTCATGTAAAATTTTCAATCTCTGTTTTTTGCGAATGGAATAAATAACCTTGCGCCGTGTTGTTTTCTCTTCGAAATAAATGTACTCTGGGTTCTATTCTAATATCAGCTAATATAAATTGAACGTGCTGACTCAAGAAATATTACTTAATCTTTTACAATACCTGAATATTCACAGATCGCTTTATAAGGCACAGAACACTGTTTATCTTGCCACCAACCTCCGCTGCCTGTAACTACACATTCCTGAGGACCTGGGGAATTGTTGGGCTGCGACGACCGCAATCCGCTGTACCACCTGGTCCAAGTGACTGGAGAACCATTCCACAAAATCCATGTATCTTCCCAAGTATCACCAATTTCAAGATCAAACACCCCTATCCAGTGCGAACCGTCAGCATTTCTAAAAGATAAGAACATTCAGGTTTGTTAGTCTGATTTAATCTTGTTGGAGGGCTGAGTTTCTAAAAAAAACTTTTATGCGCGACAGTCACGGTACATACCAATGCCAATTCAATGATGCATTATATCGGTAAACTCATTCTTTCGGATTTGTTTTAACATTAAAATGGCCCAGTTCTAAAGAATACAATTTGCAGCGTCGTGGGAGAATCCATTCAGTATATTCTCCGGGACGATCAGTAATGATTCAAACTCACAACTCTGTAGGGATATACAGTACGTGGAGAGTGTATTGTCACTAAATCACCCGCAGAGTGGAGATTCCACCTAAGCAATAATTGCAAGTTTGCTGCAAGGAATAACAAGTACAAGCAGAGTTCCAGCCAATGGACCTCCGGGTTATACTCTGAGGTCCATTGGCCGAAACATTGCACGTGTTCTTTGTCCACATGTTCAGAATTTGGAAGTGACACGTTGGGTGATAACTCCACTCCCCGGGTGGTTTCGTTACAATACACTCTCCACGCACTGCAGGATTAAATTATTGCTGATCGTCCTTACCGCTGTGTTCTGTATTATGCCACTGTTTCATCGAATACTACTATTTTTTAACGCACAAAATAATCAATTTTTTTCAAAGGGTTAATGCTGCTTTGCAGCTTTACTTCGGCACACATTGCCTTTGGTACATGCTGTCTATGGTGTGTGTGTGTGTGAATTACTCAGACAGTTCTCATTAATCTACTTATGGATATGATATTGCCCCGATTTCTCTAGCATTCAAATTTCTTTATTTTTTTTATTTTTATTTAGTTATTTATGCGTGTTTAACGACACTTTCAACAACCAGGAACATATCGTGTCAAACAGTTTTTCGGGTGGAGGAAGCCAGAGTACTCGAAAAATGGCCATCGAGCAGCCGAGGGTTACTGCTGCGCTCCCCAGATTACTAACGAAGCACAAACAGGGTTAACATCGTTTAAAGGCATCATCGACGTGCAGTACCACATAGTACATTGCACTAGCATGCTCCCTATACATACAATTCTCGAGCTTGTTCTTCTCGAATGAAAGGAATTACCATCTAGCATGATTAAAACGCAGAAATTCGAATAGTCGCTTCGAAATAGTTCAATAAAACGTATTTCAAATTAGTATAAAATATCAAATGTTTTTTGTGATACATTTGGGCTTTTAGAGGAAACTCACCCATACAGATATTCGCCATACTAAGAAAGTTGATGATTTTTCATAAAAGCTCTTTAAAGATATCTTATGATAGCTTGAACTTGTCACTTAAATATCTGGATTCAGACCGAGAATGTGAACACAACATGTGAATTAAGAGCAAAAATAAGGGCGAATTAGCACAATCTAACTAACAAATCTCACAAAGTGATTTCAGCCAATGTTTTTTTTCTTATTTTTTACACCATTACTAGAATCACGGAGTCACATTTATTTATTATTTATTTATTGTTGTTTAAGGTCACATGCTTATGCACAATGGCTAATCGTGACCGTGACAGATTTACGGTGGAGGAAGCTGGAGTACCCGGAGAGAACCACCGAGCAACGACGAGCAGCTGCGAGCTCCCCAACATCGTAACTCCACACTGAGGCACAGGCAGGGTTAGATTGGTTGAAGATATGTGCACCATCGACGTGCAGTACGCCTTAGTACACGGCGTCATCGTGCCCCCATGTGGACAATCGGGGTAAGTGCCTTGCCCAAGGACACAAAACAGGAGTCCGAATTTACGGAGTCACAGTTTGTTTATATTGACCGTAGTCAGCAGAATGTGATTCTCCTATCTGCATACTTATTACACGCCTGTTACTTTTCCTCCTGCTCCATATTTACAAATCCGCACGGAACACATGTTCCATACGGATTTCTGTTGACGGACTGTTTTATTTTGACCGTCGTCAGTAAAATATGATTCTCTCTATCAACATTTTATTATACGCCCATTACCTTTCCTCCAGCTTCATATTTACAAATCCGTACGGAACACGTGTTCCATATGGATTTTTGTTGACGGACTATTTTGCCACCGGACGTCATGGATCCAACAAAAGAACAAAGCTTCGCCTATTTTTCGTGTGGGTTTTCTGACCCAGATCAATTCGGAAGTTCCTGCAAGAGCCGATAGGACGAATGCTTCAATCAGTATATACAAAGAGTTTTTTTAAGTTCCCGTGTGTGATGTTTGGATTTTAAAATTAATATATTCTATTTCAAAGAGGCATGTAATAAACACAGAATGCCACAATGTGTGAATGCGTTTGTCAATACGATACTCATGTCATCGCGGAAGGATAGAACTCGAAGCTGCCCCTCTCGTGCTGTAATGACGAATGCACTCACACATCGTGACGTTCTGTGTATACATCTAACACCACCTGCAGAGGAGCGAAAAAGACCCATATTGTTTTCCGCTTAATACCCCCCCCCCCCCCCCCTTACAAACTTATATGACATACTTCGATCGATTAAAAGCTTATTCAATCTACTTTCACATGAGGCATGTTGAAGTGCTGAAATGTGATCTACATTTTAAAAAAATGGTTCACACAGGTGCACCCCTATATTCAATTTAACATACAAACGAAAGTATCACATTTACATGATGCATCTAAAGGTTAATTTATGACATAAAGCTTAGATTCATTGTTTAACAACTTATAGATTATATATTGGTATCTGAAAACGTTGTTATCTAGTTTGCATAAATCTAATGTGGCGGCTAGAAAACAAGATGTGGGTTTGCATATTCGATATTTGACATTATACAACAACTTTGAGTACGTTTTTGAGATAAATAGAATAAAATGCATAGATAAAATGATTCAGAGAAAGAATGTTGGCCATGATTTGACAGTTGCTTCATTTGCATAATTTCAAAATGGTAGCCCATTTGTCCTATTATGCGGTCAAACCATAACTCTTAGAAGGATGTTCATTGTTTTGAACGATATTTTCTGCAATGTTTTAGAGCAGGGTGCATTAAATAGGAAAAATAAGCATTTATTCTACGCTTGGTATGCATAGAGTTTGGTAAGGTCACAGGTAAGTAGACTTTCTCCTCATATCGGAGCAGGAACTAAAGAAGAAACGTTTCGGCAAAGATTTTTAATCTGACAGCCTCTCTACAGTCAGTGCTGGATTTCAAGGCATATCCGATTAACTAGAACAAATCTTCAGTTAGCAGTATCCAAATGAAAATCAGTTTCAAATGTTTTGACATTTCCGACATTTCCACATCGCTCAGCAGCGTCACTTGGACGCAGTTCATTTCAGGCAAGGTCTTTAGCAAAGCAGGAGCAGTCCTTGACACAAGTGCTCTTAGAGCATGAACAGAAAAGTTCATCTATGACTTCCGCAGCAGATGGTCCCCTGAACAAAGTAGGGACAATACTTCCAGAGTCGTCATCTGTTTGTTAGCCATGGCCAACATGAGTTCCAATAACTGGCTTTGCCTTTTAAAATTGAAACCATATTCTTGTGTGCCAATTCGCTCGTAGTACATGTTGTGTAAAGCTAGGCATGCTTGGTTGGAGTTTGTTCAGTGACCGCTCCCCTGTCCGAGCAAACTTTGTTCTGATTTTACTAAGATGTGTACTCTATGGACTAGATTTAGGATCATACAAGTTAATTTTAAGTTTCTTAGCAGCTTCTAGATATTTCCTTGAGTCTGTTTTCTACCCATCGCGACTCTGTCAGTGTAATAACCGTGACTTGTCTTCAATCAGTTTAAATACCTTCTTCTTTCGAGTACCCAACAGAGCATACGCAGAATCACGCCTCGCTAAGGCGCAAACAGCTGGAAGTATCAGACAAAATGTGTTGTTACCAACAGAACTGCAGATGTCATGGATTGGGAAGAAATGACGTGTGCCATCCATCGCGTGCCATATGTTAAACTTGTAAAGTCTTTTGTCATTTTTGTATGATTTCGTGAAACAAATAATGCAAACGTTCTTTTCAAAAGTTGGCGATGATGCTTCTGACGTTCGACTGCTTGTTTCTGAAACAGAGGACTCTGGAACTGTTTCATCTTCGTGGACATTTTCTACTTTACAGTATCGAAGATTGCATAGCAGTTTCTGTTGTAACGTATCTTCATTGACTGTCCAGGAATGGCTTCAGCAGAAGTACTTGGCTGAGATGAACTGTCACATGATGTATCCAGTAGACGGCTTAGATTGAAGTCATGCCTCTTCTCGACTGGCAGCATTTATGTTCTTCTTCCAGCCACCTGTGCTAAACTTAACTTCTCTTTTGAAGCTTTCTGGTAGAGTATACATTTTTTAAAGTCTGCTGAAAGTTTGGGCCATTTTTTCCTGGGTTAAGTTTTAATGGGCTTTCATCCATGAAAGAGGCTATTTCGTCGGCAGCACTATCAACTACTTCAATAAGCTATATTATTCCCTTGAAAAACTTGAAATAAATGAATTGATAATTAATATACATTATTATAAATGCTGATAGAATATTATTTACCATTGAAAGAATTGGGTGTTGGAACGAACTGACATTAGACAAGTTTGGGAAGAAAAATGAAATTAACGCAAAACACCGAGTATACAATGTGTTACGTGTCATGCTTGTTTGTGTCTAATTGTTTCCGCCATTTTTGAGTATGTAAATGAGGGGACAAACAAATAAGACCAAAGATTACAAAAGCCATAAATAAATCAAAAATGCTAATTGGTCGATATTATATTGATCCTATAAATTAGAATTGAGGTATTCAACATGCATTTCTCCACAAGCTGACTATTTTGTTCTGTCGTCATCTTTGTTTTTTGGAAATTAAATAATGCTTTTGGTCGGAAGAGATAACTTTACATTATTTGGCAATTTTATATCATTCGGGTCACAATTACATCATACGTTTGCAATGAAACACAAATTGAAGCAATAAATGACGGAATGGATCTCAGGTTAGCAAACAAAAAATAAGGAAATATGCAAAAATGGATTATGACACGCTCCATTTCAAAGTGAAGTTTTCCAAAACTGTACCATATTTCAGGACTACAACAGACTCATAAAGGTGGGATAATAAGCATTCCAGTGATATGTTACTTATGAGTATGTATGGAGAGCGGGTGGCTGCATTAAACTTCTAAAATAAGGCACCTTTTTATAGACGTTTCCGCTCCTCTAATATGAAGCATTAAACCCAGAAGCTGTTGTTCTGGAGAGTATTAATATTATTATTATTCAAACCTTTATTGACGCCCCATTTGAAGTTGTGGAATGACAAATGTGTAATTGGTATCTAAAACAACCAAATATACGTACAGATTATCTGTAACAAATGCTGCTTCTTCGTTGCTTTGAATTGAAGCCAAACGTCCTCCATATGTTTTACATTCATTATCGCTGTCATTCATAGACTTTTCAATGGATGTTTTCCAGAAGCATTTCTCTGTCGATTCCATATAATAGTGTCCAGTTTCTTTACATACAGCGGGAAGATTCATGACTACAAAGAACAAAATTGTTATGACTAAAATGCGCACACTCCTCCATTCATGGCCTCGTGTATATGCCACAAAAGCAAACTGACATACAAAGAAAGATCTTGTAATTCCCAAATAACAGGTCAGTACAACAGGAATGTGTACTACAATAGACGTTAACCCTTTACCCAACGCAGACGATTTCAAAATTTATTATTTTACATATAATTTTTTCAGATTTTCCAAACAATTTCAACAAAACCATATCATGTGACCCCTCGTTGGAACTAGCTCGAAGAGCTCGTTCCAACGAGGGGTCACATGATATGGTTTTGTTGAAGTTTTTTGAAAAATAATATTTTTTCAACTACTGAATTTGCATATTACACGGGCGGATGCGGCCGATTCGTTGGGTAAAGGGTTATGGTATAATTACTATACCTTTGTTGTCATTTCACGAAATTCGTTAGTGGACCAGAGGCTGCGGCTATGGGTGAGGGGGGGTGCTTTCTCCCTCTCTCACTTTTTCAGATCATATTTTGCCAATCTTCCACACGCACATTTTTGGAGGATATTAGTATTATTATTATTATTATTATTATTATTATTATTATTATTATTATTATTATTATTATTATTATTATTATTGTTAATATTAACCATTTACCGAACACAAATAGAAGACCAGTCTTGCTCAAATAATCCGGAATAACTAACTAGCATCCTTTTAGCATCAGCGCCAGAACACAACAAGGATCTGCCCCGTACTCACCTTGGGTTGTGTTCTGCATTTATTCCATGATTAGACTTGAATTAAGTTGATGAAGCTGTTATTTTTAAAAGAAAAAAACATCAGCTTCGGCGATCTGTTTACAGTCTTGCTTGACACTTTCTTGTTTTGAAGCATTTCATTCACTTCTTGTCATCCTGATGAGTGGCGACCAAATTTTCATTTCCTAAAATACTCCTATTCCTATAACAGCCCAGTCCATGTAATACACCTACCCTATTCTGACAGTCGATGTGGGGGGAAACACTCTTAAATGAAAGGGAAAATATTTCGTTTCCAGACTCTTGCACAAGAAAAAAAAAACAAAGTGAAAATATATATACTGAGTCAAAAAAGAAAGTATAATACAAACTAATGTGAAAAAATAGCATAGAGGATGAAATATAATGGTTCCAATGTTGCATGCTTGTGGACAAGAAGTCGTGCAAAGAGTTTAATGACAATGAATGTCCAACTGAATGGGTGACCGACGATTTTCTTTGTGTTATTTATTTATTTATTTATTGGTGCTTAACGCCACATCGACAACAAAGGTCATATCGTGGCGAGAAAGTCATGAAAATGAGTTAAAAGGTAATGGTCAGGACTGCTTTTAAAAAGAAAAGTGATAGATGAACGATAATACAATGAAAATGTGAAAATGAATATTCATAATGAAAGAAGAACAACAAATATAATACAAATCAACCTATTGAAACCAAATCATGATGGGAAGATTAAAAGACAAAGCTCTAAAACTTGCTAAAAAGGTTGATTTCTTTTAGAAAAGACAAAAGCTTGCGCGGACTGGTAGTGTAAAAAAGGTCTCTAAGAGACTCCACAGTGAAAAACCGCCGCCTAACGTGATCGAAATCTGTACAATCTAAAAGAATGTGTTTCACTGTCAGCCCCTGCTGACAAGGAACACATTCAGGTCGCAGAGTGCCCTCTAATAAGAAACTATGAGTGAGTCTGGTATGACCAATATGACATCGTGTAAGGATAACGTGATCTTTTCGACAAAGATGAGAAAGAGGATAATAATCAGACACAGTTGGTCGGAAACGGTGGAGCTTGTTATTGGTAGCTCCATCCCATTCCGACTGCCACAAAGACCGGATGTATTTAGAAATAAGTGGTTTGTAATCACTGTAAGGAATTGGAAAATCAGTGATTGGCTTACTCAGAGCCTTTTTCGCTGCACTGTCTGCCCTGGTGTTACCAGCAATACCAACGTGTCCAGGTAACCAGCAAAACACAATATCATATTGGTCAGACTTCATTACAGTAAGTCGTTCACGAAGTGACAAGATTAGAGGGTTCTTCAACCTGGGGTTGAGAAGAGCCTGTAAACAAGAAAGAGAATCGGAGAAGATAATGGACTTCCATTCCTCTTCAGCCTCAATCTCATCGAGCGCAAGGTCAATAGCTTTTACCTCAGCTGTAAAAATGGAACTCGTATCAGGTATCCTGGTTGAGGTGGTCTGATCACCACTAACGACAGCAGATGATACTCTATCATTATCCTTGGATCCATCTGTATAGAACATAGTGTATGCTCTATAGTGAGACTTAATCTCGGCATACGCTTGCTTAAATTGCAAAGAATTTGTGTTTGCCTTTTTAGAAGAGGCCAGATCTAAAATAACCTTGGGTTTTGACAGACGCCAAGGGGGTATATTTGGTTTACGATTTTCTGCCACAGAATCTGGAGCAACACCAGTAGCCTCCATGTGGGTTTTGATTCTGAGTCCCAGTGGAGGAATCTGTTTTGGATTTTTATCAAAAATAACTTTATTTAGAGGTTTAAAAACATAGCAGTAAGCAGGATTTGATGGATTTGCAGATAATTTTGAGACATATTGCAAAGAGAGTTTAATTCGACGCTTCTCAAGAGAAGGCTCGCCTGCTTCGATAAGAAGAGAATCTATAGGTGACGTACGAAACGCACCAAGGCTAATTCTGATACCACTATGATGGATGGCATCAAGAGGTTTCAGATAGGATTTCCTAGCCGAACCGTAAACCACACAACCATAATCCAACTTTGACCGTACAAGAGCTCTATACAGATGGAGCAGAGTTTTTTGGTCGGCACCCCAATCAGTGCTGCCAACAACTTTTAGCAGATTAAGTGCTTTCTTGCATTTAATTTTTAGTTGTTTGATGTGAGACCTAAAACTTAGTTTCTCATCAAACAACAAGCCAAGGAATTTCACTTCCTTTACAACTTTAAGTGGAGTTCCATCTAAAAATAACTCCGGATCCAGGTGGTGTTTCCGGAGTTTACAGAAATGAACACAATTTGTTTTACTTTTTGAAAACTTGAAACCATTTTCAGTAGCCCAGCGCTGAACCTTGTTTAAGGATAGCTGAAGTTTGCGCTCAATAGCAGGCATTTTCTTGCCACTGTAGCAGATGAGGAAATCATCTACATACAATGAAGAATCAACATTTGTTTCAATAGCTGTCACAATGCTGTTGATTTTTATTGAAAAAAGAGTAACAGATAGAATACTACCCTGAGGTACTCCCAATTCCTGGTCGTGAGGGTCAGATAATGTTGACCCAAGACGAACCTGGAAATTGCGGTCCTTTAAAAAATTTTCAATAAAAAGTGGCATTCTGCCTCTCAACCCCATGTTGAAGAGGTCTTTTAAAATCCCATACGTCCACGTAGTGTCATATGCCTTCTCCAGATCAAAGAACACGGCGACCACGTGTTCTTTTCTGGCAAAGGCATTTCTGATAAACGTTTCAAGGCGGACAAGATGATCAACCGTGCTTCTCTGGTTTCTGAAGCCACATTGAACATCTGCCAGCAGATTGTTCGATTCCAGAAACCAAACAAGCCGATCGTTGATCATTCTTTCCATATCATTCTTTCCATGGTTTTGCAAAGGCAACTAGTGAGTGCTATTGGTCTATAGTTGCTTGGATTGCTGTGGTCCTTATCAGGCTTGGGAATAGGAATGATTGTTGCTTTGCGCCAGGAAGATGGAAACTGGCCAGTCACCCATATATCATTAAAAATAGAAAGTAAAAGCTTGAGCGATGAATTTGGCAAATGTTTTAAAATCTGATAATGTATTTCATCAGGACCAGTTGCTGTATCTTTTGCTTTACTCAATGACGCTAGTAGCTCATCAATAGAAAATGGTTCATTATAATTTTCATCATTATCAGATTGGAATTTTAGTTTTTGTTTCTCCTGTTGCTTTTTAACAGGGATAAATTGCGGAGTGCAATTTTCAGAAGAGGAATTTTTGGAAAAGGTAGAAGCTAGGGTGTTCGAAATATCTTTTTTAGATGTTATTTTATTATTATTATGTTCGAGGTGCTGTACTGTAGGTTTTGATTCTTTACCTTTAATTTTCTTGATCATTTTCCAGACCTTTTTGATGGGGGTATTTTGATTCAATCTTGAAACATAATTTTGCCAGGACGTTTTCTTCTTTTGTTTGATGAGCCGTCGGGCTTGTGCTCGACCAATACGTAATTTATCTAAATTATTCGTCGTTGGGGACTTATTAAAATCCCGTTCAGCCTTTTTGCGTTGATGAATAGCCTGTTTGCAATCCGTGTCGAACCATGGTTTATGGAAACGTTTTGGATTTGCCGAGGTTTTAGGAATGACTTGGCTTGCAATGTCAATCAACTCTGTGGTGAAGTGTTCAATCTGGTCAGTACTGTCCTGAAAGTTCTCCCGTGTGAGGCGTTCAGAACAAAGCGATGAGAAAGTGTCCCAGTCAGCCTTTTTAAAGTTCCACTGGGGCACCCTCTCATCATCCGCCGGAACTACACTCTCCAACACAATCGGAAAGTGGTCACTCCCGCACAAGTCATCTTCTGCCCTCCATGAAAAATCAAGGAAGACAGAAGGGCATGCAATTGTTAAGTCAATTGAAGTGTAAGAACCAGATGCGGGATGCAAGTAAGTATCTGACCCATCATTGAACAAGCACAAGTCATATTTTGTAATGAACTCTTCTACAGTTTTACCTTTTGCATCTTCTTGACTGCAGGAATTACCCCAAAGGGGGCTATGTGCGTTAAAATCACCCAACAAAATGTATGGAGTTGGGAGTTGTCGGACCAGCAGCTCAAGGTCATTCAGTTGTAAGGCTTTACTTGGTGAAACGTAAATAGAACAAAGTGTAACTGTTTTGTCTAATGTTAGGCGTACCGCCACAGCCTGTAAATTTGTCTGTAATGGTACAGAACTGTGAATGATGTCGTTCCTAACTAAGACAGTCGTTCCACGAACATGAAGATCATTATCGTCAGCCCAGGCATTATACGAAGTATAATGTTTAAAAGCTGAATGATCCTGAGCCTCGGGTTTCCTTAAAAGCGTTTCCTGCAGGCAAAAAGCCGCAGGTTTATATTTTTGGCTTAATAGACCGAGTTCATCAAAATTCGCTCTAAAACCTCGACAATTCCACTGTATAATATTTTGTTTGCGCGTGTTATCCATGTTTTAGTGGTGATTTGGAAGGTGGACGTATGGGCGAAATTGCCCCCGTGTTTCTTTTGGGTGATATTTTACGTGGGGACTTATTTTGAGAAGAGTTTGAGCATAAGTGCCCGAACGTTTCATCGATGCACTCACCGATTTCCATAGATTCAAACCCTTCAAACCTGTTACGGGTAACGGGGTCTTGAAGGGCCTTAGGTGTTCTATCCGATAACTGTTTCTGTTTTTCTTTATCTAATTTCTTTCTGAGTTTTTCTTGATTTTTTTTCTGACTCTGACTAAGATTTTGAAGTTCTGCTTTCGACTTTGAGTTAGGTTCATTTTTCCTTCCTGGTTTCGATTCTGGTGCTTTATCATCCTCTGGTTTAAGTTTTGCTTGTTCTTTTTTCTGACCCCCTTTCAAGTTTTCTTTTGGTAGTGTTTGAGAAATTGGTGTTGTTTTTGAAGTTTGTGGTGTTTGAGTTGACTGTTGCAGAAGGTGGTCACTGTGCTGTATTGTAAAGGACTGTAGTAAGGTTGGTATTGAACCTACGAGCCATGTATATTGTGTCTGGCATTCTATCGACTTTGTTGAAACTTTCTGTTTTGTTACTGTAGCGTATGATGGTGTTGTAGTATGTATGCCAGGAAGCGAAGAAACTATTTCTCTGGCCTGTTTGAAACTTATCTGTCTTTCACATTTGATTTTTTGTATGTTTTTTTCTTTTTGCCAGATGGGGCAATCTTTTGATGATGACATATGATTGCCCTGACAATTTACACATTTAAAAATATTGGTGGTACATGGCTCGTCATGTTTTTGGCCGCATTTGTAGCAGATTGACTGGCCTCTACAAGAGTTCTGACTGTGTCCGTATTTTTGACATTTGAAACATCGAAGTGGATTTGGGATATATAGATCCACTCCGACGTTCATGTAACCTATTTTGACTGATTTTGGTGGCTGGGGAGTATTGAAAGTAAATATATAGGTGTTTGTACTGATTTCATTGCCATTCTTCTTTATTTTTATTCTTTTTACACCTGTTACTCCCTGTGTTTTCATTTCCGTAACGATTTCTAATTCATCAATATCGGCAAGCTCACGGGTTCGAACAACGCCTCTGCTGGTATTGAGGGTTCTGTGAGCTTCCGATTTTACTTCAACATCTAATAGTTTCTGGGTCTTCAAGAGATTGAATGACTGGATTTTACCAGCACATTCAATCAATATGCCACCTGACCGTATTTTTTTCAAATCTTTAACAGTGCCAGCGATCCCCTTTATTGCCTTCTCTAATGCGAAGGGGTTAAAATTAACCTTTTTGTTTTCATCTGCTGAACGTTTTCTTTGTGTTATGTTGTGTTAGAGAGCCTTGGTTATTGAGAAAACACGCTAGATTTTGTCTTCCGACCTTTTAAAAAATGCTAAGGTTAACCGAAAATCAGAGGTTGCGTGCTATTGGCATGCATGAGGATGGGAAACCTCCGATGATTTCGCTGCTGGATCTACTGCCGACTGACCGCGTTCAGATCGACCAAGAGTAACGACCCCTGCACAAGACCGACATATCAGGACGTCTCACTTGCGGGATCGCTTCCTTCCGGCGACGAGGACAGCAGCAATTACTCCTGGTAGAACTAACACAATAGGATCAGTGCACAAACTGTCTGCGACAGTCTCGCTGAACACGGCGTCCGAAGTAGGCGTTCATACCACGGACCAATCATTACCCATCGTCATCGTACCGTCAGGATGGAATGGGTATGTCAACGTGTTCGCTGGACTCAGCAGCGTTGGAGCACAGTTCTTTTTAGTGACAAATCACGATTTTGTCTACGGCGCACTGATGGTAGGGCAAGAGTGTATCGGCGACGAGGAGAACGGTTTTCGGATGCTTGCGTGCGGGAATGCGACGGTTTTGGCGGGGGTAGTGTCCTGGTTTGGGCAGGAATTTCCTTGCACCATAGTACGCAGTTGATCTTTATCAATGGTAATCTGCATGAACAGCGATATAGGGGCGAAATTCTTAACGCTGTTGTTGTCCCGCTGTTCAATACTAACGTAGGATTGCAGTTATTTCAGCAAGACAATGCCCGATGTCACGTGGCGCGTATCTGTCTCAGAGCATCGAACATGATCTTCAGACGTTAGGCGATTTACATAATGTTTCTAAGGCAAAGTGGTGCGCAATACAACAGGATGACATCCATAGATTTATCAGGTCCAAGCGCCGTCGGTGTTTTGCCATCCAAGAGGCAAACGGTTGACATACCCGTTATTGCCTGCATGTGTGAATTTTTCATTTCGCCCCATGTCTGAATTGTGACGTCCTGGCGTGACGCTGGCAGGAGTAATAACATAAAATTTCATACAGACTTGAAATATGAAGTTACAATAATTTGTTTGGGACTAAAGTCGATAATACTAAGAAAATGCTCCTCAAAGTTTATTATACTTTCTTTTTCGACTCAGTATATATTATTTCCCAATATGAAAAGAATATTGTGAAAAGTATAACTGCTTCCCGTATAAATGTTATGAATACAATATAGGTATACATACAATATCAATCTAGCTCCCACAGTGGAAAGATAGGCGATTCTTAACTCATTTTATTATTGTTGGGACATACAAAGGGCCGGAGTGACAAAAGTCTATTGCGAATAACCCACATTAAAAACAAAGATTTTTTTTCAAATTTCTGAAATTAATTTTCTGAGGTGTTAACATGTTTTACATCAAGATCTAAGTTTGCCTATGTACGAAAGCTTGTGCACCGAGATTTTATGAGGCTAAATTGTTACATTTTTATCTTAAAATCAGTAATAAGGTGGAATCAACCAACTGATCTGATTTAAACAAAATCTTAAGAAACGTTTCTGTGCTACTTCATGGTTTCTGAGAGCTTTTAAAATAGAAATGAGATGGCTCACTATTTTAGTCACACATCAAAAGAGATTAGGAGCTCTTGTACACTCGTGTGTTTTTATTTCAGAGTCTTGCCAACAAAGAAATTGTTCTTTGCATTAGCTAGATAGTTAAAGAAAAATAAGAGAATATTAATTCAGTTCTACTTCCCAAATCAAGTCACTCACAAAGTTACCACATCGACGTTGATTTCTGCGTCATTCCCATATTAGGCGTGTTATGAGCGATATTTTTTGTAATGAACTATTTGATGGCGATTATGTGGTAATTTAAAAAATGATGACCTGGTCAGAATGTAACATTTCAGATTGTCTTCCCAAGGAACCATTTTCTCCCGTGGCCAAGGGAGACAATGGTTCCAAGGGGAGACAATCTGCAATGTTACCCTCTGACTAGGTCTTCATTTTTTATTTTACCGAATCAATCTATATTTCCCCGGTACATATAAAATACCAATAAAACTTCTCTGGTTAGGATGCATTGCAACAACACGCTAGTTTGACAACAGTATTTAGAGCACAAACAATAACAGTTAACAAAAGAACATTTCTTCGTTTCACAGCCACTTTTCACTGTTCTGGTAGTCATGGCAGAGCACCATAAACATTCATGGTAACAATACAGTTCAGAAACTGGGGACAAAAATGTATCAGCTTTTGCTCAGAGTTACATGGAACATCGCTTAGTGCTAATAGTGTCTTTTGATAGAAATAAATGATCAATGTTTTCTAAAGATACTTGTGCGAACTGGAAGTGTTTACAGAAGCCACAGTATAACAAGGTAAACAACAGTGGAATGCGGAAAACAGCGTCTCTTGTCAGATAAATGACGTCACTTCCTTTAGCTTCGTGCCTTTCCGCGAGCCTTCTCAGAACACTTCGGTTTCAGATGGTAACATTGCGAAAAATGTTACACGGGAATATGACACGGTCGAGTAACATTGCGAATTGACCCACTGCAGCGTATGGGAAAATAACATTGTGTATTATAATGAGGTATGATAATATAATTTAACTCAATTTGTTTATTTCAATCACAATATCGAGTCCTGCATAGATGCAAGGTTTTCACCTGTTGGAGAGCTTTAGCAAACTGTAGTTCAATTCGAAGATTATCAAACTGTATAGAGTGAATCAATGGTGCACTACTACTCTTATCAAGTATCATATATCAGTTCCCTAAATAGTAATCCAGCAAAGACAAATCAAATGTTTGATTTTTCATAAATAACACTTGGCTGTATATATAGAGGATATGAAATGAGTGTTTTTCTCATATGATATTTATGAAATGAGTCAGAGGCACGCCCAAACGGAAAATTCGGACGAGTTTTATAATATTATATGAGAAAAACATTCATTTCAAATTCTATTTATCATATGACACACATATGCACAAATTAACGACTTAGTGTGACTTTTTAACCCTTTACCTTACGTGTGTTGCAGACGACACTTGGAAAAAACATCATCATATAACTCGTTCCAATGAGGGGTTATAACCTATGTTTTGGAAACAAAAAATGAAAATTTTTGGTATATAGC
The DNA here is from genome assembly GCA_031216915.1 of Pictodentalium vernedei. NCBI lineage: Eukaryota > Metazoa > Mollusca > Scaphopoda > Dentaliida > Dentaliidae > Pictodentalium > Pictodentalium vernedei. The sequence goes on along the minus strand of CM062295.1, from coordinate 167,624,969 downwards.
ACTGGCCGGTTTTGGTCATTATGTTATGTAAAGGGTTAATGCATTACAACCAACCTAAATAGGGCAGATAACGTAAATTCTCCTTGCTCAAATTATGCAAATGTGACCCAGTTGTATTTTGTTCAACCAATCAAACTGTCCATATTTGAAATTGACAAATGAAATTGACCAATGAAATCGACGGAAGGCTTTATTAATCACCGATTAATATGAAAGCAAAATATCAAATGTTTTAAAGTGAACAAAACGGACGAGTCATATGATGAAAAGATATACAGGATTTAGATAAAGCCTCCCTCCCTCAAAATTTGCTTCAAATATTTGACATATGATAGAATGCCCATCTAGTGTAATTTCCTACCAGTTCAAATTTAAATATTGGAAATTAAATGGTGTGGTACTAATATCACCATTTATATCTCCATTAGAAACTAAGCTAGGGATAATTCGTTTTGGCATCTGTCTCTGAACATCTGGTTTTCTATTTTTTATCAAAAACCCTTTCCAGTTGCAAGAGATCTAACTACAGATCTCCTTATGGATAATATAATTTGAAAGATGTATTTGTGCATTTAGATCATTTTGAAATTTAGAAATTAAATCCTATTCTGGAATTTTGAAAATGGCTTTTTGTATTTTAATTTTTCAGATTTAATCACGAATCAGACAAACTTTATTTGGGGTACGAATTGGATTACTTTATTTGCCCATTTCTATATTGTTTGCTAAACATTTTTCTTCCACAAAAAGATGTAAGTCATATTTCCCTTCAACTGCACAGCTTTACTATCACCAATAATTTTACACTCTCATTCAAGCCTTTGTTCGATAAATGTTTAGCTATTTCTGTGTGGTGACCAGGAGCATCTTCATACCATATTTCATTTGTGGGCAATTGTGCTTTAGTCTCATCTTTAGAGTAGCTGCGCAAATTCTCAAAAAGGTGCTCGATAATGATACATGTCTATATTGGTTACAAGACTGCCATTCAACATGACATCCATTTTGCTAAGCATACTATGAAAACCCTACTGATGGGTGTAATGTGAGTATCTGCATCGAATACTATAACATAAGCTGCGAGCCGAAAACCTCGGCCCATGTTACCGTCAATTCACCACAATAAAGTATATGTTCCAATAGGACCCTCCTCATAGCCCAAAACCCACATTGCGAAATGAACAAGGCAACTTGAATAAATAAGGCAACTTTAACGATAACAAATGTAGTAAATAAACCTCTCATGAGTCCCACGACATGAATGGATAACAAAAAAGTAACTTAGATAAATGTTGAGGTTACCCCATCTCGGTTCAAAATCGTATACTTATAAGTGGGTTGTGAGTATACATTCATAAAAAGATCACTGAGCTCGAAAAATATGATGATTCTATAGGCAGTATTCACTTTGAATCTCTCCCATTGTTATTCTCTTTTCAAATATTCCGCGTGACGATGTCAGACGTGATCACATGCCACTGGTGTTGGAAACAGAGAAAAACTAAGCGAGCTCTCGTCCAGTTAGAGGCCGAGGATTTTAGTCTTACTGGAACTTATTCTCACCTTGTTTTTTAATTGTGAATTGAACTTTATGTATAGATGTAGTAAGATATAACCACTTGGTGGTTTGTCTTGGAACGAAAGATTCTACTAGTGAGGGCATATTTAAAGAAGCACTTGGATATTGTCCAATTTCACTGATAATTTCGGTACCACTTCATTGCTGTTGATTCATTATCGGGATCAAATCTGCTGCCAAAATATTCGCAAGAGGCATGTAACATTTTGATTAAATCTAAAATATCAAGTTGTCTTGAATTTCGTTTTACAGAAGCTTTCGTCTGGGGTGTATTGCGTCTACGAAAACTAGTTATAGATTAACATTTTGGTTCAAGTTTCTGCATTTTGTACTTCATACAGCTTTACAAGTGGGCTTCAAAAGATCTTTTCCATGAGTGAGTATAACGTTCTTAGATGCTTTATGTTTTCCTTTAAGATCTTTTGCAGCTGCTATGCTATGTTATTCTTATTTGAGGTTCGAAATACATATTCTGCTGACGGTTGTTTTAATGGTGGAGCTGTTGTTAATGCTGCACGAAAAATAGAACCCAATCCATACCTTTATTGAATTGACATGCCCTGATATCCTGGTATCATTTCCATAATGTAGTTTATCTCTCTAGCTGAACTGCAGCTTTACCATAGAGTTACCACTTACAAACTGAATAGTTTTGCCATTGTTTCTGTTTTATTTATACTGATGTAATCAAAGTAAGATTTCGATGCTGGCACGTAACACACATTACCAAATAGTTTGTGAGTGTGTTTAAAACAGAGAACCTTTATCAGCTTATAATGATAATAGTTTGCGTGTAGAAGTTTTCAAAAACGTCTAAAAGATCTTACACGTAAAATTGGTGCTCCGTTGTCACCGATAAATGTATAGTCTGCAATGTAAGAATAAATAGAGAGTTGATTGAAATTTATTTCAAGCCTATATTATATTTATTACATCGACGTGTTTAGAAATATTGCTAGAAAGATATTTATGCATCCCAGATTTTGTAACAAACTCAGTGACATTTCTGTCCCAACTTTTCATATGCAATTTCCTATTATCTTCACATGGGACTGTCAAGCTGAATAACCCAGATGAAAGAATACGTCGAATTCTTGAAATATATCTCCAAGATGTTTTGAATTTCTGATCCAATTTCATCTATGACACGACTGCCATTTGCATATGCCGCTTAACCCTTTACCTAACATGAAAAGCAGACGACACTTGCAATAAAAATTCTTGAGTAACTATTTTTTTTTAATTTTTCGTCTCAAAAACATAGGTTATGACCCCTCGTTGGAACGAGCTCGACGAGCTCGTTCCAACGAGGGGTCATAACCTATGTTTTTGAGAAAAAAAATGAAAAAATAATGAAAATTAATTGGCGAATTTTGAGAATTGCGCTGGCCGTTTTTGGCCGTTACGTTGGGTAAAGGGTTAAAGTTCTTTAGTTTAACATCGGAAACGCCCTTGCCGAATGTATGTTTCACAGATGATATATTAATACGGCTGACCATTTCGGAATTTGTCACAATGACTTTAAGTTTTTATGTTCATCTGTAAAATATCATGCTCCAGAAGGTCAACTCACTTCAACTGTCAATAATAACAACTCTTTGGCCAACCGTCGGTTTGTCGCGGTTCCATTACTACTGGATTTCCCGTGGTCGATATGAGTGGATTACATTTTCATACAGCTATCACTCAAAAATGTTACAAAAAACAAATTCATTTTATCTAGTTTCAAATATGTTAAACCTGGACATGGACGAACATGCTTTAAAGAACTGATTAATAAAACTAACCACAATTTTCTATGGGCACTGTGTAAACTAAGATGGCAATGGCAGTAATTATAATAGCATGAATGGCTATACCTTATGTGAGATAATAAATTTGATGGTTTGCAATACCACTCCTATAATTCGAAATTGATGTAGTTGGCCTTGTTGGTACTGCAAATCAACACTTGTGCTTTCACCACTAAATGCGTTTTCATTTTTGCTGTCATGAAATTGTATCAAATTTGATTCTGCCATCCAACTTTCAATTTTGGGGAATTTGGGATAACCTTTCCAATGTACTTTGAGTAATTTTATGATTGTTTTATCCACATACATTCCACATTTTCTGTTGTGAAAAAAACTAATATTTTACCACTTCAAAATTGTATACACATATTTTTAAAAAAGAGTATCTTTACCAGATTGTAATAATAATAGTTTGCGTGTAGAAGTTTTCACAAACGTCTAAAAAGATCTTGTATTACTGTCTTCTAATTCATTATGAATAGGTAGATCCACGTGCATTTCAAAAATACATCAAATGTATGTAACTTTGTAAATGTGTTAAGCCACTGATGATCAATATCATACACAACAGTTTAAGGTTTTGAAAATATAACAAATAGATTTATGTAAATTGTATTTTCTTTCTCTCTTTAATCAATATTTACTTGATTAAATGTGGTGGATTTATCTTTGCTATAATGTTGTTTGTATGATTTTAGTGTACCGCCATAACCAACCGGGTAGAGGTTATTTGTTAGTTTCATATCGGCCGAGATATTAGATCGGGATGATTTCATATCCCCCGAGACCGAGTCTGAATTTTATTTTGCAATGAACGTTCCGTACAAGGCTCTTCTTTCGTCTCTTCATCCACCTAATTTTTACTTTTTACCATCACTAATTCCCCACAGTACAAATACCCCCACCCCTTTTACCTGTTAACGCCAGTTGTACTAAGTGATTGCATTCGACGGTTTACAGTGAACGGTTTCGTTGCAAACAAAACGGCGGCGCTAAGAAACGCATCAGTGGTGACAACTTTAACTTGGTTCATATCTTCTGATATCAGCGTTATATCAGCCGAGTTTGAAGTCATGGCAGCGGAGCTCGATAAAAGGCAATTCTGGGAAAGAAAATCAGTTCTAATAAATAATGTATTGTAATATAGCTCAATTCATCAATCATTCTTTGCTTCGTCAATTTATTCTTAGATGTTGACTTTTGTGTTGACTGTAGTGTTTCTTCGCCCCATTGCATTTTCTTCCCAATACATGCTTTATGCTCTAAAGTTGCTGTTGATAGGGGAGGAGTGTCAGACCAGCTATCGTCTGGAAAATTTGGATATTTATTGTGAATTTGAGGGTGTGTCTTCCATGCATCTGCATTTTTTATGAACTCATAATCATAGCTCACGACCTCCAAACGGAATCATGGCGGGATGTGATATTTATTCTTTTTCATCCCTTTCAATCTTTTACCATTTTCTCAGTTTGAGATGTTCTTAGTGTTTAGGGATGTTGCTGACTAAATCAATACTATTTGTACTCTGTAGGTGTCTGCATCATACCCAATACATTCTGATCATCCCAACTCATATGTGATGGGACGATAAATCAGATAACAATGAACTTCTGAACTTTTATGCACCGTTATCAGATTGTAATGATAATAGATTACCTTTGAAGTTTTCAAAATCTGCTGAAAGGTTCTTGTCATAGGAATCCTTTCTGTAATACGATCTCATAAATATAATGTTTTTTGTTCTGACTCGGGAATAACCAATGTTTGCTGTAATGGCTTTTACGTGACATATAAACTTTTTGTAAAGTTGCACCATACGTGTGTTTTATTTTTCTCACTATCATCAACTATCTGTCAGCTCTGAATTTTCTAACACTGATGGCAAATTATTCTAAAGTTGTGTTGTATTTGTAACTTCGGGATGAAGGGGTAATCTTGGACATTGAGTTTTTTCACTTCTATAATGTTGTATTTCTTCTAACCTTTGATAAGGTAAAATAGCCATTTGCTTCACATTTTAATTACTAATTTATTTGCAAGATTTGTTTCAAGTGCAACAGCTGGAGAAAGAAGTCCAAGTAATAGTGAAAAACACTTCTTTTGATATAAAATTTGCTTGTTTTTTTTCTTTTTAAAATATACTGACTTACTGGCAAGTTACTAGTTTTTCACACTTTGGTCTCACTTTCTGTTTCTGAGGAGCTAAATTATGTTGCCTTTTAAAAGATAATGACAACATTCCGAAATACGATTATTCAATTAATTTTAGGTGCATCTTTCATAATCTGTTTTTCAAACACTGGACCATCGAATGAGTGCCAATATCATCCTCATCATATCTTTTACTGGCAGAACGTTCTTACCATCTTACTCTAACAGAATCTAATCATCAAACGAGATGATATTTATACAAATGTATATAGTTTGTACTTAATGACCTTATGCAAAAATATGTTTCACATTCTAAAAGATTTTTTAATCACAAATGTATAAAGTTAAGTATTGTAATATGTGTTTCACTTGATATAAGACATTATCCCGTGAAAACGTTTAGGCGTTTTCAAAACTCTGAAACGTTTCGTTGTGAGAATTGTACCCTTGGTTATATGCACCCTATACCTCGCCAAGAACCCTTGGGGCCATTGGTTACACAAGTTCCAACTTTTCATACTGTCACACTTGATATACGTTTATCTAAAGTGGTGATACTTCCCATCTTTTTCAAAGGTTACTCCCTGTAAATAGTTTTGTTTTCGTTTGTTTGAGGAGTTATGAGTTTATGAGAAACCATTTGGAAATTTGTATACATGTTATTTGCTCGATACTTTCGTTAGGTTATATCTCTCTGAAATTTTACGATTTTCAGTCTCGCTTTAGGTGAGTTTCTTTTTTGTGTGTTTCCCCGAATTCTAACTGAGATGACCTTGTTGATTTATAACTATCCCAATGAAAGAAGTTGCGACCACAAAACACATCACCACCTGGTTTTAAAAGAATGGTTCCTTTTTTGGCAATATCTCCCCCTTGATCCACAAGTTGTTCAATATCCTCCGTATGTTTGTCCATTTACTTTAAAGGTCAATTTTCTCTTATGCATGATTCTTCTTGCTAATGTACACATTGTAAATTTTTTCTTGAAACCTTTTCCAGGTACTTTTTCTATCGCAGAAGGATTTATCTGTTGGCTTAGTTTTTGAAATTACCACGCAATTATGTGCTGGGTGCAACTGATACCAAAACTACAAATCGCTACCCTGTTTACAGTTTCCTGTAAACCGTGAACTCACGTTCTTTCTGTGCTACCCAAGACTCGAAAACATCGGTTCTTAATTCTCTCGGAATCAAGTGTTCCAAGGCGGATATCATTAATATATGATCATGTCCAGTACTTGATGTATCTTGCTAAGAAGAAATTAAAAGTGGTAAGTTTACTTGATTTGCTAACATTTCAGTTCGTCATTTATCTCTTGTATTTTTGAATAAAATATACTATGCATTCAGATTTAAGATGTAACTAGATCTAGATTATTGAAACATATTTTATGTTATATAAATAACACTTACGTTTCGATGATGCCCTTTACGAGTGAACAAAAATTGTATTTTTTCTTCATCTTTATCTCCACACATATCATCAAAACCAACAAGCTACGGAACTGTGACATCGCTGACAATTTCATGTTCATCATCAGAGATACCACCCCTAAATTTTAAATCTTCATTTTCTTTATCAAAGTATACGTCTTTCGCCATTTTTTATAACATCAAATGATGTTTTGAGGCACAATTTGCAATATGTCGTGTTTTATATCCGAGAATCTTTACAAATTCTGTTTTCACTGAACCACTAGGTCCTGAAATGTTTGGTTATTTGTTTATTGGTGTTTAATGACACTTTAAACATCCGTGCCATGTCGTTACAGACAGTTTTACAGTTACAGAGGGAAGCCGGAGTACCTGAAGAGAACCACCAAACAGCGGCGAGCAACAGTCAGACTCTAAAACTTACCAACTCTGCATGAGCAGAGTTAGCAGCGGTTGAAGGAAAGCGCACAGTCGACATGAAGTAAGATTTAGTATACAGCGCCTTTGCATCCCCATTTTGCAAATCTCGACAGTCAAGATATAGAGGATATGGAATGAGTGTTTTTCTCATATAATATTTATGAAACGAGACTAAGAATTTTCCGTTTTGGCGAGCCTCTGGCGAGCACAAACGGAAAATTCGGACGAGTTTCATAAATATTATAGGAGAAAAACACTCATTTCATATTCTATTTATCATATGACACACACGCACAAATTAGCCACTTAGTATGACTTTTTAACCCATCACCTAACTTGAGTTGCAGACGGCACTTGGAAAAAACATCCTCGTATAACTAAAAACTTTCGCTTTTTGCTTCCAAAACATAGGTTATAACCCCTCATTGGAACGAGCTCGTCGAGCTCGTTCCAATGAGGGGTCATAACCTATGTCTTGGAAGCAAAAAGTTAAAATATGAAAAAAAAATGAATGGCGTTTTTCCTGTAGGTAAAAGATTAATACAATACAACCCACCCTAAATAGGATAGATAACGTAAATTCTCCCTTCTGAAATTATGCAAATGTCACCCAGTTGTATATTTTGTTTAGCCAATCAAATTTACAGTTTTGAAATTGACCAATGAAAGCTCCCAACTCTAATTATGCAAATTATGAAAATGTGGCCCAGTTTTATTTTGTTCAGCCAATCAAATTGTCTAGTTTTGAAATTGACCAGTGAAATTGACGGAAGACTTTATTTATCACTCATCAATATGAAAGCAAAATATCAAATGTTTTAAAGTGAACAAAACGGACGAGTCATATGATAAAATCATTTTCTAAACTATTCGTGAACACTTTTTCAATTTCGTCCAACCTATATTTCATTATTTTTTTTTTTTTTTTCGCGACACCAGCACTAAACGGTGATTTCGTATCATCTAATATAATGTCCAAATAACCAATTAAAATCGAAACAATTATTCAGAGTTCTGTAATATTTTTTTCATGGTTAAAATAATTTCTTTCAACAGTAATCCAATATCCATCACTGCTAATATTTGTGTGGAGGCGTTTGCATACATGATGATGGTTCCTAACATTGACAACCTCCAGGGAGTTTGATGAAATGGTAAATGGGAAAAAGGATTATCTTTAGCTTCCCAATCCATCGCATCTTGTCAACAAACAAGGTTTCTCACCTCACCTTTCTCAACACTGAAAAACAGCTGGATCTAATTCATCTTTCTCGAACTTTAAAATGGGGTTAGCAGTCATATTAAAACTTGGAAGTCTTTTCCAAGTTCCGTTACGTATGCAGGGTATTCATGATCCAATGGTCTGGACCTCTTACCAGTTCAGTGTCCAATTTTTTTATTTATTGGGATTTAATGACACTTTTGAAAGATACGGTAAACACGGGTTAGGCAGTTTTACGGGTTGAGGAATCCGGAGTACCCGAGGAGAACCATTGAGCAACGGCAAGCAACTTCCAGACTCATCAACTCCTCACAATCAGGGTTAGCATTGGTTGAAGACAAGTGCACGATCGACATGCAATACGCCTAAGTATACTGCGCCACCGTGGTCCCGCGTGGTCAAAAGGGATTAAGTGCTTGCATAAGGACACAACGCAGTTACCCCTGTTGGGAATCGAACCGTGGATCTTTTCGTTTGAGGTCCAATGCCGTAACCACTGAGCCACCGCGCTCCCGTGCAATGACCAAAAGTAGAAATGCTTTTTCTGTAAACTAAGGTGTTTTTATACTATAGAGCAGTGTGTCATTTTTATTTACAACACTACATATTGTGTATGGAGGATCTCTGATAAAACGCGAGTCCATATGAAATTTTTGAACCGCGTTCACTAAAATCGAATCTGAGGCGACGTTTACCGAGGCTCACATAGATTTTATTACACGCCTGTTCTATGAAATCCCCATCTACAGCAACACTAAATCGCGCGGAGAATAAAAATCTGTTCCACACATATGTGCGGAACGGAAATAATTGACCGACTATTTTTAAATAGAAGCGAAATTTCACTGGAATTTTTCTACAAATCGTGCAACGCAATTACAATTTGAATTGCTACCGATAGCTCAAAATCATCCCCTGAGTTCCAATGTGTTCTATGTGCCAGTAGTAAAACATTACATGTTATTAGCCCTGTTTACCATCTTAACTTGTTTGTGTCTATGTTTTGTTTAGTTTATATCTCTCGACGCCCTGCTGGATATTCATGTTGTTGTGAACCCATGGGTAAAGTGAACAAATGTCTATCTAATTTATCTCAGTGTCTGTGTTATGACCCAAATTATAATGCATTTTAATGGCATTTCTTCTCACCCAAAATAAAGCTCCATGTGGTTGAATAGAATTTATGTATTAAAAATATCTCTATATATGTTTAAATTTCAGTGTCTGTCTTGCAAAGATTATCTTGGGGCTAATGAGAATAGCATGTAATGTCATAGATGTGTTCCATTAGAGTAGAATATAACTAATTACCCAAATGAACCAGACAACCTATCCATGTGTTCCGAACACAAACCATAAAAGTACAAAAACAGACATTATTTGGTTTGTGGATTATTCCAGAATGTTACTGGTCTATGGCTTGTATGCGTTTGTCGAATCGGGCTATCTGTCCCTGTATCTGCCTAAACAGAGATACCCCTCCACTTGTGAATAACGAAAGCCTGTGTGGAATCTATGTCTGAAAGTCAGTCGAACAGTAACTGAAACTGTTTTTCTCGAACGACTCGAATTTCGTCGCGCATATAAGCTATCCTGGTAATTCTTTGAAAGAGTGACTCTCGAACGACTCGAAGAATCATCTCGGTATTGGGGGATTCTTAAAACATGGTAAAGTACTATTGGTGGACACCTTTTGGTGGATACGTTTTGGGAGATAGCTATCTAAGGATAGTTATATCTCCAAGTACCTGATCAGCTCCTGACGTCTAGACCACCTCATGGCCTTCTACTTCCCAGACTACTATTGATGTCTTGTACATAGTTACCGACACCTGTCTTATGGTTTGCTTTCAATCTTTTCTGCCACTACTGGTATTCTATGTTACTTCTCTTGGCTATCATTCACTGCCCTATGCTAGTGTCTCCAACCAATACCACTGACTTGTTAGTACTTGCAAGGCTATCTATCATGAGACAACTGCCGCTACGGATCCTGGTTCACGTCACTATCATACTTGGCCCCCACTCACACTAGAAGTCGAATATAGAATTCTTATTCTTGTGACCCTTCGACTCATCTCGGACAAAACATACGCAAAACATACTCGGCTATGTTTAACCGTTAAATTGTGCTAGGCGGGTTTGATCGTTTTATAATATGGTGATACGTTTAGAAGGTACTGACACCGATTATTAAAATAACTAAGAAAGTAATAAATGCAAATCGTTTTGAAGACTAGGAAATGGAGATAATTTCAACCCCAACGAGGCAAACACAGGGGGCTAAGTCTTAACATGCTGAGAATATGTTTTAATTTTTCATAAAATCAAGCTATGACTGCTGTAAAGCAGCATTGACTTGATTTTATGAAACAGTCAATAAAGTCTGGCATCGGGAAATCATTGATTAGAGACCTTGTATTCTGGGGTGGGGGTTGTCAACAAGGATTATACCTTTACTATATTTGCTCTGAAAAATCTACCGACAGCAGGTGAAGTGTTAATAATAATGAGACTGGGAGAGAAGAAATTAAATGACCATTAAAACAGATTACAATGAAAAATCCAAAGAAAACGTTAAGTGCTTTCCCGAAGGTAAAAAGAAAAGAAACTTTGAAATATTAAGAAATACTATTCAATAATTTAAAAGGTCCCCACTTTATACGTGAGAGACATCTTTTGTCATGGGACAGCTACGGCTTTTCTTTCTAAGATGTAGTGGTTTTTGTGTTCGCCACAAAACCGATAAAAGAACGCGCTCCCCTACAACTCACAGAATACGAATATATGGACAATACTACGTTTCAAAATTTTCCCAATAGTCTAAAGACCATATTTCGACAAACTACGACACTACACATATATACGTGATTGATCGGAGAATGAAAACATTATAAATAACCCATTTAGTCAGCCTCTCGGTAAGAAAAATAGTACTAGCTTCCCGCCCATTCCCAATTAAGGTATTTCACGCACCATACCCTCAAGAGCAAGTGGCATATGTTTTTTTATTATACACCCCCTCACCCTGCGAATGAAGTTTAGGGGGTATATATGATTCACTTTGTCCGTCCGTCCATCCGTCCTTCCATCCGTGCGTGCTTGCGTGTGTGTATGCGTGTGTGTGTGTGTGCGTGCGTCCGAATCCGAAACAAGAAAACCCGCCCACCCGGCCTAGTGCCCCGCCCACCCGCCGTCCGTCTATCCGTCTGCCTGTCTGTCATCTGTCCGTCAGTCTGTGCACGTTGTGTCCGGCTCAGAACTTTTGATGGCCGTGAAGGATATTAATGATACTTGGTATTAATGTTGCCCATCACCAGAGGGTGCGTCGCGAATAAGGTTGGAATGCCTATCTACAAGGTCATGGTCAGCGACTTAGTTCAAGTTCACATACCCCACGTCCAAACCCAATTATAACAAGTCGTGTCCGGCTCAGAACTTTTGACGGCCTTGAAGGGTATTAATGATACTTGGTATTAATGTTGTCCACCTCCAGAGTGTGTGTCTCGAGTAAGGTTGGAATGACTGTCTACAAGGTCAAGGTCACAGACTTAGTTCAAGTTCACATACCCCCACATCCAAATCGAACTATAACAAGTCGTGTCCGGCTCAGAACTTTTGTTTGACGGTCTTGAAGGGTATTAATGATACTTGGAATTAATGTTGCCCATCACCAGAGTGTGTGTCTCCTGTAAGGTTGGAAGACCTGTCTACAAAGTCAAGGTCAAAGACTTAGTTCAAGTTCACATACCCCCACATTTAAATCCAACTATAGCAAGTCGTGTCCGGCTCAGAACTTTTGATGACCTTGAAGGATATTAATGATACTTGGTATTATTGTTAGGCACTATCAGAGAGTGTGTTGCGGGGGGTATTCTCGGTCTCACGAAAAATCACAATTGTTTTCAACTGACATCAATTTAAACAAATATACTACTCAAAGTTTGCTAAGCACCAAGTATATCCAACTACCTGGTGTACGTTTTAGTTGAAATATTGTAATGAAAAGTGTATATATTTTTTATTTAATTACATCTTTAATGATTTAAGTACAGAAATTAAGATTTTAGTTGTGTTTGACATTATTTTTTAGCTTTTGAATACGATAACCATGGAAAATGGATATTATTGGTAAAAGAAGAAATTTTTCAAGTTGACAAAAAGTTGACGGAGCGAACTGGTATGGGTTCAGTATCGAGTATGAGACCCATTACTGTTAATTACAGCCTGACAACGCCTTCTCATGCTCCAAATCAGGTTCCTGGTGGTCCTTTGTGGGATGTTGTTCCATTCTTGGACCAGTATGGCACCAACCTCCTGGACATTTCTTGGCTGGACAAGACGGGCTGAAATTGCAAGCAGCAACTCATCCCAGACATGTTCGATTGGATTGAGGTCAAGGGATCTTGCTGGCCAGTCCATACGCTCAATCCCCTCCATCTGTCGGTACTCCCCGACAGCATGGGCAACACGGGGACGGGAATTATCGTCCATCAGAATGAATCCATCACCCACTGCATTTGCACGCTGACGTGGACATCCAGGATCTCATCAGTCAATGTACCACGTTCAAGGACACAGAGCTCTGTACGTCCATCCCTGCTGACGCCACCCCAGACCATGATTGACCATGATTGACCCTCCATCATAGCGGTCATGCTCAGCAATGTTGGCTGCATGGAATCGCTCTCCTGGTCTTCTTCATAGCCTAGAACGCCTATCTGTGCGGTCTAGGCAGTACTTTGACTCATCTGTAAAAAGGACAGGTCGCCAATCTTCTCTGGTCCATCCAACGTGGTCCATGGCCCATTCATATCGTGCCTGGCGGTGGTTCTGGGACAGCGGAATGCGTATACATGGTTTTCTCGATCAGAGAGCACATTCGTGCAACCTTGCCCAGATAGTCTGCGTCGAAACATTTACCCCGGATGCATTCTGAAGGTCACCGCGAAGCTGGGTTGCTGTGGCAAAGCGGTTCCTACGGGCCTGAATGATCAAAAACCGGTCTTCAGCTGCAGATGTTGCCCAGTCTCTGCCACCACCATACCGCCTTACTGGTGTGCCATACTGCTGAAATCTTGCGCAGGCTCTGGTGATCACTGTATGGTTCAAACCAAGGGTTCCACCAACCTGACGATGGGTAGCCCCTTGCTCCACCACCCCACAGCCCGCCACATTTCTTCTTCAGACAAATGTCTTCTTACATTTGCATTTGCCATATTCAATCATTAAATCACAAGGGCTTGTGTTGAAATGAAGACTGAATACCCTGTTCATGTCATGTACATGTAGACAGTACACGAAAACATCAAGAAAATCAAGGAATACATGCTTTCTATGACTATCACGAAAAGTCTGCCTGACAAGAGAGCTAATGAAAACACTGGGGGCCATCTCAATACATTCCTCTATCATATCCATCAGAAATATCGCAAATATGTCACAAGCAAATTTCACAATGATGTGTCAAATATTTGGTGCTTAGCAAACTTTGAGTAGTATAGTTTGTATAGATGTCATGGGCCCTTTGCCTTTCGAGAAATCACCAAAAAGAAGTGATCTTTTTCTTCCAAAAATGTCTACTTTGCTGACTGCTGTCTTCTTTAATCAGTTGACACTGGTATGAAACCAAGGCCGACAGCAGTAAAAGAATATATCAACCTGACGACCAATGGTGTGCTGACCTTTACAAAACAGCTGAACACATTACGATTATGCTCCCACCGAGATAAAGGTGATATTACAAGAAGTCCAATTGTTCTTTTTTAGTTTTGCTGTTTTGGAGGTTTTATGTTGTTTTGTGGTGTGGCTGTAAGATTTTGTGGAAGTATTCGTGATACAACCATCGCACGTAACAACAACTGTACTGTAACGCCAATGCCACATACTTTCATGTTCTGCTGTATTGTTTCTGTGTTCCAGTTCTGAGACCCCAATGTGACACGCAACAATAGAAGTGTCGAGTTCTATCATCTATCGATGACTTTCGGAAGTCAGTTATCGAACCTGGGATGGTTACACAAATGTTGGTTAGGTGGAGAGGAAAAACCTCGTATAGGATTAGGTTTAGCATCCAAATGTACAACAGAAACCTTTATTCTTCAACTGGTTTCACCGTTTTCCACAATAAATATTATTTTAGTTAAGTTGTGACGACGTCAAACTATCATAATAGCTTGGAAAATGCGGGTGGGCAAACGGGTTTTCGGAAGGGCCGCGAGTGGACGTAAACACTTGGGTTTCAAAACAATCCCTTCAGTTCCATTTAATGCACGTCCATCAAACTTGCAGGCTTGATACCCCAGTGAAAGGAAGAGAATCCTATTGTGTTCAGGTCTTTCGACTAAAGGCCAAGGCCACTGCTATTGAAACAGCACCATTGGGTTTCCCAACGATAACTTTAGCTCGTGTATCATAATTTAACCGAACTAACTAATGGTAATCACGCATGGAGAGAGAATAACTCTATCTATTTTGAATTGAATTCAACAGCCACGAGGTCGAAGGTAACAAAGCTGCCACTGTAAAAAGAACTTCGTCGAAAATTGGTCTCTGGCTATTAATTTTATATTTATTTATTTGGGTTTAACGGTACTTTCAGCAAAAGTCTTCTGTTTCAGACAGTTTTATGGGTGGCTCACACATAACCAGCAATCAACGGCAGGTATTTGTCGGACTCTGTTGTTGCTTATTGACTCCGCACAAATAGGGTAAACATCGGTTGAATACATGAGTACCTTCGACGTACAACACGCACAAATAGAACTATGCGACTGTGTTTTCTTTTGGACAGTTGGGGTTATATCTCTTGCCCATGGACACAAAGCAGATGATGCGATTCGGAATAAAACCTACGAATTTTCGATCAGAAGTTTAATGCTGTAACCAAAGCTCCACCTGTTACTTTTAACTCTTTACCTAACACGAAAATCAGACGTCACTCGCAAACACAATTCTTGAATAACTATTTTTTTATTTGTTGCGTCAAAAACATAACTTATCATCCCTCATTGTTACGAGCTCAATGAGCTCGTTCCCATGATGAGGTCATAAGCTGTGTTTTTGTGACAAAAATTTAAAAAGTAATGAAAATTGAATCGTAAATTTTGTGAATATGGTTGGCCAGTTTGGCCGTTACGTTGAGTCATGGGTTAATACAACTTGTTCAAAAAGTCGTTTTCGGGGATTAACTTTTGTTCTACATAACACAGGTCCATCAAAGTTACAAGATTGACACCCTTGTGGAAGGAAAAGCATTCTATTCTTTTCAGATTTGTCAACGAAAGATCAAGCACGATCACTACTACTAAAAATAAAACTTCACAGGTCAGACGATACCATCAGTTCTATTTTATCAGAGCTCAATCAAATTTGCAGGAAGTAATCGCATAAGGCATTTTGAGAAACAACTTTTGTTCTACAGAACATAAGTCTTCTAAAGTTACAAGTTAAGAACCTCCTTGGTAGGAGGATAACCTTTTGATTTTCAGGTTTGTTGTGCAACGATCATGGCCATCGCCTCCAAAATGACTTTTGGGTTCTGAGTTATAACATTAGTTCTATCTATCACAGTTGAATGGAACTTGAAAGAAATATATATTTCTGCAGGGGAGTAGAAGAACCTATGCATTTTAGAATCAGTAGCCACATAGAATAAGGCTGTAGGACTAGAACTTTGTGAACGTGGACTATTTAGATAGTAACTTGTTTCATTTGACACGTGTTCACCACATTTACAGATTAATTCACCTTACATGAGGGAAAGAACCCTGTCTATTTTTTTTGGTTTGCAACCACAAAACTGAAGGTAAGTAGTTCTATTTATCACAACTAAAAAAAACTTCACTAAAAATCGCACATGGACAGAGAATACCCTATCTATATTTCAAGTCGCAAGCTGTAAGGTTGAAGAAACCACGGAACTCATTACTATACAAAGACCTTTCATTTTGATTTTTCATTTTGGTTCATTTTGTTTCGACGTAAAACCAGATCTATCTACAGTGTGTGTAGAGTTTTATTAAAATTTATGGGAGAGTGCCTTTGGGTACTCTCCGATACATTTTGGTATATTTTGGTGTACTGAACATTCATTAGCCAGAAACCAACATAAAATAATTCAACACCGATCCAGTTACTAAATCTCGTTTACATGTTTTAGTTTGTATTTCATGCATTGACTTTTCATTCTTTTCATCTTAGTGTTTCCATATTAGTCACTCCAACCAACTAAGATATTTGATACCATACTACATTTTGTGTGAAAAAATATTTAGTGGCATGTGGATATATATCACACACCTGGACCCGTCCATGCTGAATGTCCAATTCAGACACACGAAAACAGAGATTTGTTAATGTACACATGTTTTATTAAAATTTAATGGAGAGTGCCTCTGGGTAACCCCTCCCCTCCCCCGCCCCCGATGAATTTTGATATTATGAATAGTTATTAGCCAAATCCGAAATCATACTTCACTTTGTGCTATTGTTATTGCATATGTATTGAGGTCATAATGCATTTTGGGGGAAAACAAATATTTAGTGGCAGGTGGATATATACTACACATTTGGACCCGTCCATGCTTGAATGTCCAATTCAGAAACACTTAAACTGAGATTTGTTTATGTACACATGTTCTATTAAAACTTATTGGAGAGTGTCTCAGGGTAACCCCCCCCCCCCCCCCGCCCCCGTTGAATTTTAATATTATGGATAGTTATTAGCCAAATAAGAAATCATACCTCACTTTGTTCTATTTTTAGTGCACATGTACTGAGGCCAAATGCATTTTGGAGGGAAAAATATTTTGTGGTGTGTGGATATATATTATACACTTGGACCCGTCTAAACTTGAACGTCCAATTTAGGCATACGAAAACAGAGATTTGTTTATGTACACTTGTTTTATTGGAATTTATTGGGGAGTGTCTTTGGGTACCCCCCCTCCCCCCCGATGAATTTTAATATTTTGAATAGTTACTAGCCAATTCAGAAATTATACCTCATTCTGTTCTATTTTTGTTGCATATGTACTGAGGTCAAAATGATTTTTGAGGAAAAATATTTAGCGGCATGTGGATATATTTAACACACTTGGATCCATCGACGCATGAATGTCCAATTAAGACTCACAAAAACAGTGATTTGTTCATGCACACTTGTTTTATTAAAATTTATTGGAGAATGCCTTTGGGTACCCCCGATGAATATTAATATTATGAATAGTTATTAGCCAAATCAGAAATTATAACTCATTTTGTTCTATTTTTATTGCATAAAAACTGAGGTCAAAATGCATTTTGGATGAAAAAAATATTTAGTGGTATGAGGAAATATATTACACACTTGGAACCATCTGCGCTTGAATGTCCAATTTCAGACACACGAAAACAGTGATTTGTTTATGTACACTTGTTTTACTAAAATTTATTGGAGAGTGCCTTTTGGTACTCACCGATGAATTTTGGTATTATGATTAGTTATCAGCCAAATCAGAAATCATACCTCACTTTGTCCTATTTTTACCGCATATGTACTGAGGTGTAAATACATTTTGGAGGAAAAAATACTTAGTGGCATGTGGATATATATTACACACCTTGACCCGTCAACGCTTGAATGAACAATTTCAGACACACAGAGATTTGTTTATGTACACTTGTTTTATTAAAATTTGTTGGAGAGTGCCTCTGGGTACCCACCCCCACCTACCCACCTCCCCCCCCCCCCCCGATGAATTTTAATTATGAATAGTTATTAGCCAAATCAGAAATCATATTTCACTCTGTTCTATCTTTATTGCATATTTACTGAGGTCAAAATGCATTTTGGAGGAAAAAATAATGTGTGGTATGTGGATATACATGACACACTTGGACCCGTCTACGCTTGAATGTCCAATTCAGAAAAACGAAAACAGAGATTTGTTTATGTACACTGTTTTATTAAAATTTATTGGTAAGTGCCTTAGGGTTCCCCCCGATGAATTTTAATATTATGAATAGTTATTAGCCAAAAACCAACATAAAATAATTCAGCACCGAAACAGTTACTAAATTTTGTTTATCAATTTCAGTTTGCATCTCATGCATTGATTTTTCACTCTTTTCATTTTTGCGCTTCCATATCAGTCCTTCCAAGCTACTACGACAACTTATATGTTTTTAATTTTCAAAGTTTTTTTCAAACAGTTTCAAACGGTTTTTGTAATAACAAAACGAATAGCTTCAATTGAATGCAACAACCAAATATAGATAACAAAACCTGTACACGCTAAAATGAGCAACATGTGGATTAACGATCGGCCACTCCTGACTTCATCTCCATGTTGTGCCATGATTAGCCAAGGTAATATATATGTAATGTTAACCACACCAAGAAGCTAACAAGCTGATAATGTCATGTTTAGCCCTCCTCGCTGAAACCTTCATTCGATGTCCACTTTCTCTCGAAGACTGATTAATAATTCTTTCGTTCGATTCCGCAGTGACATAATCCCCGTAGATACCTATTTAGATACATTGATGATTTTTTTTCATCAATATAAACAATTTACTTCTTATGTGTTGTTGTGCCGTAAATTCTACCTTGTATCTTTATCACTAAAATTACCACTGTCTTCAGTTTACCAAACACAGTCTTATAGTGAGCCCAGTTATGGCGAATTTTAACCCTACTTTGGATGAGATACAGAATAATGATCATTTCAATTTTGTTTCTATGTATAACGAAAAAACGAACGTCACGGACGACTACAGCCCTGACGTGTCCCCATTCTCTATTCATAATCATTCATGTAATTATTATTCAACCTCAAACTTTAAAAGAGATTTCTACGACAAAAAGATAAAAACTAGTTTACTAAACCTAAACTGTGGAAGTCTGAATGCGAACTTTGACTCGCTCACCAACTTCTTGTGTGACATTCAGAACGACGAAAATTTATTTGAAGTGATTGGCTTGACAGGAATATTTAATATCCATGAAAATTTGAATTATAAAATCGAAGGATATCACCCGATTGTTTACAGGGTCCGACCTAGCGACGATGATGGCAGAGGAGGTGTTGGCATCTTCGTTTCAGAAAAACTCTCGTTTAAGGTTAGACCTGACCTAGAGATTTTTATTCCACACGTCATCGAAACAATCTTCATTGAGGTAAATCCGGGATGTCAAAACTCTTACGTCGTCGGGTGCATATATCGACCGAATTCACCTCCTCTGGCGAACATTGACACATTTCATTCCTCAGTAACAGATATTGTAACAAAAATTTGCTCTGAGCATAGTAAAGCTTTTCTACTGGGAGACTTCAATGTGGATCTACTTAGTTTCAACAGACACCAAAAAACTAATACATTCGTAGATAATATGTTCAGTCATGGATTCATGCCGGTCATAACAAAGCCAACGAGAGTAACAGAACACTCAGCGACCTTGATTGATCATATTTATTCCAACAATGTCACCGATAAATATCATGCTGGTATTATTATTACAGATATCTCAGACCATTTTGCGACATTTTATGTACAAGAAGGCACCCACGTTACCAGTAGTACATCATCCATTTATAGAAGGTCTTTCAAAAGAGAAAATGTGGAATTATTTAAAAACATTCTCCAAAACAGCTCCTTTGACTCGGTATACAACGGTACATGTGTTGAAACTGCATACGAATCTTTTATAAATATATACCTCAATGCATTTGAAAACGCATTCCCCCTAAAACAATTAAGGGTACATAAGAAACATGTGAAACGTAAGCCCTGGATGACGACCGGCCTTCTGCAATCATCGATCAATAAAAATAAACTTTTTCACCTAAAAATGAAAAAACCAACAGAATTTAACATAAACAAATATAAAAAATTTTGTATAATTTTTAATCAAGTAAAAAGACAAAGCAAAGCCTTATATTATAATGATATAATAGAAACAAATAAACACGACATGAAAAAAACATGGAACATATTACGCACTATAATATCCAAATCTAAATCAACTGCCAGCTTCCCATCGAGAATATCTGTTAATAATGAAGAAATAACTGACCCCAGTGAAATCGCCTCAAATTTTAATGACTACTTTGTGGGGATTGGCCAGACAATAAACGAGAATGTTCCATATACAACTAAGAATTTCCGAGAATACTTAAATGGCAATTTTAGCGAGACCTTCTTTATTGTCCCAACAAATGAACAAGAAATTATATTGACAGTAAATCAATTAAAAGGAAAAATGAGCTCAGACTACAATAACTTATCAACAAGAGTTATGAAAGAGGCAATATTGCAAGTGGCAAAACCCCTGACACACATTTTTAACCTCTCCTTTACAGAAGGAAAATTTCCCGACAAACTCAAAATAGCTAAAGTGATACCGATACATAAAGGTGGCAACCCTCAGATGCTAGGAAATTATAGACCCATAAGCTTACTTCCAGTTTTCTCAAAAGTACTAGAAAAAATAATGTATCGTAGAGTCATCAGTTTTTTAAACAATTTCGAAATACTATATAAACACCAATATGGCTTCCGCAAAAGTCATTCCACAATTCATCCCATCTTACATCTTCTTCAGTATGTCGCGGATAGCAATGATAAACCCACAAAGGACTCAACCTTAGCAGTATTCATAGATCTGTCGAAAGCCTTTGATACGATAAGTCATGACATATTGCTTAGCAAACTAGAATTCTACGGAATAAGAGGCAAAGCGAACGATTGGTTCAAAAGCTACGTATCAAATAGGTTACAATTTGTCGATGTTAACTCGCACCTGTCCTCAACGCAAACAGTTAACTGTGGTGTCCCACAGGGCTCCGTTCTCGGACCCCTCTTGTTCTTGATCTATGTCAATGATATGAGCAACTCAACAAGGCTAAATCTACTTTCATTTGCTGATGATACAACCCCTTTTACATCTGGGCATGATCTGGAGAGATTGGAAACTGAATTAAACGCAGAACTTACAAATATTTTTATCTGGTGTTGCTGTAATAAACTTCAAGTAAACGCTAATAAGTGCAAATATATTATGCTGCACCCACCAAATAACCCAAACAAAGCAAATATGCTACGTATCTTTCTGAATAACACTAAGCTTTCACCGGTCGATAACTCCCAGTCTGAAAAGGTGGCTAAATTCCTGGGAGTTTATCTTGATGAAAATCTCAGTTTTAAACACCAGGTATCTACTATTTGTTCTAAAATATCGAAAATAATATATTGTTTGAACAAAGTAAAAAACATACTACCACATAAAGCAATGAAGTCGTTATATTATGCACTTATACATAGTCAGGTATTATACGCAATCCAAGTATGGGGCCACGCATCTTCTTCTTGTAAAATATACACTCTGCAGAAACGAGCCATTAGAGTAATCAATCGCAAAAGACTTAACAGTCATACAGATCCTTTATTCAAAATGAACAATATTTTGAAATTTAACGACCTTTACAAATTAAACGTTTCATTATTTATGTATGACTGGAAATATATGAACCTACCACAATCGTTTGAAACGTTTTTTAATGTTAGATCCACTGGGACTCTTACTAGACAAGCAGGATTAATACAGATTGATAAACCAAGAACGCAGTTTTCTGCAAATCTGCCGAGACATAGCTTTCCAAAAATATGGAATGCAATTGAGTCTGGTATTCGAGGTCTCCCCACCAGAAGCCTATTTAAAAAACAATTAGCCATGAAATACATACATAACTACTCTTCGAACATATCATGCGCATATCGCATGTGTCCCGACTGCCACCCTAATATCTAAATATTACTATTTTTTAATATTAGTATTTTTAATGTTAGATCCACTGGAACTCTTACTAGACAAGCAGGATTAATACAGATTGATAAACCAAGAACGCAGTTTTCTGCAAATCTGCCGAGACATAGCTTTCCAAAAATATGGAATGCAATTGAGTCTGGTATTCGAGGTCTCCCCACCAGAAGCCTATTTAAAAAACAATTGGCTATGAAATACATACATAACTACTCTTCGAACATATCATGCGCATATCGCATGTGTCCCGACTGCCACCCTAATATCTAAATATTACTATTTTTTAATATTAGTATTGTGAAACGTATTGGATAATGCCTTATGATGGGTATTCATCTTCTCTTACGAGAATGTGCACTCCACTGACATTCCCCCTACACTGACTCACACTAATTTACTAAATAATTCTTAATCGGTCGTCATTTCAAGCAACAAATTTATAAAGCCTTACCTTTATCTTTCTGAACTGCCCTTTGCAAAATCTGGACCGGTAACTAATTGCTTAACACTCATTCATACTTCGAGAAGGCATCTTCCTAGGATCCAACTCACCAGGCAAATATCTCTCTCCCTTTGTTTGTCTCCCACACCCCAAGGCAGGTATATACTTGTCAACTGTTATCTCATCCTAAACGGCCACTAATGTCTCATATGAGATCATTTTATGTGACAGCCGGTGGCCCTCGCTATAACTCTCTACACCCTATACTGAAGGCGGTGGTGATTATGTTTTAACGATGTCTACTGCATGACTATTGAATTTGTACGACCATACCAAGGAGACAACAGGAAGACAGCTAAATTTGCTATGTTGTCTCCTAACAATATATCATGTTGTGTTTAATTTTGTATAGTTGTGTCTTATGTTTTGTTATTCAGTGATATATTGTTGAATAAAGTATATCTATCTATCTATCTATCTATCTATCAACGAAATCGAATAATTTAATCCCCAAGATTTATGATTCAGCTATCGATGATGTCACTCTCCAGTTAGGGGCTTATTGCATGACGTTTTCACAGACTGCTTACTTTTGCATTACGCAAAAAACCCATGCTTACTAGTTTGAAGGGGTGAAATGCCAGAGAGTGCTGGAACAATTCGACCAGTCCTGTGGCTTTTAACTCTCTAGCTCAATTATTGTAATAATATTGAATTTGTTTGTTTCCTTACAAATATAATTTGTGGTAAGATCGTTGAGTGAATAATGAGACTGGTCCTTTGCCAATCTTGAGATTATTTTCCAGTACAATCAAATACTATCGATTCCCAGTTTATTCAAGATTATAATTTTATAATCTACTGCAATCAACGACAGGCGAACAGAATAATGCACGTTATCTTTCTGGGCAATCAACAACAATTGCTTCGTATCCATAGAGCATTCATGGAGAAGATAAAAGTAATGTCGATAAGTTTTAAGTTCCATTGATTGATGATCCTCTTTGAACAGAACTAAAGTGAAATGAGAACTGATTGATAAATAAGTATAACGGCAGGTGAAAATATACAAAACTTCACCGTTTTTCTCGTATGGGAAGAATAGTGTTATGTCGATAATTGGTTAAGGAGGGGCTTCGAAGATTGGCATGGGTCCAATACTGGGGCATGCGCTTTACCAAATATAAACCCACAATCGAAAGTGATTTTACATGACCCCTCCCTCTCTCACACGTATCACTACGCACATAAACCACAACTCCCCATTTCCAAAAACAGAACACAAAATAGTTTTTTTTTTCACTGAAAACCTCGAAATAAATCGAATAGAAAAAACACGAAAGAGTAAATAAATTTAATTATTATACCTTATATAATAATCCAGACATCTTATTCGACAATTACTAATTGATAATTTCGGTGATTACGTCCCGTGACTCCACTGATTGATATGTCAGTGTATCGTAACGGGTGTTAACGTTTCGCATTACCCCACGCGAACACCAAAAAAGCTACATACGCCGTGATGATTATTGCCCATGTTTAGTCTCGTTTCAATGTTTATTTTTTAACTCATGCTAGGTATTTTCTTCAATTTCACATAAAATCAAGTCGTGGCTCCTCTAAAGCAGCCATGACTTGATTTGATTGGTAATTCACCAGATTCGGGCATCAACGAATCATTGTTAACAGGATTATTCGGAGCCATAGGCCTATTTCTGCTAAAAATAGCTATATTTATAACTTTATATTAAACTGGTTTTGTTTGGTTAATCGATATAATAAAAACAAGGTTAACCTTCGTTTTGCGTGTTACGGTAGAATATCAACTTAAGTAGAAAACATTAACACCCAAAGACCTCTATCCCGGGCGATTATTATAATCCCTGATGGGTACGGGTGTGGGATGGGAAAATCTCACCCGAGGACAAGATATTTGGGCCAGACACGAGGCTTGCCGAGTGTCTGGACCAAATATCTTGTCCCTAGGGTGAGATTTTCCCATCCCACAAAAGTGCCCATCAGGGATTATTTTTCTCCCCCACCATACAGCGGTAACGTTAGCCAAAGGAAATCGGTGGTCACGTGCTGATATAATCAACTCACTTGCTATTCGTTGTTTTGAAAAACTAATGACACCATCGGTAAGAGCATGCAAAAGTTACGTATATACCAAAGGTAAATACCACGAAATTAATTAGGAACGGTGGCATCTTGGGGTTTAAAGAGTTTTAGAGCATCAAACTTTGATCACACGGCATTTTGATGACGTCAATATGAATTGGTTGGGAGCAAAAAACTGATACGATATGCATAACGTCACAATAACGTTATAAATGTATAACGTCACGTGGGTGGGGTGGGATACATCTGTCTCTCCCTGCTATCTCACCCTAGACAGACGTATGTTACACATGCAGTGAGGGGGGGGGGGGGGAGGAAGTGTTTTCTCTGAGAGTGTTGAACTGCTATAACACAAAACAAAGTTCAATATGTTTATAATAATACAACTAGGTTCAAACACAAATCCCCACCACACAAGTTACCCCAAGCACCAAACGAAACTAAAATATAAAACTGGGTACCGACGAAAAGCAAACACAACTTTTTAAGAGGTATACAAACGCTCAGTTCGCAAGACACATATAAAGATCACCCATCAGCTAAAATGATCTAATATTTATCTTTCAGTTCACTAACGATTCCCATTCCATAAAGCTGTAGTTTTAATCACCTGAGGTAACATCGGTGCACTTTTTAATTGTACACTTTAAAATCAGTTGTGTTAAACATTTAACCAAAATCATCTGTGTTGAGTGAATATGAACCCATTTGGGTTCATATTTACTTAACCCAGTTGATTTGGGATGCTTTTTAAATCAACTGATTTTAGTGTGTTATAACCTTCTCGAGAATATGCGAACCGCGACAAAACCATCGAGTGGCCAAAGAGTTACTAGTTATTACAGTATATGGTATCCAGACCTGGCGAAAATCACAACCATACTTTCTTCAAAACGTTGCGCGAGAAAATGTCGAATGGATCACTGGAACACAGATCCCCACCGGTGGTATAGTGTTAGCTTTCTGTGGACGAATGAGCTTCTCAGGTTACAATAAACTGTAATGGGTATAGATTGTCGATAAGATTAAAGATATTTGCAGTCTTCGCGTTATTCAATTACTGATCGGGTGGTTTCTTAAAATCCGCTAGAAAACACATAACAACAGTTTTATAACTAGCTCACCTGACACTCGCTGCACTCTCTGGAAAATCAAGAGGAGCCATATCACATAAAAGTTGCTGCATGCTGGAACTCAAAACCTAACCTTGTGACCTACTTGTGTAAGTCATTTCCATTTTTCCTGGTTTAAGAACTGTAAACTGTTTAACTCTTTCCCTAACACGGTTAGAGGTTAACATTGGGTAGATATTTGTGAATACTGCTCACTGACAAAAACAGATTAGCTGACAGAATTGTTTATAAGTATTTCTTAATTATTTAGTTTATATTTCAGGTGATTTTTATTGTATATTTAGTTCGTAGGTCTTTATGGATTAATATAAGGTGAAACAAGCAGGATTTGGTCAGTGGTATTGAGAATTGTTATCGAGTTTTTTTCTGCGTTACCTCTTTTCGTCTACTGCGTTTTGTTTTCGGCTTTTGGATTTTGTGATTTTGTGGACATGGACGGTAGGTTTGCTCGTATTGTCAAGGATGATGCTTCGATGGTAAGTATAGGGAGCATTGGGATGCAGACGGAAGAGGTGGTTGGTATCAGTCAGTGAGTGCAGGTGCAGGGTCTCTCAGAGATAGAGGTGTGTGGTCAGTGCGGAATGGTGAACCAGGATGGCCATGGTATGGATTGACAGGGGGTCTGTGCTAACTGTCAGGAGGTTCTAAGGTTGGCGGAAGCGTTTGTAAAGCTCGTAGGGAAATAGAGCAGTTGAGGGGGAAGTTAGATAAGTTGGTTACCCCTATGAAGGTAGCATACGGCGGTGGATGGAAAGTGTTTGACATCTTGATTCTTGAAGAGAAAGGCTGGGTATAGTAAGAAGAGGATCTTTAATATCGAGAATGAGAGGGTAGTTAATAGAAATGTGCGTAGAGTAGAGAAGGGGAACCGAGAGGTCCGAGAGGGGATAGGAAGTCTAAATGGTGTTTACGGTGCGGGACTGAGGATGAAGAGAGTGATGACGAGAGGTTGTCTGCAAGAGGGAAGGCGAGGAGGGCGGATGGCAGGAAAGTAAAGGGCAATGTGGCCAGTGGTGGGCATGTTTTGAAAAATAGGTTTAGTGTGTTGGGGTGGTAGGTAGTTAGGAGAGGCCTGTGGAAGTGGTAGACGAAGGGGGCGCTATCAGGAGGCGGTGGTGATATAAGTCAGTGCAGATGGAGTGGTAGATAGTAGATAGGGGGGCCTAAGCGAAAACTTGTGGTTGTGGTTGATTTAGTATAGTGCACCAGCTAGATAGGGTGGCTTGTGGTCCGGACAGTCTGAACCGAACTAACTTGTGTTCCCGGGGGGGGGGGGGGGGGCAAGGTGGAGGGTATCAGGGAAGGAGTGGATGGTATTGTTAAGGGCTCAGGGCAGATCCAGTGGTGGTGGTGCATGTGGGCACACACAATATCAGGGAAAGGAGGTTAGTTCAGCTTATGGATACATATAGGGACTTGATCAGCTAGTTACATAGGGAGAATGCGACTGTCTGTAGTAGAGTCGGGGCATCTTCCAGTGAAGAGTGGAGGGAGTGAACGGAATTCTAGAATTATTGGGGTAAACGAGGAATTAGAGAAATACTGCACGGGCCTTGGGATCCTCTTTATCGGTAATGGGGGAGGGGGGGGGGGGGGGCTTTCTGGTGTTAAGCGGGAGCTGTGTGACAGGGATGGTCTCCCTCTAAGTCCAGGGAGTATAGAGGCGTTTGATAAGAAGATGTTGTGGTTAGCGGAGGCTTTTTTGACATAAGGCAGCTTGGGTGAGAAAAAAAATTTGGATGCAAAAGCAATATTGGGAGAACAATTGTTAAAAAGATAGAAAAAGGGGTTGGGCACAAAGGCATGAGAATAACACCTCAGAGAACTCACGCGTTTTTAAAATAAGGGTATAGCAATATTCAGGGCTCCGCAGAAGAGTGAGAAAAATTACGACCTTGATGGAGGACGAGAACCTTGATTTGATAGGCCTTAGAGAGACCTGGATTAGAGAGGATGAAAGGACTGACCAGATCAGGGGGCATGTGTGGACTGGAGTGGGGATCCCAGAGGGCCAAAAAGGGGAGGGGGTATAGGTATGTATATCAAAGAGGAGTAAGGCCCTGTGAGAATCGCAGATTTCTCAAAAGTAAATACAACAAATCAAGTAGAAAGTGAAATAAAATGAGCAAAAATCAAGATGAGAAACAGAAGAATCGCAGTTGGGGTTGTATATATTTAGCAGTTGAAGGGTGCAAGCGTGAGTGGAATGATAGAATATATACGACAGTCAGATCATTGTTACAGAATTGCAAAATAGTAGGTTCCATGTTGTATTAATGGGAGATTTTAATGGACACATTGGGGACTGAGGGGAGGGTATAGTAGGTGGGGTAAGAAATGAGAAATGTAAATGGGAGGAAACTATTAGAGTTTACAAGTCAAGTGGGCCTGAAGATTTTGAATAGGAGTAGGTATAAAAGGCGGATGTACTATCACTTGTACATGTACGTGTACAACATACGTTCATGATGCGTTCACCAACGTGGAATTCGGTGTTAAATCACACGCTTGTTCACAAAAACTGTACATGATCTTGAATCCGCCCATGTACAGTCAGGGACTCCTAGATCGCGCTTTTAGCGTTCAAATACTCGTGGTGAACGCGCGTTTTATAAAAAAGGGTGAAATCGTACATCTTCAGTTGTATCTTGTACGTGATTTTCGTCGACGTTCGAATCGCAGATCAGACCACCGATCCATCGTCGGCGAACGCGAGCGAAGGCAAAAGATTCTGGCTCATCATCAAAAAACAGTTTTGGGGACTCTAAATCAGCGATTCAGAACCCGCAATTGCATTGGTACAGATGGTCTAGAACCTGCAATTGTTTTGAGGCGGTGGTGAGGTTTTTTTTTCCTCATTTATGACATTATTATTAGGGGAATTCCTCCACTATGAGAAATTCTAAAAAAAAAATCACTCGATCTGAACGAAGAGTGTCGTTGTCGTCGGTGTGTTGGAAATTCGCGAGCCCGCTGTCACGTTTTTGATTAATATATATATACAGGGAGAAAAAAAATAATATAAATAAATAGTTATTTAGAAAAATAAATATATCAAATCGAATAGATAATAAAAAAAAAAATATGTAAATCATGAGCGATTCTGAGACTATTAGAGCGAGGTTTCTTTTAAACATGCTGATGAGAGCATACGCAATCTGCGTGAACGAACAACTACGTCCCATCTTGTTAGAACGATGCGTCGGATGTCGGGATCATCTAGACTTCGATCACGAGGATCATTCGTGTTTGACGATGGAAAGGGAAGATATGGTCGTCATGTATTTCGAACCGGCGTTCGAACGCGTTAAATTCGACGATGTGATCACGTTTTGGAAGAGATTAGTCTTCTGTAAGAATCGAGACAGGCCCACAGATTCGGAAGAACTGAAATTGGCGCGAAGAAGTTTGACTTTAGAAGACAAGGGATGCATCAAGAAATTATTGCTGAACGAAGCATACGTCTAAGTTTTCTCGTTGATATAAAATAAGGGAGAATAGAAAATAAAGAAAAATAAATACACACATAAAATTTTTTTATCTAGTATTAGAAAGAAAGAAAAAAAACGCAAAATGAGAACCAGAAATAAATTGTATCCGACGTTAGTGGACGACGAGGACGAGAAGCCGAACGGCGTTTTGCCGACGGCGCCGTCGCTAGAAGAAAGAGAAAGAGGAGAGAGGTATCGCATCGATCAAATCAGTAGAATCCAATCGTATCTGACTCGTGAGAGAGATTCTCGTCCTTCCCTCAAGAAGAAGTATTCGCGTTTCGTGAAATTCGTCAACGCGATCGACACGACACTCATCACGATTTCCATGGGTTTACACGTGGCCGGCATCGGATTGTTGTCGACCGCAGTCGGCATTCTGATCGTGTTGACCGTAGAAGGAGTGGCTCTCGCCGCCGGATTGTTTAGCACGCTCGGAAACTTTTTGAGTAGGAAATTATATCTGAAGGCGAGGAAACACGACAAGATTTGCGTCTTGGCCGACTCCAAGATAGACACGATATCCAAAATGATCTCGATGGCGTTGAAAGACGGTAGGATATCGGACGGAGAATACTTCGCGATATTGAGCGAGAAAATGAAATACGATGCCATGAAAGAAGCCGTGAGAATCAAGACTCGTCAGATCATCAAGGAAGAGATGAAGGATTCTCTCGTGGAAAAGGGGAGGAAAGAGGCCAGGGAGGAATTCAGTAAGATGATAGAACTCAAGAGCAGCGATTGAAAAAAAAAAAAAATATATATATATATAATAAGAACAGAATTTAAAAAAAAAAAAAAATTAAATTTATATATAAAATAAAAAAAACGAAATTAATTTAAATAACTCTTAAAAAAATGTATTGCGTAAAGTGTAAGAGAGTTACCGAGATGAGTAATTCTAGAGAAATGCGAACTAAAAACGACAGATGGATGCTTCGCGGAATTTGTGACGTGTGTGGTTCTGTCAAGACTCGATTCGTCAAACAAAAGAATGCGAGCAAAGGTAAAGGCATCGTGAATAAAACGATCAACAATCTACCTTTCGAAATGCATCTGCCCGGTCACAGTTTCACGGGACCCGGAACGAAATTGAACAAGAGACTCAACGCCGATCTGACTCCCAAATCTTGGAGCAAACCCGTGAATAGGGTGGACGCGGCCACGTACGATCACGATCTGTGCTACGCCGGACATCCCGACACCAAGACTCGCAACGACGTCTGCGACAAAAACATGTTGGGGAGATTGAGAGGCATATCAAATCCGACCAGGAGAGAGAAGATGGAACGTTCGCTGGTCGGCAATCTGATCGGTGCGAAACGTCGATTTGGATGGGGCGTTCAAAAAAAAAAGCGCATCTGAAAAGAAGAAGAAACGATTATTGATGAGCGAATTGGCCGAGGAGTTACACAAACCCATAGTGCGTAAATTTCGAAAGAGAAGGGTGTTCGTGAAGGGTCTGGATGACATTTGGTCTGCCGACTTGGTCGACATGAGATCGTTTTCGAGGTGGAACGAGGGCGTCAAATATCTATTGATGGTCATCGACGTGTTTTCCAAATACGGTTGGATCAGAGCTTTGAAGAATAAATCGGGACCTTGCGTCGCCGAGGCTCTGAAGAGCGTGTTCGACTCGTCTTCTCGAAAACCGAGTAAATTGTGGGTGGACAAGGGAAAGGAATTCTACAACAAGGACGTTCGTCGATTGGTAGACCTCTACTCGATCGAAAACGAAGAGAAAGCCAGCGTGGTGGAACGTTGGAATCGAACGATGAAAGAGAAGATGCACAGATGCTTCACGGCGAATTCGACCAAGAAATACATATATGCTCTGAACGGTCTGGTGAAAGATTACAACAACACGCGACACAGATCGATCAAGCTGACTCCCGCGGAAGCTAGCGATCCTCGAAACGAAAAACGGGTCTACACGAATCTATATCCCGAGAGATCTAAGATCGGGAACAAGTCTAGAACGCCGAAATTTGCGGTCGGCGATCGAGTGAGAATCTACGCTTATAAGAAGCACTTTGAAAAGGGTTATACTCCTCGATGGACCTCGGAAATCTTCGTGATCATCAAAATATTTCACACCGATCCGGTGACTTACGAAATCGAAGCTTTGGATGGAGAAGAGATCATCGGAAAGTTTTATGAACAACAATTACAGAAGACGAAGTTTTGATGAAGAACACAAAAATTTTTTTTTTATTTACTCTCTTTGGCATTTTCTTGTTTACACACATATATATAAGAGAGAAAAAAAAATAATAAAAAATAATTAAAAACTATTTTTTTAGATAAAGAAAGCAAGTGAATTAATAAACAAAAAAACCCTAAAAATCCTTTAAAATGACAAGTATACTAGATATAGCACAAAGCATAGTGAAAGATGAAAGTATTCAAGAATATGAGGTTCACAAATACGAACCGGTAACCGGGACGAGTTTGAACAATGCGGGAGAGATAAGAATCAACGTCGAAACTCAAGATCTATTCGTACATCCTAGCGAGAGTTACATAGTGGTGCAGGGACGTCTCACCAAGGAAGATGGGAGCGACTACGCCAAAGACGACACGGTCACTCTTGCCAATAATGGCATCATGCATCTATTCAGTAACATAAAATACATGCTATCCGGACAAGAGATAGAATCTGTTTTTCATCCCGGTCAGGCCACCACGATGTTCGGACTCTTGACGTATCCTGATGATTTTTCGAAACCCAGAGGACTTAATCAGTTGTGGGTGAAAGACACCGTCGGCCCTGCTAACGCCGGCGCCGCCGCGATATTCAACTACGTCGTCAAGACGTCCAGACCTAAAGGAACGTTTTCGTTCAGGATACCTTTGAAACACATCTTCGGATTCGCAGATGATTACAACAAGATCATGTACGGATTCAAACACAATCTGACGTTGATTCGAAAAGGAAACGACGACGCAATAGTGAGACTCACCGTGACCGATGCGGGTAAGATAACTCTACACAAGATATCGTGGTTCGTTCTGCATGTGGAGCCTTCGATCAATGAGAAAGCGCGTCTCTACAAAATCATAGAATCCAAGAGTAAATTACCCGTGGGATTTAGAATGAGACAGTGCGACACGGCTAGTATTCCTCCCTCCATGAATCACTTCGATTGGAGATTGACGGTGAAATCCGCTTCCGAGAGACCGCGTTTCATCGTGGTTGCGTTTCAGACCGATAGGGACGGGTCTCAGGAAAAGAATGCATCGCTGTTCGATCACTGCCATTTGAGAAACATGCAAGTGTTTCTGAACGCCACGAGATATCCGGCAATCGATTACAATGCGTCGTTCGACAAGAATGATTTCTCCAGACTGTATGGCGACGCCGCTGATTTTAGAAAGAATTATCACGGTCTAGACGAATTGATGAGCAATCCCAACATATCTCCCGGCGAATACAAGTCGATGTATCCCATGTTCGTGTTCGACGTCAGTAAACAGAGTGAACGACTCAAGAGTAGCGTGTTAGACATTCAGATCAAGATGCAATTCGATAGGAACGTGCTGAGAAAAACCGAAGCCTTCGCCCTGGTCCTGTTGGACAGAGAATTACAATTCGAATTGGATGGAAATAAGATGTCGATCATTCGATGAGAGACGAGTGTGTGAAAAAAAATTAATAAACGTTAAAAATGTGAGATGTAAGATTAATTAAAAAACCAAAATCTCGAAAACAAAATGAATGTTTCTGACACGAAAACAACAAATCATCTGTTCACTTCAGATTACTATGACGTTAAAATGAAATACCTGGAAAAATGGATTCAAATTGAATATGAAGAACGTAACACAAAAAAAGGATGGAATAGTTGTGATTTTGACGAATATCGTTTAAAAGAAAAAGAAGAGTTTGATCTCATAAGATCTAACGAAGAAATTATAAAAAATACAATTTTAAAATGTCGCAAATGTAAGAAACGTCAAATAAAAATCGAATCTCAACAAACTAGATCTGGTGATGAACCAACAACCGTATTCGCAAAGTGTATAAATTGTAATCATAAATGGATAAAAAATTTAAAAAAAAAAAAGTAATGAGATAATGAGAGATTGAACATCTCTCTATATCTCATTACTTTTTTTTTGTTTTTGTTTTTTTTTTGTTTTTAATAATCACACATTATTATTTTTTTTAATTCATTATTTTCCACGCGTTCACTGTTTATTCAAAGGATCTAGTTCGATCAGTAGACTCACCACGGAAGTGGCGGCTTTGGGATTGTTGGTTTTCGTGACGAAATTAATCCTGTCTCCGGCGTTCACTTTGAGAGGCGTGCCGAACATGCTAACATTCGCGTGTTGATTCTCAGTCTTTTCGACGCTGTATCTCTTATCGCTCTCCACACCATTCACCATGAGATTGATGACCACTCTGTTATTCAAATCCGAGGAAGCCAGACTCATTCGAAGGATTTCACCTCCCAACGGCATGGGATATCCCACCTGACCGTGTTTCAATCCGCTACCTCCATTTCCGAAAGACCACTCGGCTTTTCCCTCCTCTAAGGCGTCGGACTCTTCAGCCCACATGGTGATCAATTGTCTAGCATATTTGACTTTCTCCACCACCGAAATCAGGGTGCAGGCATCCGTCATGTTCACGGGATCCGGTAGATTCGTGAGCGCGTGTCCACCCATGTCTAGTTTACCTTCCATGATGTCGCCCTTTCTCCAGACCGAGTTGTCGTCCACGTACTTTCTACTTACCGCGCTGGAATCGAATTCGGGATCGTGACCGAGACCGAATAAATTCTCACCGTTCATGTTGATGCCACCCTCCATGGTTCCGCCAGATTGTTTGTTCAGGTAGAGATCGTCCACTTGTGATTCTATGTATTCTTGCGATCGTATCACGGCAGAATCTACGTAGCCCTTGTTGACTGCAGTTGAGTCCGCATCCATCTTCGACAGATTCAATATCTTGTGGAATCCCGCATTCAGATCCGATTTCATTTCACGTCCGTCAGACTTTCTCTGTTCCAGATCTACGTAGTGTTTGGTCGCCACGTCCTTGGGATTCGTGGGAGCGGCCACGTTCATTATCTTGTTATAATTGGCGTTCAATTCCGAGTGCATCGTTTTCATAACGTATCTATTTCTCAGGTGTTCGCTGAATCTCGCGTGAGAGTCGTCCGCGTATTTCTTGGTGGCGGCATCGGTGGGATCTACGGGATTCACGACGTTCACCAAACGTTTGGATTTCAGATCAAGATCGTCGGTCATGGTTTTATCCACATAATTATCCAGCAGGATTCGTTCAAAATCGGCGTTCCCCCTGTCGACGTATTTTTTTAGTCGCAGCATCTGCGAGATCTATCGGCTCGGGAAGATTGTAGAGCTTCTTATCGTTTATGTTCAAAGGTTCTTCTCGAGGTTCGTATCTCCGAACGTAACTCTCGTCCAAGTTGGCAACGTCATAACCAACGTCTTCCTCTTCTTTCTCGGGTTGACTTTTTCGTCTTCACTTCTACCAAATTTATCGACTGGCATGTTGTTGTGGGATTTTTTTTTTGTTGTTGTTTAGAAAAAATGTGTTCAAAACGCAGTTTATTAAAAATGAACTATGTTATTTTATTTTTCGTTTTTTATTCGATTAAAATTTTTTTAAAATAATTTTTTATCTTTATATATACTATATAAAAAAAAAAAATCTCTCTCTAATGTAAGTCATTGAGAATGTCTTGAAATTCATCTCCTTCAGACCATCTCTTGAGATCGTAGAGACACAGGTGACCGCAAAACACTTGACCTGGTGATTGCACTTGATCCATGTTGTAAAGAACCATCGATTTGTTGATATAGTTCTTTATTTCTTTCGGCGGCGAGATTCCGTAGCTGTCGAAATAATAATTCTTCTTCTTCCCATTCTTGAACCACGCCACCCAGTGAGTGCCTTCACCCGATGAATCGTCTAGATTTAAAATTCCGCATTCCAATTGTCGAGGTCTTCTCTTCGGCAAGGCATCTCTGGAAAACACACCTAGAAAATCTTCGATTTTCAAATCTTTTGCCGCATTCAACAGATCGATGTTGGATAGGGGTTCGTTGGGTAAGACGACACCTTCTACGGATATCTTTATTTTCTTATTCATAGATGCGAATATATATATTTTTTTTTTTTTTTTAAATTTATTTATTTATTATAATTCACTAAAATGACATTATTTTTTTTCTTTTTTTCTTTTTCTTTTTAAACTAACTCTATCAACTTCCATAATCTTGAATCCGTCTAATTCCTTGACTTCTATAATCTTGGATTCATCTAATTCTTCTTGATTTTCTGGAATCCTATCATCTACAATCATATCTGGAATCTTATCATCCACAATCATATCTGGAATCCAATCATCCACATTCATATCGTCTCTAATTAGATCCACAGTCCAATGTCCAAATGCCAAAGTGCTTATTTTATCGTCTAACACGAATCTCTTGTCGTCGTCGGCCGTCAGCGAAATCTTGTTGACTATTTCGGTATACAAGTCGTAATTTTCGCTTCGAATCGATTTCATAGTCTTATACACCGGACCACTTCCTAACAGACAATCTTTATACTCTTGGAAAGAGATGTTTTTCTTCACCACGCACGCTTTAACTCCTTTGCACTTCTTGATCTCTTTATCATCTTCTAGACGATAAGCATAGAGTTTGGGTCTCAAGCCCACGAGTTCGACGATCTGTTTACCGCCGCTCTCGTCCTTAAATTTACCTAACACCTTCTTGTTGTCGTTCGATTGAATGTTGGACGGGTGATCAATGGGATAATTGCTCGTATCGAATTAATCGGCCACGTCCGGAGATATGTCTCGGTAGACATCTTTCGTCTCTATCTCATAAACTAAACTGTCCGTGTCGGTGAACAGTAGTTTGGCTTTGTCGCCAAATTTTCGTTTGGCGTAATCGTAGTGAAACTCGTACATCAATCGCTTGCTGACATCTAAGATGATCGGTCCGAGATAATGTGGTTTGTTGAACTTCAGGTGCATCTTTTGCATGTGAACGGCCACTAGATTTTTGCCGAATATGGTTCGGTGTTTGTAATTGGGTTTCGCCACTAATTTTTTAGCTTTTTTCTCAGACGTGACGAGTCAAACGTCGGTTCTCTTCCTGATGTTTTCCATCGATTTGCCGTACACGCAGTTGTTCATGAGTTTGAATAAATCTTTTTCGAAATTGTTCTCGGCTCGAGTTCTGAGATTCGTGTTGAGATCGATGTATTTTTTCATCCAAGGCTCTTCGTCGAATCAAATGATGCGATGTATGTCGACTAATTTCATCCCGTAATCGACGTACTGTTTCAAATTCTCGCTGTAGACGACGTAGTTACGTTTGTTAAATAAATTGGGAATGAGTTTTTCCTCGTCTCCTACGTTTGGTTCCATTCGTTCAGGAGCCAGCGGATAATCGTTGTGTGGACCGTGTAATTCTTCCGGATAGTTCAAATTGACTTCTAAAATGCAAGGATAGTCTCTCCATTTTTGCATCTCTTCCGGTTCCTTCACCCATTCGAAATTTCCAATCGGTAAAGGATGACTCATAGCCCAACCGTACAGATTATTGGCGTCCCAATACTGTATGTATTTAGTCGACTGTTTCAAATTGAAACCTTCTTTCATGTAGGGATTGTTAGCCTCAGAATGTCTGTGAGAGATCATCGAGACGCCACCTCTCGTAGCCCTTTCAAACATGAGCAACATGTCCACGTCGGATAATAATTCCAATTGAACTTCGGTGGTCTTCAGCAGAGCGTCCCATGCCAGACCGGGTGCGGTGAAATACCAAGCAGGATCCAGATCGTAATTTCGACGACAGACGTCTCGAAAATTTTCGAACACGTCTGCCAAGAGCAGAACGTCGGTCTTCAGATAGAGATCGTGATAATCTCTCATGGTTTTCATATCGAATGATTTCCACACGTTTTTGGTGTGTTCGTAATTCTCGTCGGAAATGTCGGATTCGTATAATTTCGAATAAAAATCATCTTTCGAAGGAAGTGCGGTGTCTTCGAATCTCTTTAGATCGTTCATGTAATCGTAAGGATAGACTCCTTTCCTCAACATGACGTCTACTCGTTCTCCGAAATGTTCACTCGTGATTTTAAATTTATCCTTGCTCATGTTATCGACTAATTTTTCCAGAGCGGTCGACATGAATTTAAAAGTGTCGATGAAACGTATGCATCTACGAATGGATTTCGTTTTTTCTTTCAACGTATTTCCGTGGATTACTCTTTTCCTCTCCATGAGCTTCCATTTCGTGAAGGAAATGTATCTTTCTTCGCTGTTCGCGATGCAATTTAATTCTTCATGTGAGGTGTCGAGATTTTTCACGAACAGATGACTGTCATAACCCGAGAGATTGTGAAACATCACCGGATAGAAAGCAGCATCCTGATATTTTAAATTACACTTGCTGTGAGCCGGACCGCGATACAGACCCGTGTAATGATTGTGGTCTCTGACCTTCTTATTTTCCTCCGAATTCTCGTCGAACGATTGTCTGCATATGTGACATTCGGTGGCTCTGTTATTTTCGTCCTGCTGCTCTCGCGTGATGATCATTTTCGCCGGAGTTTTGAATTTATCGTATAACATTTGAATTTTCGATTCTAACTCTTCCACGAACCTTTGAGCCACGTCGTTGTCTTCGCGCTGTTTCGTGTAGGTGAAGGGACCCATGTCATGTTGCGAGTCGAAAGTGCATTTCACGTAAATGCAATAGCCCGAAGGTATGTGTTTTTGATATCTTTCGACGTAACTTTGAAGAGCGTTGGGTTGACAGGAACTCATTTTCGAGGTGAAACATTCAAAATCGGCGTACACGACGAATGGTACTTTTAACCTTCTGTTGTGATTTTCAAACTTCACGATGGTGTTGGGTTTGGGCATTTCGACGGCGACACCTTGATTTTCGTTGCAATATTCCTGATGTTTCGCTAATGATTTTTCGCTCTTAAACATGTTCATGCAGTTGCAACATAAAGATATCTTTCCTTTATGTTTATTATTTTGTCTCGACAGTAATCGGCTCGGATGTTTAACCCAACAATAATGACAATTGTCACCATTCGAAATCAATAATAAAATAATCGTCTTTTCTCTTCCGTGATACGAAGTCCGTCTGAGAGGATAGATCTTTTGATTTTCGTCGTCGTATCCTAGGACGTTCACCGCTACGGTGGGATTTTGAACCTCGAAACGTTCGATGTGTTTTAACTCTGTTGGAAAAGTCACTCCGGTCCAATCGAGATTTTTAGAAGTTACCTCGTAATGAGAAACTCTATCGGAGTTTATTTCGACAGGGTATAAAGCGGAGGTGACTGCCCATTTAAAACACTGATCATCTTTATTTCTCACGTTGACCACGGCATGTTTCTTAGTCAAGAAATACGGTAATTCCAAATAGGAAGATCCTTTCAACGGTTCGTTTTTAGTCATGTGAATTTCGAGTTTCAACACCTCGCCGAACGTCCAATTACTACCTTCATTTTGATAATTCGCGAGAGACATCAACATCTTGTCTTTCATCTTTTCGAAAACGTCCGATAGATCTGAACCTCGAAATACGGGTTCGACGTTAGATCTGAAATATGCATTTTTCACGATGCTCTCGCCGGACTTCACGTCGATTTTATTCATTATGCAATGGAGTATCATCTTAATTTTTAATCCCAAGTTCGTGTATTCGCGAAACAAATCCCATACTTTTTTCTTCACCCGTTCCATGAACAATTTTGGATCGACTTTCTTTGACGAGGGAATCACGTCGAAAGTTTTAAAAATGTCTTTGATCGCACTCTCCCGTTCTACGGGTTTTGATTGGAATACTTCTGCAACAAGTCGTCTTACATATTCTTCTCCTTTCTCTTCGTCGATTGCTCATTGAATTTCGCTCGATATATCTCGTTTGTCTTGAATCTGAAGTGCATCACTCGTTTTCGTTTTAGTTTTTCTTTTGTTTTCTTTGGAAACTTGATGTTTTTCAACGGCTTTTCGTTTAGTCGTCTTCTTATTTTTCACAACCGATGCATCTTTTGACGTCGTTGCTATCGACATTTCGTTTGCCTTTCTAGCATTTCGCAAATATTCTTGTATGACTTCAATTTTTTTTGATTTAGTTCTATGCTTTCTGAAATCTGAAATTTGTAATAGATTACAAATCTCGTTTAACTGAGGTATGGTTTTCTCATTTAAATGTACCATTGTTTTATCTGTTTGCTTCATTTGTAAGAATATTTTTTTTGAATTTTGTATTAAATAATTTGTTAAAAAAGTTTTGCTTTTTTACTCTTTATATATAATAGAAAAAAAAAAAAAAAAAAGTTGAATTTTAAAATTCAATTTTTTTTAATACAAAATTTAAAATAAACATTATTTGTAAGAATTCATAAAAAAACCAAATAATCGATCATGACAACAACACCTAAAAGATGCGAATTGAAATTGAAACGAGACGAAGGGTATGAGAAATCTAGTTTTAATATCTATACATTACAACCACACGATCCCATCAAATTGAATGAGGTCGAGATGGTGGACTTAGAGCGCTACTACCACAAATATCGAATGTGTTTGAAAGTGGATGAAGCCGCGCTCGATTTGTTTTATGAGTACCAAAGCAAACTGTTGATTAATATCATCGTCGCCGAAGACAGAGAATTCGACAGGGGTGATTTATTGTTGTCCTATGGAGGTTACATATATCCAATAATCTCACCCGAACTCGTGAAGAAATCGGGTGGTGAGAGCGCATTCGCCTATGAAAAAAAACTCTAAAGAGTAAAGATGAACATTCACACCATTTTCGTATGTGGAAAAATGACGAATGTCAACTTGCTAATAACGGACTTGGAAATATAAACAATAGAGAGATTGAAATTAAAAAATTTAACTTTTTATATATATATAAAGAGAAAAAAAAACTTTTACTAAAAAATTTTCTACATTAAAGAAAATTAAAAATTAAAAAAACAACTTTTTTATATATATATATAAAGAGCAAAAAAAAATAACAAACTTTTTTAACAAATTATTATTTAAATACAAAATTTAAATATACATTATTTGCAAGAATTCGTAAAAACAAAAAAAACAAATAATCGATCATGAAGACAACAACACCTAAAAGATGCGAATTGAAATTGAAACGAGTCGAAACGTATAAGAAATTCGGTCATAAAATCTATAGATTGCAATGACACAATCCCATCGAATTGAACGATGTTGAGACGAAGGGCTTAGAGCACAAATACGAGAAATATAAGATGCCTCTGAAATTGAACGAAGCCGCGCTCGATTTGATTTATGAGTACCAAAGTGATCTGCAGAACATCATCATCGCCGAAGATAGAGAATTCGACAAGGACGATTTGTCGTTGCCCTATGGAAATTACATATTTCCAAACATCTCATTCGAACTTGTGAAGAAATTGGGTGGTGAGAGCGAGTTGACCGATGTAAAAAAACTCAAAAGAGTAAAGATAAACATTCAACACGTTTTCGAAAAAGGAGAAGACACGAGCGTCAACATGCTAATAACAGACTTGGAAATATAAACAATAGAGTGATTGATTTTTAGGGAAGAAAAAATGAAAAAAAAAAAAGTAATGAGATCATCTTTAGATCTCATTTACTTTTTTTTTTTTTTTGTTTTCCTTCTTCTTCACTATCATCATGATATATTATAGTAACGTTTTCTTTTCTCTCAAATTTCAGCATCGATTCTTCTTCTTTTTTTCTTTTTCTTTGTGATGTGATACGTTCATGGTAACATTTTTGTTTATCCGAATCATAATTATGAATGAATGTTGTGCATCTCTTGGTAACACTCTCTTCAGAAGGTAGTGGTGACCGTGGAAAGCATCGTCTCGTTCCCAACCATATATCCCGCGCTTTATCTATCTCTTTCCTTAGATATCCATGATTAGCGTCTAACCATTTTTTTATTTCTTCGCTCTCTGGCTCGCGATGTTCGTCATTATCGTCAAATTCATCCAGGTGATAAATTTGTTTCTCCACCTTTTCACCCATTTTAAATATATTATTTTATACTTTCTATGATTTTATATATTTTATATAATTTTATATTTATAATAACATATTCAAAATCGGTATGTTCTTAAATGGCGAATTCTCACCGAGCAACAAACCCTTGCCGTATCGCTTGACGTTCCGTCCACTCTTCAGATAGAGACCGTTTCCTCTCAGAGAGTTGCCACCTCTAACGGGTTCTAGATACAATCCTTTACCGCTGTCGTCCACGTGGACACGACACACGGCTCCTCCCTTCTTCAAAAACAGTCCGTCGCCACCCATTAATTTCTCAACTCCCGAACTAGCGAGTCCCGTGAGAGCTCCCACGCCGAGAGTCTTTCCGAGAAAGGGTAGCGCCTTTGCAGCGAAGGGTAATGCTTTTGCGGCGATTCCTGCCAATAGCGGTAGGAAACTGCCTTTCATTCTCAAATTGTATCTCAATTGAGCGGGACTCAATCTCACCGCCAACCCTCTTCCATCGCAAATCGCTTTCTCCATCCTTTTGATTTGACTTCTGGTCCAGGCGATCGAATCCTGTCCACCTCTCGTCAGATCTTCGTGAGTGAATTTGAATCTCACCACCTCGCCTCGAGTTGTTAACGCTCTCTTAAGTTTCTTCCTCTGTCCTGCGGATATGTTCACGTTTTTAACCACGTATTCTGTCATAATTCTGTTTTTTTTTTTTTAAATATATTTACTTCAATTGTTTCTTGTTAAATAATTATATTAAAATAATTTTGTAAAAATTAATATTACCGTTTATTTTATTTTTGTTATCTATATATATAATATTTTTTTTATTTTTTTTTTTGCTTTTTATATTTCTCTTATGTGAAATCGTATCGTCACCCTCTCTCCACGAAGATCTAACAGTTCACCATTTTGATCCGTCAACGTGGTTTTGAGACTATACAACGTGTCTAAAATCACTGGTAGATAAACTAAATTTCGAGGTCGCTCCACGATCTTATAACCCGGCGACACATTTGGAAAGAAGGAATAGATCGTCGGCTGAGCGCTACCATTCACACAGCTTCCAGCAATCATGTCCACGTTCACCAGAATGCTATTGACAGCGAGAATGTCGAC
The DNA here is from genome assembly GCA_031216915.1 of Pictodentalium vernedei. Lineage (NCBI taxonomy): Eukaryota > Metazoa > Mollusca > Scaphopoda > Dentaliida > Dentaliidae > Pictodentalium > Pictodentalium vernedei. Next base: position 167,582,219 of record CM062295.1, on the reverse strand, counting down.
CGTATTTTCAGATGCTGCGTGGCCTCGATACATCTTTCGATCGAATCCCAACATCTTGCCTATAGAATCGTCCGTGTTGAAATCCACACGAAAATTATCTTCCAAATCCAACATCGTCTGTAAGGTATTAGGATTGGGAGCGAGTCTGATCTTGTTGCTTCCCTTTCCATCTGTCTTCATTCGCGTCTGAATGTAATGGTTCAAATCGTCTATGTCGTGACTCCCTTTGGGAATTCGAATCTCCAACCAATCCACTCCGTCATAATACTTGAACGAGTTATTCTTTTCGGTGACGTTGGGAAAGGAATAATAAGTCTCCAGATTCACCAACGCCATCTCGTAACTTTTCTCTCTATTCAATTCGATGGAAGGTTCGAATTTCGCAGCGAATCGAGTCGAATCGCCACTCACCACGATTTGAATGGATTGTTTCGCAGCCGTATTCTCGGCTATCCGTTCTAACAATTCTCCATGTTCGAACATTGTATTTTAATTTAATTTTTTTTTTTTTATTCAAAACTAATTATTTGAAGATTTATTATTTTTCTAATTTTTATTTTCACGCTCTATCTTATTATTATCACCATCAGGAACATAAAACTTGTCGAATCCGCACCGATATTTTCCGCGATTAAATTCGCTCGTCAAATCGATCACGACGAAATTGTAAAGTCCACCATCCCAAACCCTCTTGCAGAATCTCCTGAATTCGACAGCGCTCATGTCGTTTGCGACGTGATCGCCGTAGATGTGATTGAGATTCTTGAGATCTTGGCGAAAGAGACATAGAAAATTAGCGTTCTCCCTTATCGTCTGTCTGGGCAATCGAAAATAATTCTGCGACAGGTAGAAACAGTCCACGTTGCTGTGTCGACCCCTAACGTAATACGATTCGCATCGGTTCTGTCTCTCCAAAAGCAGATCGTCGAAAATCATGAGATTCTTATCTTCCGATTTCAGTTCCCTAGGATCCGGAACGTCGCTAGCGTTCTCATAAAATTGACACTCGACGTTCGAAGATGCATTTCTCTTCATCAGCTCCATCGCCGCGCCGTCCAAAATGGTCGAGAACGGAGCTCCACACTTGTCGAATTCCTCCCTACTGTCAAAGATTCTGGCTATGACGTCCTTGGGCAATCTGCGATCCATGCACTCTCGAAGCAATCTGTATTCGGGTTGAAACAAGCTCTTGCCAAACACGAACAATCTGTCGTAATCCAACCAGTCGGGTTGGGACAACAGATTCATCAACAGATTGGTCTTTCCACAATTCGATTTTCCCACTATCAAACCTCTTATGCTCTTGGGAAAGTACTCGTTATTCGACCTCTTGGTCGCGGCGTCGTTCCAAGACATATCTTTAATGTTCATCTTTGTTTTAATTTTTTTTTGTCTGTTATTTTAGATTCTTTTCAAACACAAATTTTTTATGTTCTTCAAACTCTGTTTTTAATGTTGTTATTATTATTATTTGTTTATATCGCACCGTCGCGAGTTCTCTTCAATCCGAATCCGCTCGTCATTTTGGCTAAATCTTGTATGGGCACCACGGCATCCTTAAAATCTTTCCAACTTTTCGGCGTTTGCTCTAACGCAGCTCGCTTCGCCGGCGGACTGATCAACTTGTCGATCAACGCGTCGGCTGTCCTCTTGCCAGCCACAGAAGCTATCCTACCACTGGCTTCGGAAGCGGCTTTCTTACCAGCATCCAAAGCCGTCTTCTTACCGACCTCAAATGTGGTCGATGCAAGTTTTCTTCCCGCTTTGCTCGTGAACGCTCGCATTATAGAATCGACGATGCCAGAACCGCCTTGAACATAAGTCCTGACGTATCCCCTGTTCATTATCACCAACATATTTTATTTTTATGATATATTTTGTGTTTTTTTCACTGGTAAATCGTTTTGTCGTTTTTAAATACTTTTATTATTCTAGTGTAAGAATTTACTGTTTTATTTTTGTTTGTTTGTTTGTTTGTTTCTCTCTCTCTACTTATTATTATATTCACATCAATCCTTCAATTCGTTCATCAGCCTTTTATACTGGATTTTATTCAAAACCTTCTGTCTCAACAATTCGTCATATATGGCAACTATCTGATTATCTAATCCTGTGTTACCAGCCCGTCTGCTCCGTCTGCTCCCCCATCAACAAACTCAATCTCTGAGACAGAGCGTCGGGATCGCTCGGAAGAAAAGTGGTTTTCACCCCTTTGCCAGTCACCGATTCGACGAACTTCTTGTTCATCTCCCATATGGGTTTCACCACTTTCGTCCACTTGTAACCTCTGTTGGCTTTGGGTCTCGTCTCTCTGGCATCGTTATTTCTCTTCATGGCGTGGGTCTGAACCAGAATGTCTCCGTAATTGTCGAAATCCTGATCCGTGTAATCTCCAGGCTTGTCGAAAAGGAGCAATCTCTGCAGACCATCAGTTACTTTATATTTATTCGAACCCACGATCAACTCATCATCATCCATTTCCACTTCAGTGTCGCCCACGAATTCCCTACCGCTCGAATCCTCGCGAATTCCATACAACAGATCTCTCTTACCACCATCATCATCGGACGATGCGATGCTATCAGTGGTGATAGTCGAAGCTGTATCATCGCTCTCACTCACGTCGGTTTCGATTCTCGTGGGAACGTAATCCGGTGTAGATTGAACGGAATACCGATTTCCAAAACTAGGAGGCAACGAACCCATTCTCAAAGAACTCTCCTTTATGGGTCTCAATTCTTCGACTATCTCCTTCCTGCTTCGCTCTTGACCCTCCTTCACGGGTTTAAATATTTTTGTGGCTTCGCGTTTGAGTTCCATCTCACCGAGACGTCTGCTCCTATCAGCATCATGAATCGCCTTCTTAGAACGTAAATACTCGTCTAAAATTCGATCTCGGCGTCTAGGATCCATCTGGAAAAACATCTTTCGTTTTAATTGTTTTTATTTATTTTTCAAAATTAAATATTTAATTATATTTTTATGTTTTTGTGTTTTAACTCTTTTCATCTTAATATAATATAATAATCTGAAAATATTCACATCTCAAACTGATTGTGTTAATTGATGTTTAAAAAATACGTTTAAACAGTACATGACAAACCGGTTTCTGATTTAACGCATTTTTTGACAGTGGTGTTTACATTTTGTCAAAAGATCTTCTTCATTCACACATCAACTCATCGAGTGTCGAATTAAGAGAGAATCCTTTTTTTGATGACGGTTAGACAATTTCAACACACAATGGAAAACTGATTTTAACAAATCTCTCTCCGATTGCTATCGTGAATATATTAAAAATTTTACCACTCGAAACCTAATTGAGCGGAAAATGCGTTTTAAACATTCCGATAAGTGTTTTTTGACTTTATTCAACGAACGCTTAACAGTCAACCTCTCAATCAAGGCAAAACACAAATTATCTATTACAGATCAACTCCCTTCGAAAAAAAAAAACAAAACCCAAAACTCAATTTTTATCCGTCCCATCAACAGAAAACATCAATGTCTATAATACAGACTATATATTCACAATCGACTCTTTTTGAACAAAAAACCCTCATTCACTCATTACGATAACGTGTGTTAGTTGTTTACTTCAGGAAGACGTGACTGGGTTTGCAAATTTCCAACACACACCAACGACAACGACACTCTTCGTTCAGATCGAGTTTTATTACGAGAATCGAGCGATCCGATCGCTCGATCAGCTGAGTGTTTTTTTTTGAGAATTTCTCATAGTGGAGGAATTCTAAAAAAAAACCCAAAACTCAATTTTTATCCATCCCATCAACAGAAAACATCAATGTCTATAATACAGACTATATATTCACAATCGACTCTTTTTGAACAAAAAAACTTCACCACCGCCTCAAAAACAAGGGAGAGTTCTGGACCATCTGTACCAACGCAATTGCGGGTTCTGAATCGCTGATTTAGAGTCCCCAAAACTGTTTTTTGATGATGAGCCAGAATCTTTTGCCTTCGCTCGCGTTCGCCGACGATGGATCGGTGGTCTGATCTGCGATTCGAACGTCGACGAAAATCACGTACAAGATACAACTGAAGATGTACGATTTCACCCTTTTTTATAAAACGCGCGTTCACCACGAGTATTTGAACGCTAAAAGCGCGATCTAGGAGTCCCTGACTGTACATGGGCGGATTCAAGATCATGTACAGTTTTTGTGAACAAGCGTGTGATTTAACACCGAATTCCACGTTGGTGAACGCATCGTGAACGTATGTTGTACACGTACATGTACAAGTGATAGTACATCCGCCTTTTATACCTACTAATAGGGATGCAAAGTCTAAGGGTAAATGGACGTGGGAAAGGAACGATAGAAAGATAATAATAGACTAAGTACTCACTGACCCGCAGCTATAGAGAGAGATCATAGACACGGAAACAGACGACGAAGGAAATTCTGAGTTAAATAGTGATCACAACCTGATAACAGTACTGGTTAAGGGCAATAGAATAGCAAAACAAAGAGCGTTTTTTAAGACATCTGGAAGCTGGGAAGAGAAGATACATTTAACACTGATTTCCCAAATAGACGACGCTGGATGCACCTGAGCGCAATTACGCCAGAGTGCCTTCAAGGTGGTCTATGAGGATTTCAGAATTAAAACATTATGCCCAGTGGCCTTCCCTTACTACTCTCGGCGCCATACTGGATAGTCATGTGTTCGTGAACACACGGGTAAAGTGAGCAAATGTCTATCTAACTGATCTCAGTGTCTGTGTTTTGACCCACTTTGTAATGCAATTTCGTGGCATTTCTTCTCCCCCAAAATAAAGCTTCATGTGGTTGAATAGAATCTATGCATTGAAAAATGTCTCTGGATATGTTTAAATGTCAGGGTCTGTCCTGCAAAGATGATATTGGAGCTAATAAGAGTAGCATGTAGGGCCATACATGTGTTAGAGTAGAATATGACTAATTACCGAAATGGTCCAGGCAACTCTTCATAAGTTCCGAACACAAATCCTAAAAGTACAGGTCTTTACGCCAAAGATCAAGACTACTGCTATTAAAAGAGCACTATTCTGTTTCCCATCGATAGCATTAGCTGTTTTTATCACAATTTAACCGAACTTACTGATAGGAATCACGTAAGGACAGAGTATACCACTATCGATTTTCAAGCCAACAGCCGCAAGGTCGGAGGTAACGAAGCTGCAACTGTAAAGAGAACTCCATCGAAAATTGGTTTCTGGATATTAATTTTATATTTATTTACAGGAACTCATTACTATACAACAAACTTTGTTATAAATTGTTTTCCAGGCAATATCAAATTTGTCTGGCGGATTTGCGATATTTTCATGTTGAATTTTCATTTTGGTTCGATCTGAGCCACGTTTTGTCTACAGTGTGTAAAATAGTACCGAAATTGGACAATTTGATCCTACAGCCTCCACAGGACTGTATGATTAGGCTATCAATGATGACACTGCCCATTTAGGTGCTTATTGCATGACGTCTTCACGGACTGCTCACTTTTGCGTTCCACAAAAACCTCATGTTTACTGGTTTGAAGGAGCGAAATTACACAGAGTGCTGGTACAATTCGACCAGTCCTGTGGCTTTTAACTCTCTAGATCTATTATTGTAATAATATTGAGTTTCTTTGTTCCCTTACAATTATAATTCGTAGTACATTCTTTGAATGAATAATGAGACTAGTCCTCTGCTACTCTTGATATTCTCTTCCAGCACCATTAATGTTGTAAAATACCTCTCTATTAGTTTTATAATCTGCTGGAAACAACGTTATCTTTCTGGGCAATCAACAACAATTGCTTCGTATCCATAGAGCATTCATGGAGAAGATAAAAGTAATATCGGTAAGTTTTAAGTCCTATTGACTGATGTTCCTTCTTTAACAGAACTAAAGTGAAATGAGAATTGATTAATAAATAAGTATAACGGAATGTGAAAGCATACAATACTTCCCCATTTTTCTCGTAAGCGAACAATAGTGCTCTGTCGATAACAGGTTAAAACCCTTTACCCAACGCAGACGATATCAAAATTTATTATTTTAAATATTAATTTTTTAAATTTTTCAAAAAAATTCAACAAAACCATATCATGTGACCCCTCGTTGGAACGAGCTCGGCGAGCTCGTTCCAACGAGGGGTCACATGATATGGTTTTGTTGAAATTTTTTAAAATATAATATTTTTTCAACTGCTGAATTTGCATATTACGCGGGCGGATGCGGGCGATTCGTTAGGTAAAGGGTTAAGGATGGGCTCCATAGGTTGGCGTGGGTACAATACCAAGGCATCCGCTTTACCAAACTGAAACCCCCAAACAAAAGTGTCTTTTTAAGGCATCTCCCTCACCCGTACCCACACGCACATAAACCACTACTCCCCATTTACAAAAACTAACACGACATATGTTTTTTCACTGAAGGGCTTGAAGAAATAAATCGATTTAAAAAAAACCCGAAAAATAACCAACTTTAATTATTATACCGCAGAAACTAATCTAGACAACTTATTCGACAATTACTAATTGATAATTTCGGTGATTACGTCCCGTGACTCCACCTATCCTTGACAAGATGTGTCAATGTATCGTAACGGGTATTAACGTTTTGCATTACCTCAAGCAAACTTAACCCTTTGAACCCCAGAGACCGCTTTTCCGGCCGAGTAACATGATACTTCATAATTTCATTAAGAAGGTTGACTTTTGAATGAAGGTGAGGTGTCGACCAATCAATATCTTCAACGTGCAGCCCTAAGGCTCCACGTTGAAAATATTAATTTGTCTACCCCCCAATAATGAATATGGACTCTTCCCGTTGCTTCCATTGAACTGATGTGGAAGATAGCACTAGGGTTCAAAGGTTAAGAACACGAAATATAGACATATTCCATGCCGATTATTACCGATGTTTAGTCTAGATTTAAATTTTGTATCTTTCAAATCATGACCTACTAAGAATTTTCCTCAATTTCTCATAGAATCAAATCGTGGCTCCTGTAAAGCAGCTATAACTTAATATGACTGATTTCGGATTCACAAAATCATTGTTAAAAGGACTATTCTGAATCATAGGGCTATTTCTGTTAATAATAGCCATATTTATAACTTTGTAATAAATTTGTATTGGTTAATTAGTATAACAAAAACTATAATGACATTTGTTTTGTATGGTACGGTAAAATATCACCTTTCAGAAGAAAACATTACCATCCAAAGAACTATGAACTAGATCTCGATATTTTTTTTCTCTGAGAGTGATGAACTACCATAACACACAAAACAAAGGTCAATATGTCTATAATAATACCACAACTACGACCAAAACAAGACTCAAAATCTAAGAAACAAAATGCAGATAGACAAACAAACAAAAATTCCCATCACGCAAGTTCGTCAGCCCGAAACTCATCTAAGATATAAAAGTGGGCACCGAAGAAAAGTAAACACAACTGTTCAAGGGGTATACAAATCATCCGTTCACAAGACATAAATAAAGATGACCCATCATAAAATGAACTAATAATTATATTTTAGTCCACTACGTGCCACAAAGTAGATCTGCTGTTTCTCAGGCCATTTTTGTAAAATTGCATGTGGGCGGGTGTTTTTTTATTTTATTTTTTATTTTTGTAATTATTTTTTTTACATCAGCAGTTCATATTCTTGGTCTGTTTTATGTTTTAGGGCTCATAATCTACCGAATAGCATGGGCGGCGATGTATTTCGTCCCTTGAGTGCCAGAGAGATGTGCATGCTAAAGCATTGAAAAGCCTTGTTGCACTCAAGGGATAAATTTATCAATTTTTTTTAACTTGAGTAAAATATCAAACATAAACCATTTAATTTGTATTTTTTTAAGTTTGCATTGGTTAGAAAAAGAGAGCATGCGACAGCCCAAAGAACCATGCAGGAGAGACTGAGAAACAGATTTTTAACTTTTTTAGGTCCTAACTATTTACTTACAAAAAGCTGCAGTTTTAATCTTCTAGAAGTAACATCCGTGCACTTTTAATTGTACACTCTAAAAGCAGTCGAGTTAAAAATTAACTCAAACCATCTGGTTTTATTTTTAATTCAACTGACTTTAAAGTGTAGTAACCTTCTCATACATGCGAAACACGACAAAACTAGGACGTGGCCAAAGCGTTATTTCAGTATATGCTATCCGGACCTGGCGAAAATCGCAAACATACTTTCTTCAAAAACGGTGCTCGAATAGATCATTCGACCGGTGGTATAGTATAAGTTTTTTGTGGACAAATGAGCTTCTCAGGTTACAATAACCTGAAATGGGTATAGATAGTCGATAAGATTAAAGCTATTTGTTGTTTTCCCGTTACGCTATTACTGATCGGGCGGTTCCTTAAAATTGCCTATTCAATTTAATTTAATTCATTTTATTTCTCTGCAAACCAAAATCAGGTATTACAGGTTCAAAAAATGTTTGTACAAAGGGCACAGATGAACTCCCGTCAGGGCCACCTTCCGAAAAAACGTTATAGTTTTCAACCCAGTGACGCGGTGCCAGGATTATGCCTGGTAAAATTCCTGCATGACATAGGCGATATAAAATGAAATTCAAGCAGTTGCATCTTCACGAATCTTCTATTAATTGAGATTCCTGTGTTTAAAAGCTGGGACCAATATATCTGTATATCGCCTATGCCAAGCAGGAATTCCACCAGACATCGTCCTAACACCGCGCCACTAGATTGAAAACTGTGAAATGTTTGGAAGGTGGCCTCGACAGGAGTCGATTCTGGGTGTGTACGACACCCAATAAATGGTCATAAATGCTCTGCCACCATAGCAACTGAGCCAACGACAACCCCAAAATGAAGGTTGCAATTGACTCAGCCAGTACTTTAGTTTACATTTACAACTCGCCCCGAGACCGATATTCGAGAATTGACAATTACTGAATTGTTGGAATAGTTTTTTCTGTGATGATTCGTAACTGTCTACAAGTAGCCTGTATTTTATTGTGAGATTTACCCGTGGATCGTTTGCCTTAGCATCCAATGCAACTTGAACAGATTACTGTTATAATGGTCTATGAACCCAGCAATTAAACACAGGCATCTCAATGGAAGATCAGTGAAGATGCAACTGCTTGAATTTAATTTATATCGCCTATGTCCCTGAAACAATATCATTCTTTGGCAAATACGATATATCCAAGAATACAAGTTGATTTAATCCTTTACCTAACGTAACGGCCAAAACCGGCCAGCGCTATTCTCAAAAATCGCCAATTAATTTTCATTATTTTTTTCATTTTTTGTCTCAAAAACATAGGTTATGACCGCTCGTTGGAACGAGCTCGTCGAGCTCGTTCCAACGAGGGGTCATAACCTATGTTTTTGAGACAAAAAATGAAAAAAAAATTAGTTATTCAAGAATTATGTTTGCAAGTGTCGTCTGCTTTTCAGGTTAGGTAAAGGGTTAAGGTGGTCAGAAAATGGGATAGAATTCTTAGACACGGTAGTCAAAATTGAAGACGGATTTCTTAAAACCGGTTTATGTACAAAACCCACAGACACGCATCAATACCTGCTCACCAAGTCGGATCACCCAATCAACACTAAAAGAGCGATACCATATGGAATAGCTTTAAGAGGAAAACGAATTTGTTCCGATAATGCTGAATATTATGAATGTCACACAAATGATATAAAACAACACCTGCATGCCAAAGGTTACGACGAAAAGTTTGTAAGCGAACAGCTAAAATTGGTCGACCAAATCGAGCGTAAATAGTTACTTGAAAAATGATCAAACAAATCAACCGTCGAAAGAGTCCCGTTTGTGGCCACTAACTCGCAGCGCCTCCCTGACATCGGGAAAATAACACGGTAGCGGCTGCACATTTTACACGGCATTCGATAAACCTCCCCTGTTTCGTACAAAAGACAGAATAATTTGGGAGATATTATAGTCTATAGCAAGCATAATAAAATGTTCAACAATCAAGGGACGGCTCTGATGCGAGAGAAACTGTGCAATCTGTATGTTCATGCTCCAAACAAAACAATTCGCAGTCAAGAACGGAACGGCATACTTCATATAAAACCACCTGCATGTCCAGGAATGTGGTATATGGGATTCTCTGCGACAAGTGTAATGAAGTTGTGTACGTGGGTGAGACGGGGACAAAATTGTATGAGAGAATGCAAAACCATCTTAGTAGAATAAAACTTGAGGTTATGAGTGAACCGATACCGCATCATTTTCTGGCCGAAAACCATAGCATAAACATTTTTAAGATTATTAGAATTGAACAAATTAATCAACAAAATACAGCTTATAGGAGGGGTCGTAAAGCATTTTGGATTAACAAACTTAAACACTAGAACCCAATGGGCTCAATAGACAAGAATGATCTCAAATATTCTCATTTATAAACTTGCTGTGGGGGTGGGGGTATAAGTTAGTGTAAAGAGAGAGCAATTACACATACAGGCGCGTTGATGTTGATCATAGCGTATATATGTTGTGAGATTATGGTCATTGTGTGTATGTGGGTGCGTACATCATGCGTATGGGGGATGGGGTGGATGGACACCCTAGCCTACAGTATACAGGTCAATGGTTGGGAGGGAGCATATATATGCTGTAAAAGTGGCTGGGGACAAGACATTTACACACACTGGAAGGATCAGGCGAGGGGGAGGGAGGAGGGCTTTATTACTACGCAAGGAAGGTATAAAAAGATTATATTTCTTTTTAGCGGTATTGATGTCTGATTGACGTGGGTGGTATATTGGGGCGGGGATATGGAGGCGCGCATTTGAATGATTGAATGATTCAGGGTCAAGGAGTGGTTAGATGTGTGAATACGGTATACGAACTAACTTGCCTCTGCCTCTGTTACCAGGGCGAAGTTTTAGCAATAGTGTGCAATTCATCTTTGCTTGTTGCGTAATAACGCGGAATATATCATTACTTGTTGCCACCCAAGGAAGATATTATACGGTATTTTTTTGGCATAAATTACACTTGAATACAAAGAACAACGTGAAGCGCGGAACATATCTTTACTTGTTTTCACCCAAGGAAGATATGGTACGGTTATTTTGCGCGTAATAGACTCGGATGCCGAGAACAACGTGAAACAGGGAACACATCTTTACTTGTTGCCACCCAAGGGAAATATGATACGGTGATTTTGCACGCAATACACTAAAATACGGAGAACAACGCGTTTGAATGATTCAGGTCAAGGAATGGTTGGATGTGTGAATACTATATGCGAACTTGCCTCTGCCTCTGTCACCAGGGCGGGGCTGAGATAAATGATAGAATGCTCGTAATTCTAAAGCTGAGAACAAATTTTGCGCGTAATAACGTGAAATATATCTTTACTCGTTGCCACCCAAGGAAGAAATGATACGGTATCTTTGTTCATAATTTACACTTGAATACAGAGAACAACGTGAAACGCGGAACGTATCTTTACTTGTTGCCACCCAAGGAAGTTATGAAACGGTGAATTTATAAATAGATTCGTGATTAGGAGCTAGGCAGCCACTTGCCAGGCGATAAATCGACCTGTAAGACGTACGCCCATCTCGAACATTTTTTTAATTCTCATTAGTATTGGTATAAGCGTGACGCTAAATTTTACGTTCCCATGGCGCGGTATAAATTCGGCACGTAAGGTAGCAGAATGTGAATTACTCAAAAATGAAAGGCACTAAGAAGGAAGTAATCTTCCAAGCATGGCGGCAATTTGACAAAATTATAAAAAGTAATTGATGAAGTATATATATGTGTATATATATATACACTTCATCAAATACTTTTTATAATTTTGTCAATTAACAAATTGCTTATCCTAGTTGTTAAGTGAGAATTAAAAAAATGTTCCAGATGGTTATACGTCTTACAGGTCGATTTATTGCCTCAAAGCGAAAATCACCTCTTCAAATATCAAAACCCATAAAATTACCCGCCCGTGTGGACGTCCCAGATACAGGACGTGTGTGTTGATCAGCCAGGATCTCTTGCATTACAGGGACGGAAAAAAACTATTCTCACCAGTGGGCAGTTTTTCGTGTACTTCTAGTGGGGTGGTCAATTATATGTCATGCCGACGATGTTCCAACATACACTATATTGAAGAGACAGGTCAACCATTATCTCGGCGCGTTGCAAGACATCGTCAAAACATTCGCAACCGGGACATAAATCTACCCATCGCTGCCCATTTCGGCAGCCCTGGGCACTCGATTACCTGGGTAATCTGTACAAAACTACCACTAGGCGTATTGCTGAAGAAAAACTTATTGAACTATTCCAAAGCTTAACCCTGGGTATTAATCGTGATGCCGGTTTCAAGGCTGCATGGCGACCTAAAGATTGAACTATCTCTTTCTCTTGCACCGTCCTGCACATATTTTCGCGCCATCTTGGACTTTGACGTTGTTTACGCGTACTTGTATCCGCTTACGTCGTGGAGTTGTGAATTTGACGTTAACTATTTTTGTAAAATGTGTGCATTCAGTTATTCCACCCGATGAAGGCGAAAGCCGAAAGCTTATGAAATAAGATAAAAGGAATAGGTCATTAATGGTGTTTTTTTGTTCGTTTTTTTTTTATTTACAGTTTTCACAGTAAATTACACTAACACACATATATATAAGGACAAAACAATAAGTCATTAATGGTGTTACTTTTATTCATCATATCTATCTGGTACTTACCTATACGGCTACTCATACATTCCAATATATATGTACATAAAAGGTCTATATTCTGATAAAACAAATCTGTTTTCAAGTGTGCTGGATCTGAGAAATGCATTTTTTTCACCCAACATTCGGTCTGCTGAAGAGCTTCTTCAGGGTACAGACACAACAAGAAAAAATATACACAGACGACGAAAGAAATGAAATGTGGAGAGAAAAGTTCTCGTGAGCCAAGTTCTGACTAAACGGATGTGTAATACCACCTGAAAAGAAAAGTATCCGGAATAAAAGTAGAAAGGAAGAGGTAAAAAAGTACTGTTAGACAAATTTTAAAAGTATTCTAGAAAACCCCAACTCCCGAATGAACCCGATTTTAATATACCCTTTTAAAATTAAAAGGAACTGGAATTTTAGAAATGTCAAGATGCTTCCATGTATTGCATGAAAGTATGACAACTGGGTGATTTAAACAAATCTGTATGCAGTCCGTCGCCTTAAAATGCACCAAGTGGCCCACTGGAAGGAAGAATTAGAGTTTGGTGCTTTTCTGGCTGGTACGAAACGATGCGGGAATATTCTGGAACTCACCCTTAATGGGATAGTACCACTGAATTTCTTGTGATTCGTTGTTACTAGTGCAGGAAGCGACCAGGTAAAACTAGTATTTACAAGACCATTACGAGTTGGTTCCAATGCTGCCTAAAACACTTGGATGATCGCAGAAGTACAAAATGAACAGATTTTGCGGTAGGATTAATGTCGAAAATGCGTAAATAGGGTAAAAAGACAATGAAGATGATGAAAATAGTAGTGTTGGCCAAAAATAAAATGCGTCCAGGCCGCTGACTGCAGTATCTTGAACTTTACGGAATGAGTACTGCGATCCTTGATGGACAGATAAGTATCTTTGTCCAGTGCCTAGATCCCGTAGGAAAAACGTGAATCGCGTGAAAACCAAGTGGACGATTTGTTCCTGCTTAAGAATGGTTTGTTGAGACCGAGAGGTGTATATCTGTTCGATCCTGAATGTTTTCCGGGCGACGCGCTCAGCTTTTGTCCAGTCGGACTTGGAATCAATGATGAAGACCTGAAAAGAAGTAAAGGGTGACCCTTTGACATACAGTGTCGTGTAATAGCACAGTCACGCTCCATTTTTTATGAAGAACCGGTGGTTATTCGCGCGTATGTAAAACGGGGTACAGGTTTTGCTGACATACTGGATTCCACATTGAAATAGATAGATCACATTTGAACTTTTGCAGATGCCGCGGCAAAAAGTTCTAAACGGTTCCCCAGTATTGATGCTGTTGAGTGAATCGGTTGTAGGCATCATTGTACACGTCATGCAACCGATTTTTCCACAAGCTTGGCTGACATCAAATTCAGAATTGACTGGACTGAGGCTGGCACGAACAAAAATGCCGAGAATGTTTTTGGACGCTTGAAAGCCACGACTGGAGGCTTGGGAAACGTCTGGGATAAGACAGGATCATTATCAATAAGGGCCCAGTGTTTTCGAAGTATGTTGGAAATATATGAAAGATCTGGGTGAAATGTTGTGACGAAAGTTATGCACGTGTTCGATGTGCGGGTCCGATATCGTAACAGATCGTCCTATGTTAGTGCATCAGATTTACTAATGGCACTGTCAATCCGTTCTCGCTTGCAGTCTCGGCTTACAAAATGAGACCGAATATCAGAAAAAGAAGCAACGCTCTCTATAACCAACGCGGCTGGAATGGTAGCCACGGTCGATATGAGAACCACTCCAGGAGCACCCAAACCCATGTATACGGTGACGAGAGTCAGATCCAGACCCTCCACCAATTTAGTCATTCGCACATATTCTTGTTGAGCGCTTGATGTCTATCTCTTTCCGTCGTTAAATAATGTTGAATTTTATTGGTCTGATCGATACCGCTATCTGCCAAAAGAGGTGCCGTCGGTAATACAGGCGCCAGTAAGTCGGGATATAGATTCCCCCTTCTTAATTACATTTTTATTTTTTTATTTTATTTAATTTTCTCCCTTCCTATCTTATTTAACATATAAAAAAATAATAATATTATGTTATTTTTTTCTCAACACAAAACAATATCCCATAATAACATACTGAGAATGGGTACGTTTTTAAAAGGCGAATTCGAACCCAATAACAGTCCTCGGCCGTCGATCAAATTTCTTCCTGTGTTTAGATAGACATCGTCTCCACGAACTTGAAATATGCCACTATCTTTCGCGCGTTTCAGATACAACCCTTTACCATCCATTTCGACTCGACACACAACTCTTCTTTTCTTCAGAAACAATCCGCTCCCCATTATTTTCTACACACCAAATCTAGCCAATCCCGGCAGAGCTCCTATGCCCAAAGCCAACAACACGGTTGTGGTGAGAATAGGTAATGCCATGGTGGTCAATCCCGCGAGCAATCGTAAAAAAAACACCGTTCATTTTCAAATTATATCTCAATTGCACGGGACTCAGTCTCACGGCCAGTCCTTGACGATTACGATGCGCTTTTGGCTATTCTATTAATTTGCGTTTTGGTCCAAGTGATTTTGTCGCGTCCATTGCCCAAGTCTTGATGACTTAATATCAGTCCCACAGCTTCTCCTCGATTTTGCAATGTTCTGCGAAGTTTGTCTTTCTGAACTTCGAATATGTTTACGTTTTGTATTATGTATCTCGTCATTATTTGTTTTTTTTTTTAATTTTAATTTTGTTAAAAATTTCTTTTATGTAATTTTTTTTTACGTTCTAATATATATATAAATTGATTTAATTCTTTTTAAAAAAGAAATTTGTCAGTTTAATTCATTTTCCTATTCTGCAAAAAAATTATAAAAAATTTCGTTCGTCGCTAAGATCTAACAGCTCTCCATTTTGATCCGTTAATTCAGTGTTTAAAATGTATAAAGTATGATGTGTGATCACAGGCAAACAGACTAAATTTCGAGGTCACTCTATGATCTTGAAGCCCGGAGAAACGTCCTGAAAAAATTCGTAGATCGTGGGCTGTGTGCCACCATTCACGCAACTTCCAGCAATCGCGTCCATTTTCACCAATATAGTGTTGTCAGAAAGAATATCCACCTCATTTTCTGATGCCGCATGTCCTTCGTGCGTGTTTCAATCGAATCCCAACATCTTTCCAAAGGTGTCATCTCCACTAAAATCCACTCGATAACCCTCTCTCATGTCCAATATCGTTTGCAGGGTGTAGATGTGGCAGTTATGCTGATGGTAGTTCCGTCTTTACCGTCGAGCTTCATTCTAGTTTGAATGAGTTCGTTCAAATCGACTATGTCATAACTCCTTTGGGAATGCCAATCGTGAACCAATCCATTCCGTTCGAATATCTGAACGCATTATTTTTCTCCGTGATGTTGGGAAACGAATAGTACGTCTCCAGATTTACCAGTGCTATCTCATATTTCTTATTCCTCTTCAATTCGATCGACGGACTGCATTTCGTCATGAATCGAGTCTTGTCATCGCTCACCACGATCGAAAAAGAATCTTTTGCAGTCGTATTATCGGTCGTTCTTTTCGTGTCCTCGGCTATCCATTCTAATAATTGTGTTTCGTAGTCTCGCTACATTTTTTAGAAATATTTTTAATAATTGTATATTTTAATTATTCTTTTTCACTTTCTACTTATGTGATTAGTTTTTTTCTTCACATTTATTAATTGCAATCGCCCGGAAAATAAATAAAAAACGTCGAATCCTTTCCTATATTTCCCATAATATTTACTACTTGTCAGATCAACGACCACGACATTAAAAGGTGTACAATCCCACACCAACTTACAAAATCTCTTTTTGCTCAAGTCACTGGTCACGTGATCGTCGTAAATGTGATTGAGCTTCTTAAAATCTTGACGAAACAGGGCACAGTAAATTCGCAGTCTCTCTTATGGTCTGTCTCGGCAATCTGAATTAATTTTGATATTGATACAAACAGTCCACATTACTGTGACATCTTCGAACATAGTACGATTCACACCGTTCCCGTTTCTCTAACATCAAGTCATCGAACATCATGATATTTCTGTGCATCAAATTCAAGTCTCGATGATCCGGCACGTTGTTCGCATTTTCGTAAAACTGATATTCCACATTGGACGTTTTATCATTTCCGAGTTCTCTCGATGTTTCTTGCAAGATCGTTGCTAGCGACGGATCACATTTTTTCAAATTCGTCTTGGTTATCGAAGATTCTCATTATAACGTCCTTCGGTAAGTGTGCACTCAAAGCTTTTTGCAGTAATTCGTATTCCAGTTGGAAGAGACTCTTGTCAAACACGAACAATCTATCGTAATCCAACCACACCGGTCACAACAACCGATTCCTCTTTCCACAATTCGATTTTTTCCACTATCAATCCTCTTATGCTTTCAGGAAGGAGTTAGTGATTCAACCTCTCAATCTTTGGTGCATTCCACGATAAATATTTAATTTCCATTCTCTTTGCGTATTTTTTCCAAGTTATTCTTTTATGCTGTTACTTTAAAAGTAATTTTTCTATTTTTTTATTGTATAAAAAAAATATAAATTAGTTATATTTTCAATTTACATTTCTTCACTCCATGGCCGCTGTTCAAAGTCTTAGTGAACCCCTGTATCGGCAATTTCCAAGTTTAATTTTCGCTAGAATCTCTTTCGATTTGGACGATAATTTCGCTCACTTTGCCGGTCATATCAACTTCTGAATTAAATCGGCGCTCCTCTATCCTGCCTCCGAAGCGATTCTAGTGCTCGCTTCTGTTGTGTCTCTTTCAAACCCGTCCATGGCGGTTTTCTTTCTGACCTTCACGGCGGTGGAAGCAAAACAGGTACATGGCGTCATCATGCCCCCTTGTGGACAAGCGGAGTTAAGTGCCTTACCCAAGGACACAACGCGATCGCTCAGACGGTCACCGATCCAAGGACTAACCGGGCTCGACGTTGCTTAACTTCGGTGATCTGATGAGAACCCCGTTACCGCAACGCCACCGCGCCCCCAACGAAAGAAATATGTTAGTGATAAGGAACAGACTATTTATGAGATCTTACGTCCACGGGGGATTGATGACGCCATGTACTAAGGCATACTGCACATCGATGATGCCGCATGTCTTTAACCAATCTAACCCTGCCTGTGCTGCAGCATGGAGTTACGATTTTTTGGGAGCTGGCAGCTGCTCGTCGTTGCTCGATGGTTCTCTCCGGGTACTCCGGCTTCCTCCACCCGTAAAACTGTCACCGACACGATGTGACTTTGGCTATTAAAGTGTCGTTAAAACCCTAATAAATAAATAAATATTTCTTTCATCTTATTTCGTTTTTTTTAATTAAATAATAATTATTTTGTAATTTAATTTTTTTACATCCTATTTTATTTATTTTTTTTATATTTCCCCTTTCAGCGTGTTCATGATCGATTTATAACTTTCCCTATTCAACACCTTCTGTCACAACAATTCGTAAGACATGCTCACCAACTCGTTTGCCACTCCGGTATTACCGGCTTCTCGACTTGCCATAAAGAGATATAATCTCTCCAGCAGGGCATTAGGTTCGCAAGGAATGATAATGGTGGTAGTCAGTTCCTGTCCGGTAACCGATTTGACGGACGCTTTATTCGCATCCCATATGGGTTTCACCACGTTCTTTAACTTAGAGCTTCTGCACGCTTTCGGTCTCGTCTCTCTGGAATCATTATTGTTTTCTCACGATATTCGTAGAAACCAGGAGATCGCCGTATGTTTTCTAATACTCTTCCTCATATTCGTTAACTTTGGTCAGCACGAGTAGATTCCTCAATCCTCTAGTACCTTCGTATTCTCGATCTTTGACAATCAGATTATAAGCGGCGGTTTTTTCCACTTTTTGTCACCTTTGTAAAGATTGCCATCGTCTCCCTCGCGCAAGCCGAAGGCAGGGTTCGCCCTCAACGGATTCGTCTGATATAAATCCGGGTTTCATATTGCTGGCATCTACCATCGGATTGCCGCTCGTGCTCACTGTAAACGTCAATAGTTCACTCTCAGAATCATTCTCAATTCTATCTATCTCGGAAGGACTCGGTGGAAGATACAGAACAGAAGGACAATGTGGGTATGCAGGTGTATAACGAGGTTGACCAAAGCGTATGTAAGTCGGAACGTAAGGTTCATAAGGTCTGTAATTAGGTGTCTTGCTTTTTTCTCTCAAGGATTTCAGCTCTTTGACGATGTCTCTTTTCATTTCTTCTTGAGATTCTGTCACAGGTTTGAACAACTTTCTCGTCTCTCGTTTCATCTCGATCTCTCCCATGTGTTTAGCCATATTGCTATCTCGAACATTCCTCTTCAATTCTGGAAATCGACGAACCTTCTTGTCTCTCAGCTTAGGATCTTTGATCTTTAAAAATAACATGCTTCTTTTTTAATACTTTATTTTATATTTTATTTTATATTTTTTTAATTCTTTTCTTTTTGTTTCCTTCTACTTAATAATACACAGAAAAAAACCCATCCCACAATACATTATACATATTCACAGACAGACAAACAGACAAATCCGCAATCGATCGAATTGGCGGGACAATATTCTCGCACTCGGAGAGATCTCTGTCAAATTGACCTCGCGAGCCGTGAAAACACTGTAAAATGTGCAAACGGAAAATCACATATTTTTTTACCATTTTGACGATTGAAAATCTTTGGCATGCGAGTCACATCTGCCAAATTGACCAAATCCGCAGAGATACACTTGAAAACACAGACAGAAAATTACACGTTTTTGACATTTTGAATCGCGATTTTGTAATTTGTCATGAGAGATATTTCGGCGAAATCGATGAGCTGTGAAAACACTGTAAAACGTTTTACAAATGGAAAAGCACATGTCTTTTTACCATTTGGATGATTAAAAATCTTTTCCATGCGAGATATCATCGCCAAATTGACCAAATCTTTCGGTGATACACTTGAAAACAAATCAGAAAATTACACGTTTTGACAGTTTGACTCACGAATTGCAATTTCGCTTCAGAGATATTTCGATGAAATCGATCAATTTAAGCAAGAAAACACTTAAAAACCCTAGTAAAAAACATGGTTTGGTTCTGTCTTCTATTTAATCTCTGATTTGCGTATCTTCACTGCCATTTTGCGTAAAAAAAATACAATGATTTCGCAGACTGGGCCAGAACTGGATGATTTCGAAATTTTTCTAAGATTTTCTAAGATTTATTTTTGCTCCGGATAAACACTTAAACCCCCCCTCCCCCCCCCCCCCCAAGTCGCGTATTGTCGGCATTTTTTCTCGAGAAAAAGCTCGAAAATTAAGAAAAGCTTCTACAGGGCCAGAATTCTTAATTATACTTTACTGCCATCCATTGTTATTCATTGGTATATAGTCTGACTATCCATGCTTAATAGTTGTTGGATATTTTACATCTATTGAACTATCCAACAACAAAAAGTTGTTACGTAGGATAAATAACTGGTTGATGTTGGGTAGGCAACCCACGACGGAAATCTTTTTCTCCCCCACTTCACTGCAAGATATGCGTGTCTCATGTGATAAAGTCTCATGCAAGATAGATATCTATCTCACGTGACCCACGTGACCGGCTTATTAGTATAGTTAATGAGCGCAGGATTATTCAATCATCGCACGTTCTTCTGTAAACAAACAATATGGTGTCACATTTCGGAAATATTAGCAGACGAACGTTTGTAGAAGAACAAAGAAATAAAAACACAGACCACAAAACAAAAGGGCACTTGACTCTGTTAATATGATTTTTTGGGCGAACGCCATTATGAGTGGAGAGAGTTGCACGAAATTCCTGTCGCAAAGTTATGAGAATACATTACAGAATTCATAATATGACGTCAACGGAATGTGTCAGTGTTCATTTCACTACAAATATTTAACCCCTGTCTTGGCGATTTTGGGATTTAATTTCGTGATATATACCAGTGGTATGTACAAATCTTGTGTGCACTTTTTCCGATAAGCAAATTATTTCTTTAAAGAAATGGACAACAAATTGTTCGATATAGCGTTTCATGGCGTCAGGGTGTTTTGGTGGGGGAGAACAGTTATCCCTGACGGGTGGGTGTGAGATGGAGAAATGTCACCCTCGGGACAAGATATGTGGTCCAGACACTTGCAAGCCTCGTGTCTGGCCCAAATATCTTGCCCTCGGATGAGATTTCCCCATCTTACACCCTCATCCATCAGGGATAATAATACTCTCGCCTATCCAACATTAACTCGTTATTTATCCTCAAGATAACACACAGCTGTAAAGTGATTGGCCCATTCACTGACCATGTAAACTGAAGACTATCACAGTGTAATATGAACCACAATTTCACACAAGTAAGCTGTTAAACATGAAAAGAAAATTTTGAATATAATAAAAACAAAAACTGTCAAGTTAAAAAAATGACTGCGTGAAAATAGTGGAAATATATTTTTTTCTTCGAAAGTCTGAAAGACACTGAACGCCATGTGGGCGTAACGCGCAATGCCATGAAGTGATACAACTTTTCTTCTCATGTCACAAATTTAACATGTTTAAAACCCTTTACCCAACGTAACGGCCAAAACCGGCCAGCGCTATTCCCAAATATCGCCAATTAATTTTCAAAATATTTTCATTTTTTGTCTCAAAAACATAGGTTATGACCCATCGTCGGAACGAGCTCGTCGAGCTCGTTCCAACGAGGGGTCATAACCTATGTTTTTGAGACAAAAATGAAAAAATGAGTTATTCAAGAATTTTTTTTTGCAAGTGTCGTCTGCTTATCTTCAACTGAAGCTTAATGTCGAACAAAGACAACTGGGTATAAATAAGCTTCTATGTCCAAACTGATCTTTCTTGTTATAGTACATATTGTTGACACAACAATTCGTTGTGCTGAAATTATAAATTTGGGTCCTTTTCGTCTCACTTTGCATTCTGGTTTCACTGTGATGAATATTTGTGCCTGTTCCACTTCAAAGTTGGAGATGAGATGTCAAACTGCATGCATCTTTAGAACTGACACAGAATATTCCCACTTCATCGCACCATGCGTTACATATGCATCAAGATCGTTAGTCTGTTTGACAACATTTTGGAAGTATACTTAAAGATGAGAATCATATTTAACAGAACCCCCCCCCAACCCCCCCCCTCCCCCCCCCCCCCCCCCAAAAAAAAAAACAAAAAAAAAAACAAACGTGTTTCATCCCCTCTTGGGGTGCAATTGTAGTTTTATAAACGTTATTTTAAATAATCGTTGCGTCAAAAGTAACTAAACTTACTTTGACTGTCGACTTTTCTAATCAACGACCACAATGATGGAAATCAGCTCAAACAGTTTCATCTAAAATTGACAGCGAATGTTTCGTGTTGGTTGTGCGTCTTTTGTTTGTCTGAGAAAACAACCATCAAGGATAAGTCAGTTACACCATATCAGGTCGTGATATTGAATATGCAATTGCTCGAGTGTATTCACTATGGCTTACATCCTGGCTTTATTGGTATCAGTATTGCCTTTTCGAGATATGCAAGCAACTTGGAATACCTGGTAGAACAAAAGGGTAGGTGTTCAAGTGGCATCGCTTGAATACCTCTGGTTCATAAAGTATACTGCGTTCGTGCGTTTTATCGATTGAACAATGAACAGGGTGAAAGTAAGTATATGGGATATTTTTCTTCTCTTGCAATGCTAAAGCAATAGTGTAAATATTAATAAACAGATAAACAACCGCTAAAATGATCAGTTGTTACTTCTTAGTTTATGATTTTAACCAAAAAACTTTACCGGCAATGCCATAAAACCGTCCTAACTACGTATTGCCATAGTAGTCAATGATGCTGCTATGCACTAAAATAGTTTTCAAACTATAAAATTCTTAATGTTAGTATTGTAACCATGTTTGGGGGCGCGGTGGCTCAGTTGGTAGAGGTGCAGGCTGCAAGCCGAGAGGTCCTCGGTTCGAATCCCACCTGCGGCAACCGCGTTGTGTCCTTGGGCAAGACACTTCACCCCGATTGCCTACATGGGGGCACGATGACGCTGTGTACTGAGGCGTACTGCACGTCGATGGTGCGCATGTCTTCAACCAATCTAACCCTGCCTGTGCTGCGGTGCAGAGTTCAGAGTTACGATGTTGGAGAGCTGACAGCTGCTCGTCGTTGCTCGGTGGTTCTCTCCGGGTACTCCGGCTTCCTCCACCCGTAAAACTGTCACGGTCACGATTAGCCATTGTGCATAAGTATGTGACCTTAAACACCAATAAATAAATAAATAAATAAATGTAACCATGTTTACATTACGTTTGGACCGTCTGTAAAGTATGACCTATTTAAATGTTCAGCATTCGCTCACTCTAAGGTCAATTCGTTTTAAAAATCAGCCCAAATGAACGGGGTTGAGTGAATATGAACCCAGATGGGTTCATATTCACTCAACGCTGCTGATTTGGATTATTTTGTAAACCAACTGAATTTAGAGTGTGTGTAAACGTGGAACAAAGTTCAATATTAAATAAACAGTTCTAAGAAAGGGGCCAGTACTGACCTGATTTCATAAATACCAAGGAGACAAAAACACGATTTTTAAATTTGTGATAGACTCTCTCATTTGTTCTGCAAATTAGCCATCCGATGTTGTCATTTACAGATTCACATTTATTGTCAATGCCAAAGGGCCCATAATTTACTGCAGTACTGTTATTCAGACGGTATTTCAAAAACAAAATTGAGCGGTAAATTTTCAAATGTGATGCATTCCCAATGACTTTTAACGCAACAAGTAATCCAAATTTCGGAATCTAGTCGGTGCAGTATTTATTAATGGTATCCTAGGAATGTAATTTAGGGACAAGCAGGAACTGACTCTCAATGATTTTTTTTAATAGCATTTCAAAATAGTCTTGAATTCGACATTCGACCTCAAGGCTGTGTGATTCTGTCACAATATTTGGTAACAAAACTTTCCCAGGAACTGCAATGAGGGTTCAAAAAACAATTTTAGTACGAAAACTAATCTGAAAAGCATGATTTAGTTCCATGAATACAATTCGTGCATGTGTTTAACAAGAATTATACTCAATGTGGGCGTCACGGAATAACCCCACCATTAACGTGGCAAAATCACCTAGTCACGGCTTGCTGTAAGAAAACGGCAATGGAGTGTACGTGAGCACATCTTATAGAATATGATTAAGGTTAACGAAACAATACACTGCCCATTTAGCAATAACATAGATGGCCCATGTTAATGTCCTAACCTCAAGCGACTCGGATTAACAGGAACTTATTTTCGGCTCGTTCTTGTGATCTGCCCGAAGTCTCGGCGTGATGGAATCACAGGTATTGTAATACAACTTGAAAGATGTGTGTTTTCTGATCACATTCGGTGTATTTCATGTTCGATGGAAAAACCCACAGATATGAGAATGATTTCGGGGTAAGCGATATACTGTCTATGTTGCGTTCTTTGTTATCCTGTTATCGACCTGTATACTTTACTCAACCTAAAATCTGATGAGCGCAAAGCCAAAAAAGCAGAGGGCATTTGTACTGAAACACAAGAATGGGGATTTTCAACCCAACAAGACTAACAATTCTGTGGAAACGCACAAGACCTATTATCAAGCGTTCATTTAATGAACTACCATGTTCAATCCATTAATCGAAAGTTTGCTTGTGGTAGTGTAGACCCACTTGCCGGAGACTCACTTGCCACAGCTTTGCCAACAAAACCAGAGCTTTGTGTGCAACTTTCTGTTGCAAAACCTCGGCTCGATTCAACGGGATCCTGAAAGTGGTATATATTACATACATGCCATAATATACAACATGATATGTACTTTTCTGTTCATACGTGGCTTCGGAACATTGAAATATACAGTTCATAGCCGTTGGCAACGCCGATCGTTTCGCATTGAAACTTTTCAAAACATACCCTCACCTTCCCCATCAATCTGCTTTCACACAGCCATACTGTATATCCAAAGTGTGTACATACACAACATACCATAGCATCCTATAGTATGCATTCAGTACGCAAATCACTTGCCATAACAAGTTGAATGGGGTCGTTGTTTAGCATCGGACTCATTTGCCCAAGGAAAAGCTCCGGTTTTCCACCTACAAATGTGGGACGACAAGACCATTCTATACTACTCTCGTAGTTCTTACCCATATCTAGGGGTTGTAAATTTTCCTTAAGAAAAATTCATTCAATGAGTGTTTTAATATAAATAAGCACCATCTATAGTAAAGACCTTAAATTCTATCGTTGGAGTAGTCGAGAGGTTTATTAAAACACATAGGTCGATTTGTCAAAAATGCTCCTCTCCCACTCTATCACCGAACGATATAGAGGTGCAAATCGTTGTCGATCAATGAGTTGTGTACCGTCCATAAGAAGAACAATCAAGACTGATTGCATTCAATCTCATTGCAGTGATATGGTCGCCTGTAAATATAATACATATTCTTATGACGAGTCAAACGTCGTCCACTGATGTCCACACAGCCACAACTTATGAAAACACTTCCAAATTATCGTCGCTGGATGAGCGGAAGGTCAGCATTTCTAGTGACGGAACATGTGGGCGGGGTTTAGATGGAGAGAAGGGGGATAAATATCAGTTCCTAAGCCCTCTGATGTCTTATTATCACTGGATGAACTCGACTAATGGGCCAAAAACAGAAGAAACGTTCGCGGGTCTTCTGCTTTTTGGGTGGTATTGTAAATTATTTTTTTGTGGAGACTCCACAACATGGGTGTTTTAGTAACAATCCTCTCTATTCGTATTGTAGATACACTAGGTGATTTTCACTCATTGTTCAATAAAGGTAAAAAGTAAACGTGGTGGCTTTCAAATAAACGCACAAATGCCAACTGACGACGAATATAATGAAAGCAAAAACGCTATCACCATGCAAATTGCTTGAAGAACGTGTACGTGTGATTCCGTCACATGAAGTTTGTGATTCCGTCACAATACAGAAAGCTTTACGAATTTCGAAAATATATGATGTAGTGAAAAATAGACATACTATTCATCAGGATGTGTGAATGTTTAATCAGACAAGTACAGTTTGTAGTTTTGGTTGTTTTTGTAAGAGAGCGGGGTTTCATAGCAATGTGTCCCAAGCCTTTTTAGAGGGTCGTTATCTTGTGATTCAGTTACACAAAAGTACCATTCCAAACTGAAGATATACCTTATGAGAGTGGTATTGCATTATGGTTAATATGCTGAGTATACACCTGGTAAATATAATATTGGAAGCAATAAATTCCATTGGATATACTTCTTAAAGCTTTAAACCTCATTGTAATAACATTCCTTATCATTTGCTGATTCTATCACGATGGATTCCGCGATTTATGAATTTCCGAATTCCGATGAGATTTTACCTGTCTGGTGAATGTTTCTTCTCAGATGAGGCCTTAAGTCTGTCCACGGGAAGTTTTGCGAAGTGCGTGAATTGTTGTGGCAGCTAATTTCGTGGTCGAAAAAAAAAGCAAAACATTTTCGTATAGTTCAACAATCGTCTGTCTATTAGTCGTGCAGCTTTGCAAAAGAAACCAGAGTGGAGAAGATATACAATTCTAAAGATTTATCAGTTTTTATAATGAAGCATTGACAAGGAATGCATCAGTGACAAAAAAGTGAACAAAGTTCCTCGAAGATATTCTGGCAGGAATATGAAGTTCATTAAATGTTTGAAAACGTAATATGTAAGACGTGTATGTTGTCACTTCATATCGTTCATAGGCACCAACAAGCTGGGACACATACACTACAAAACGAGGTGACAAGTGTAATTTTAGCTCTGTAATAGTTTCTGGGTGGATTTGAAGTACCAAAAACATGGAGATTTTGTGATGCCAATGATGTGCCATCTTTGGGTATCAGATTCCCCTTGTGAGAATTTCTAAAGTATTGTTTTAGCAAGGACAAACAGAGTGCCAGTCCTGGAGGGAAATTGACCATGAAAATTCCCATGGGGACCCTGATGCCCAAAGTGGTGCCATTTGGTACTTGAGATTCTCTTTGACGTTCAATTTAATTCCAATCAAACAGCATGTCTTCTTTTTGTTCCTCTAAATATTTCCATCTTTTATGATAAGTTTCGGTATATCTGTTTCTCTCAACAGCAGCGTTAATCCTTGAACTATTCTCTCCCCGAATTGATCCAATTGCATTTCAATTTTTGTGTCGCTCAGGCAAAGTGAGAAAATAACCTGTTACTTCGGATTATTTAGCAAATGAATCACAAATATATACACATCCCTGCTTAAATCTGTATTTCATACAACCAAAGAATACCCATTTTTCGAAAACATTTTCGCTAACCTCCGAAACGTTACAAGCAATAGATACAGTGTACAAAATCCACTTAACGTAACACAGTAAAACACACATGGCGTGCCAACTACCATATTTTTTTGAAAAAGCGCATATCATTGCCTTTTTAGAATACAGTTTAAAATATATTATGTACGACAAATGATTCTCATACTATATCCGGTCGAGTCAAGCGATATCTTGCAATAGTTTTCCTAGTCTCGACAAGTTTATTACCACGTAGGTCAGAGCATTCTAAAACTCAGATCAACAGGCTCGACTTGGCCTTGTTTATCTATCACCACCACCATCGCTCCAAACACATTCACGGAGTTTAGCTGACAGGAAGAATAAAAATAGGAAGTGTCATGATGGAATTACGAGACATTATCACATCAAGAAATATAACAAATTCTTGAAAGATAGTAAGTTGGAAAAATTGGTTGTGGCCTTTTGGAGAGACAAAAAATACACGACGAATAATTTTACGACAAATTATTTTTTCAAGATGAAGACGAAAGAGTATGGATATCAACTCGCACAGACAAAATGGTGATTTTCCAGAAAGACGTTTTATAAACCAAAGAGAACTAACAAGTATTGACAAACAACAGCCACACTTCCCTTTCCCCGTTCAATTGTCAGTTGCAATATTTTCAAAACTGCTATATGAGGTACAAAGGGATAGCACCAAGAACGCGGGGACGCGGTTCGCGCAGTGACATTATGGGGTAATGGAAGCATTCCACGGTGATATCCCTATACACCCCCATATCATCTGAAATGAAAAAATCTACTACTGTTACTTACCGCCGGTACATTGCAATTCTCATTTAGTTGTTAACACCACATTTCCGTTTTTAAAAATACACGTGAGGCTAGTAATATTTTATGCTTTCGGGGACTAAAGAGGATTTTCCTTCGTCTTTTTGCGTTAAATGTATGACATAGTAGCATTCTTTTGTCAATTGTTAAAAATTAAAGAAGAAAATAGACTTCCGTGAATGAATAAATATTTTTATTTTGCAATATAAATACATTTTTGAGTGACTGTACTTCGACAATTTATGCTGAAAAAGGAACAATGATTGCGCGATCCGGTAGATTTACCTTTGAAATCTTTCGTTGTGTAATGCTCGTAGGTATTCTCGTCGATGGCGAAAGGGGAGCTTCAGTCTTCACCGTTATTGTCGCTAATTGCCTCATTTAATTTATTGATAAAATCAAACGTTTGATTGTTCTTTATCTCACCAAGGGCAATTAAATTAGACATGGTCGTGTTTTAGTGATGTGCATACGAGATCCGGGAACGGGGATGCATAATGTCATATGCAAAGTTACAAATGTGGTGAAAGAAGGCTTTAAAAAATAACTCTCTGCAGTTGAGAATAAACGAGTAAAAGAAATGAGTTCTAATCAGGTTCTGATATGAACAAACTACAAGAGAAAAGTATGAAGAAAATATATTTTATAAGTTACTAGCGGGTGTTACCCGGCGTTGCACGGGAGTAGATGGTTATATCAATATACCCACAGATATGATCGGCTAAGCTGTTTTCGAAATAGGTCAAGGTCACCAATTTCAAGGTCAAGGTCACCCCACACGGGCACCCCGATAAAGTCAAAATGATCGATGGGTCAATATACCCGCACATATGAAATTTTAGGCCGATCGGCCTAGCCATTTTCGAAATAGATCAAGATCATCAATTTCAAGGTTAAGGTCACCCTGCACGGACACAGCACCCATCCCATGTTACTCGCAGGGACGAATTACCCCCGTGTACAAAATTTGAGATCGATCGGTCGAGAAACGGAGGAGTTTATCCGGAACAAAGATAGAGAGAGAGATAGATAGATAGATAGATACAGACCTTCGCATTTATATATTAGATTGTGATGAATTGACGGTAACATGGACTGAGGTTTGCGGCTTGGAGCTTATGTTCAACCGAGACGAGAAGCGTCGAGGTTGAACATACGCTCCGAGCCGCAAACCAATTCATCACAATAACGTATATATTCCAATAGATACTATCCATAGCCCAAAACCTGCATCGTGAATCGCGAGAGGCTTATTTACTAAACTTTTGGTCGTTAAAAGTTGCCTTGTTCAAGGCAAGTTTTAACGATCACAAGTTTCGTAAATAAACCTCTCATGTACCCACGATGACACTGGATAAATAATGAATAAACCAGATAAACTCATTCCATCTTAGTTCAAATCGTAAATCGGTTTATAATTTAAACAACACTTAATCCGGAACACCGTCTGCTGC
Source organism: Pictodentalium vernedei (assembly GCA_031216915.1). Lineage (NCBI taxonomy): Eukaryota > Metazoa > Mollusca > Scaphopoda > Dentaliida > Dentaliidae > Pictodentalium > Pictodentalium vernedei. Next base: position 167,552,894 of record CM062295.1, on the reverse strand, counting down.
ACACGTGAAACATCCAGAAAAATGAAGCTGTAGGCTGGTCACTCCGTTGATGAAGTAGTTACGAAACGGACGACCTCATTGCAAATATTTCACGTTGTGACGTCAGACCGGTAACATTTGCCACTTGAGCTGCAAACATAGAATACACTAAGCGATCTCTCATCCAAACAGAGGAGGGGGCTTTTAGTCTTATTGGAACATAATATATACATGTTAGAGTCGGCTGATCCATTCTCTTTACAATAGCATCATCTGAACAAAATCTGTGGCAACTGTTTTCCAGTTGAGGCTCTTCAGGGTTGTCAGTTCTCACAACTGTATAGATGGGCAGATATTTTCAGAAAATTAAACCTGAAAATTGTTCTCTTGAATAACTATAAAAAGAATTCATTTGTGTTGAGGAAACATAACGCATTGCCGTTGCAATGGAGCGGACCCAGTGTGCCTAGTGCGAAGTCATCGGCTATGTTTTGGAGATAAAAACTGAACAAAAAAGATTTGAAAACTCGAAGGACGCTTTGTGTGAGTAACGCCAGTTTGATATGGTCAACATCCTAGATAATGAATGAAAAAAGTAATGCCCAGGGCATAATTGCTGTCAAACGAGTACTCCGACGATGGTGGATATTAAATTTCTGGATATTAATAATACAGTGGAACCATGTTAACCCTTTACCTAACCTGAAAAGCAGACGACACTTGCAAAAATAATTCTTGAATAACTATTTTTTTTTCATTTTTTGTCTCAAAAACATAGGTTATGACCCCTCGTTGGAACGAGCTCGACGAGCTCGTTCCAACGAGGGGTCATAACCTATGTTTTTGAGACAAAAAATGAAAAAAATAATGAATATTAATTGGCGATTTTTGAGAATAGCGCTGGCCGGTTTTGGCCGTTACGTTAGGTAAAGGGTTAATTAAATTATCACTTTGCCAACGAAAATTATTCAATTGACAGGAGTATTTAATTAACAAGGTGTTGGTCACTTCCCTGTATTCTAGAAATAAACTGATCATTTATTCAATTAATCTTTTTTGATAGAGCTCATCGAGCTCGGACAAACAAGACACAATAGATTAAATGTATGTATTTGATATGCTGTGGCCAAATAAATCCATAAACAATGGCATTATGTGACTATCAGGATAATTTCTCAAAATACAACATTTTTATTCGATCAACAGTTTACTCTTTAGCCTATATTCAATTAAGACGTCACATTTGTATTGAAGGATTGGTAAATTATTCTCTATTTGGGAGTTATATGCAATTAACAAGATTATTGAATTAAAAGATAAACTCTGTAGTGAGGGTACTGTTTTTTTGGGGCAGAAAACTTCACAAATGAGTCAACTTTTTTTATAAAGTATAACTTGTGACATAAACCAAAAGCGACATCTAAACTACCAGAACACACAATCAAACAGTCACATTGTCAGACAACAAATGACAAACAACAGTGTATACTTACCACCTTCTGGCACTGAGAAGGTCAATAAACCGCACAACAACAGTGTAAGATGCATTTCGAACAGATGTGTGTGAATCAGTTTGAAGAGGTTTCAGATTGTGTCACTATCAACTGCTGGGGGGCAATACAAATATTGTATCTGACACCTTTCTTGATAGTGGATGTCAAAGCTTCAAAGACGCAAAACTTCGTTAAAAACACTGTTTGTGTGTGCATCATGTTACTCTTAGCAACGTTATTGATGAAAAACGAAGCAATACGTTTTTAACTCGTTCGAACCAAAACATAGAAGATAAAGAATGCGACAATGTTTGTTGAAGTATTCAGTTGAATTTACATTGATTATCGCGTTCTGTTTTGTTACATGCACAATAAAAACACTACACAATAACCATAATCAAAAGAGTTCCATTAGAAATAACTCGAATAACTTTTGTCAATGGTTGCGTTTTATCTGACGCTCTGAACAGTGAAATTCGTTCATTTCCCAAACTATTTTTTTCCTTGTATTGCAGATGATGATAGTTCTGACGGATACAATTGGGCATTAATACTATTTTTCAATTTTAGCCTAAAAATCAAAGTTTGTGGTATCTCAATGGAACAAGTTCTAGGGATCTACATCGATGATAACCTTTCTTACAAATACAATGTATCCCATTTTTGCACCAAAATAGCACGTGCCAATTTTGCCCTCAACAAAGTAAAGACCATTCTCCCACATGATGCGATGAAAACTAACTCTGTATTTCTCTTTAATTCATACCCATCAATCATATGGAATAAATATACGGGGAAACGACAGAACCGTAAAGAATCTAATGATGTTGCAGAAACGCTCAGTGCGCATTATAAATAACAAAAGATATAATACGCATACAGAACCCCCTTTTTCTTAAAAATAAAATACAAAAAGTAACTCACCTTTTTAAACTTAACGCTTGCTTATTTGTATTTGATTGGTATCATGAAAACCTGCCCGTTTCATTTAAAAATTACTTTAAGCTGATAATCCTTCTGGAAGTTCGAACAGAAGAAGTGGCATCCTTCATATAAGAAAAACCCAAACCAAATCATTGGATTATTTACAGATATTTATGTACCCTAAAATTTGGAACGAGTTGCATAGGAATATCAGAAATATAACCGAAAGAAATTTGTTAAAAAAACAGTTAAAGCTAAAATTACTGTCTTCATACTCAGACAATATTTACTGTAATAACCCACAAGGCCCGATTGCAGTCCCTGAATGTTTTGGAGTAGAATGTACTCTGTATGCCATAAAAATCTGTCCAGCTTATCCACGTCTGGTTAAACTGCATTTACCGCTTAGGAAATTTCGAATGGTATCTCCCTGTACTGATAGTGATGATGATGGTGGTATTGATATCGATGTTTATATAAATATCAATATTAGTATTACTATTGCACCACCAACGTATTCCAAGCTTTGGTCTGGTCGCCTCGTGAAATCCACCTGGCTCCGAGGAATCACTGTAATGTAACTCCGTTAAATACACAATGGACTGGCGGTGTCAGGATGGGAGATGATAGCGAGCTACCAGGTGAATCAAGTCACGACTTCCATGACATGTCATATCCCCCCCCCCCCCCCCATCATACTAGCCTAGACTTGGAAATGTATTGGATGAAAACTACCGGACAGCCTTGTTTAAACGTTGCATAATGTAATCGTGGGAGACAACAGGAAGACAGCCAATCTGGCTATGTTGTCTCCCTGCGATATACAACTAATGCGATATGTTGAACATGAAGGTAGTACTGAAGCAGAATTTTTTGATTTCGTGCCAAAATTATTTTGATTACCATAGCTGGAACTCCTACTATTTGCATTTATACTTTAATACTGCTGAATAAAAATCAATCAATCAACCAAGCTCGTTGAGGTCGTTACTGGGAGGAGTCATAAGCGAAGTTTTGGAGGTCAAAAAAGAAAATTAGTAATTATTCCAGAATTCTGAGGCAAGTGTCGTCTGCGATTCATGCTAGGCAAAAAGTTAAATAGTATTAAATAAATAAATGTTGATTATAAAACCTTCTTGTGTATGTTTTATACTTTGTAATACGTGAGTATGTGAGGGGGGAGACAAAATAGATGAGCTTAAATAGTGAGAGGGACACGGCCCCTTTCCCCACTCCCATTTCCGCCGCCACTGGACGAAGAAGTCAACGACGAAGAAATTTGTATTGAACAAAAATCGAAATTATAGGATTTCTCAGGAAGTCGGTGTTGTGAACCGACAACTGAAATTACCGACCAGAAAAAATTCTCAACAGGAAGACAACGATTTCTTATCAATGAAAATTAAACCCGTTGAGTACACATTATTATATGTGGATCCGTAGTATAGGATCACCAACACACCAAATGTTCCGATAAGGTCCTGAGGCCTGAAATAGTAGACGAATTTTTGACGCGTCGAATCTAATACCAGAGCAAAAAATGAATTTAATTCGTCGGTAATGCGTCGACTATTTCAATTAGATGCGAGTAAGACACACCATCGACGAATCTCCGTGCAACTGATACGAATCTCCGTCAGTGATGAGTCTGAAATACGTGTTTGAAATTTTCGACGGATTTTTGACGCGTCGAATCTGATACAAAGTGCGGAAACAAACGAGCACTACCGATCAGCCGAATGCAAATCATTTGGTTATGATGAAGCACATGTCAGTCACTGGAAATACCCATCTTACGTCATTTCAGTGTTTATTGATCGAAGGCTTAATTCGAGATTTTTCAAAATGACTGAAGCAAAGGTGACAACGAAAATCAATTTTTCAAAATGACTGAATAAGAAGTTGATAGGCGAGTTCGAAAATCAGTTTTAGACAAAGAGCATCAGGCTTGCCTTCAAACTACGTTGATAATTTCAACTTTCGACGTTCGTGGTATTGTTCTTGCTACAGATAACGTAAGTTGGCAAAATATTCTCGTTCACTCTCTCTCTCTGGCTTTAAGGTGTTCCCATCCCATATCTGATTTTCTAAACCGGATTCACAAAATTTGAGTCGGGCCCTCGGTTTGCTGAAGCTCACATCCAATTCAGTTGTTTGTTCATTGGGGTTTTACGACAGTTTCAATTGCCAGTGTCATGTCATGTTACATAATTTTACGTGTGCGAGGGGGGGGGGGGACCACCGAGCAATCGGCGATTAACCACCGTACTCCTCAACGTGCTAACCAGGGTAAGCATGCGTTTGAGGGCATGTGTACCACTGACGAGACAAACGCCTCTTTGCGTTTTTAGGTGGGGATGAGGGCTAAACAGGTCATCGCACGGATAAATGTGCTATTGGCAAGGATATTAGTGCTGAACATGAATAAAAAACCGTTAATTTTATGTTTTTCTATGGGATGGGGGGGGGGGGGGGGGTCCTCAGTGCTCAACCTTCCACCGGTCAAAGTATGAGCATCACCTCTGTAGCCTCCAATTTCCCCCAGTGTCCTGAGTCACAATAAGCTCAATCAATAATTGTGAATTCTGCAGGGATGTGTTTTTCTTTCAGTCAGAACATGTTTGTGAACATTTCTCGGTACAAGTAGAACACATGCCACAAAAATATTTCAGTCAATCCAGGGAAGGTGGGTGGGGGGGGGGGGAGGGGGAGATAAGACAGGATGCATCCCTTTGCTCGAGTAGGATCATGGCAGGCACACATAGGATATCAAAGTTAGGGGGGGGGGGGGGCAAGAGTAATATCTAAGGGGTGTACTGAATATAATTTGCAGCAGCATCATCATCTGAGAAGCGCAGCGGTGAGATAGGAGGGGGCACGAGTGAGGGTGTCCCCCTCCCGTTGGCCGTTGCAGTGGGCCCGGGAGTAGTATGTCTCGTATGTTTTACCCCACATTTGGGGGACCCCGGAAGTGACGTCATGTCACGTGACCTAGTGGCGCCATGTTGTGTTGTCATGGTAACCCGCGTGAGCGGCCATCTTGTGACGTCATCTCCATAGTGATACGTGGTGTGAGTGCGCATGCGCAGCTCGTGTTGTTAGGGTGATACGCGTTTCCGTCGTCCATTTTGTATACTGGAGGCCGCCATCTTGGTTTCTATGGTAGCACGTGATTGCTATGTTACCCAATTTTTCTGCAATAAGACGGGGTATGTTTTGAGGGTGTGTTCCTTTGTAGAAGAGTAAATCTAATTACCACAAACAACCCGACAATCCCTCCAAATCACCAAAATCCACCCAACTTTTACTATTTCGAATTCTTTCAGAATGATTGATTTTTTTTAATTTTTGAGGGGAGGGGGGGGGGGGGGTCCAGGTTCCACTGGGTCATGGTTGCAGTATGTTGAGGCGTATACCACATCGACGGTACATACTCCTTCAACCATTGCTAACCCTGCTTGTGCCGAGTTAGTAGCTCTAATAGTTACTCGCTCCGATTAGTGTTTCTCCGGGTTTTCCGGCATCACCGTTAAAAATGTCTGACACTGGTTTTCGAAAGTGCGCTGCAGAAAACAAATAAATAAATAAATAATAAAAAAAAAAATAAATAAATAAATAAATAAATAAATAAATAAATAAATAAATAAATAAATAAATAAATAAATAAATAATGTCTCGCCCTGGGTGATAAAACAAAATGACCGAAGGAACCTAAAGTATGTCGGTCGACCACGATTGGATGATTAATTAGATTCGACGCGACGGTGATGCGTCTGCATATTTCAAAATTTCTCCGTGTCGCATCAGCGACGGATTTAATACAATTAGATTCGACCCGTCAAAAATCCGTCGACTATTTCAGGCCTAACCTTTGGAGAAATCGATTATTAGACGAAAATATACTTACGTTTTTAAATAACTTTCGTCAGCAGGCGTCGTGACATAATTCGGTATCCACTCAAAATAAAACAATAGCACTGTAAAATTACTTCAGTGAGAAGTCAAAATGCTAATGACATCTTCGAAGATTTGTTTTCCTGCAAATACTTTTCGCATATTAAACGAGATTGACTCTATCTTCCATGAGATTGACTTCATCTTGTCACATGCCTCTGATGTCATTCTTTGTTTTAACAATATATCTCATGAAAAGGTGACAAGAACATACTGAAAAGAAACCAATGACATCGAAATCTCCCTGCTCACAGAAAAAGGGTTTTGAAAACAATGCAGAAGTTAAACATGTTAAAATATAAGATCAAGTATTTATTAATAGAATGCTGTAATAGAATGCTGGAGGAAAACCTGGAGTGGTCATTTACTAAAAACGACAAAATTGTGCAATAAAGACTAGAAGTCATACCCTATAACACTCCGAATAAAAGTAAAGGCATCATACGAGATAGAGAACTATATGACATGGAGGAAGAAAAAATAACATAAAAACTAAAAATCAAGACCTATCAGACACTCACAGAGTAACACTCAAACGAAATGGCAGAATACTATATAATTACATTAAAAAATTCAGTGCTTCCACAATCAAAGAAAGTGAGTGGAATATATGAGCATCGGAGTGAACATTTACATACCGACTCCCTTCCGATGCCATAAATCGTCCCCTGAGTTCCAATGTGTCTATGTGCCAGCAGGCACATAGGACACATTGGAACTCAGGGGACGAAATGTCAACGCTTCAGACTCGGACGAAAATACGTGGTACAAGGAAAAAGATATTTAACCGTTTAAATGTGAGAAAGAGTGATTTTGTAATATACTATTCCAAAAAAGTAGGGGATATCCAAACTGATATTTTCGGAAATGGTATTGGATACGCGTGATTGGACACATCAATGGATCATGAATGTCACAGGCCCACGAAAACTTCGTGCAGGTTTTTCGCACTAGCGCCGCGTTAATGTCTGTGGGGTACGTTTTAAAATTTTTATTTGTACTGGACGGGCTTTTTCAGGGGTCTCATCGTTCTTCTCTTGCTATAAACTCGTTCATCAATAGTTTCTGGTCGAAACTTAACTTTTGAGATATGCGAAGACTGACACGTGACGAACGTTTACGTGCTGTTGGCATGTTGGAAGTTGGCAACAGACAGACTGCAGTGGCTCAAATTCTCAACGTGATTAGAAGGGTTGTGGTCATGCTACCGTCAGAGAGACAATGTTGATGACAGACGTCGGTCAGGTTGTCCAAGGACGACAGCTGCTTACCAGGATCGTTTCATCCGAACCACAGCATTACGTAACCGCCATCAAAATGCCTCAGAAATTGGACAGTAGCTGCAACGAGCGACAGATGTGCGAGTTAGTGGTAAGACTATACGAAATCGTCTACACAGCTGGAATTTGAGCGCTCGACGACCTAGAATAATTCCACGTTTGACTGAACGCCACATCACAGCAAGGCGTAATTGGTGTGGATCACGACAGATCTGGGACAATCATCGGTGGAGCAACGTCATGTTTTCCGGTGAATCGAGGTTCACTCTCGACTTCCACGACAGGCGAAACAGAATGCGGCGGTTGTGGAACGAACGATATCATGACGTAATCGTTAGGCAGCACGATCGTTTTGGTTGTGGATCGGTTATGATGTGGGGAGGCATAACCACGACGAGCAGAACATCATTACATGTTATCCAAGGGCGTGTCTCAGGGCAGTACTGCCGTTGCATGTTAGCAGCTCACGTGGTGCCATTTGCGCGACGTCACGGTCGTAGATTCATTTTCCATGATGACAATATTTCTTCATATATCTCACTTTCTCTTGATTTGGGCGGGCTGGTTTGGGTTTGAGGGTAGAATATCATTCCAGTCTGTTTCTCTGATACATTTGTTGAGGTTTGTAAAGCCTGCTTGAGCGAAAAGGCATGTACGTCGCTTGACAATTAATGAAGCTTTTTTGTTAACTTCAGATGGGCCGTTATTGGGCAGTGGTAGCGGGGGAACTCTCCAGAGAATGGGTCGCTGACATCATAAGATTCAAATATGTGAGGATAGTAAGTCATTATTAGGTCGAGCAACGAGGCTGACATTTCCGTAAACAAACCTTGGTAGCTGGATTATTTGAGACAAATTATGATTCAAAATATTCTGGACGAGATCATTACCAAATCTTAAGTAATTCATTATTAAAATCATCGGTTATTATCAGGGGAAGCGTCTGCGTATCTAAAACTCTTTCGACAGAAGTGGAAATTAAGTTCCGGGTATCAATACCCGAATGTGGAGACCGGAAAAAGGCTGAGAGAAGGAAGGTTTTTTAGCAGCGAATAGTTGCAACCAGATGCACTCGATAGAGTCATTTCCAGGTCGGGGCGGTGTATAAAGGCCATAGTGTTCTTCGAATAGACTGCAATACCACTGCCCTTGAGGAACAGTCCTTCCTTATAGGGTCTTGAAATCCAAAAATTAGCAGGTCGCCCCTATCAGCACACTGTTCTGGAGCCATGATTTAGTAAATACACAAAATAATAATTAATGATAATAATAATTTACTTGTATAACTCTTTTACCAGCAAAAAACTGCTCAAAAGCGCTCACAAAATAAAGTGACATTCAAAAGAAAAAATTCAGCAGTCAAAGGCTATCCGAAAGAGATAGGTCTTTAAACCTTTGTGGAAATTTTCAGTATTGGGGGATTTCCTTAAATTCTGAGGGAGTGCATTCCATAGTGAGGGAGCACAAAAGTGAATTATCTTTTTCCGGTAGTTGATCTTATTCGAGGCACGACAAGAGGATTCTCGGAAGATGACCTAAGATTCCGTACCGGTTTGTGAAAAGTGACAATCTGTTTTAAGAAGGTAGGGGCATTATCTCCATGGATAATGTTGTGTGTCACCATTAATACTTTATATTTGATGAGAGACTCAACTGGTAGCCAATGCAATGATTTGAGGATTGGTGTAACGTGGTCATAATTTTTTGGCGCCAGTAATCATCTTGGCTGCTGTATTCTGAATGCGCTGAAGCAGGTTAATGAATTTCAGCGGAAGTCCAAAATAAAGAGAGTTGCAATACTCCTGTCGAGACAGGACCATATAACAGTTTTTAGTGTGTCTTGATCAAGTAGTTTTCTGATTGTGTTGACGTTTCTTATTTGGAAGATTTGATTACCCAGATCGAAGCTATTATTAAAAGTAAAACCAAGGTTCAAAGCATTGTCGATTGGGTTAACACTGACCTCGCCTATTTTCAGACAGTTGATGGGAGATTTCTCTAACTGATATTTGGCACTCAATTGTAAAAATTCTGTGTTGTCATCATTTAACTTGTGAAAATGTCTCCCCATCCATTGTCGAATATCCCTGGTGCATGCCTCCAGTGTTGTTAATGAGTCGGCTTTTATTTTAGAGAGGTCGGCGGACAAATACAACTGGGTATCAGCAGCATACAGATGGAAATTTACAGAGTGCTTCCTCATGATATCACCGAGTGGTAAAGTATAGACTGTAACAGTAGGTGACCGAGTACTGAGCTCAATGGTCTCAGAGAAGGTATCGCAAATTTTCACAGATTGCATGCGATCGCTTAAATAAGACCTTATCTAATTGAGAGCAGAACCGCGTATGATGAGTCGTTTTTCTGAACGTGACAAAAGAATCTGGTGGTCGATCGTATGAAATGCTGCAGACAGGTCGAGCAGTACAATTGATGTTAGCTTGCGATCATCCATAAAATTTTCAGAATGTCACTGCTAATACGAATTAGAGCTGTTTCAGTACTATGCCTGGGTGTATATGCCGATTGGAATATTTCAAGTTTGTTATAAGCCGAAATATGCTAAATGATTCTGGAGGAGACAACCTTTTCGAGGCATTTGGACAAAAAAGGAAAATTAGAGACAGGTCTGTAGTTTTTTAGAGTGTTAACATCCAGACTAGCTTTCTTTAGGAGTGGAATAACATGGGCGTGCTTAAACTCGGTTGGTACAATGCCGAGAGCTAGAGATGAGCTGAAAATATTGGTAATGATGGGAAGGAGCTGGTCTAAAAGAGTGCTGTTTTTCAACAGCCATGTTGGTAGTGGGCCGAGAGAACATGACGTTGGTGGGGCTTTTAAAATAATTGACTTGACCTCTTCCATGGCTGGTGGTCGGAAGTTATTTTGGGTGATTTCAGAATCTGGTGATTTACCTTCATCACTGGGTCACTGTATTTATGCCTGGAGTTTCCAGTTTACTTCGGAGTTTCGAAATTTTATCATAAAAAAACTCAGAAAATCTACATGCAAGATCGGAAAGATGAGTGTGCTCGGGAAGCCCCCCACCCCCCTTACCGATTACATTAAGAAGATTACTGACGATTTTGAAGATCTGTTTAGAATTATTTCCACATGAGGCAATGCTTGCTATTCTTTACCCAGTCTATCTTAGCTGACTTAATAGACGAATTTATCTTGTTTCGGAGTGCTTTATATATACCCTTATGGACATGAAGGCCAGATTTTACAGAGCTACGCCCTGCTTTCCTGCACATTTGTTTTATTTCCTTATCTCATCGTAGTACCATCCAATGTTTGGGCGAACGATAACAGTTTTTTGTTTGGATTGAAGCATGAATGTCCAATTCCTTGGTCGAGGTCTCAAAAAGTATATCCACTTTTGAGCAAATGTATGTTTCATTTTCGATGAGTTTTGTTAGTTCGTTTTTTAAGAGATCCTTTAGGAAGTTTTCAATGTCAGTATTGCGGGTTTTTCTAGCTTTGGCAGTTTTCTGGACCGCCCTCGGCTTAGCAACTGACAATGCATAAAATTAAGGAGTGATCAGAGATGTCCTTGTCAACTATGCTGCTAACACATATTATGTTATCATTTTCTCTGGATATAATCAGTTCAAGTGTGTGCCCAGATCGACGAGTTGGGTTACGGATGAGCAGATTTAAATTAACAGAAGAAATGTGTTTCAGGAATAGGTCAGCATTTTTATCATTGGGATCATCAATGTGAATATTAAAATCACCGAGGATTATCAGATAACCTGGAAGTAAAACCAGTGTGTTTAAAAATGTGTTGAACTCAGACAAAAAACCATCAAAAAACCATCAAATGAGAATTTGTTACAAGGTGGAGGCGTTAGGTATACACACAGTTGATGAGTTGTATCAGCTGGCCATTAATATAAAGTTTAACACAAAGTGCTTCAAAGGATACAAATGGACCAAAGTCCAACTTCTTTAGCCCCACTGACTGTTTATAGATTACAGCAAGTCCATCTCCTCTTTTCCCAACTCTTATCTCTTGATGGAGACTGAAATGCACAGGAACTAAGCTGGATAATACTGCTCCGTCGCCATCTTTCAGCCATGTCTCACTTAATACGAAAATATCCAGTTCAAGTTCAATGATAGCGTCGTGGAGAATTTCAGTCTTGTTACAGCAGGACCGTGTATTTAATAGACCCAGATTACAGTTAGCTTTGTTGACCTTAATCCTTACATTCGGAAAGAAATTTATTAATAGTTTTAAGAGGATTGGACGTATGTTGATTGCCTCCTCTTTTACCTCTCCAACTAGCCTTCTGCCTATTTATGCCCAGTGATCTCATATAGAGCCAAATACTACTGGGTGATTTGGCATGCACTCAGGGTTCAAATCAAGTAGTTGATGAACTGTATACTCAATATGATTTGAACTTGGCTGTATCTTTTTTAACTTTTTAAGTTGTATTTGAGTTTGCTGATCCTTCATTGCAGAGATAAGTATTTTGCAAGGTGAGAATTTCACACCTACAATGTCATGATATGTGCTAGTTACCTTCAGGGTATTGAGGTTTTTGCGTTTCGGGACCCAAAATGGACTGACTGTATGTTGTGAGGAATTGTTATTTGTTATTTAACTGGGGCCTGGCTGCGCTTAAAACGACCAGGAACACCACGTGTCGGAGTCATAGTATATATATACTAAAGTGCATATTTCTGCTGAATGGCTATAAGGGGCGCACAAGGTATAAGCTTGATAAATTTATCGCCATAACATTTACCGAATCTTATCCCTGGGTCGCGGTTGCGACGCCTCACCGGGGGAGCTCGTCGAGCACCCTCCAATAAGGAGGTATTGAAAAATGTCTTTGTTGTGGAAAGATCGTCCTGTGTAAATATGTACAATCAAATATGACTGTGTCAGCAACTCTGTCCGTTAAAAATATTCAGATATCAATTCAATTAACAGCGATGATTCCTTTCCTGCATTCCAAAAATGAACAACATTTCTTCTGCTGTATCCTGCCTGACGGAGCTCGTGGAGATCAATCACCAGGATTCAACAGGTTAGATTCATATGTTGGATGTACAGCTATCTAGCATATGTTGGTTAATGGACAAATGAATACAGTTACTGTCAGACTAATTATTTGTTATTTTTTATGATGTTTATGGTCCTATATTTAAGGAATAGTGCATGGCTTGGAGTTGACTACGCCCATATAGTGCCCAGTGAGGTGGTGTAGTTCCCGCCGCGAAGCGGAGGGAACTACACCACCTCACTGGGCACTATATGGGCGTAGTCAACGACAAGACATGCACTAATCCTTATATTATATCGAACACCCATCAAGAAAAACATCTGTCCGATTTGTTAATCTATTACCAAGGTAGCAGCCCTACCAACCAGCGTTATATAGATAAAAATACCATGTAGTTTTTAAAAAACATTTTCTTCTTCCAAAACATGGCTAACTTGGATTATTGATATGAGCAGAAGACAGATTTTGAATCGTTCGGCAAGGGTAAACAAAACATTTCCCCCAAACGGAACTGTGTATTCTAGAATCGCGCAACTCGCGAATGAAAACTAAAATTTTCGAAATTTGACAACGCAGTTTGATAATTTCCACACATTTGTCACACATATACTTTACCGAATGGGTAAGTACGGGATACAAACTCCGAAGATTCAACTGAATTCCATTATTTATTCGTTTACTGCCCAGAACATACAATCAAATAGCGAAATAATATGAGCAGCGAAACAAACGATTTTTCACATCCGGACGCGTTCTCATGATAGTTGCACCCAGGTATGGATCATTCTCTTCGAAACGAGATATGGATCATCTTCTCAAGGAATAAAATGAACGCCTCGAAAAATGTGACTTCAACAATGGAAAAGCGATACATTTTTCCACGAAGATTTCTTTCCGGGTCGTTTTGTGGATGCTGTGCCTATGTGAATCGATTTTTTTAAATTTAGCCTGATCAGTTTTATTCGGCCAGTATGAAAAGACAACTGATATAGTCGTGTGCTAAAAATAGAAAACGTGTAGTGCCTGGGTGCAGTGCCTGGTCAGTTCTGTGGATGCAAACTACACGAACTAGGGTATCATCTTTCAGCCAATCAGAATGCAAGGAAGTCACGTGAGATATAATATTCCTGTATAGTGGCTACTAAAATTTGTCAATCATCTGTACCCATGCTGCTCATATTGGGGGATATTGGGGCAAGCACTGGCGACGGGGTCCCTTTTTACATGTGAAATGGAACGTGTTTATCACAGCAAAGCAAACAAGTACTGTTTCGCAGGACTACTACGGCGGGTGGGGGTGGGGGTGGGGCTGGGTAAGGGGGTGTGGGTGTGGGGGGTGCGGCAAGTTATTTTATCGACGAACTGGAGCCTTGACTAATATATATGTGCACACACACTCACAAATAAATACAGATATGTTAGATAAGGAACTGATGAGCTGTTATGACAATTGAATACACAACGATCTCTAGCCGCACAGCACATGTAGCTCGGCAGCTGGTGGTTTTCAAAATACTTCCCCTAGCCTACGTATTGACCGTTGTAGTGATAGTGGATGCGCGTAGACCTGGAGCCAATACCACAGGACTCCCACAACCATATCCTCCAGAACAGTATTTCCACCTATTAATATACTCAGTCAAAAAAGAGTATAATAGAAACAGATGTGAAAAAAGTAGTATAGAGGATGAAATATACTAGTTCTAATGTTGCATGTTGTGGACAGGAAGTCGTGCAAAGAGTTTAATGAATTGTTGCTGTTGTCCACCCAACAGTATACAATTTTGTTACGGATTTCAAAACAGCACGTGCTACCCGAGAATGTCAAACTGAATGGGTGACCGACGATTTTCTTTGTGTTATGTTGTGCTAGAGAGCCTGGGTTATTGCGAAATCACGCTAGTTGTTGTCTGTGCAGTTGAAAAAAAAACATTCTTTGAGCAAAACCATATCAAAACGAGCTCGTTCCGATAGTAGTCACATGATATGGTTTTGTTGAAATCTTGTGAAAAACTGAAGAAAAAATCATTTAAAAAAATGCCAAGGCAAACCGAAAATCAGAGGGTGCGTGCCATTGGTATGCATGAGGCTGGGATACCCCCAGATGAGCTCGCTGCTGAGTTCGGAGTCACTGTGGCCACTACGTACCGTCTCATTGGAAGGTATAGAACCACTGGATCTACAGCCGACCGACCGCGTTGAGGTCGACCAAGAGTTACGACCCCTGCATAAGACCGACACATCAGGACGTATCACTTTCGGGATCGCTTCCTTCCGGCGACGAGGACAGTAGCAATTACTCCTGGTAGAACTAACAATAGAATTAGTGCACAAACTGTCCGCAACAGACTCAATGAACACGGCATCCGAAGCAGGTGTCCATACCACGGACCAATCCTTGCCCAACGTCATCGTACCGTCAGAATGGAATGGGTACGGCAGCGTCTTCGCTGGACTCAGCAGCGTTGGAGCACAGTTCATTTTAGTGATGAATCACGATTTTCTCTACGGCGCGCTGATGGTAGGGCAAGAGTGCATCGCCGTCGAGGAGAACAGTTTTCTGATGCTTGCGTGCGGGAATGCGACCGTCTCGGTGGGGTAGTGTAATGGTTTGGGCAGGAAATTCCTAGCACCATCGAACGCAGTTGATCTTCAATGGTGGTAATCTGAATGGACAGCGATATAGGGACGAAATTCTTAACGCTGTTGTTGTCCCGTTGTTCAACGTTAACGTCGGATTGCAGTTATTCCAGCAAGACAATGCCCGATGTCACGCGGCGCGTATCTGTCGTGACTTTCTTGAAGAGCAGAGCATCGAACGTCTTCCCTGGCCCCCACTTTCGCCAGATTTGTCGCCAATTGAGCATCTGTGGGATCAACTGGACTGTCGGGTACGACTTCATGATCTTCAGACGTTAGGCGATTTGCGTAATGTTCAAAGGCAGGAGTGGAACGCAATACCGCAGGGTGACATCCAAAGACTTATCAGGTCCATGGGCCGTCGATGTCTTGCCATCCAAGAGGCAAACGGTGGACATACACGCTATTGGTTGCATGTGTGAACTTTTCATTTCACTCCATATCTGAATTGCGACGTGCTGACTTGACGCTGGAAACAGCAAGAACATGAAATTATGCAAATTCATACAGCTTTACTCGAAATACGAATTTACAATAATTTGTTTGGGATGAAAGTCGATAATACTAAAAAAAAAATTGCACCTCAAATTTTAGTATACTCTCTTTTCTGACTCAGTATATAACTGACTAAAATGAGTCAGTAGCACTTTAAAGGACATGACAATCTTCCATGGTAAACTGCCACATTCCTTAAAATGCCAATGGACCACTTCAGCTCATCTGAAGTCGTCTCTAGAAAATACAATTCAAGAACATACATCTGCAAGGTCTCCCAAACATCGGTTCATTATTTGATCCTGAGACTATTGCGATTCAAATATTGCATTTAAAAACGTTTCATCAAACATTCTAACTTCACAAAATGTGAAACTTATATACACTGGAACTACAGTCACGACTACTTACCTTTAGCTTCATTCGGTCGACCTCGGTGTGTGTTGAAAAAAGTCGGAAATCGAATAAAATCGTTACCGACAAATCCGACCGACAAATCGGTGACATCCGATTTGGCGTGATTCGACCCTTAATGCACTGGGATTGCTGTGCGGCGTGGTAATAAAACCAAATAAAAGCTCTGCTTTCGTAGCTGAAGTTAATGCTTTTTTCAACCAGCACTTGAACTCATCACGAATGTGCAGGAAAGGAAGTAGGTTAATCTTTCCGACTCCCATTCCTCTTTGCTAGCTTCCCGTAACCCCAAGAAGACCCCTCTGATCTTGGAACTTCGTGAAAATTTGAATACGCTAATGTCTGACAAATATGATATCGCGTTCTGTTAGTTACCTGTGCATGTTGAAATTTCCGGTAACACCAGGATAGCGAGTTTAGCAAAAGGGCTCTAAAACAAGACTCACTAATTTTAAAATTCCTTTCAGTGATTGTAAACCATATATAAGTACCTACATCAGTTCTATATGGCAGGCGAAATGAGGCGAAATGGGACAAAGCAACAAATTCAAGCTTCGTCGTTACGAACTACTGTAACTGATAGATAAACATCTAGAACTTTTGTAGAAAAGACCATGCAATCGGAATCCTAACACGATTGTATATTGGTCATGCAAAATTTACACACTCCTTTTTGTTAGAGGGTAATCTGCAACTGCAGAGTATTTCTTGCCAGCACGCGTCGTTAACGATGGAGCACAGTACTTTGTTCGTTTGTTCATTTGGGTTTAGCGACATTTTCAACAGCTGGGAAACATCGTGTCGGTTAGTTGTACGAGTTCAGGAAAACGAAGTACCCGGAGATAACCATAGTGACGAGCAACTGTCAAATTACTCTGCGAAATACTAACTCTGCACAAGCAGATTTAGCAGCGGGTGAAGGCAAGTGCATCATCGACTTTTAATACACCTTAGTACACAGCGCCAGCCGTCGGACAGGCCTGAAGCCAGCATTTCAGAAGTTTCCGACATGGTGAGGCGAGAGTTAAAATTTTTCGATGGTGTTCCTGGGTCGTTAACCGTCGGTATGAACTTTAAATCTAAGTCGATATATTGCTTTAAAACAATAATAATGAAACTGCTCATCATGCATTTTCAGGCAAAATGATTGGCTAAAGTATTTCTTTTTTTTCATTTCATAACACAATGAACTGCAAAAACGCCCTAAACCACGCCCGCAATGTCTGTCTTAAAACTTACGTTGCATAGTGTGAATGGAAAGGAACCCATGTATGCTCATGTTGTTTCAAAATTAAAAGTAATCAATTCTTATCTCATCATATTAAAATGGCTTTCAAAATTTAATAAACAATGAAATCCTCATCGTGCTTTTTATTCCATGTTCAATTAATTTATATGCAATAGATGACCAGCTGCCTTCATAGTTTTACCCAAATTAAACATAAACAATGGCAATCTACAAACGAAACTCACACCAACAAAACTTTCCAAATTCCAAATAGCCTGAATGAACTCTTTGTGAAACAAAGTTCAACCAACTTCATGTCGTCTGGGTTTATATCGAACTCTACATTTACAAACATTGTTATCAGTTTCTCAGGAAATGGTTAAATCAGAATTAAATTTAATTCAGTGTTGCTTTGAATGACAGCACCCCCCCCCCCTTCAAGTGGAAAAGGAGATTGAAGTTTTGTGTGGGCGTGGTCTGTGACGTTCCTTTTAACTTACTCAATTCACTAGTCAATAAAAGTTTTAATGACACAAAAACATGTTTCGGTGAAATGTATCGTTATTTCAAACAGAATTTTAGAAAACTATGCCTTTTTAATTCAGTTATCACTAGAAAGCATGATGCGACCTGGTTTTTATTTCAACCCCACAAAGTAGAGAGTGTTTAAATTTATTGCCCTTCAAGTTTATTTGTAAGGAATGATCGTTCGTTTTTGTCTGTTTCTTTAGTTTTGAACTCCAAAAAACAAAGGCCGAACATAGTGTAAATGGGCGACGCTAATTTACACAGTTTGACCTTTGTTTTTGGGGGTTCTTAACTCAAGAAATACACAGAAACAAACGATCATTCCTTATTACTTTCATGAACTACCTTTGGGGTAAATATGATGACAATAAATGAACGAGTATTTTCAAGCTGAAGATATATGAAAACTAAGGGTACTTTTGCAAAATGAAAATTGCGGTTTCGTGAACTGATCAACATTCTTTTTTCAATTAGTTGATTTCAAAGCAAATATTGGCGTTCCGACGACGAAACATTTTCCCTACAGACAACACACATTTCGCAGCTTGTGCACATATGCTGGGGAAGATGGCGCGCGCAACTTCAGTTATTCTAGTCCTGAGCGGCAAAGGTTACAGTGTGGGAAACTATCCAACCTACGTAAATGTGTTTTTTCGTATATTAAGGTGCATGATGGGAGTGTTTGCAGGTCAACGGAGTCTCCAACTAAATGAGATGACATTCTGTAGGACCTCGAAGTAAAGGCGATTATCGCCATTCCAAAAGAATGCAAACCCCAAAAAGAATAAGGCCAGCTCTAAAAGGCAGTACATTGATCAACACACTACTATCGTTTGCATAAATTGATTGGGCAACGTTTGCCCGCCACAACAATATGACGGGATTATTGCCAGATGGTTACCAAAGGACTGTGTGTTCGGGTTACTAAAACTCAAGCGCACCCTACACTGATAACGCCGTTTTTCTCTGGATGACATCATTTAACCTCCTGCACACTGATGTCAAAGTATCCAAAGTTCAGGGTGCAAATTTTTCCCATAATGCAACTGAAAATTTAACCAATTCAGTCTTGTTTGACAGAGCTCAATGAGCTCTGTCACACAAGATTGAATTGGTTAAATTCCCAGTTGCATTATGGGAAAAATGACTACTTGAAATTTGGATATTTTGACATCAGAGTGAAGAGAGTTAAGAAAACAGAGTTATTCAATGAGGAGTTCTCATAGAAGATCAAAGGTAAGTTATTCCACTTGTCATTAACATCTGAGATTAAAGAAGACTGACTTTTACATTTGTAGGGAGCGCGGTGGCTCAGTAGGTAGAGGTGCAGGCTGCAAGCCGAGAGGTCCTCGGTTCGAATCCCACCTGCGGCATCCGCGTTGTGTCCTTGGGCAAGACACTTCATCTCCAGTGCCCGCGTGGGGGCACGATGACGCCGTGTACTAAGGCGTACTGCACGTCGATGGTACGTATGTCTTCAACCAATCTAACCCTGCCTGTGCTGCAGTGCGGAGTTACGATGTTGGGGAGCTGGCAGCTGCTCGTCGTTGCTCGGTGGTTCTCTCAGGGTACTCCGGCTTCCTCCACCCGTAAAACTGTCACGGTCATGATTCGCCATTGTGCATAGATATGTGACCTTAAACATCAATAAATAAATAAATTTACATTTGTATATTACAATATGGAACATAATTGTTTTGGTGTCAGCGAAGGATTCACAAAGGAGACAAGCGGGGCAGCATCAGTGTATTCGAGGAGATGCGGAATATTTTGCGATTTGTAAGAAAACGTTAAGAAAAAAATATATTTAATTAAGAATGGTTAGGTAAGTGGAAAGTAAGCATCTGTAGCTTCCACGTGGAGAGTGCAATGTTAAAATGGCATTAGGGTATACACAAGGTCAGCGATAGTCAAACAAAGGAGAGATTGATGTCATTTAATTTTTGATTATGAGGAGACTTGACATTTAGATGCTATCTTGCCCAGAAATTAAATTTCGGTTCTGTAACATTGTGGAACGAGATCTCATGGCATGAATTCTTAGCTGTCAAAAATACGAGCCTGCCATTAGTGGGTATTCGTTAATCCTGTACCTAACGAATCGGTCACACCCGCCCACGTAATATGCAAATTCAGCAGTTGAAATATATTATTTTTCAAAAAGTTTAAACGAAACCACATCATGTGGCTCCTCATTGGAACGAGCTCATCGAGCTCGTTCCAATGAGGGGTCACATGATATGGTTTCGTCGAAATATTTGGAATTTTAAAAAAAATTATATTTAAAATAATAAATGATGTTATCGTCTGCGTTGGGTAGGGAGGTTAAGAAACCTAGAAAGTGCCTCTGTGCACATGTCATTGAAATAAGTACTTTTAAGTATTCTATCCTTACAGCACACCTTTCGTCACCAGCGGTGTGATTCATTCTTTTTTCGAGTCTTTAGAGAAAGTTAACTTATCAAATTTATCTTTAATTGACAAATTAATATGAAGCAGGGGACTTAATCTGCCTCTTAAATATATTTGTCTCTGTATTTGCTGAAATTAACTTAATTAAACAATTGTTAATAAAATAATGGAAAATGGACTTCCTGTTGAGATCAAATACTTATCTGTGCATGGAATTAAAAACAAAATGAGTTTCATTAATTTACAGACGGATTAACGGATGGTGTATCGTTCTGTTCTCATTTGTCCTGTCCATGTCTCGTTTCGTGAATTATCGAATTGATTAAATAAATTTAATAGTGTGTGATTATTCAATCTAAGAAACAAAAGTATTGCCCTTGGGATTGTGTACTGTGCGGTGGAGGGAAGCAAACCCGAGTGGAATGACTCGATATACTCAACACTAAGGTTCAATATCACAGAACTAGAAACCAGGGGGGCTCGGTATAATTCTGATGGGTGACTTTAATGTACACATAGGTGGTAAGGAAGAAGGCATAGAGGGCGGGGACAAGAAAGTCAACAGGAATGGAAGGAAGCTGTTGAACTTCACAGATGAGCTCGGTCTGATGATTCTGAACAGAGACGCGAGGTGTAAGGGGAAATGGACCTGGGAGAGGAACGACAGAAAATAAAAAATAGACTATATTCTCACAGATATTAAATTATGGAGGGAGGTGATAGGGATAGGAGTGGATGATGAGGGTAAAATGGAGGTGGATAGTGATCACAACTTGATTGCAGTGACGATCAGGGCCAAAAACCTAGTAGAAAGCAAAGGAAACTTCAAGGAGATTTGGGAACTCAAAAAGGATGCTGACTGGGCGAAGTTCGAAGAAAAATTGAAACTAAAGCTTGCAACCGTATACAAGGGGAGCAGTGTCCAGAAGATGGCCGACGCCATCATTTCGAGCCTAGTGGAGACAGGGAAGGAAAGTGTAGGAAAGATTGGAGTGCCAACACGGGAACGTGGGTACAGAGTGAACGAAGAACTGAAAAGGGCCATAAAGGGTAGAAAAGCTAAATGTGCTGCATACAGAAGTAGAAAACGTTTTGGGGTAGAAAGCAAAGAGGCCACGGTTGCAAAGGAAGAATACCAACAAGCACGAAATAAAGTAAACAAGATTAAAGACGATAATCGGAGAGTGCGAAATAGCAGTCTTTTTTTTAGTACGATTAGAATGACGGGGGGGGGGGGGGGGGGGGGGGGGGGTCGAGTTCGAACGTATTTTGGAAATGGGTGAATAAACGCAACAAAGAAAGTAACCCACAGAGGATTAAAGTAGATGGCAGAGTTACAGACGATCAAGATCAAATCGCATTAGGACTAGTCAAGCACTAAGAAAAGGTAAACGATAAGCGATGGGGCATGGGAACCCACCGGATTGTCCGAACCAGGTTGAGGAAAATCTATCGAACTTCGTGTGCAGCGAAATTAAAACGGAGGAGGTGCGAAATGTGATCTCAAAATTAAGGAATGGAAAAGCAGGAGGGGTGGACGAAATTCCTAACGAGTTTATCAAAAAGGGGAAGAGGAACTCTTGGAAAGCCTAACTGCCCTATTCAATTTAGCCATAGAAAAACAAGAGGTCCCAAATGCGTGGAGAGAAAGCAAACTGACATTAACCACAAAGAGGGGGAAAAAAACGTTTTGGATAATTATCGAGGGATCTTTGTCAGTAGCAACATTGGAAAAGTTTTCTGTAAAGTCCTGTATGGGAGATTAGAGGAGGTGATTGAGGAAAAGGTTTTTTGGGAGAGATCCGGAATGGCATCAGGAAGGGAAGGAGATTCACTGACAATCTTTTCACGCTATCCCAAATGATAGAATCCGCGAAAGCAAAAAAAGGATGTTTATGGCCTTTTTGTATGTTAACAATGCATACGATAGAGTGTGGAGGGAGGAGGAGGAGGGGGGGGGGGGGGGGTATGTGGCACAAGCCTGAGGCTCTGGGCTTGGAGGCGAGTTTGTTCGAATTATGAAAGCATTATATAAAGATGTATAGAGTGAACTTAGCCTGGGAAACATAACAACAAAACGTGTGCCTATGGACATGGCCTAAAACAGGGGTGTATCCTTTCGTAAATTCTTTTTGCATTGTACATCAAAGGTTTAGGAGATGAACTCCTGTATAGCGACGAGGGGTAGCAGTTGGGAACTTGAAGATCCCAGGACTATGTTTTGCAGACAATATGGTGCTAGAGTCAGAAAGCGAAAAGGGGCTAGAGAAAATGCTGGAAATTGTTGGGAAATATGGGAGCAAATGGAGACTTGAACTTAATGAAAGCAATAGCAAAATTATACCTGTGGGCCGTAAAATGGACACTACTCGAAGGTGGAGAGTGGGGGAGTTCTGTATTCCGGAAGGTAGCAGCAAACTTCTTAGTGTAGGAGAGGCAGGTGACTACGAGTATCTGGGGGTAAATATAAACATCACAGGAAGAGGCATCTACCGAAACCACACAAATAAATTGATTCTGAAGGGGAAGCGAATCCTCAACCAAATGAAACTTATAGGGAGAAACAGTTTCAATAAGGTTTTCGAGGGGAAAACCATTTGGGAAGTGGTGGTCTGCCAAGAATAACATACGGTACGGAAGTGGTACCTCTAAACCAGACGGCTGTAAAGAGCTTGGAAATCCTGCAGATCGATGCAGGCCGATGGATAACGGGGTCGAGTAATGCCGCTGCACTAAAGGCAATCAGGGGTGAGCTTGTGTGGATGAGGATCAAGGACAGGATAGACTTATTGAAACTCTGTTATTTTAATTATTTGGTAAATCTCCCCGACAGCCGATGGTGTATAGTAATTTTCCTGAGAATTTTCAACTCAAATATCAAGACAGGGTGGATGGTCCAAGTGAGGGGGCTAGTAGAGAACTACTCATTGCAGATCTCGGACCTAGACGTTGGAGCGAACCAGGGTAAAAAAATCGTCAGACAAAGGGTCATAGAGGATGGTAACCGTAATTGGCGAGAGGGGGTAAAATAAAAGAGGTCTTTGGGTGGCCTACGTGATAAAGAGAAACCTGGTTTTGAAGAGTACCTTGACGGCACCTTTGGGTGGGGGGGGGGGGGGGGGTCACTGTTGTTCAAGCTGAGGTCGCGGTCCCTGGAGCTGAGGGGAAAATTGGGAAAAACAGCGAAAAGGAGTGCCAGATGTGTAATTTAGGCGTGGTGGAGACCCTGGAACACTTTCTTTTAGAATGCCAAAAATACCAGTCTAAAAGAATAAGATTCACTGGGAGTATAATAGGTATGTGGGATGGGAGAATGAAGGACATGTGGTTAGTGGGAGACTCAAAGGAGAGGGTTAATATGCTAATCGGAGAGCTTGGGAAGAAAGGGGCAAGGGATGTCATCAAGCAGTTCGTCTCCATGTGTTGGGAGAGAAGCTGGAGAATAAAGAGGCAGTTGGGAGTACAGGGGTAACCAAGGCCTTCTCATCCGGGAACCGCGACAAATCAGCGGCCGGCCAAAGTGTTATTATATTATATTATTCAATACGTTGATTATATTATATATTTTATTTGGCTTTCTATTGAATTCCTGCCACTTCTAAAGACACTTTAAACATGGTTATGACGCCATATTTTGTTCCACCCGTACATTATTTGGTGCATTGTCCGACAGGACACCATCATTGTTTAAATGTGTCTACAACTTTGACAGTAAGCGTACAATAAGTTGAAAAAACTGGCCATTATGTTCAAGAATAGAGAGTTTTCTCAGCTAAAAAATCTATTATATGTGATAGAGTGGACATACCGGAGTTTGTGAGATTAATTTAACGCGCGGGCGGGTGGGCGGTTGGGGGCAATTTGCAAAATAGCATATGACAACGTAAATATAGATGAAGCCAATTCTAAAGTTGATACTCGATACAGGGATGGGGGGGGGGGGGGGTCGAATAGGGAGGGTTGTGGATGTAGGAAAATTTCCGCCTAGATTGGAGTCTTATATATCGATTCGCTCTTGGCAGTAATCAAGTTCATTCTTTCAAGACTAGATTTGATACTTGGACTTATGTCACATAAAAAGTAGGTAGGTCATTCAATGGGGGCTTGCAATATGTGGTTCGGGATTTTGGAGGCCCGCCCTGATCAATTTGAAGTACCATGATGGTACGTGTGTTATTTATTATTTATTTATTGGTGTTTGGTCACATATTTATGCACAGGGTCTAATCATGACCGTGACAGTTTTACGGTTGGAGGAAGCCGGAAGACCCGGAGAAAACCACCGAGCAACGGTGATCAACTGTCAGCTCCCCAGCATACTAACTCCACACAATCAGGGTTATCATTGGTTGAAGACAAGTGCACCATCAACGTGTAGTACCCCTAAGTACACAACGCCACCGTGCCCCCACGCAGGCAATGGAGATGAA
Source organism: Pictodentalium vernedei (assembly GCA_031216915.1). Taxonomy (NCBI): domain Eukaryota; kingdom Metazoa; phylum Mollusca; class Scaphopoda; order Dentaliida; family Dentaliidae; genus Pictodentalium; species Pictodentalium vernedei. The sequence continues at coordinate 167,528,096 of CM062295.1, read as the reverse complement.
GTGTCTTGCCCATGGACACAGCGCGGTTGCCGCAGGTGGGATTCGAACTGAGGACATCTAGGCTTGTAGCCTGCACCTCTCTACCTACTGAGCCACGGCACTCCCCCGGCACGTGTGTAATTCAAGAAGAAGTTGCGTCACGACTACGAAACGAATCTATCCACAACAATTTCCTTCTCTTGAGTTTTTTCAACTGCCATTCTGACTAATATTTATTTATTTATTTATTTATTGGTGTTTAATGTCACATATTTCTGCACAATGGCTAATCATGACCTCGACAGTTTTACGGGTGGAGGAAGCCGGAGTACCCGGATAGAACCACCGAGCAACGGCGAGCAACTCTCAGCTCCCCAACATACTAACTCCACACAAGCAGGGTTAGCATTGGTTGAAGACAGGTGCACCATCGACGTGCAGTACGCCCTAGTGCACGGCGTCACCGTGCCCCCACGTGGGCAATGGGGGTGAAGTGTCTTGCCCAAGGACACAACGCGATTGCCGCAGGTGGGATTCTGACTAATACTCAAACCATAAGTATAATGAGGAAGTGGGGTGGGAGAATGAAGTACATGTGGTTAGTGAGTGACTCAAAGGAGAGGGTTAACCCTTTACCTAACATAAAAAGCAGACGACACTTGCAAAAAAAATTCTTGGATAACTAATTTTTTCATTTTTTGTCTCAAAAATATAGGTTATGGCATCTCATTGGAACGAGCTCGACCTATGTTTTTGAGACAAAAAAAGGAAAAATAATGAAAATTAATTGGCGATTTTCGAGAATCGCGTTGGACGGTTTTGGACATTATGGTGGGTAAAGAGTTAATATGCTAATCGGAGAGATTGGGAAGAATGGGGCAAGGGATGTCATCAACCAGTTCGTCTTCGAGTGTTGGGAGGAGAGAAGAAGCGTGGGAATAGGGAGGCAGTTGGGAGCACAGGGGGTAACCAAGGCCTTCTCACCCGTGAACCACGACAAATCAGTGTTATTATTATTATTATACTACTTCATCAGGGAATGCCTTAAGCGAAGGCATGCCTTGATAATGAAGTTAGAATAAGAGTCATGAAACTAGACACGACCCATCACAGTCGGGACTCTCCTGACTAGAGATTTCATTTAAGATGTTGTATAAGTAACGATAATGGGGACACGTTTGCACTGTGAACTAGGGCGTATTGCATGTCAATGGTACACACGTCTTCAATCAATGCCATCTCTGCTTGTGCGGAGTTAGTACGTTGTACAGTTTTGTAGTTGCTCGCCGTTGCTCGCTAGTTCTCTCCAGCTTTCCCCAACCGTAAAACTGTCCAACACGAGGTGACCGGGGCTGTTGAAAGTGTCGCTAAACCCCAATAGAAATAAGTAACGACAAACGAATTTACTATGAATTTACTGTCGATGCATCTTGAAGTGTTCTTTGGATTATCTGAAGCAAACTTGGCCACGCCGTATTCTCGTGAAATATTGTTTTATTGTCAGTTCTGGTAATTTCTCATAGATCCCACCAAATCTGTACCAAAGCTGGTGTATCGGCGTTGGGTGTCCCTCCTATTACTGCATACTTGTCTTGTTTACATGTCTGATTTTTCGCGTTTTTTATATCTACACGAAAGTCTTCAGAACAAATTCACCCATGCCAATTCATCGAGTGGACAGTTGTTAAGACGTGACACAGAAGTAGGGAATTGTGCTAGTATCCTCGAAAAATCACGATTTTTTTCGGATTTGAAAAAGTGGACGGTAAATGTCGGGACATTCTGAGAAGCTCAACCAAAACGCATTCTTCAGAACACAATGCACACTTTATACTCACAAGAGTAGAGACGGTAAGCGTAGGTTGACACACCTATCGATGCATAGAATGCTGGGATAGTTCTAGATTTTTACCCAAAATAAAATGATCAGCCATCTCTGTTACCGGCTACACAATTCAGTAGTAATTGGCTAACCATAAACACTTTTAAACTAGTTGTAGTCACGCATATTGTCATATATACCATCGAATGAGTGTGCTTCGTGTAGTTTTAAAATCTGAATTTGACAGAAAAAAAAATTGTCCCCTCCCCTCCCCCCGCCTTTAGTAAATCGTTACCGAAATGATCCACCCTGTTACCATTTTCTCAAACATAGATACGAACGGTATGCAGAACAATAGTCCGGAAGCCATTTGTTTAACAAGCAAATTATTAGCTCGAGATGGCATCAAAACAGTCATAACACCGATATTCACGTTTCGTGTTTTTTTGTCCTCCTATTATCACAATGTTCACTATTGTTACTATTTGCAAGGTAACCGTAGGGACAGGAATATTATGGAAATTTGAAGTTTGTGAAGGCCTAAAAGGTTTCTCAGATGAATCAAAGTGTATATGTTGTCTCCTATATGTCAACTTGAACAAAACTAAAGAGGGTGGATATGGTTAGATAATATTACCCTAAACCTGTACCCATGGTACACTCTAAAACCAGTTGGGTTGAAAATCAACCAGCTGGGTTCATATTCACTGAGCCCTGTTGATTTGGGTTAGATTTTAACTCAACTGATTTTAGAGTGAATTTAGATTGGATAGAATTACACTCACCTGTCTTGCGGGTAATGTTAAGAAATATTGGAAAATCAACTACTTCTCTGGGTAGACATTATGCTTTCAGCTATACTTTTTACTGAGTGCAATCAGCTACCAACTGCACTTGCTTATTCGTCCAACTCAAACCTGGTGTATTCTTCGTTTGACTCTGTCGGTAACAATAGCGATACTTCCGCGTAGGACAATAATATTCAGCCCAACATTGCCATGGGTCTTGCAAATTTGTCGAGGATTCCTCGTTTGTGACTCATTGATACAACACTTGATTCAAAGCAGTCGGAAACAATAGAAACAATCGAAACGTTGTGAATTATGTGATAGTGGGATGACCTTTCTCCTGATAGTAGGACACAGTAACATGTACCTTTTGCCACTTTTCATCATACAACGAACCTGTAAGTTATCGGAATAGCATGAAGGCGTATATCTGCGATTTGTACCGCGTCAACCTCGTCCTGGTGTATGGTTGAACGCTTAACAAGAAGTCTAACGACTTTCCATGTCCCTCGCCGAGTTTTATGTTATGATAGGAATAGTCTCATTATCTTCCTGGACATGTATTCATACCCAATAATGCCACTCACCAAATATCACTTAACCCTTTACCTAACATGAAAAGCAGACGACACTTGCAAAAATAATTCTTGAATAACTAATTTTTTTCATTTTTTGTCTCAAAAACATAGGTTATGACCCCTCGTTGGAACGAGCTCGACGAGCTCGTTCCAACGAGGGGTCATAACCTATGTTTTTGAGACAAAAAATGTAAATATTTTGAAAATTAATTGGCGATTTTTGAGAATAGCGCTGGCCGGTTTTGGCCGTTACGTTGGATAAAGGGTTAATTTCCTTAATCGCCACTGAAGATATCTTCCAAAAACCTGCAATTTTGGTAAATTCATCGTTGGCAAGGGCTATAACTCTAATAACATTACTCGAATCAAAACGTCCTTTTCATATGCACATGTACACATCATACTCATACTGTACTCCAAGTTTCGTAAAAATCCAATGAACAATGCAAGAGTTGAGCAGACAAGCGTTTGTGATGGAAATTTTGCAATTACCAAGGGCCATAGCCACGCAAAATTTGTCGCATCGACAATTCCTGACCACATGCACATCTACACTTGATACTGATACTTCAGACCAAGTTTCGTACAAATCCATTACAAATGTAAGAGGAGTTAAGCGGACAGCCTTTGTGATGGAAATTTTGCTATTTCCAAGGACCGAAACCATGGAAAATTCGTCGTATCGAAAATTCCTGACCACCTGCACATCTAAACTTGTTTAAAAGTTTCGTAAAAATCCACTGAAAACTGTAGCAAGTGTTAAGATGACACAGTTTGTGACGGAAGGAGGGGCTGACGGACGGAAGAACACCATTTCAATGTCCCCCTCCCGACTTCGTCCGGGAGGGATAAAAATTCCACTGATTAGAGTGTTTTGAGAAAAAAGTGATGGACAATAAATATCCACTGTTGTTTTTTTTTTTTAAATCTCCTATAGCAACTTACACTTTTCGTCGAGAAAATGTTTATGTCGTACAATACAATTTTGCAAAATGGAAGGAAACGTTTTGATATTGTGGCTAACAGATACGTTTTTTCATATTGAATTATTAAACCGCTTCGGTGTAAGAATGGAAACAATGTGGTTTCCCTGTCTGAAATCTTTTGAAAAATGAAATTGGTCTGTTGGAATATTTTGGGCTTGTCAGCCGCTAGTTGGCGGAAAGTTATGTAAGCCACTAGAACAATACTTCCTTTGACACATCCGGAATTTTCTCGTCAGCCCGCAGCTACCATGACTCTACCTACCAACTCCCATAGGTGAAAAAACCTGAGCTTAGTTAATTCGAAAATCACATCAGAGTTTCCAATCCACATTTGTTGAGAGCTAAAAAACTAGAAATCACAATTGTCCTTCACATCCGACGCACAAATTCCCGAGGGGCTATCCTTCTTGTCGATGGGTAGTGGATAGGGTAGAAAGTAGGAGCAACAAAATATGTTCTCAAAAAGCTTTTGTAGGTAAATTATTCATCTAAAATAAGCACAGTGGAAAGGGTATTATCTCTAAAATACCAGTGGAGTGGCGTTTTCATCCAGACAGTAACTCACACGCTATGAGCAGCCGTGAAGTAAGCGCAGATCCAGTCAAACAAGGAGGCCCATTCATTAAAAATCTGCTTGTGCTTCTTGCACTTATTGGCATATTTTGAGACACACTGTCGATGTGGACTCTTCTTCCTATTGATATCTCAAGTATCAGTATATTCTTTACAAACCGATAACATTTTCTGTCGCTTTACTAGCAGTTTCTCTCAACCACATACCCGTACGGGTCTTTAACTCTTAGAACACGAGAGGCCACTTTTCCAGCCGAGGAACATGCTACATTATAGCTTGAAGGAGTAGGATGCCTGTAAAATTAATGTTGGGTAGACCAATCGATGTTTTCAACGTGCAGCCCTAAGGATGCTCGTTGAAAGTATTAATTGGTTTACCCAAAATAATGAATATGGACTCTTCAAATTGCTGCCATTGAACTGACATGGAAAATACCACCAGTGTTCAAAGGGATAAGATATAACCTCATTTATTTATTTATTCACATACATGCACACGTGTATTGACCTTTGTCTTCCCACCGGGCTTTTGTAGAATACATTTTTTTTGTATGCGTTTTCAAGTTCCAAACCCTAATAAGATTAATAATAATTGAGTAATCCATGCATTGATGGCTTGGACTGACCAATCGATGAACTGATTGAGAGAATGCTTGGGTGATTTTATGGTCGATTGGATTCATTCATTCCTTCATTCCTTCATTCCTTCATTAATTCATTCCTGTTCTCGAAACAATCACGCCGCCCTGGTAAATTGAATATGTGGCTACAGCTGGAAAGAGCTTTTTGATCCCAGAATATCAAAGTACATGAGGACGATCAGTTGTCAGGCCTATGATTTCACCAAGCACTCATTTACTGCTATATAACATTGTTTGCCGCTTTCCTGGCAGTTTCAATCAACCACATACCCGTGAGGGGGTTTAACCTTTAGAACCCAAAAGGCTTCATTCCCGGCTCCGGAACGTGACCAGTCAATATTTACAACGTACAACCACTAGGTTGCACGTTGAAAATATTGACTGGTCTACCCCCAAACAAGGAATACGGATTCTAATTGCTGCCGTTGAGCTGACATGAAAGATACCCTCAGTGTTCAAAGGGATAAGATAATCTCATTTATTTATTCACATACATGCACACGTGTCTTTGAATTCTCTTCTGTTTTCTCACAATGATTTTGCAGACTACATCTTTTTGTATGCGTTTTCCAGTTCCAAACCCTGATAAGACTAAAATAATCGAATGATCCATGCACTATTGGTTTGAATTGACTGGTCGATGAACTGATTAAGAGAATGCTTGAGTGATTTTGAGGGCAATTGGATTTCATTCATTCGTTCGTTCGCACATTCGTTCATTCTCCCATGCGTTCACTTATTTGTCGCTTCATTCGATTGTTCGTTCGTTCGTTTGCTCGTACTGCCAGTCCACTCAATCCTTCTTTTCACTCAATATACATCATTTTTCATAATCTGTCCCGCTTGCCAGTCCACTTCCGTTTCCGAGAATGGATGCTTTATTACAAATGCCAACCAGGAGCCAATACTATAGAGCTTTTTGATTTTCTGGAATTGTCTTTTCTACCTCTTAATATAACTGACTGGAATGAATCATTGGCATTTTGGAAGATGAGGCAATTTGTCAACTGGCAAATTGCCGGGTCTTTGGGAGTGCTAATGTTTCTTTTTAACCCATTTAGGATCATAACTAAATCATAACTAAAAATTGCAGTTCTGTGGGGTGCAAGTATGGAGGTTTTGTAGTGTTGACACCTGTTTATTTCAACTCTTTCTGAGAAGCAAATTAATGCTAGGTATTCATCAAAGAAATTAGGGAAGCTTTTGAGCTGGTGAATCCGATACCCGGAAAGCAATTTTATTGTTAGAAAATTTGTTCTTGTTACCAAAAAAACCAAACCTCAGATATGTACATATATTTTGCTATTGTTTTCAATTAAATTTTTGTTTGAATACAGTATATGCCGATGGGTGTTATGGCAAGATTAGTCTTCTGCAAGTTCACCATGGTTAAAATCACAGTTGGCAGTGTGAACTGGCGAGGTCTCTCTTCTGATCCTATCAAATGGCGGGACATCTTCCAACGTTGCAGAAATAAATATGATATCACTCTCCTGGTTGACACTGACTCTTGTCTTGAGGTTGAACAGATATGGAAAAACGAGTGGGGATACGAAACGGTCGTTTGCTCTTATTCAAGCTAAAGTAGAGGAACAGCAATTCTGTTCGAAAATTCGTTTGGATATTCAATAAACAAGTCAATTGTAGACCTCAGAGGTAATTATATTGTACTCGATATAACCATAAAGGAACAAAGATTAACAATATCGGTTGGGTATGGACCAAATGATGACAACTCGGGCTTCTATGGAAACGTCTTATCTAAATTAGAAGAAATGGGTAACTTCTCAGTTCTAATAGGAGGTGACTATGTACCCCAGAACTATGACATGGACACAACAAACTACATGTATAAGCACAGAAATAATGTCAAAGCAAATGAGAAAATTTTAGATTTACATGATGTATGGAGGATAGAAAATCTCGAATCTACACGCTATACCTGGAGAGGCCCTGGAAACAAAATGGCTAGATTGGATTACTTTCTTATGTCAAGTGATTTGCACATATTTTTCCAAACGATAGACATCCAAATTCGATATAAATCAGACCATGACCCGATAAGTATCGGCTTATCTTTCTTTAACCAGCCCCCCTCTCCGGGGGGGGGGGGGGGGGGGAGGGAGGTTTTTGGAAGTTCAATAACATCCTTTTTAATGGTCAAGAATACATAAATGTAGTAAATCGGACTATAGCTGAAACAATTGACCAGTACAGTACAACAGCTGTCACTACCAGTATTGCTATTGTCACAGCTAATAATAATAAGATTAATAATAATCATAATATCAGACGACTCACAATCGACGATCAGCTGTTCTGGGAGACTTTTAAACTCATGATAAGAGGGAAAACTGTATCTTATTCCGCAAACTTAAAACGACTGTCCAACAAACGGGAATTGGAGATCGAACAAACACTAAGCATCTTGAATGAAAATCTAGACAAGGGCGACTTATCTTTTACCGAAGAGATCGAATCCCTGGAAACAGAACTAAAGCCAATCAGAGATAAGAAGGTACAGAGGATAATTCTTCGATCCAAAGCTAAATGGAAAGTGGAGGGGGAGAAAACTACGAAATACTTCTGTAATCTGGAAAAAAGACATTATACTGAAAAAATTACCCCCAAAATAATAAAATCCGATGGTACAGAAACAAGCGACTTGCAGGATATAATATACGAACAGAAAACCTTTTATCAAAATGTGTATGCCTCAAAAATTAAATCTGCTGACAAACTTAACCAAGTCGAAAACACATTCTGTAATGCTGAAAACCCATTTCTAAACTTCATAGAAGAAGATAAAAAAATTTCCTTGAAGGTCCACTCACTAAGGCAGAATGCTCAAGCTCCCTCAAGCAAATGACAAATAACAAATCTCCAGGCTCAGATGGCTTTACAGCCGAATTTTCGTCTAGAATGGCATTAGTATGTACTTAATCAGCTGCTTGAACTATGGTTATTCTGCAAAAGAATTTTCAACCACCCAAAGAACTGGTATCTTAACATGTATACCGAAACAAAACAAACCGAACATGTTTTTGAAAAACTAGAGACCAATATCCCTTATAAATGTAGATGTTAAGACCGGTTCTGCTGCTATAGCCAATCGCATCAAAATGATCCTACAACAATTAATATCCGAAACACAACTTGGCTTTGTAAAGGGGAGGTATATTGGAGAATCAACTCAATTAATCTTTGACCTAATTGAAAAATGTGAGGAACAAAATATTCCCGCTATTTTAACTTCACTGGACTTCGAGAAAGCATTTGATTCCTTGGAGTGGTCCTTCATTGTGAAAACCTTACTTTGGTCCTTCGATCATCAGATGGTTTCAAACATTCTATAACAATATTTACAGTTATATTTTAAATAACGGGCATTGTTCTGAAATAAAAGTTAGTGCGAGACAGGGAGCTCCACTCCTCCCCTACTTGTTTATACTGTGCAGAAATCCTGAGCGCAGCACTAAAATATAACCCAGATATAAATGGTATTAAAATAAACAGCTCCGAATATTTGATTAGCCAATACGCTGACGATTCACATTCTTTCTGAGCGACAAGGGAAACTCATTCGATATAGCTCTTGACACAGTGAACTCGTTTTCAAAAAATCTCTGGGTTAAAGGTAAACTTTGATAAAACCGAGGTGATATGGATTGGGGCAAAATGGGGTTGTGATAACGAAACTCCTACACAACAAAACGTTAAATGGAATCACAATAACGCCTTTAAAATTTTAGGAATCGAATATAATTTGTTTAGCGAGAATTACATTGTTAACAACTACCTTAATCAGATGGAAAAAATTGAAAAACTTCTTAGTGACTGGTCATTCAGAAATCTGACACTTATTGGGAAAACGGTAGTTATTAAAATTCTTGCTCTCCCAATGTTAATACACTGCTTGACAGTTCTCCCGGATACACGTGAAAATGTCATACGTAGACTACAGACTCTCTTTTACAAGTTCCTTTGGTCGGGTAAAAACGAAAAAGGAAATGCCGTACATTAATCAATTTGATAGAATATGGAGGACTTACATTTCCGGATATAAAAACGTACAGCCACTCTCTAAATGTTAACTGGATAAAAAGGCCTTTAGACCCAGGCACCCAGGCACTCTGGAAAACTTTGGTTTTAGACGATTTTGAAGATCAAGGAGCCTACAAAATTTGGTATTTACACAAGGAAGAACTTCTGAAGGTTTGAGAAAAATTAAATACCTTCTGGAAGAATGTAGTACATATATGGCCCCTGCTAGACACAAACGATACCTCAACCTCTGAAGAGATTCTGTGTGAACCCTTATTTTATAATGAAAAAATTAAAATCAATGATCGGCCCAATTTCCATAAAAAATAGTGTAGAAAGGATATCTTTTTATCAACGATCTCTTAAATGAACAAGGAGGCTTTTTAAGCTTCCCTCTTTTTTCAAGGAAGCACAATCTCGAGACGCCCTTCACAGTTTACCAAATAGTGATCAATGCAATACCAAAGGCGTGGAAAGAAGCAGCAAAAGAGACCCGTAGAATCCCAACCATAAGAAAGGAATACATTGAAAAATTAAATTTTTCGAAGAAAACGTGCCAAACTTTCTACCCCATATTTTTAAAGTTAGCTGCTGCGAGACCTTACGAATCCCAGAAAAAGTGGGAAGAGTCCTTGGGTATCGACCTCCAACCGACAGACTGGGAGTCGATATACATGGGCTCTTCTGCTAATAGTGTTGACCCCCTACCTTCAAAGCCTCCAATTCAAAATATTGCACAGATCGATCTATACCAATTCCAAACTACTTAAAATTAAGCTGTCTGAAACGGAATTATGTACCTTCTGCAGCAATACGAAAGAAACTCTGTTGTATCTGTTTTTCGAATGCAGTCATTCTAAGACGATACCCGTGAATCTTCAAAATAAATTGTGAATTAATTGTGATCTGTCCTTCCCTCTTACTCCACAGTATGTGCTTCTAGGTTTCCCAAACCAGGTAGTACCGTCAGCAGCTGCTAATCTGCGTGTACTACTCTTCAAAAAATGTATTTATTCTTGCAAGGTGAGGGTGTGTACACCTGTCTTCAAAAGCTTCCTAGAGCAGGTAAAAGTATACCGTACATTAGAACTAATGTTCGTTCATAAATATTCGTCAAAAAAGCAAAGTCCATTCAAGAGAGACGTGACCAACTACAAGACCTGCTTGGTATACAGCTTTCTCTAAATGAGATGGGAGGGGAAGCTCCAGTCGAACCCACAGTTCCCATTAGTATTCCCTCTTAGGCCCAATTCTTCCCCTTTATTCTTAGATCTTATTGTAACGACAGTACACACTGATCATCACCCTCTTTTGAGACGCTAGTATAATCTCCTCAAAACACCCAAAACTCATCAGAGAAAACAGAAAGTGTGTATTATTTTATGTACATTTATTTATATATATATTATATTCTTAGTCAATAAGACAAACCTTGTAAAAAACGCTTTTTGTACATGTCTGCTGAAATTAAAAATTATGAAAAAAAGTATTTTCTTTACAAACTTTACAAACATATGGTTGAAAAAGGCTGTGTAATCCAGAAAATGCAGGTGTCTTATGTAAATAAGGGAAGCTTCAAATAATATTTTTTACTTTTTCTTTATTTTGTCACGTTTCATCTGGGGTAGAAATTTTCCACATCCAGTGGAGACTTTCTACCACCGCAAGAAAGTTGTCAGCCTGGTGGGAAGTTTTCACGAGTGGAAAGTTTCCCTCAAGATAGAAACGTTTTCACCTCTGAAGAAAAGTGTTAAACTCGAGTGGAAAATTTTCTTCTTGCGTGGAAAGTTTTCACATTTGGTGAAAATGTTTCAAACTCCGGTTTCCAAGTCGGGTGAAAGTAAGAAAATCAATTTAAATATAATAAATTAACCCTTTACCCAACGCAGACGATTTCAAAATTTATTATTTTAAATATCATTTTTTTAATTTTTTCAAAAAATTTCAACAAAACCATATCATGTGACCCCTCTTTGGAACGAGCTCGACGAGCTCGTTCCAAAGAGGGGTTACATGATATGGTTTTGTTGAAAGTTTTTGAAAAATAATATTTTTTCAGCTGCTGAATTTGCATATTACGCGGGCGGATGCGGGCGATTCGTTGGGTAAAGGGTTAATGATAACAAATTTGAATAAACCGATGCGTTTTTGCTCGATGTGGGGACTTTCTACCTGGGGTGAAATCTTCTCACCCAGAGTGAAAACTGTCCACTCGAAGTAGAAAGGAAAGAAATAGAAAAAAAGTGAAACAAGTACTTAAATAAAAAATGTAATTTTCCAACTTAAATCTTATCGTTTGGAAATAACCTCGGCTCTGTTTGCCCAATGCCCGAACCCAGTTCCACGGGACACGCCCCATACCGTCAAATATCAGAGAGGTGACTTAGTGGATTATTTTTACAACGTCTTTGGAGACAAGATCGAAAGTTCGAGGGTTCTATTCTGACCCAAGTCGTTTGCTTTCTGGTCTTAGGCAAGACACTTAGTCCCGATTGCCCAACTGGGAGTACAGTGATGCCGTATATAAAGTTGTACTGCACGTTGATAGCGCCTTCAACGAATGCTGACCATGTTCGTGCCGGGTTAGTAAACTGTAGCGCACGACTGTTACTCGACGCTGCTCGGTGGGTCTCTCCGGATACTGGTCTTCCTCAACTCTCCGACACGGTATGACCTTGGTTGTTGGAAGTGTTGTTAAATCCCAATAAAATTGCTTAAAATGCCAATATAGCCCAATTAATACAGCACCGTTGCCTTAAAAATTATGAGGGTGGGAAACAGGTGTATAGTCTTGGCATGTACTTGTTCAAATTCAATCAAATTGATTAAAAATGCCAGTATAGTCTAATTATACGGGATTATGGACTTAGAAATTAGGGATGGTAGCAGATGTCCGGATCTTGATACACAGTTGTTCAAATAAAGTTGATTATAAATACCGATATAGTCCAATTAATACGGAACTATCATAACAAGCCGTGAACTGTTTTTATCAGCCGTGGATACATAAAGTTACTCTGTTACTGGAACAATCTTATAATAAACATGGAAATGTGGCCTCATAAATAACTGTGGGAAGCAGATGTTTGGGTCTTGATAGGCAGGTGTTCAATAAAGTCGATCAAAATGGCGGCCGGAGACGCTGTCTGTAATAAAAATGAGACTGTTGATTCATATGACCTATATGCGACCCTATAATGGAGAGTTCCTGGTCCGGTGTGGGTTATGAGCAAACCGTTATATAACACCGTGAGTCATGGTTCCTTCCCTCATGCACCTGTCAGTCTAAGATTCGGGTCTGCGTAGCCTGGCTTTCCACATGCATACCCCTGGGTAATTACGTAATCCCTAGTGACACCTGTGTGACCAAATTTTGCACGTGCAAGCCTTGGGAGCGAAATGACCCTGTACGAATATACCTTCTACTGTTGCAACATTTTCACTGACATTCGTGTAATCCAGCTGTATAAATATCAGTTGATCCAATGTAACATGGACTTAGACATCGGGTAAGTTATATTTTCTCGCCGAAGCTTGATGCCACTCTACGGCTATTCCTACTTCTCAGACGCGTAAAACTCTTCTGCTGGACATGACCAGGTCTGTTGAAAGATTACCCAAACCCCAATTAAACAAACATCCTCTTAATTTCATTTTCTTTATGACTAAAGTCTGTACTTGCACAACATGACAATATTTGTAACAACAGCAGGAGGGATAAGAACATTAGTATGTACACTTGTGAAGCCAGTAATTTACAGCAAAAATAGTTTCTCAGCATTTCGGCATTTCAGTTGTTCAAGTCCTTTTCTTTTCTGTCAGACTTGCCATATTGGTCTTGTTGCGATACCATGTCAACACGTCACTAAGTAGGAAACTTAAGAAAACTATTGCCATGAAAGTGACTGCTATCCGTCCGGAAACTGAACTGAACTTACTATTATCGTGGGCAGACGCGATCTGCCTGTGATACCGACTTGTCTCCTTCCATTTTACGCGCACCATATCAATCGCGAGAACTGTGCTGTTCAGAACACGAAGGCATTTCTTTCTTCTTCCAATCAATGGTCTGGATGTTCGCTCTATCGTCGAATCTGAAAAATAGAATGGTTTATTTACTTGTGCACATTTTCCAAAATATGATTTTTTTCTCATTCGAGATCAGACGCGGTATACAAGAAGTGAGAGGAAATGTGCTCAAAAAGTGTATTTCAAATGACACGCTAACGAATAATGGAGTGTGCCTCTTTTCGTTTCGTTCACACCAAGAAATAGTAGTTCATCCTTGCAGTTTTGGCTGACATATTTAAAGGTACATGATATTTATTTCCCTTCCTTCGCTGATCTCAAATATTTTAAATAAACGTAAATGCACTTTTGCACATCGCCGGTATCGCTACTTTTCGATGTAAAAGTGCTCAACATTAATTTTTTTGTTGGGACTTAAATATTTCTACTCTATTATCTGAGTGACAGTTTCAAATTCTCTCGTCTTGGCAGCATTATTGTTCCGATGGGGTGAATTGAAATCCACTGGAAACAATTATCCAGCCCTCTTCAACATTGTTTACATCTCAATATATAAGCGGATTGCTGACAGAAACTCGTGAAATAGATTGGAGTCTTTTTATAAAAACAAAAATGATCTCAGCCTTGTCTCAGCTCTAACACAGGTACTTATACACATCGACATCAGTTTGTTTTTCTCTTGCTTATGAAATCTAATTAGGATTACCCGAAAGAAAATGGGTTGCCTTAACTGGCAGAGAGCTGTAATTTCGACTTTATTGTGCCGCAACTTGACGATTTTGTATTTTGCGGATGTGCTTTGTATTTTCTTTGAAGTAAAATTATTTTGTCTATTAGGATTTGCCTTGTTACAATTTATGAGAGAGAGCTGATAGGCACTCTCCCATAAATTATAATAAGCCAAAGTACCATGGACAAATGTTGACGACTAAAACTAATTTCGCATTCTATAGTTAAGAAAGTATAATTTTATTTTGGGGAGGTAAAGCATAAGGTACAGTTTTAACCAGTAAGGCAGAACGGTACCACAAAATACATCACGGCCCAAAGTCCACGTTCAGACTAAGATAATATATAATACACCTAATAAAGTAAGCACCCATCATCATTCATTTGTTGAGAAAGGCATACCAGTAGTATGTCTCGTATGTTTCAGGGGTTAGTTGCCGGACCTCGGTGACGGACCTCGGAAGTGACGTCATGTCACGTGACGTAGTGGCGCCATGTTGTGTTGTCATGGTAACCCGCGTGAGCGGCCATCTTGTGACGTCATCTCCATAGTGATACGTGATGTGAGTGCGCATGCGCAGCGCGTGTTGTTAGGGTGATACGTGTTTCCGTCGTCCATTTTGTATACTGGAGGCCGCCATCTTGGTTTTTATGGTAGCACGTGATTGCTATGTTACCCAGTTTTCTGCAATAAGACGGGGTATGTTTTGAGGGTGTGTTCCTTTGTAGAAGAGTAAATCTGATTACCACAAACAACCCGACAATCCTTCCAAATCACCAAAATCCACCCCAACTTTTACTATTTCGAATTCTTCCAGAATTCTCTGCTTCTATCTATATATGCGATATTTTTCCTCTACTTGACCAGCGTAGTAGAGCCTATCAACTGGAAGAGTTTTGCTTATTGTTACTATATTTAGCAATTTCTGGTCTATTCTTGTTAGTTCTGACCCTATTCCCTGTACTTTTGTTGTTTCATTTATGTAGATCATAACTAACCAATCAGATTGCTTGATTTCCCATAATCTGTATGCAGGGTTATCTCCCTTGTGTATAACAAAAACCTATATCCAATGGCCATATCCCATGGAATCTCATTTTTGGGAAACGCCCGTGTCTATGGAACCCCTTTTTTGTCGTATGAGGCCATGCGGGCTATGTAAAAGCCCTCAATGAGTCCTCATTTATTATCCCTCATACCCTCATTGAATTTTGAGGTTATGAGGACCTTGACAAATCCCTCAATGAGGTATAAAAATTTACTACGACTCTTAGCCTCATTTCAGTATTTAACAGGTATATCCTATGGAATCCCATTTTGGAAAACGCCTGTGACTGTGGAATCCCTTTTTGTCGTATGAGGCCATGGGGGCTATGTGGAAGCCCTCAATGAGTCCTCATTTATTATCCCTCATAGCCTCATTGAATTTTGAGGTTATGAGGACCATTAAAAATCCCTCAATGAGGCATAATTTACTACGACTCTTAGCCTCATCTCGGTATTTGAGGATACCCATGGCCTGGTATTGTATTATTCGAGGATACCTATCGAGGATACCTTTTGGAGAATCCCTTTTTGTCCCTCATAGCCTCTTTGAATTTTGAGGTTATGAGGACCATTAAAAATCGCTCAATGAGGCATAATTTACTACGACTCTTAGCCTCATCTCGGGATTCGAGAATACCTGACATTATCTTATTTGAGGATACTAGTTGGAATTTACATCCGGGTACTTGATACTACATCCGGGTACTTCTGTTGGGGTAGTAGATAAAAAGCGAACAACAATATATATAACATTTCATTTTTATTCAAGTATACAATTCAATGTCTCAAGGCATTTCTCTTTGTAGTTCTTCTTGCATGGGCTAACCATTTCATCTTCTTGTGGGTTGGAGCTTCTTCCCATCGCATGGCTAGGTTCTTGATAAAACACATTGTTTCATTTGATAACTTGACTTTGTTGGTTGCTTTAATTTCCTGTCTGGCATCTTTGGGTTCCTCTTTCTCTAGCTGTTTCATAGTAGTAACTTCAGTCTTCTTAGTAGTAACTTCATTTGTGGTTTGAGTGGAAACATCCCTCTTAGCTTCAGTAGTAACTTCATTCGTAATGGTAACTTCATTCTTTATGGGAGCTGGCATCTTTTTCTTGACTTCAGTAGAAACTTCGTTCTTAGTGGTAACTTCATTCTTTATGGGAGCAGGCATCTTTTTCTTGACTTCAGTAGAAACTTCATTCTTAGTGGAAACTTCTTTCTTTATGGGAGCTGGCATCTTTTTCTTGTCTTCAGTAAAACCTTCGTTCTTAATGGAAACATCTTTCTTTGTTTCTGTAGAAACTTTGTTCATAGTGGTAACTTCGTTCTTGTTTGTATTGGGAGTCAGTTCTTCTGTCTTTATTATTTTGTTTACTGATCGGCCAGTATCCACACATCTTTGTTTCTTTCCACCAGCATCCATGTCTAGATTTTTTCTCTTGGCTGCATTTACCACACGATTCACTTGGGTCAGTTCCTGGGAAGTCAGCTTTAATCCAGCATCATTCTTGAAGATCTGTATATGTAAGTAATCTTTGAATCTGAGCACTGTTGTTGACACAGACATCTTCACTCTTCGACGTTCAAAACGGAAATGAATTTATTTTTATACCAACACTCCTTTTATACTTTTTTCTAATCGTCTTCTTCTTCTTCACCATCATCTACTCGGAATGAGTAGTTTGTCATAAGGTTGTCGAACAGAAATCTTCGCTTTTCCAAGGCATATTTCTGGGATTCTTCAAAGTCAAAATCCTCTTCTTCACGAAGACGCTTGGCAGTTTCTTGAATTTTCTTGTGAATTGCGTCGTTGCAAAAATTTCGAATGTACACAAGGGTATGAATGTATTTCTCACTAATGGCTTCTCTAACATTCTTTTGAAGTGCTCTATTTGCTGTTTCAACTGCATCTTCTCTATCCATTCCATCTTCGATATATTTGTTCATGAGGTTGTCAAAATCGTTTTGGTATTTGTCAAAGGCACTTTGAACGATACCTCCCATCATAGAAACATCTTCTTCCTCTTCTTCTTCTTCATAATCCATATCTTCTGATAGTTCCGACGATTCATCAGAGTCCGAATCTCTTGACCAATGTTTTGGTGCACAGCTGGATTGCATTGTGTCCGCTCTCTTCGAAGGTCAGATTACAAATAACAAATTTCTTATGAGCACGACCCTTTTATAGGATATCGGACAGAGCATTGATGACGGGTTTGATCAACTTTCCTAAAAATCCTCCTTTCTGTATGATCCGTCTTCTTTTCCGATAAGATAGTTCTGTCTTTTGTGAGGCAATTCTCCTTATTTCGTACTTGTGTGGAATCAGCTTAGCTCTCTGAGATTTGGTTATATGTACTGCGCCCGTCAAGATGTTTGAGGCACAATCACATATACATTGTATCAAATCATCACTAGCCATCTTCAGCATAGTCTTGGCTTCATATCGATCCGCATCAGAGAGGATTCGCAGTGTATCTAAATTTCTCTCTAATCTTGTAGTGTTGCTCGATGTTTCCGATTTCCTCATAGGGCAGTAAACATTCTCGTGTCTGTGCATGTTGTCTGATTTGGAAAAGGCCTTTTCGCAATATCTGCAGCAATGGACTTTCATGACTTCACTCTTTCGTGGTCGTAGAACAAATGAATTTATTTTCACACCAACACTCCTTTTATACCTTTTTTCAGAGCTAGGACTGGGTTGATAAGCGCCGAGAGAAAGCAACTCTTTCGTAGTATACATCTTTTTATATCTGGAGAAATTCCATCATCTGTTAGCAGCTTCAATACATGTTCGTATTTTCGCAGGTCATCAAATTCAGCTAAATTCAGTGGTATCTTATCTTCGAGAATGTTGGTAGCACATTTACATAAACAGGTAATCAAATCTTCACCAGCAGCACGTAGAACGGCATCGATTTCCACCTTGTCAGCATCCCGTAAAAATTCTAAAAGTGCTTTATTCTGGTCAGTCAGTCCAGTATCTCTCTCCTCTTCTGTTCTTCTTGGACAGTTATGTTCTTCATGCCTACGAGCACTGAATGATCTGGTAAACATCTTCATACAATATCTGCAGTGGTGCCAATGATGGTTCTTCTGGCGTCTTCTGGCAATATCCGATCTTGAAAATAACTTGGAACAGTATCTGCATCGAACTGGTAACATGACTTCACTCGACGACGGTCAGGACACAAATTAATTTATTTTCGTGCCAACACCCTTTTTATACCTTTCCCAACAGAAGTATCCGGATGTAGTATCAAGTACCCGGATGTAAATTCCAACTAGTATCCTCAAATAATATAATGTCAGGTATTCTCGAATCCCGAGATGAGCCTAAGAGTCGTAGTACATTATGCCTCATTGAGGGATTTTTAATGGTCCTCATAACCCCAAGATTCAATGAGGCTATGAGGGATAATAAATGAGGACTCATTGGGGGCTTTTACATAGCCCTCATGGCCTCATACGACCAAAAAGGGATTCTCCAAAAGGTATCCTCGATAGGTATCCTCGAATAATACAATACCAGGCCATGGGTATCCTCAAATACCGAGATGAGGCTAAGAGTCGTAGTAAATTATGCCTCATTGAGGGATTTGTAATGGTCCTCATAACCTCAAAATTCAATGAGGCTATGAGGGATAATAAATGAGGACTCATTGAGGGCTTTTACATAGCCCGCATGGCCTCATACGACAAAAAGGGATTCCACAGTCACAGGCGTTTTCCAAAATGGGATTCCATAGGATATACCTGTTAAATACTGAAATGAGGCTAAGAGTCGTAGTAAATTATACCTCATTGAGGGATTTTCTAAGGTCCTCATAACCTCAAAATTCAATGAGGGTATGAGGGATAATAAATGAGGACTCATTGGGGGCTTTTACATAGCCCTCATGGCCTCATACGACAAAAAAGGGATTCCATAGCCACGGGCGTTTCCCAAAAATGAGATTCCATGGGATATGGCCATTGGATATAGGCTTTTGTTATACACAAGGGAGATAACCCTGCATACAGATTATGGGAAATCAAGCAATCTGATTGGTTAGTTATGATCTAGATAAATGAAACAACAAGAGTACAGGGAATAGGGTCAGAACTAACAAGAATAGACCAGAAATTGCTAAATATAGTAACAATAAGCAAAACTCTTCCAGTTGATAGGCTCTACTACGCTACTGGAGTATACTCCAGAACAAAGGAACATGGTCAAGTAGAGGAAAACTATATATATATAGATAGAAGCAGAGAATTCTGGAAGAATTCGAAATAGTAAAAGTTGGGGTGGATTTTGGTGATTTGGAAGGATTGTCGGGTTGTTTGTGGTAATCAGATTTACTCTTCTACAAAGGAACACACCCTCAAAACATACCCCGTCTTATTGCAGAAAAATTGGGTAACATAGCAACCACGTGCTACCATGAAAACCAAGATGGCGGCCTCCAGTATACAAAATGGACGACGGAAACACGTATCACCCTAACAACACGCGCTGCGCTTGCGCACTCACATCACGTATCACTATGGAGCTGACGTCACAAGATGGCCGCTCACGCGGGTTGCCATGACAACCCAACATGGCGCCACTACGTCACGTGACATGACGTCACTTCCGAGGTCCGTCACCGAGGTCCGGCAACTAACCCCTGAAACATACGAGACATACTACTCATACCCCATGTTTTCTGCGTTCGACTCGTCCCACGCAACTCGAAACGTAATTCAACGTAGTCACGAGGGTGAGGTCTGGCGTCGCGCCAGTATTGTAACTACTGGTCGACTAGGTATGTATTTTTACGATATTAATATACTCTGATAATGTACTGGTAACGACCATGAAAGTGGTAATTGAATACTATACTACGTTTTAAGCTTTAAAAATACGCTACATCGGTCAGTCTCATTCGTCAAAAAGAGACTAAAGCTTAGGACATGGATATCCTACATTAGCATAGCTTATGCAAAATATCGTAAAAGGTTGTCTCGAACATTATACAGTTTATTAACTACCAACAACAGCATAACAGATTACATCCAAGATGCTGCGGGATATGAAAGAATCAAATTATTATGGGGAAGGCCCATTTGTAGTCTTATACCACTAATAATCCTGATCATTTCATTTTTTATAAACCATAAAATGATTTAGATTTATAGTGGTTGGCCTCCCTGTATGATCAAACGTCAGAGACTAGATTCAAGAGAAGTGTACTATGTATGAGGACCTCCATCCGGTAAATGCTCAGTTGCATCTCTAAGGCAGATTGTCGAACTGCGCGCTCTTCTCTCTGAACTGCTTTCTGATTTGTTGGGAGGCCCGAGATATGTAATCGGACTCAAGGATACTGTCACATAAAAAGGGGAATGTTGTGGAGGGTTAACCCTTTACCTAACGTAACGGCCAAAACCGTTCAGCGTTATTCACAAAAAGTACCATTCAATTTTGATTATGTTTTTCATTTTTTGTCTCAAAAGCATAACTTATGACCCCTCATAGGAACGAGCTCCTTGAGTTCGTTCCAATGCTGGGTCATAAGCTATGTGTTTGCCGCAAAAAATGAAAAAAAATGAGTTATTCAAGAATTGTGTAAAGGTTTAAGACTTTATTATTTATGAATCGGCGTTTCCATTGCAAAGTCACAAACGAAACAAGAAATACGTAAAGTGTCAGCTGTGGATGACGAAAGGTCTTCTAATCTCAGGCAACAACAAAAATAATTTTTTCATAAAACAATAAGAAGTCCTACAGAATTTAAAGTTAGAAACTACACAAATTATTGTCGACTGTTCAACAGAATCAAAAAACAAATCAAAGCAATGTACTATGAAAACGTTCTGTTAGAAAATAAAAGTAACATGCGAAAAACGTGGCAAATTCTAAATAACGCTATCAATAGAAGCAAAAACAAAGGCAATTTACCATCCTTTTTTAATCTGGGTGACAAAAAGATAAATACCCCGAACGAAATCGCACACGAATTCAATAATTTTTTTTGCAAACATAGGAAAAGATACCTCAAAATTAATATCAAATCCTCATAAATCTTTTGTCGAGTTCATGCAATCACCTTTGCCAGACAATATGTTTTTATTTCCAACGTCGACTTTTGAAATTATCAATATCGTAACTAAAATGAAGTCAGCAAGTCAGGACTGTGAGAATATTACATCAATTATACTTAAAAACTCAGTAGACCCAGTTGCCAAACCACTTGCTCATATTATGAACATCTCATTCAGTCAGGGAATAGTTCCTGGCAGAATGAAAATTGCAAAGGTAATCCCAATTTTTAAATCAGGCGATGAAAATAATTTCACAAATTATAGACCAATAAGCATTCTGCCTGTCTTTTCAAAAATTTTAGAAAAACTCATGTTTGTTAGACTGACAAACTTTCTGAACAAATTCGATATTGTCTATTATCTCCAGTATGGTTTTAGGAAGCAGCATAGTACATTACACCAAGTTATGCAATTGTTAAAATATATCGCCGTAGAAAATAACAAAGTTAGTAAGGACACTACTTTAGCTATTTTTCTTGACCTCACTAAAGCGTTTGATACGATAAGCCACGACATCCTCCTTCAAAAACTCGAATATTATGGAATAAGAGGTAACGCTATAAATTGGTTCAAAAGCTACCTAACGAACAGGAATCAATATGTGTCGTTTGGTAATAGTAAATCCAATCTAACTGATCTAACATGTGGCGTTCCACAAGGTTCTATATTAGGTCCAATTTGATTTCTCATATATATAAATGACATAAGTAACTCACTTCATTAAATCTCCTGTCGTTTGCTGATGATACCTCAGGATACAAGTCTGGGGCGGAGATAAACCCCTTAGTATCTGATGTTAACGAGGAATTACAAAATATATCGGATTGGTGTGCCGCCAACCAACTAGTTTTGAACGAAAGGAAAACGAAATACATCTTTCTTAATCCAGGTCACAAAGAAAGGAATGCTACTCATCAGAATGTCTGTATAAACAATCGTGTCATCTGCAAAGTTGGTAGTGGGGAAAGTGAGAAGTCCTTAAAGTTTCTTGGAATAAATATTGATGAAAATTTATCGTACAACGCCCACATTTCTCAACTCTGTACGAAAGCTGGTCTTGCCAACTTCGTTAAGAAAGTTAAAAAGTTTCTCCCTCATAAAGCTATGAAAACTTTATATTTTACTGTGATACAGAGTCATTTCATCTATGGAATTCCCTTATGGGGTGCGTCAAAAGCCTGTGATCGTCTTTATAAACTGCAAAAACGAGCTTTATGAATAATAAATAATAAGAAATACAATGCCCACATTGATCCTTTATTTAGCAAAGATAGTATACTGAAGTTAAATGACTTATACAAACTACACGCTTCATTATTCATGTTTGATTGGCAATAACCAATCCAATATGGAAACTCGTCAGTCAGGTCTCTTACATAGACACAAAACCAGAACTAAAACTCTGGATAAATTACCCGTCTTTGCACTCCCAAAACCATGAAATGAATTAAAATTGGATATCAGAAATACAGGGAAATGGAACGAATTCAAGAAAAAGTTAACAACAATGTTTTTCTCCTTTTACTCCGAAAGTATATCCTGTTCGAACCCTTATTGTCCGGATTGTGCCAGCTGACCTAGATGTCATATGAACTGAGCAAATCACTAGCACTGCTTCCATCTTCTTCTTTGTGGACTAAACAGCTAAATACAAAGTTTAATCTTTCACCCTAAGCGGATAGCAGACGACACTGCGACAAAAGTTTTGATTAACTACACATTTTCATCTTCTGTCTCAAAGATATAGCCCGTGGGCCCTCATTGGAGCCAGCTCAACGAGCTCGTTCCAATGAGTGGCCATGGGCTGTGGTTTTGAGACAGGGAGTGAAGATGTTATAAAATTCGAATCCCGACTTCTGTGAACAGCGCTGGGTGGGTTTTTGGCGGCTACGAAGGTTGTGGGTTAATGACAAAATCAGGTGTTGTCTATGATAGTAACTGTTGTCTGGTTTCTCGTCTATGTCGCCTCTCTGTCAGCTTCCACCAATCATTCCTTAGCTTACTTATACTGCTACTACCACCAAGGTAACGGGGGAGTGGTATCAGCGGAATCAGGGGAGCGACATCTAACAGGTGCGGACCACCAGCGGTTTCATGCACCCATGCCGGAATGAGACCTCATCAAGACAGAGTAATCTAAAATGTTGAAGTTTAATATCCATTTCTTTCTCTTCATTTATGTTGATCTTTCTCTCTTCTTTTCTTTCTTTTATTTCTCTCAGGGGAAGGCAGGAAGACAGCCAATCTGGCTATGCCTTTCCCTGCCAGTATACATTGCATTAACTACGAAGATTTATTTTATTTATGTGTACTATACGCAAATTTCTTTTTGTCGAAATTTTGTTATTTTAATTAGGTGTACCATATATATACTTTGTTATATTTCACTATACTGGCAAATAAATTATAAATTATCAATTATCAATTATTTCCAGATGACTCCAAGGAAGGTGAATAAAATCTTGCTTAAAACACAGTTGACTATCTATTAATTATAGCTTGTTTTCCTTTGGTATGTGCTTCATATATAAATGAATAAAAATTTGATTTAGCTTTTCACTGGATACATTTAACAATTATTGTCACAAATACCATCATGGATTGACTTATAATGAATAAATATGAATTTCTTCCAAGGTGAATAGAGACATTTACTAAATCCGATAAACCTTTTGGAAATTCAACGTAATTTCGGTGTCACTATTCAGGTTTTAATTGATAGAGGTTAAATTCCATGTTTGTCGGCACTAATTATAGGCTATTCATTACATAAATGACAGTTAAAATGCAATGTATAAGATCACATATTTCTTTTGTTATCAGAGTATTGTACTTATAAGGTCGCTTAAACGCTGAGACCAAATCACAGCAGTTTCACTGTTTTTCAATTTTAAATTGCCTCAAGGGAAGTTATCCACATGGCTGGAAGTGCTTAGTCAGTATATCAGAATTGGTATCACGGAACTAAATATTTTCCCATAGGCGGCCATTATAATGTTCAGGCAAAAAAAAATATGATCGCATCACTTTAATTTTGGCATTCAAATATCTTTTCAAGTATAGCCCGTCAGACAACTTTTTCTGACCCCAAAAACAGGGGGTCATTCAACAAATAAGAGAGAGAAATTGACAGCAAGGGAAGTACCGGTCAAGTTCACATATTTTTCAGGGAATTCCCTACAAAAACACACCAAATGTAAATTGTATTTTTAGGTCCCAAAGTCATCAAATCACCCTCTTTTTTATCTAGAATATTCATCAATAATGCAAGATGTCAATAGAATGCTTCAAACGTTTATTGAAACAATTTATTTTCCCAAGGCTGTTCATTGTGAGAGATTGCATCACTTCCAGTGGGTATTTCTAATTCAAATATTTAATTCAGGGATACCTATTAGGCTTCCCTAAATGAAAAAGACAGGCAAATGTTGACGCACCTTCTCGTATCTCTTCTTCTGAAAATAAAAGCAAATGCAACAATTATAATATTAATATTAAATTACAAGACCTGCTATGGCTCCAGTTACTATTTTAAGCCTCATATGATCATCTGCGTCCATATCAATTGGGGACAATTCGTGACGTTATGTGGTACCTCTATCTGGTAACGCCAAGTTCAACGCAGGCCTTGTATTCCCAAGACTTTGTACAATAATAAAGCGTAATGCGGACAAAAAGGAAAAGGAAATAGTCGGTTGCATGATATCAAGTCATATAATTAGACAAATGAACTATCAATTTCATTATCTTACCAAACATTCAGCACAGCAGAAACGCTGGAAAGTAGCTTGCTACCTCATGATCTAGGGGAGAATAATGCTTGTGCGAGACACTAATTAATGCTACAGGCTATATCGATAAATAGGTTCTCTCCACCTGATTCGATGAACTCTTCTACGCTGTGGAGACTCATATGACTTACTTCCGTCTGCAGTACGAAATTCTTCATTTCTGAGTGTTCGTTTGTGTACATTGTGATTCAATTAAATAATATTTTCAAAACTGCGACCATATTAATAGAAAATGTCCGTCTACCGCATAATTGTGTGTGATAATTACAGCGCAGTCGCCGTGGACAGATCGTAATCAACGCGTGGGCAGTGGTGTCCACGCATGCGTTTACTAGGTAATAAAAATCATCACAAGTAAATCTTCAATTAATAAAGCACCTGCCTGTACCCGGTTGGTTCTTCATTATTTAAATTTTCGATGATTATTCCTATAATTAGTGTGTGGAATCTAATATTATTACGTCCGTGGAAATACTGCCCACTCTGTTGAAAGTGACCAGTCCGCGGTGGCCGTACTGTACAACGACAAAATTTTCAACGGTAATGTCGTTGATTTGTGTGATGTGCAGTGTGCGAGCCGATGTTGATTGTGATGTCATATTGATTGCCAAGCACATTTCCTCTAAGGGAGAACACCTCGGCATTCCACCAATCCATTCCCGACATGGGTGAGTTGATGCCGGGGGTACAAAGGTATTCCGCGGTGTTCGCCCCTAGGCGAAATTTGACTATGCGCTATCAATCCGAGTCGTGATGTTTAATATACCGCAAATACCAACCGGTAGTAGTTAGTCCAAGAACGACAAAGCTCGATAGACGCTATACTTTTGTGACCCAGGCTATCATGAGAAAAAAAAACCCAATAAACACACCGGAAGCTATTCAGCGAACACAATTACACATAAGCAATGGTCCTAATTTACATATTTTTGTATTGGTCAAGGGTTACAGAAAAGCTCTTTAACTGTAACCTACTTGGAAAGCCGCACATAAACAAGCATATAATATCCTCACGGTAAACTAAAAGGAAAGCAATCCCAATGTGTGTTGTTAGTTCCATCTAGTTTAGTGAAAGAAATATTAACATTGTTACGTGTTTTTTCAAAATCTCGGAAATTAAATAAGGTACTTAGAACAAAAAATATCACCATTACAGCGTATTATAGGCATCGAGCTCTCAAGCCACCACTCCAATTCCATAAATAATACGACGCTCTTATGTGCGGCATGAACTCACTTTTAGTCTCGGTTGCACGTTGACTTCCCATGATTTAATGTGATGTACCTTTAGTTACAGCGATATTCTTTCGTGCTCCCGTTACAGATATTCCAATCAATAAATATTCATTTTGCCTTGAAATCATCAAGATGTTAACATAATTTGTGGAACTACGCGACGTAATCGTAACATTACTGCCGTGGTGAGTCTTCGCTCATAAGCATTTGGTTTACTAACATATCTTACTGTATCGTAATGCCATTAGAGATTCCGTCAAGTCGTCCCCTGAGTTCCAATGTGTTCTATGTGCCAGTAGGCACATAGAACACATTGGAACTCAGGGGACGAAGTGATTTCTCGATTGCTAAACACTTCTTACGTTGATTGCAAGAAAATGAGGATTTATGGCACTTTACGGTTCGCTTTTTAGACAGACAGAAATATTCCAGACGACTGATGTTTATAGTACTTTTAGATTAGACCGTGTGGAATATTTCATTTGGTTGGAAAAGCGAACCACAGGTTCACTTTTCTGACCATCTGAAGTATTTCAGACGATTTCATCCAAATATATGCGATGGACTATTTAAGAACAAGACAAGTAAAAACAGCGACGAATTCTTTACGGAATGACATTGGAGGCTTATTTTCAGTTGAATGTTTCCGTGTTTTGCTTCTTCCAATGCCCGTTTCGGGCTGCATAATAGTTAGTCATGTTAAACAAACGTCAGTATTCACAGCATTTTGCAGTTGTCTGTATTCATTTGTTTCATAAATAGCAAGGATATATAGCTTATATAGCATTACATGGATGTATTCGGCATTTAAAGAACAACATAGTTTCTGCATATTTATGGATGTCATACGCGATTGACTATTTAAGGGCTCGACTGGTTCCAGGTCATAACAGCGTTGAATACCTTGCAGGACTTACCTGGTGGCTTTAGAGCTTGTATTGATAAAAACTGAATAGGGATATTGAAAGATATGATAAATAAAGTGAATCACAGCAGAGAGAATGGCAGGTGTTTAAATATCAATTCATCATGATTACCCAGGAGCACCGATGTGAAGAGAACGCCTTGATTTCTTAGGACTTCATTGAAAACACAAACTAATAATGAAAATATCTCATCATGAATTAATTTGAAAAATTCGTCGAATATATTCTGCTACACAGCCAAACAACGCCCTTTATATTTAGTCTTATTGGGGTGGTGGGGGGTGGGGGGGTGGTTGCAGGGAACATTCTCATTTTATTCAATCAAACAGTGAAATTCTTCATTAAAATGCTCAGTTTTGTTTTGTGACTATCACAATGAAGAAGATAAAATTAATTTTGTTGGCTTTCAACACAATTTGCTAGCTCCCATACACCAGAAATCGTAGAGTACTGAACTTGACCTGCAAAAAATGTCAATAAATGAAAAAGATGACCCTCGTTATTGTCATATCTCTGAATCTATCCCTGGAAAAACCTTCAAATAACGCTTGGCAAGCATCGTAAAATTAAACGCAGAGTCTAAATATACTACGAACAAACCTTCTGTGATTCCTGTAACAGGCGTGCCACTCAGGTCAACAGAATTAGTGGTGGAATTGCTAATCATTGTATTAGCTGAAAGAGACCAAAAGTTAGATCTTGGATGTAAAAACGTTCAGGCCGAATCATATTTCCTTCAAAAATGTAAAGTACTCTGTTATAAATTGTAATCTATCACATTGCTTCATTCAGTTATTAAAATATCTTTTTTCATAGAATCCCAAATGCCAATCACAGCCGACTATGTGGCCTTCTGAGCTCCACTTATATTAATTCAATAGAAGCTGCCAATAAAATGCTAATTGCTTCAACTTAGAAATAACCTCCCATCACTTTCCACATTTAATGGCACGCACATGAAAGGATTATACTGTTTTTTGTGTGTGTTATCCACAGAAAGAGCACATACAATATATATGAAGAAAAGTTAAATTTTGTTGACTGCTGAATTAATATGAAGCACATTAGAAAGCTACTACAGTGGTTAACAGCCGAATTCATTGACTTAATGGTTTGTCTTCTCGCACATTCATTAACCCTTTACCAAACGAATCGAGCGCATCTACCTGCGTAATTTATAACATGAGAACAATTATTTTAGAAACAAAATCAACAAAACCATATCATATGACCCCTTATTGGAACGATCTCGTTCCAATGAGGGCCACGTGATATGGTTTTGTTGAAATTTGTTCAAAAAATTGAAAAAATAATTTTTTAACCCTTTACCTAACATGAAAAGCAGACGACACTTGCAAAAAAAATTCTTGAATAACTAATTTTTTTCATTTTTTTGTCTCAAAAACATAGGTTATGACCCCTCGTTGGAACGAGCTCGACGAGCTCGTTCCAACGAGGGGTCATAACCTATGTTTTTGAGACAAAAAATGAAAATATTTTGAAAATTAATTGGCGATTTTTGAGAATAGCGCTGGCCGGTTTTGGCCGTTACGTTGGGTAAAGGGTTAAACTATAAATTTTGATATCGAGTGCGCTGACCAACAACAGGCCCACATATTTCTGAACACTAAAGGAACGGAAAAATTCCTTCTTACCATGAAGTGCAAAAATAAATACTTTTGGTGATGTAACTTCGTTACGCCGTTCCCAGTGTGAGAAGTGTACACCTATAAATAATAAACGCAAAGCTTTCTGCCTCTCAGAGGATTATGCAAGTTTTTGTAAATGAAGAGCACCAGTTTTCACCTGATTATTTTGTACTGGAAGTGCAATAGTTTGGCCATCTTTGATCATGTCTATATGAATGAAACACCCTTGTGTGGAGAAGAGTTTCATTCACCAAGTATATTTAGAAGTTATTACTTCGTTATTTTAAGATCGGCCGAGATATCAGCTCGAGGTAACTTCATCTCCGTCTGAAACCGAAGGTCGAAGGCTGATGGGAAATTATCGAGGCCGGGTATCTCTACCGGTATTAAACTAACCAAGTAATAACCACTTTATCCATTGAACCAACTCAAATAATTACAAAATGTTTTTAGATCAGTTACAGGTTTCTAAGTGTTCTTGTTTCTCATTCGTTTCATCAAGTCTGCACTTACCTCTTCTCCCAGTTCAGCTATCCGAACACCACGGCTTCCCCACTGGGGAAGCCGCGACTTTCGTATACCCGAACTACCTCTTCTCTCACTTCAACGAATCTCTGCTTACGACACTGAATCCTAGTTTGCATTGAATTTTGTGTACAACTCTCTTCTTTTTTCTCTTCACCCCAAATCCTTACTAATTGCATTGCCATCATCAGTTCCTCTCCATACAAAAACTACTCCCTTCTGCCTAGTATTGCCAGTTTTACTCATTGATTGCGTTCGACGAATACTTGTGAACGATTTCGCTGTGAATAAAACGGCCGCGACAAGTAAGTTATCGAAGTTGACAACTCTAGTTTGTTTATATCGCCGATATCGGTTATATATCACCCGAGTTTAAAGCCATATCAACCGAGCTCGATAATGGGCAATTCTCGGAAAGATAATCATATCTAATAAATAAATGGAAGTAGTGAGTCAGGTAATTTAAACTATTTGTGCAGCCCGTGTGCAAGGTCCCCTTTTGAAATATGACACGGGTGACCGAGTCGGAATTATGGATATCTGTTGCTCCTTTTATGATTACAGTTGTGGGTTCTTGCAAAAAGAGGAGCCGATAAAAGATAGACTTAATCATATACCCCATCCCATTTTCCTCTTTTCCACTTTCCAGCATTCGCACAAAAGCTTTTTACGATTTTGCAGCTCTGTCAACTGTAAATGTAATTACTATAGATACATATGCTTTTCAACTAATTTGTGCAGACCATGGTACACCATGAAACTGGAAAATTCCTCATTCACGTTTGGAACTGAGATTGTATATCTACACCATTGCTTACTGGTGCTTGGATGAACTTTCTTGGTCGAATAACTAATCTGATGGTGTTGTAAGTGCATGCGCTCTCGAATAATTCGGTGCAGCCGAAATCGCGAATCAAATCTCACTGTTCTTGAAATTAAAACAATTGCCCCTTTTTATAACCACAAGTATTGTCGGGCTACGCTCAAGTCCCTTTGGGCAAGACAATCAAATAAGTTGAATATTCCAGAACGGAATCACAGTTGTTTCCGAAGTGGAACCCCTTGAACTCTTCTTAAAGAGCATACATGTGATCAACAGGGGACACCAGGTAGGATTATGATAACATCTCAAAGATTCGAATATTTACGAATCAGCGCGGCTCGAAACGAATCGAATTATCAGGAAGATTTCGAGTCGAATCCATACTTCGCAGGGCCCTGTATCAAGTAACCCCAACATACAAAAAGACAAAAATAGTTCTTTTGTTTTCAACACAATTCAGTAGCACCTTTATACTAGACAACTCCCTCCGATGAATCTATTACAATTGTCGTGACGTGTACAGGAAGGTCATCCTTTTATTACAATTTACTGATCCCTTCCTATACAGAGCTTTTAACCGTTGATTTGCATATGTCATATTATTAAACACAAATTCTAATATCATGAACAAACCTTCTGTTGTTTCTGTTTCGGTGGCACCATTCGCATCAGCAGAACTACTCGTGTAATCAGTTGTCAAGTAAGCTGAAAATAGAGCAAAATTTGTCTGTTAAAACATTCAGCTCTACCCATGACTTTTCTCGTTTTTATTTTTATGAGATTTTGAGATTTATATTACTATGCTGTGTTGGGGTTAGTTATTGTATGTGTTTACTTGACAAAGCTTGGAACACAGGTTTCCCATTATAACACAAGTGTTAATTGCAGCCGAACATTTAGCTCCCTGGTCGGTTGTTATATTGGTTCGAACAGAAGCCAATAAGAAACCAACCACCCCACGCCCCAAATTATTAACCACCCCACGCCCCTCTTTTCTACGTTGCAGCACTCACACAAAACTGTTTTAGGACTTTGCGGCCCTGTCAACTATAAATATAGTTCCTCTGAATACACGTGCTTTTCAACTATTTGAGCAGATCACAGAACGACAGGAAACTGGAAAACGTTTCACACACGCTTGAGACTGGGATTTTATATCTACACCACTGCTTACAGGTGTTTGGATAAGACTTCAGAGTCGGTTAACTATTCAGGCGGCTGCTGTACGTACATGTGCTCCCGAATAGTTAGAGAGGAGCCACGATTGGATGATTTAGCTGCCTATCTGTTTCCTCCATACACACGCAACCGCCTAACAGGTTCATCTGGGGGTGTATACCGTAGTGTTGAGCTTTCCAATAAATTGGTTTAGCAAACCGCCCAGGTAAATGACTGATTGTTACTGGATGTTTTCATTCACACACTGAAACCATTTGAGCCAACATTTGGAAGTCAAAGCAGATGTTGGTACATGGATCGATTGTGCTTAATAACGTATCAGCAACTTTTGTCACTTCTGGGTGAATGTACTCTTTGATCAAAAGATTTTATCCAATATCCATGGCACCTCCAACAGCTATGGTCACATAGTGTCGGACAGTTTTCCGGGTGGCAAAAGGTCGTGTACCCGATGAAAACCAGCCAGCAACGATTCTCAACTGTGAGATTCTCCGACTTACTAAGCTGAGCTAGGGCGACTGCAGACAAGTGCTCTATTGACGTACAGTATGCTATAGCACACAGCACAACAGTGACCCAAATATATATTTTTTTAATGGGGCTTAACAACACTTTCAACAGCCTGGATCACCTCGTGTTGGACAGTTTTTAGGGGTGGGGAAGGTGGGCTACCCGGCGAGAACCACTGAGCAACGGCGAGCAACTTTGTCGGACTCCCCAACATACTGACTCCCTACAATCAGGGTTAGAATTGATTGAATACAAGTGCAACATCGACGTGCAGTGAGTCTCAGTAAGTAGCGTCACCATGCCCCCACGTGGGTAATCGGGCTTAAGTGCCTTGACCAAGGACACAACGCAGTTACCCCTGGCGGGGATCGAAGCTTGCGTCTTTTGTTTTGAAGTCCAATGCTGTAACCACTGAGCCAACGCGCTCCCGTGCCCAAACATGGACAATCGGAATTAACTCCTAGCACTCTATTAGCGCAACAAAATTTCTCCAATCACTCTGTTTTTCGTGTTTGACAGAACTCATTGAGCTCTGTCAAATAAGGTATATTTGGCTAATTATCAAACTGCATCTTACGAAATATTTGCTGCTGAAAAACTTTGCCATTTTGACATTAGAGCGCAGAGGGTTAAGTGACTTTCCCACGGACACAATGCAGTTACCGCAGGATCGAAGATTCACATTCCAGTTTAAAATTTAATGCTCCAACCACTGAGCCACCGCGCCCTCACTGGTAGTTGTTCTAATTGTGGTCAATTAACTGTGGATATAACCATTGAGGGTGAATATGCTTTCGAGTCATACATATCAATTCCCATAAAGAAATTGACGTTGTTTGTCCTTCGAGTGTGCAATGTGAACATAAGAAGTGTTTGAGACAGCCTTTGGCAATCGCCCAACGATAGTAATTGAGTCAAAATTTACCTAATAAACAGTTGGTTATGCCGCATCGTTTATTGTTGTAAATACTACCATTCGATTCAGCAGAGATCGGATACTAATTTACAAAGTGAACTGCTTTACATAACGTCTATGTATCGTTTCGTCGCCTGAGTGATAGAATGTTCTATGTCCCCTATGGGACATAGAACATTCTAGCATCCAGGCGACGGTTTGTAGACGTCTGTTATTTTCTCTGGAAAGAATTTAAAACTAACAGTTGTGGTGTGTTTCTGAATTGAGAAAAGTCTGTTGAAGCAACCTATTAATTCAATATAAAAAAAACATCAATGGCCTTCATCCTTAATCCGAGGTGACTTGCAAATGGCACATGCGACATTTTCAATTCTTCATCCGAGATCCCAGATGAGGATTCCCCATTGGAATGATCTCATCGAGTAGAAGAGCATTTTCAAAGAAATGTTCATATCACTGCAAGTAGTTGTGCTAGAGACAAGATTTTGGTGTCATTAACTTTGTTTTCATGCACAGGAATTCCAACGAAAGGGTTGTTGATAAGTTTTAATCACGACATTTGCATTAAAACCAAATATAACTGCCAAAATGCTTTAAAAACATCAAAAACTGTTGTGAAAATGCCCTTATATTATTACGTATTTGGACTAAAACCACACATGTGGCTCTTAAGCAGCAATGCTAGAAAACTATCATGAGAAAATAGTGTTTCCTAGCTGGGGCTGCCCGACTTCGTCAGGGCAGTTAGAAATGAGCGGCAGTTATCAGGTTCAAAGTACCCCCCAGGTTCAAATAATCATCCAAAAACGCCCGGTAGTTTTCGTTCATAATAAAAAGTGCATTGAAAGCTAAATCGAGTCTAAAAGAAAGTGCGTTGTGAAACATATAAGTAGATTCGAAAGGAAGAAATACTTCTGTGACTTGGCCATTTGTTACAGTAATATGTAATAAACAATATATCGTGATCAATATGCCTGTAAATTAATTAAGCATTCTTTGTTCCAGGTAATTGTGTTGATACAAAATATTTCTGAAAGAGCTGACCAGAAGGTGTCATGTTAAAAGAAGTCCGTTTGAAGGCTTATCATGGCCACTTCAAAAGATTGCTTCTTCCATGAACTGTACAAGTGCGAAATGAAGAAAGAGAGGTTACCAAATAGCCATAAAACTTGCATTGAAAATATAAGAGCGTGCAGTAAGCAACTAAAGGACAATTATCATATACAGCTTGAGTCATTGCTTGTATCAGAACGCTCAATCAGGGTGTAAAAGGAATGGAAGTCCGTAGGAACGTTAGTCCCTCTGGACTATTATTCCGCGGAATTATAGTCCTAGGTCTAACATTTCTAGGAATAGTAGTCCGGCGGACTACTATTCCTAGAAATGTTAGACCTAGGACTATAATTCCGCGGAA
Source organism: Pictodentalium vernedei (assembly GCA_031216915.1). Classification (NCBI taxonomy): domain Eukaryota; kingdom Metazoa; phylum Mollusca; class Scaphopoda; order Dentaliida; family Dentaliidae; genus Pictodentalium; species Pictodentalium vernedei. Next base: position 167,493,851 of record CM062295.1, on the reverse strand, counting down.
TAATAGTCCAGAGGGACTAATTTTCCTACGGACTTCCATTCCTGTTAAAAGGGCATAAAAGTCATGTGTATCGCGGTACACGTCTCCAAAAAATGTCCAGACACATGTTGCTCATGTTTGTGGGATATCACCGATGACAATGAACAGAGTGCCCCAAACGGCTGTGATCAAGTATGAATGAGTAATTTGATTTTAGAAAGCATTGTTTATTTGTCCTGATGTAATCACAAGTCTTCTTGCATCCGAATATGAGTCTTGCCCGAGAGAAACGCAAACTAGCATTCCAAATAAGGACTCAGGTGAAAGCAGGGCTCGAATACAAGCAATACATACTTCATATTTGTCAAAGGAGGAATGACAAGCTTGGTGAAATTGTACGAGAAAGGGTACTAGAGGCGGTGGGAGATCCGCATGCGACAGATGCGAGATGGCATGAATCTTGTAGAGCGAGCTTTAGATCGGCACGTAATATCCATTCTTGCAGTGGTATGAGCACAAAATCTGCAGAAGATCTTGCATTTAAGAGTGTCTGCAACAAAATGCAAGAAAATCGCAAGAAAACATGGAGTTCACTTGAACTTTTCCAACTTTATCTTTTTCACCTTTTTGCTGCAGAAGCCATGCTACCTTACTTCCGATCTGCTAGCTGTCACAACTACGCACCCTTCTACGTCCATCAAATGAAAAGCCTTAACCCTGAAATCGCGAAAAAACTACAAAATGGTGCGTTTGTACGGCACATCCCAGGCATCTATAACTCAGCCTGGGCAGATACGTTCATAGAAAAATATACATGAGGAGGTTGGGGCATGGACCAGTTGGAGCTATAGGGGTGGCAACTGACTACCAGCAGATGGTGAAGTGGGCCTTGAGCTTTGTTCTCAGTGGTGAGGTATCCCGAACTGTTCGAGCCATGGGCGACTCTGAACAGAATAATCTCCACACTCACCATGAAGAAGAAGCAACAGCTAGCATCGAGTCTGACCAAGCTGACAGGAAAAAGCTAAAGCTACGAAACACTCTTGATGTTTGCATTGACCCTTTGGGTGATGCCGCTCACCCAGAAGGCTCACTGGTGAACATCGTAACAAAACAATTTGCTCACCCAGATGTCAATGCAGAAAACGCAGTTAGTCTTGGGCAGCGAGCAGTGAGTGACTTTGAAACTGGTTGGCCTGAATCATTTTATGACCTCATGAACAAGCTAGAGATCAGAATGGATGTTACGAAAAATAATCTTTTAGTCGGAAAGGTACGTGTCTATGACCAAGACCTCTTTTTATGTACGCGTTGTAGGTTTTCTCGCAAGTTCGCGTGAGATCAACTTCGATGATGTTTGCGTATGTGAGTTAGTCGCTTATCCTCAATCTTGAAACAAAAACTTCAAGTGACAATATCTGAACGTAAGCGCCTCAGCTCAGACATAATCTACGATGTTTCCGCACTGATTTGGGTCCTCCCTTGGCCAGCCGGCAAGCTCAGTGCGTACCTAGATGCATTCAAGGCTTTCATATATCACGCTCTGTGAACCACTGGTGTAACTCTCGTGTTCGATAGATTCTTTCCTAGCAGCATCGAAAACTTCACCAGGATGCATCAAGCTGGATCAAGTCGTGTACACAAGCTGGCACCAGAGATGCACCAGCCAAGCAATTTATTCTGAACAACACGAAGAACAAGATTCAGCTGAACGCCATGCTTGCAGAGTGCCTACTTGACTCGAGTCACTACACTAATGCAACACAGAAGCACACTCTAATACTTGCCGGCACCAGTGAATACCCACTGATATTAGCAGTGGTGTGAAGATTGACAGGTATGATCTCTGTTCCAAACATGAGGAGGGAGGCTGATATTCTCATCGCACAACATGCCATTTCATCATCCCTGCTTGGCAAATCTGTCCGTATTGTCTGTGACGAAACAGACGTTTTCGTACTTCTCGTACATTTTTATAATGACAAGTGCAAAGAGAGCAACATTTCTCCGATGATTATGTCACCATCAGTGAAGGAGCGTGCAGCAACAGATATTCGTGCCACTGTAGGGGCACACAGTGACATTGCAAACGATCGTCTGGCAATCCAAGGACTCTCTCGAGCAGATGCCGTGGCCTCATTACCGGCATAGGGAAATGAACTGTTCTTAAGGTATCGAAGAAAGGGTGTTGTTCAATCTCTAAAATTCGTGACGTCAAAGCTAATTTGAAATCTGTGGAAGAACAAGCAACTAAGTTCATATGTGCTGCTTATGGTAAACCTACAGAGTCGTGTACACCCATGACAAAATGCAGAATTAAATTATGGCACTCGTAAACAGCCACGTGTGGTGCATCCTCAGTGAAGATTTGTGCCGCTCCTCTCACTACGGAAGCATTCCTTGAAAATGTTCACAGATGTCGCCTTCAAGCTGCGATATGGAAAGCTGCCCTTCAAGAGTCACCACCGAACATGGACCCAACAAAATATGGCTGGAACATGACCATGAGGGTATGCTGCTTCCGAGAACAATACCATCTGGAACTTTGTCAGCACCGACAGAAATACTGCAGTTAATCGACTGTAACTGCAATACCTCGGGATGCCGGACAGCGGCATGCAAGTGCTCCAAGTTAGGATGCACAATATTCTGTCCGTGTGAGGGTGTGGACGTCTGTAAGAATCCTGTTACTGGAACTCAGCTGTCTCAAGATGAAGACGCAGAACAGGCTACCGAGTCTGAACTGAATGAGGACAAGGATGATACAGGAGAATATAATCAAAACAAGAGAATTTTTTAAGTTCTGTTGAAAGATAAAACACGGCCATTATATTGTTTTAAAAGCAAAAACTAGTCGCAAAGTTGATTTCAAATACGTAAATTAGTAGTCATTAATTTGATTTTAAATACATAAGCTAGTCATTATGCGAATATATAGAAAAAAACTAGTCAGTTAAGTTGATTTTAAAGACACAAACTAGTCATTACATTGTTTCCAAGGACAGAGAACTAGTCATAAAATTTCGTAACTTTTATTAAAAATATTAATTTCTTTAACTTTGTCATCAAAATCGAAGTACAAATACGGTCTTCAGCAAAATAACATGTTTAGCATATTCGAGAATGTAATAAGTTTACTACAAACCGCTGGTCGAAAACATTATCAGAAAGCCCTTGTCTGTGTTGGACTGTTAGTATAGAACTTTTTGGGTGCATTATGAGAGGAATCTTGGATTTACATGCAAATAAAATGGTTTTATTACTTTCCAAAGTGTGATTTACTCGGATTTCCGGGTTTGATTATAAACGATAACTTCACAAGTGAATTATGCAATCAACAATTGGGTCATGTATCCGTGCGCGCAAACGAAGACGCTTTGCTGTGGGTGAAATGGGGACTTCATTGTTTTTTAACCCTTTACCTAACATGAAAAGCAGACGACACTTGCAAACAAAATGCTTGAATAATTATTATTTTCATTTTTTGTCTCGAAAACATAGGTTATGACTCCTCATTGGAACGAGCTCGACGAGCTCGTTCCAACGAGGAGTCATAACCTATGTTTTAGAGACAAAAAATTAGAAAATAATGAAAATTAATTGGCGATGTTTGAGAATAGCGCTGGCCGGTTTTGGCCGTTACGTTAGGTAAAGGGTTAAATAATATAAATATCGTTAATAATGAAAAGTAATAAACAGAGTAATCGCTTAACTGGGCTGGTAACGTGACATAATTCATTCGAGACGAGGGAATATATTGTAAAACACTCGTACGCATTTGCGCAATCGTGGTTGGACAACGACATGGACTGAATTATTTCACGTAACCAGTCCAGTCAAGCCATTACTCTCTATATATTATATGGATTAACTTGAATTTTTTTATTGTTGCTGATTTAGCGCCATATGTTTGGCTTCATTACAAACACGCAAAGATATATCGCATTTCACCACATGTTTTCGGTGTTTTTAAAGCGTTTTGGCAGATATATTTGGTTTTCGTGCAAATTTAGTGATCAAAACTTATCAACAACCATTCCATTGGAACCCCCGTGCATGAAAACCTAGGTATAGAGACCATACTTGCAGATGTATGAACATTTCTTTGAAAATGGGCATCCATGGCGCCCATATTGGATTTCCCAAAATGCCATCGGCCGAAATTTTTCACACTCTCTGAAAAACAAGATGTTAGACTCATATCAACCCAAATAAATCAACGGAAAAAGTCTATACAACATTTCCACCTTTACCTGATATTCCTCCTAAGCGTATAACCGTGTTGTTTTGAAGATGTCATAGAATTAAACACGAATTCTAATATTATGAACAAACCTTCTGTTGTTTCTGTATCCGTTGTACCATCCACATTAACAGAACTACTCGTGTAGTCAGTTGTCACAAAAACTGAAAATAGAGCATCATTTGCCTGTCAAAACATTAATCTCTAATCAAGACGTATCTCGTTTTTGCATTTTATGGGCTTTTTTGGGGCGCATGTTACTATGCCATGTTAAGGTTAGTTATTGTATTTGTTTACTTGATATAACTTGGAACACGGTGTTCACGCTGTTGGGTGCTAGTTTACCTAATTGCACTAAAAATTGATTTGGCAGCAGGGTTGCACTGTATTCGAAATCGAATACCGGTATCGGCGATCAATCAAATACCGCGGTATGCCGGTATATCGAAAGGCTGTTCAATTTTTTGAACCAACGTACCATAATCGGGACTTGATCCATCACAGTCGGAACGAATCAGCATGCCTTGATGATACAGTTCGAATAACCCTTTACCCAAAGCAGACGATATCAAAATGTATTAATTTAGATATTAGTTTATCGAATTTTTCAAACAAATTCGACAAAAGAATATAATGTTACACATCAGTGGAACGAGCTGGATGAGCTCGTTCCAATAGGGGGGGGGGGGGCTGTCACATGAGACGGTTATGTGGATTTTTTTAATTGCTCAATTTGTATATTGCACGGGTGGATTCGTTTGATAAAGAGATAATATTATTTATTATGGACTACAGTTAAATAAACTCAACATATCTTGAAAATTAGATTGTGGTAAATACATAATGATGCCGATATTTTTGGTATTACACAGGTATTCAATTGATACTATATAGTTTGAATAACGGTATATGTCGGTTTATCGATATACCGTTAAGTCCTATTTGGCACCATAACATGCTCATTGGCTAAAAGTTTGGCACCAGAAAAATTCCATTCATTTGTGGAGGAAAGCCATTGCGGCTATGAAGAGCACGATCCATGACGAAACAAAAAAAATATGTTATTTCTTCTTTTGTCAATAAGGCGCTGAAAATTATATTTGGAAAACTTTCAATTGTCTGTTAGTGGTAATGATGCTTTTTTTTCTTCAACATATAGAATAAACGTATAGTGTTTTCAAGTAAAAAATTTATTCCGCGAGTAGGATTAAGAATGAAACCGACGAGCCACTGGCGAGTCGGTTTCATTCTTAATTCTACGAGTAGAATATTTTTTTTACTTGAAAACACTATGCGTTTATTTTGTTTATCCCATAAATCTTTTACAGGGCAGTCGCGGCGAAATCGTGCTGTTACGCGCATCAAAACACAGCAAGAAGTTAGAAGCACATAGGTCCAATTCGATGACAAGAATTATTAACAAAAATAAAAAAGGCGCAGTGATACATTTCTGTATAAAAATAATTCCCCTACAAACCTGAGCTAAACTTGCAAAAATACACTATTAAATGAACAATGTATAGTGTTTTCTACTGGCATTGTGTAATACTTTCAAAAAGGTTTAAAGAAAACAACAATTGAACAGGTAATCATACTACACCAATGCGGTAGAGGTCAGAGGTCAACAAGTCCGTCTCTACTGTAGGAATAAATTCTTTCAGTGTTAAACCTATGGGGAAAATTTATCACCCTACTAGGTGAATAAAGCAAACATTTATCCAAGGCTTTTATCGTCCGAATAAAGAGACATTTATGGGATAAAAACATGTGGCTTATCAACTTAATAAAAACCAACTTTTTCAATTTATAAACCTTCTCATTTCCCTCTTCTCTACTTTCAAGCACTCGCACAAACGTTTTAGGATTTAGCAGCTCTGTCAACTGTGAATGTAGTTTCTGTGGATGCATGTGCTTCTATACCAAATTATGCTTGGTTGGTCAGCCGTTTTGGTTGCAGAGCTGTATCAGCCTACTGGAGTGTAGCCAACATGGGTAGGTGCCTAGTTGTTTCTTCCATACACCAAAAGTCCACCCTAATAGGCTTATTTCGGAGTGTATGCTGCAGGTTTGGAGATATGCTATAAATTGGTTAAGTAAGCCGTTCATGTAAATGACAGTTTCACAACTAAATGATTCGATCCGCAGACTTGCAGATTTGGCTTAACGTATGGAAGTTGTGGTCCATGGATTAAAGAGAACTGGACAGGGCAGATATTGGTAAATGATGCGATTGTAAATAGGAGTGTAGCAGTGACCTTTGATAGTGGATCCATCTGCTCTTCGAAAAATAGATTCTATCCACTACCCAGATGAAAGACGGTCGGGATCAGTATGAGTTTGTCCAAGGACAGAAAGTGGTTAAGCCATGATGTTTGGTAAGAATGAGCAAACTATAAGCCATAACATGATCGTCGGTGGGTGTTTTGGTCCAGTTACTAAAATTGTCAGTAGCGCAGGCAGTGGTTAAATTTATGATCATTTAACTGCTGATATAACCACTGAGATGGGCCATGGTTTCGAACCAACATGAGCCATAATGGTTACCGTGCAAAAATGGACTCCATTTACCTTTTGTATGTGCACAGGGAACATATCTCGTGTTTGAAGTAGCGTGAGACCATATGCAAACACCGATATTAATTGCGATTTACTTTACCTGACACTTGGCTTGTGCTGTACCTTTCAGTATGGTAGTTATTACAATTCGATGCAACGGGGAATTGGAACCCTCCTTATTTTTTAAAATTCAACAGCTTTGCGTAACATACTTGTATCTTTAGTGAAGGTTTATCTTTTTCTATTGACAGATAACAAAACTATCAGCAGTGGAATCTTTCTGAATTAAAAAATATATATAATTTGAAGAAACCTACTATTTCAGTATATCGTCTGAAAAAAGTAGTGATATCTATATCATTCACCCAACTTGACATGCAGATGGAAACATAACTGAAAAGTGTCAGTTGCTTTTTTGCAGATTCTAGTTTACGAGCCTTCATTGAAGTGATCTAACTCTCCTCGTTCCAACGAGAGATAATTAGATATATATGGGTTATTACCACTATGTGGGTTTCAGAGATGATGTATTGAAGTCGATTATTTGTCTCAGGGAATATATCGATAAGTCCGTTAGAACAAGTCGATATATGTCCAGAGGCGACGCCGAGACTTCCATACACTAAATCAGAAACCCACATGCTGGTAATAACCAATTTATCTTCCAATGTCCCTCCCTTTCTTGATTTGTTCGTATAATGAAGGGTTGAGGTAAAGATGTTAACTACATGTGTTTTTACAATCATTCAGCGGCTATAAATAGATTTTTATGAATGAAGATCATGACGTCATGGGACTGCGTTATTGCAGTGTGCATGACGTAATCCCTATCCAATGTTCTACCTATATTATAATCACTAAAGTTTATAGTAGTATTTCATCTTGTGTCTTTCTTTGTTTTATTTTATTTGTTTAACGTATGGAAGGCCTATATAAAAATACCATCATGGTAAAAATGATCCAGACTAATTTATTTCGTTGAGCTTTTGCTTTAAGTACTGTTATCATAGATATTGAAATGTGTAAAATAACTTGATGCCCGGTAAAAAATAGAATTATCGCACGTGGTTGCTACCTTAAATACAGATTTGTATTTTGTCTAAACGTTTTTAATTGTATTGGGGGGAAACACATTCTTTTTGAAAGATGACTATTGGAAACAAAAATTTAAAAAATAAAAACACGTGGATGGCGATTCTAATAAACAGTATGGCTAGATTGAGGTAACTAATTCGTTTGGAGCCTTGAGCGAAAAAAATTTATTAAAACAGAACATTATGCTTTGTCACATATGGCCCCGTGACTCTCATATTTGGGGTCGACTTGAACTCAAAAATGAATAACACAGAGGATTAAGAATAAAATCGAATCAAAACGAATCTCACGGCTCTTCAATTTGTAAATATTGCACCTACTTACAGCTATAAATAATGCCAGGCTCAACCATAACACTGAATTCAAGGGCGAACCGCCTGGCTAATCAAAGACGTGGGGTTCTCCTCTTCACAATCAAAGTATTTTCGGAAGCGATACGTCTTTGAACTGTTTTTTACATCAAGGGCCAATACTATAAAACGTTTACAATTGTATTTTCTAGAAGTGTAGTTTTGACTTTAAATGGGTTGAAATGAATCATTAGCATTTTCAAAGATGTGGCAATTTGCCAATTGGCAAATTGCCATATCTTTTAAATTGCTAATGATTCATTTTAGTCAGTTATATTAAGAAGGAGAAAATACAATTCTAGAAAATACAATTGTAAAAGTTGTATAGTATTGGCTCCAGGTCTCCCTACAGGAGACCAGGCGATAGAAGAAGAGATCAACATGAGACACTTGGTCGGATGATGAGAATATCTCAAGGATTCGAACATTTACGAATCAGTGCGACTCGCATCAAATCTAATTATCGGGAAGATTTCGAATCGAATGGACACTTCTCAGTGCTATATATCAAGTAACTCCAACAGGGAGAAAGACAAAAAAGGATAGTTCTAGTGCTTTCAACAGAATTCAGTAGCACTTATATACTAGACAACTTCCTCTGCTGAACCTGGTAAAATAGTCGAGAAGCGTAAAAGATGGTGCTCATTTAACGTCTTTTTATTGGGCCGCCCCTCCAGAGCTTTTAAATATTGTTTTGTAATTGTCATAGTATTAAACTGGGATTCTTGAAGTATTGGGAACAAACCTTCTGCGGTTTCTGTTTCTGTTGCACCATTCATATCAACAGAACTACCCGTGAAGTTGCCAGTTATGGTATAAGCTGAAAATAGAGCAAAATTCATCTGTCAAAACATTTAATTCTAATCAACACTTCGTTTGTTTGGGGTTTTTTTTCTGGGGGTTTTGGTAATGCATAGTACAGTGCAGTGTTAAGGCTAGTTATTGTGTCTGTTTACTGGGGAATGGCTTGGAACATAAGTGTCCAGTAAAGACACGAGGTTGAATCGCAGCCGGCAAGAGCCCATTAGGCGCTGTTTATATTAGTTCAAAAGGGAAGTCAACAAAAGGCCAAATTTGTCAACTAATAAACCATCCCGCTTCCCTCCTTCGTCTTGCGGACACTCGCACAAAACTGTTTTATGACTTGACAGCTTTTCCATCTGTGTTCTTCAAAGAAAGAGTCCATATGATTTAAAGGAATTAAATTCTTTTTCTACCAGTTTCTACTGAATATTTTTGAAGCACGTTAGAAAGTTACAGCACTCTTTAACGACTGTAAATAGATTTAATTAATGCCACAAGCATTTACATATGTCTCATTAAGCATTTACAGAAAGAATATTACTCAGTTTGGTCTACCACACACATTCACTTAGCAGCTATCCTATGTAATGAAATTATGATGTATCGTGTTCATGGTTAGATAAATGGCCCCTCGGATTCAACGTATTAATGAAACTAGTTATTTATCTTACAATAAGTTTGTATTGGGCCCGTGGTTACTTGAATGTATCAGGGGTCTCTGATACAAAATCTGCATGATGGTTCACATTTGAAATTCACGAATCTCAATTTGTGTGATGGTTGACTGGCTGTCGTTAGACTTTTAACCCGATTGACGTATTGACTGGTGTCCTTGTATTTTTTTTTTGTTTTCCTGGGGTCGGTGATCTCATTGGACGACTGGGTGAATGAACACTTCTCATTGTGTTTTCAAATTCCTCGTCAGTTTTTAGGTTATCTAGTTTGAAATCAGTCCATTCCTTGATAATTTCATTTTGATTTTTGAATTTTGATTCCTCGAATTATTGACGAATCATGTGTTTTTTAAAAACAGTTTTCTTACTGAATGTAGACCGTGAAATACGATCGATCAAATATTCAGCATAAACTTTTGCTCACAAATTTCATTTGTGAACACTCATTTCCAAGCAACTGTCTTAAATAAAATTGAGTGACAGATTACGAAGTGAGGTGAAAAACATTGATTATAAAAAATGTATTTGTGTATTTGGGAAGAGCAGGAAAGTGAAAAACAATGAGATAATGATCAAATATCCGAACAGGGCGCTTGTTCTTCATCATACACTGATATGCTTGACCAGAATGACATCTGTTCCTACCTTGACCTCAATGTTGATAACGACAACGATGATGACAGTAATGAAGAAATGCAAGCTGTTTTGAAAGATATAAAATCGGTTACTGATGAAAATAAATATTAAGAGAAGAAACTGAAATAGGAAAGACTGAGAATAAAATAGCTGATACGAAACACGAAGTTGCTAATTTAAAAGGTATCCCAAAGATAACGTTAGTAGGTGATAAAGGCCGATTCAGTACCACTTGTACAGTGTACCGTACACGTACACGTACATGATGCGTTTACCATCGTAGGATTCAGTGTTAAATCGCATGCTTGTTCACAAAAATGTCGTTTTTTATGGTGGTCAGAATCGGCTATTATTTTGAGGCTCACAGATCGCACTTTTAACGTTCAAATACCCGTTGGCGAACGTGTCGAATGTACACGTCGCTCAAAAAAGTGAAAAATGTATGAAATTGAACATAAAAAATTTTCTTAAAAATTTTTGTTGACATTCCCATCGTGGATTAGACCTTCAATCTATCGTTGGTGAACGCGAGCAAAAAACGCTTTGCCGGTTCTAGACCAGCATCAAAAAACGGTTAGCCGATTCTGGACCAGTGGTTCAGAATCGGCTATTGTTTTTGAGGGGATTTTTCCAAACTTAACAGACTACTATTGGGCGCTCCCATTTCTGACGTAAGTGGGGGAATACACATAGTGGATTTTTCCAAACTTAACAGATTACTATTGGACACTCCCATTTCTAACGTAAGTGGGGGTGGAGGGGGGGATACCCATAGTGGGATTTTCCAAACTCAACTGCGGGTAAGTTAACTCTACACAAGATATCGTGGTTCGTTCCGCACGTGGAGCCTTCGATCGTGGAAAAAGCGCGTCTCTACAAGATCATAGAATCCAAGAGTAAATTACCTGTGGTATTTAGAATGAGACAGTGCGACACGGCTAGCATTCCATTCTCCACGAATCACTTCGATTGGAGATTGACGGTGAAATCTGCTTCTGAGAGACCGCGTTTCATCGTGGTTGCGTTTCAGACTGATAAGGATGGGTCTCAGGGAAAAGAATGCATCGCAGTTTGATCACTGCAATTTGAGAAACATGTAAGTGTTTCTGAATGCCACGAGATATCCAGCAATCGATTACAACGCGTCGTTCGACAAGAATGATTTCTGCAGACTGTATGGTGATGCTGCTGATTTTAGAAAGAAGTATCACGGTCTAGACGAATTGATGAGCAACCCTAATATATCTCCTGGTGAATACAAGTCGATGTATCCTATGTTCGTATTCGACGTCAGTAAACAGAGTGAACGACTCAAGAGTAGCGTCTTAGATATTCAGATCAAGATGCAATTCGAAAAGGAACGTGCCGAGAAAAACCGATGCCTTCGCCCTGGGCCTGTCGGATAGAGAATTACAATTCGAATCGGATGGAAATAAGATGTCGATCATTCAATGAGAGACGTGTGTGAAAAAAATAAAAAAAAATGAAAAAGGTAATGAGTAATTATTAAAAACAAAAAAACAAAAAAAAAAAAAAATAAAAGTAATGAGATCTAGAGAGATTGAACATCTTTCTAAATCTCATTACTTTTTTTTGTTTTTAATAATCACACATTATTTTTTAATTAATTATTTCCACGCGTTCACTGTTTGTTCAAAGGATCTAGTTCGATCAGTAGACTCACCACGGAAGTGGCGGCTTCGGGATTATTGGTTTTCGTAACGAAATTAATCCTGTCTCCGGCGTTCACTTTGAGAGGTGTGCCGAACGTGCTAACATTCGCATGTTGATTCTCAGTCTTTTCAACGCTGTATCTCTTATCGCTCTCTACTCCATTCACCATGAGATTGACGACCGCTCTGTTATTCAAATCCGAGGAAGCCAGAATCATTCGAATGATTTCACCTCCCAACGGCATGGGATATCCCACCTGACCATGTTGCAATCCACTACCTCCATTTCCGAAAGACCACTCAGCTTTTCCCTCCTCTAAGGTGCCGCTCTCCTCGGCCCACACGGTGATCAATTGTCTAGCATATTTGACTTTCTCCACCACCTAAATCAGGGTGCAGGCGTCAGTCATGTTTACGGGATCCAGTAGATTTGTGAGCGCGTGTCCACCCATTTCTAGTTTACCTTCCATGATGTCGCCCTTTCTCCAGACCGAGTTGTCATCGACATATTTCCTGCTGACTGCACTGGAATCGAATTCGGGATCGTGATTGAGTCCGAATAAATTCTCACCGTTCATGTTGATACCACCCTCCATGGTTCCGCCAGATTGTTTGTTCAGGTAGAGATTGCCCACTTGTGATTCTATGTATTCTTGTGATCGTATCATGGCAGAATCTACGTAGCCCTTGCTGACTGCAGTTAAGTCCGCATCCGTGTCGTCGACCTTCGACAAATTCAATATCTTGTTGAATCCCGCATTCAGATCCGATTTCATTTCTCATTTGTCAGACTTTCTCTTTTCCAGATCTACGTAGTGTTTGGTCGCCACGTCCTTGGGATTCGTGGGAGTGGCCACGTTCGTTATCTTGTTAGAATTAGCATTCAATTCCGAGTTCATCGTTTTCTGAACGTATCTATTTCCCAGGTGTTTGCTGAATCTCGCGTGAGAGTCATCAGCATATTTCTTGGTCACGGCATCAGTGGGATCTATGGGATTTGCGACGTTCACCAAACGTTTAGATTTCAGATCGAGATCGTCGGTCATGACTTTATCCACGTAATTATCTAGCATGATTCGTTCGAAATCCGCGTTCCCCCTGTCGACGTATTTTTTAGTCGCAGCATCTGCAAGATCTATCGGCTCGGGAAGATTGTAGAGCTTCTTATCTTTCATGTTCAAAGGTTCCTCTCGAGGTTCGTATCTCCGAACGTAACGTTCGTCCAAGTTGGCAACGTCGTAACCATCACCGACTTCGAGCGTCTTCCTCTTCTTTTTTAGGTTGACTTTTTCGTCATCACTTCTACCAAATTTATCGACTGGCATGTTGTTTTGAGATTTTTGTTTTAAAAATATATTTCAAACACAGTTTATTAAAAATGAATTATTTCACTTATTTTTATTTTTCGTTTTATTCGATTAAAATTTTTTAAATAATTTTTTTACCTTTATATACTATAAAAAAATCTCTCTCTAATGTCAATCATTGAGAATGTCTTGAAACCGATCTCCTTCAGGCCATCTCTTGAGAACGTAAAGACACAGGTGACCACAAAACACTTGATCTGGTGATTGCACTCGTTCCGTGTTGTAATGAACCATCGATTTGTTGAAATAGTTCTTTATTTCTTTCAGCGGCGAGATTCCGTAGCTGTCGAAATAATAATTCTTCTTCTTCCCGTTCTTGAACCACGCCACCCAGTGAGTGCCTTCACCCGATAAATCGTCTAGATTTAAAATTCCGCATTCCGATTGTCGAGGTCTTCTCTTCGGCAAGGCATCTCTGGAAAACACGCCTAAAAAATCTTTGATTTTCAAATCCTTCACCTCATTCAACAGATCGATGTTGGAGTTGGATAGGGGTTCATTAGGTAAGACGACACCTTCTACAGATATCTCTATTTTCTTATTCATAAATGCGTATATTTTTTTTTTATTTATTTATTTTATTATAATTCACTAAAATGACGGTATTTTTGTTTTTCTTTTTTTGTTTTTCTTTTTCTTTTTAAACTAACTCTATCGACTTCCATAATCTTGAATCCATCTAATTCCTCGGCTTCCATAATCTTGAATCCATTTAATTCCTCTTGATTTTCTGGAATCCTATCATCCTTAATCATATCTGGAATCTTATCATCCACAATCATATCTGAAATCCTATCATCTAAAATTAGATCCAAAGTCCAATGTCCGAGTGCTAAAGTGCTTATTTTATTGTCTAACACGAATCTCTTATCATCATCAGCCGTCAGCAAAATCTTGTTGACTATTTAGGTATACAAGTCGTGATTTTCGCTTCGAATCGATTTCATAGTCTTATACACCGGACCACTTCCTAACAGACAATCTTTATTCTCTTGGAAAGAGATGTTTTTCTTCACCATGCATGCTTTAACCCCTTCGCACTTCTTAATCTCGTCATCTTCTAGATGATAAGCATACAGTTTGGGTCTCAAGCCCACGAATTCGACGATTTGTTTACCACCGCTCTCGTCTTTTTCGAATCGTTCTCGGCTCGAATTCTGAGATTCGTGTTGAGATCGATGTATTTTTTCATCCAAGGCTCTTCGTTGAATCGAATGATACGATGTATGTTGGCTAATTTCATCCCGTAATTGACGTATTGTTTCAAATTCTCACTGTAGACGACGTAGTTACATTTGTTAAATAAATTGGGAATGAGTTTTTCCTCGTCTCCTTCATTCAGTTCCATTCGTTTGGGAGCCAGTGGATAATTGTTGTGTAGATCGTGTAATTCTTGTGGATTGTTCAAATCGACTTCTAAAATGCAAGGATAGTCTCTCCATTTTTGCATCTCTTCCGGTTCCATTACCCATTCGAAATTTCCAATCGGTAAAGGATGACTCATAGCCCAACCGTACAAATTATTAGCGTCCCAATACTGTATGTATTTATTCGACCGTTTTGAATCAAAACCTTCTTTCGTGTAGAGATTGTTAGCTTCAGAATATCTGTGGGAGATCATCGAGACGCCACCTCTCATAGCCCTTTCAAACATGAGCAACCTGTCCACGTCGGATAATAATTCCAATTGAACTTCGGTGGTCTTCAACAGAGCATCCCACGCCAGACCGGGTGTGGTGAAATACCAAGCGGGATCCAGAAGGTAATTTCGACGACAGACATCTCGAAAATTTTCAAACACGTCTGCCAAGAGCAGAACATAAATCTTTAGATAGAGATCGGTGATAATCTCTCATGGTTTTCATATCGAATGATTTCCACACTTTTTCAGTGTGTTCGTAATTCTTGTCGGAAATGTTGGATTCGTATAATTTTGAATAAAAATCTTCTTTTGAAGGTAGTGCAGTGTCGTCGAATCTCTTTAGATCGTTCATGTAATCATAAGGATAGACTCCTTTCCTCAAAATAACGTCTACTCGTTCTCCGAAATGTTCGCTCATGATTTTAAATTTATCCTTGCTCATGTTATCGACTAATTTTTCCAGAGCGCTTGACATGAATTTAAAACTGTCGATGAAACGTATGCCTCTACGAATGAATTTCGTTTTTTCTTTCAACATCTCTCCGTCGATTACTCTTTTCTTCTCCATGAGCTTCCATTTCATGAAGGAAATGTATCTTTCTTCACTGTTAGCGATGCAATTTAATTCTTCATGGGAGGTGCCGAGATTTTTCACGAACAGATGACTGTCGTAACCTGAGAGATTGTGAAATATTACCAGATAGAAAACGGCGTCTCGATATTTTAAATTACACTTGCTGTGAGCCGGACGACAATACAGACCCGTGTAATGATCGTGGTCTCTAACCTTCTTATTTTCCTCCGAATTCTCGTCGAACGATTGTCTACATATGTGACATTCGGTGGCTCTGTTATTTTCGTCCTGCTGCTCTCGCGTGATGATCATTTTCGCCGGAGTTTTTGAATTTGTCATATAACATTTGAATTTTCGATTCTAACTCTTCCACAAACCTTTGAGCCACGTCGTCGTCTTCACACTGTTTCGTGTAGATGAAGGGACCCATGTTGTGTTGTGAGTCTAAAGCACATTTCACGTAAATGCAATAACCCGAAGGCGTGTGTTTTTGATATATTTCGACGTAACTTCAAAGAGCCTCGGGTTGGCAGGAACTCATTTTCACAGTGAAACATTCGAAATCGGCGTACACGATGAATGGTACTTTTATCCTTCTATTGCGATTTTCAAACTTCACGATGGTGTTGGGTTTGGGCATTTCAATGGCGACACCTTGATTTTCATTGCAATATTCCTGATGTTTCGCTAACGATTTTTCGCTGCAAAACGCGTTCATGCAGTTGCAACATAAACATATCTTATGTTCATGTTTATTATTTTGTCTCGACAGTAATTGGCTTGGATGTTTAACCCAACAGTAATGACGATTGTCACCATTAGAAATCAATAATAAAATCTTTTGAGATATAAAGTCTGTCTGAGAGGATAGATCATTCGTTTTTCATCGTCGTATCCCAAGACATTCACCGCTATGGTGGGATTTTGAGCCTCAAAACGTTCAATGTGTTTTAACTGCGTTGGAAAAGTCACTCCAGTCCAATCGAGATTTTTAGAAGTCTCCTCGTAATGAGAAACTCTATGGGAGTGCATTTTGACAGGGTATAAAGCGGAGATGACTGCCCATTTAAAACACTGATCATCTTTATTTCTCACGTTGACCACCGAGTGTTTTTTAGCTAAGAAATACAGTAATTCCACGTAGGAAGACCCTTTCAACGAATCGTTTTTACTTATAGTTATATGAATTTTGAGTTTCAACACCTCATCGAACGTCCAATTACTTCCTCCATGTTGATAATTTGTGAGAGACGTCAACATCTTGTCTTTCATCTTTTCGAAAATGTTCGATAAATCTGAACCTCGAAATACGGGTTCGACATTAGATCTGAAAAATGCATTTGTCATGATGCTCTCGCCAGACTTCACGTCGATTTTATTCATCATGCAATGGAGTATCATCTTAATTTTTAGTCCCACGTTCATGTGTTCACGAAACAAATCCAATACTTTTTTCTTCACCCATTCCATGAATAATTTCGGATCGATTTTCTTGAATGAGGGAACCACATCGAAAGTTTTAAAAATGCCTTTGATTGCACTCTCCCGTTCTACAGGCTTCGATTGGAATAGTTCCGTGATGAGTCGTGCTACATATTCTTCTCCTTTCCCTTCGTTGATTGCTCATTGAATTTCGCTCGATATATCTCGTTTGTCTAGAATCTGAAGTACATCACTCGTTTTCGTTTTAGGTTTTTTTTTTCTTCTCTTTTGAAACTTGAAGTTCTTCAACAGCTTTTCGTTTAGTCGTCTTCTTATTTTTCACAATCGATGCATTTTGGGTTTTTTTCGACGTCGGCATTTCGATTCCTTTTACTATCTTTTTCTTCATCTCATTTTTCACAACCGATGCATTTTTTGACGTTGTTGCTATCGACATTTTGTTTGCCTTTCCATCGTTTCGCAAATAATATTCCTGTATGACTTCAATTTTTTTGATTTGGTTCTATGATTTCTGAAATGTGGAATTTTTAATATTTTACAAATCTCGTTTAACTGAGGTACGGTTTTCTTATTTAAATTTTCCATTTTTTTTATTTATTTGCTCCATTTGTAAGAATATATTTTTTTTTTTTTCGAATTTTGTATTTAATAATAATTTGTTAAAAGTTTTAAAATTGTTTATATATATATGTTTTAATTCCTTCAAAAAAAAATTTTTTTGGATGAAATTAATCAATTTTTTTATGTTCGTTAACGTGAAAAAATTGAATTAATATGAGAAAAAGGACGTTAAATTTAAACTTTTATTTATATAAAGAGAAAAACACTTTTACAAAAAAAATTTTTCACATTAAAGAAAATTAAAATTAAAAAAACTTTTGTTTTATATATATATATAAAGAGTAAAAAAACAAACAAACTTTTTTAATAAATTATTATTGAAATACAAAATTTAAAATATATATTATTTGCAAGAATTCATAAAACAAAAAAACCAAATAATCGATCATGACAATAACACCTAAAAGATGCGAATTGAAATTGAAACGAGTTGAAATATGTAAGAAATTTGGTTTTAAAATCTATAGATTACAATGACACGATTCCATCGAATTGAACGAGGTCGAGACGAAGAGCTTAGAGTGCAAATACAACAAATATAACATGCCTTTGAAATTGGACGAAGCCATGCTCGATTTGTTTTACGACTACCAAAGGGATCTACAGAAAATCGTCATCGCCAAAGATACAGAATTCGACAAGGACGATTTGTCATTGTCCTATGGAAGTTACATATATCCAAAAATCTCACTCGAACTCGTGGACAAATCGGGTGGTGAGAGCGCGTTCACCGATGTAAAAAAACTTAAAAAAGTAAAGATAAACATTCAACACATTTTCGAAAAAGGAGAATACACGAGTGTCAACATGCTAATAACGGACTTGGGAATATAAACAATAGAGAGATTGATTTTTTAGTGAAGAAGAAGGAAAAAAAAGTAATGAGATCTAGAGAGGATGATCATCTCTAGATCACATTACTTTTTTTTTTTGTTTTTTTGTTTTTGTTTTCCTTCTTCACTGTCGCCCATATATTATAATAACATTTCCTTTTTTCTCAAATTTCAGCGTCGATTCTTCTTTTCTTTTTTTTGTGATATGTTACATTTTTTTATAAGAACACATTTGTTTATCCGAATCATAATTATGAACGAATGTTGTGCATCTCTCGGTAACACTCGCATCATTACCATTCTCTTCAGAAGGTAGTGGTGACGGTAGAAAACGTCTCATTCTTTTAAATTTCAACCATCTATCCCGATCTTTATTTAACTCTTTTATCAGTTCTTTCCTAAGATATCCATCATTAGCATCTCATCGTTTTTCCACATCTTTTTCGCACTCTATCTCGCGATATTCATCATTATCGTCTAATTGTTTTTCCACCTTTTTATCCATTTTATATATTATTTTATACTTTCTATGATTTATATTTTATATAATTATATAATTTTTACATTATAATAACATACTCAAAATCAGTATATTCTTAAATGGCAAATTCTCACCAAACAACAAACCCTTGCCGAGTCGTGCAATGTTCCGACCACTCTTTAGATAGAGACCGTTTCCACTCAAAGAGTTGTCACCTCTAACGGGTTCTAGATACAATCCTTTACCACTGTCGTCTATGTGGATGCGACACATGGCTCCTCCCTTCTTCAAAAACAGTCTGCTGCCACCCATTAATTTCTCAACTGCCGAACTCGCGAGTCACGAGAGAGCTCCCACGCCGAGAGTCTTTCCGAGAAAGGGTAATGCTTTTGCGGCAAAGGGTAATGCTTTTGCGGCGATTCCTGCCAATAACGGTAGGAAACCGCCTTTCATTCTCAAATTGTATCTCAATTGAGCGGGACTTAATCTCACCGTCAACCCTCTTCCATCACGAATTGCTTTCTCCATCCTTTTAATTTGACTTCTGGTCCAGGCGATCGAATCCTGACCGCCACTCGTCAGGTCTTCGTGAGTGAATTTGAATCTCACCACCTCACCTCAAGTTGTTAACACTCTCTTAAGTTTCTTCCTCTGTCCTGCAGATATGTTCACGTTTTTAACCACATATTGTGTCATAATTCTTTTTTTAAAATATATTTTCTTCAATTGTTTTTTTTGTTTTAATGATAATTATATATATTAAATCATTTTTGTAAATTAATATTGCGTTTATTTTATTTGTTATTTATATATACACAATTTTTTTTTTGCTTTTATATTTCTCTTATGTGAAATCGTATCATCACCCTCTCTCCGTGAAGATCTAACAGTTCACCATTTTGATCCGTCAACGTGGTTTTGCGACTATACAATGTGTCTAAAATCACTAGTAGATAAACTAAATTTCGAGGTCGTTCCACGATCTTATAACCCGGCGACACGTTTGGAAAGAAGGAATAGGTCATCGATTGAGCGCTACCATTCACCTGGGTTCCAGCAATCACATCCACGTTCACCAGAATGCTATTCACTGCGAGAATGTCAACCGTATTTTCAGATGCCGCGTGGCCTCGATACATCTTTCGATCGAATCCCAGCATCTTGCCTATAGAATCGTCCGTGTTGAAATCCACTCGAAAATTATCTTCCAAATCCAACATCGTCTGTAAGGCATTAGGGTTGGGAGCGAGTCTGATCTTGTTGCTTCCCTTTCCATCCGTCTTCATTTGCATTTGAATGTAATTGTTCAAATCGTCTATGTCATAACTTCCTTTGGGAATTCGAATCTCCAACCAATCCACTCCGTCGGAATACTTGAACGAGTTATTCTTCTCGGTGACGTTGGGAAAGGAATAATAAGTCTCGAGATTCACCAACGCCATCTCATATCTTTTCTCTCTATTCAATTCGATGGAAGGTTCGAATTTCGTCACGAATCGAGTCGAATCGCCACTCACCACGATTTGAATGGATTGTTTTGCAGCCGTATTCTCAGCTATCCGTTCTAACAATTCTCCTTGTTCGAACATTATATTTAATTTTATTTTTATTTTTTCAAAACTAATTATTTGAAGATTTATTATTTTCTAATTTTTATTTTCACGCTCTATCTTATTATCATCAGAAACATAAAACTTGTGGAATCAGCACCGATATTTTCCGTGATTAAACTTGCTTGTCAAATTGATCACGACGAAATTGTAAAGTCCTCCATCCCAAACCCTCTTGCAGAATCTCCTGAATTCCACCGTGCTCATGTCGTTTGCCATGTGATCGCTATAGATGTGATTGAGATTCTTGAGATCTTGGCGAAAGAGACATAGAAAATTAGCGTTCTCCCTTATCGTCTGTCTGGGCAATCGAAAATAATTCTGTGACAGGTAGAAACAGTCCACGTTGCTGTGACGACCCCTAACGTAATACGATTCACATCGGTTCTGTCTCTCCAAAAGCAGATCGTCGAAAATCATGAGATTCTTATCTTCTGATTTCAATTCTCTAGGATCCGGAACGTTGCTAGCTTTCTCATAAAATCGACATTCGACGTTCGAAGATGCATTTCTCTTCATCAATTCCATCGCTGCACCATCCAAAATGGTCGAAAGAGAAGCTTCACTTTTGTCGAATTCCTCCCTACTGTCAAAGATTCTGGCTATGACGTCCTTAGGTAATCTACGATCCATGCACTCTCGAAGCAATCTGTATTCGGGTTGAAACAAGCTCTTGCCAAACACAAACAATCTGTCGTAATCCAACCAGTCGGGTCGCAACAACAGATTCATCAACAGATTGGTCTTTCCACAATTCGATTTTTCCACTATCAAGCCTCTTATGCTTTTGGGAAAGAACTCGTTATTCGACCTCTTAGTCGCGGCGTCGTTCCAAGACATATCTTTAATGTTCATCTTTGTTTATTTTTTTTGTTATTTTAGATTTTTTCAAACACAATTTTTTATGTTTTTTCAAACTCAGTTTTTAATATTATTATTTATTTATATTACACCGTCGCGAGTTCTCTTCAATCCAGATCCACTCGTCATTTTGGCTAAATCTTGTATGGGTACCGCAGCATCCTTAAAATCTTTCCAACTTTTCGGCGTTCGCTCTAACATAGCTCGCTTCGCCGGTGGACTGATCAACTTGTCGATCAACACGTCGGCTGCCCTCTTGCCAGCCACAGAAGCTATCCTACCACTGGCTTCGGAAGCGGCTTTCTTACCAGCATCCAAAACCGTCTTCTTACCAACCTCAAACGCGGTCGATGCGAGTTTTCTACCTGCATCACTCGTGAACGCTCGCATTATAGAATCGACGATGCCAGAACCGCCTTGAACGTAAGTTCTAACATATCCCCTGTTCTTTATCACCAACATATTTTATTTTATAATATATATTTTGTTTTCACTGGTAAATCGTTTGTTGTTTAAATACTTTTATTATTCTAGTGTAAAATTTACTATTTTTTATTTATTATATTTTGTTTGTTTGTTTCTCTCTACTTATTATATACATCAATCCTTCAATTCGTTCATCAGCCTTTTATAATGGTTTTTATTCAAAACCTTCTGTCTTAACAATTCGTCGCATATACTAACTATTTCATTGTCTAACCCTGTGTTACCAGCACGTCTACTTGCCATCAACAAACTCAATCTCTGAGACAGAGCATCAGAATCGCTCGGAAGAAAAGTGGTTTTCACCCCTTTACCAGTCATCGATTCGACAAACTTCTTATTCATATCCCATATGGGTTTCACCAGTTTCGTCCACTTGTAACCTCTGTTGGCTTTGGGTCTCGTCTCTCTGGCATCGTTATTTCTCTTCATAGCGTGGGTCTGAACCAGAATGTCGCCGTAATTGTCGAAATCCTGTTCCGTGTAATCACTAGGCTTGTCGAAAAGGAGCAATTTGCGCAGTCCATCAGTTATTTTATACTTATTCGAACCGACAATTAAATCTTCATCATCCATTTCCACTTCTGTGTCGCCCATAAAAGTTCTACCGTCCGAATCCTTATAAATTCCATACAACAGATCTCTCTTACCACCATCCTCGGACGACGCGACGCTATCAGTGGTGATAGTTGAAGCTGTATCGTTGGTCTCGCTCACATCGGTTTCGATTCTCAAGGGAACGTAATCCGGTGCAGATTGAAAGGAAAACTGTTTTGTAAAACTACCGGGCAACGAACCCATTCTCAAAGAACTCTCTTTTATGGGTCTCAATTCTTCAACTATCTCCTTCTTGCTTCGCTCTTGAACCTCCGTCATGGGTTTAAATATTTCTGTGGCTTCGCGTCTGAGTTCCATCTCTCCAAGACGTCTGCTTCTGTCAGCTGATTGAATGCTCTTCTTGGCACGTTCATATTCATTTAAAAGCTGACCTCGACGTTTAGCATCCATCTGTAAAAACATTTTTTCGTTTTTAAATTATTAATATTTCCTTTGAGTATGCTAATGTGAGTTATTTATTATTTTCAAAATTAAATATATAATTATTTTTATGTTTAAGTAAAAAAAAATCTTCTGCCTTTAATATAATAAGTAAAAACCAGTGGAGGAAAAACATTTTACATGATAAAACCTATATAAATGCGTTTTGCCTCTGAACGCGTTAAAAATCGCATCACAGATTATTCACTCAATGACGAACTGGAGAACTTTGAAAAAGTTTAAAAGTTTTAGTGCATAAGAAACCGGTTTCTGATTTAACATGTTTGAGAATAATTACATCCATTAAAAGGGTTCATTCATATCTCAAATTATTCACTCAGTGAGGAACTGGAGAACTTTGAAAAAGTTTGAAAGTTTTAGTGTATAAGAAGCCGGTTTCTGATTTAACACGTTTGAGAATAATTACATCCGTGAAAAGGGTTCATTCATATCTCCGAACATTATCACGAATATATTAAAAATTATTTACCACTTAAACCTAATTAAGTGGAAAATGCGCTTTTATTATCTATTATTAAAACGATCCATTAAATGAAAAACCTTCATTCACATCAGAATAAACATGAGTGTCAATATACCTATTAAAATTCACTCAAGTGAAAAAAGTTTTATAATAGAATTTTTATTTGAATGAAACAATTCTACGAACTATTTTTATTTGAATGAAACAATTCTATAAAGTGTTTTATTAAAATTTATTTCACAAAATTTATTTCACAAAATTTATTTCACAAAATTCCTAATTTTATAAACTCAATTTTTTTTTCAATGTAAAACGAAAAACCTTCATTCATTCCAAAACAAAACATGAATGTCTATTTTTACAGATTCAATTTTATAGTCGACTCTTTGAACGAAAACCTTCATTCACACCAAAACAAAAACATGAATGTCTATTTTTTACAGATTCAATTTTATAGTCAACTCTTTTGAACGAAAACCTTCATTCACACCAAAACAAAAAACACGAATGTCTATTTTTACAGATTCTATTTTTATAGTCGACTCTTTTGAACGAAAACTGATTTTCTAATTTTCTAAAAACTCAATTTTTTTTGAAGAGCCTCAAAACAATAGCCGATTCTGAACCACTGGTCCAGAATCGGCAAACCGTTTTTTGGTGCTGGCCTAGAACCGGCAAAGCGTTTTTTGCTCGCATTCACCAACGATAGATTGAAGGTCTAATCCACGATGGGAATGTCAACAAAATTTTTTAAGAAAATCTTTTATGTACAATTTCATACATTTTTCACTTTTTTGAGCGACGTGTACAATCGACACGTTCGCCAACGGGTATTTGAACGTTAAAAGTGTGATCTGTGAGACTCAAAATAATAGCCGATTCTGGACCACCATAAAAAAACGACATTTTTTTGTGAACAAGCATGCGATTTAACACTGAATCCTACGATGGTAAACGCATCATGTACGTGTACGTGTACGATACACTGTACAAGTGGTCCAGAAACGGCCTTTATCACCTACTAACGTTTCATTCTAATGGACATCGCAAAATAAAACGAGAGGAATCCAATAGTATCAGTGAATTTGACTTGACCATATTCAGAAAAATGAATGACTTGAGTATATAAGTAGACAATAAATTTAAAAAGCGATGACTTTTCAATGAATCAGTTGAAGCAGATTCAAAAACTGTAAAACTGTCCATTTAGCCAAAAATTCCAAAACAGAAAAATGTTAAAAATGTTCATTTTTCTCTGATTCTTACTTGAAATGAGATTGTAAATCTATAATTGTTAAATGTGCCACTAGGCTTAATTATCAGAGCAAAAGTTTCTTAAAAATGTACAACCTTTCTCCAATTTTGATTCTGATTCGGAGGATTCATCTTCTTCCAGGGATAAATCTAGCAAGTATATTAATAGCTGATCCCCCTGCAGTAATCTAATGTCTGGAGAAAAAAATAAAATTTGGCCTAGAAACTAAAGCTAGTGATTTATATCCCCAAAAACTTCCACATTCCACTCTACAATTTGAATACTTTGGAGCTAATTTAAATTATGAAGATCTTACATTTCAGTAATTTGTTGCAGGAGAATTCGAAATTATCACTAGCTCTGACATATCTTATACTGAACGTAGAGGTAGATTATCTTTACTGAAGTAAATTGTTTATTATTACACAATATATGACTGGAAGGCATTATTAAACTTTTACAGTGACAGGCTTCGACGTATTGAATTGGGATAAAATACTTTGTCGGACGACTCTAGCTTACATGAAACTCTTATTTTAGCGAAGTTTATTCGGCCAGAAACCACCTTCTCAGGATCCGGCAGTCATAAAATTGTCTTTGGTTTTCTGTGCTTGTCTGAGAAACAAATGCTCATTGAAAGCACCTCACAACACATCAATTAAATGCCAATTAAAAACAGTGGAAAATGTTGTGCTTCCTTATGGTTAAAATCTTAAGAAAAATTAGGTCATCCTGAATGTTCCTCAGTCTGTTCTTATCAACAATGACTAGGTGCAGGCTTATCAGACTTTAAGTTGAACTGTACGGTTGAATGTTTTTACCCTGAGTAAGTGAAGACCAAGCCACTCGCTAGTGTTGATTTGCAATCAATAAATGTGTTCCCAGTAAAATTACGTCCACTTGCTTCTGTGTATTAACTGGCTGATAAATCGGGGTTACAAGCAGAAATGAAATACCAGTCACTCAATCCACAGCTACCAAATATTTCTTTTGTTCTCTGTCATGAAAACAAGCCCTATAAAATCACACCAAGTACGGTTTTGATGAGAACAGCTCAGTAAAACAGTACCAATATCTGGATGTTGGGACGGTTTTGAAACAGTCCCAATAACTAGATATTTGTACGATTGTCACGGTACTGTAATCATAACCATTCAAAAGTAAAGATGCTGTAAAGGAGGTGTGAAAAACGTTCTAACACATGAATTATCGACAAGCTTTTCTCGACAGAGCTACTGAATTGAGTGTGCATCGTGTCCAAATTATAATGTACTTTTTAATTTTTTGTTGCTTTTAATAACCAACA
The DNA here is from genome assembly GCA_031216915.1 of Pictodentalium vernedei. NCBI lineage: Eukaryota > Metazoa > Mollusca > Scaphopoda > Dentaliida > Dentaliidae > Pictodentalium > Pictodentalium vernedei. The sequence goes on along the minus strand of CM062295.1, from coordinate 167,467,843 downwards.
GCCCTGGTAACCTAAAAAGGACTCTTGTGGAAACCTCGGAAGTGAAGCAGTGCTTGTTTGCTGTGGTAAACAAATTCAGTTTTACTGGTAAAAAAGGACCTGGTCACCAGTGCCAAGGGTAGAAGTCCCCTAAAATGGGCAGCATGGCTGTAAACGATTGGCTAAACTTGACTTTACACCTTTTTTGCGGTCACAATTAGCCATAGCTGCAGAAAAGTGACCTTAAACACCAGTAAATAAATAAATAACCTAAAAAAACGCCCTTTTTCAAATATTAAGACGGCAATCAGGCACCACCACCCGCCACCCCTGAGGGAAAGCGAACCTCTTCTTCAGATAAAAAAGAATTATTCTTCCAAATGCTTTAAAAATGAACGATTATTAAATTTATCTGCCGCACGTTCGATGAGGGGTTGAATAAGTGTTCCACCCTTGAGCTGAGACATTATATTAGCGGGAGAACAAATTACGTCATGATGTGAGTTCACTTCGAAGCCACAGATCTGTTCACAATATCTGAACTTCTGATGCGTGTCATAACTTCAATAGACTTTCTAGCAAGCAAACAATGGGTTATGCCCATTTTGTTTTTCGGGGGTAGAGCAAGCAAAACATGTTTTAAAATGTGGTTTTACTCGTGTGAAACTTTCTAAAATATAATTTTTTTGACTTTTGCTAACATTGAGGGGCTGTGGATTAAATCACATATATCACTATTTTGTGTACTATATGGGTAAATAATTGTACAGTTATGCAGGTGTCCTCCAATATTTGGACTCGGCTTCGCCTCATCCAAAATATCTCCGGACACCTGCACAACTGTACAATTATTTACCCATATAGTACACAAAATAGTGATATATCTATTACACACAACGCTCGTTAGCTTGCAGGAATGCAAGCAACAATCCGTACTCCACCACAAAAGTGATCTGTATCCACTGCATTTTTGTCACCAGCTCACATCCGTTTCCTATTTTTATATACCCCTTCGAAGAAATATGCCCCATATTGAACACATTGTGTTTTTGGACGACAAAAATGGGGGATAGATGAATGTTTGCTCCATCTAATTCTGCTAATTGTGATTCAAATTCGATTTACATTTAGCTGTATCGAGGTCATAAAATGGGAAATTTGACATCGCGATTGGAACCTCTTGGACAAAGATTCTGAACGAATTAATTATTCAAGACAAAATCGCTATAAATTCTTTTATCGGCACCTACCCTGATACCTTATACACAACCCTGCAAACTTTCGCGCGAATCGTCTTTTGAGAAATAAGTGTAAAGTACATATTTAACGAGACAGCATACCTTCGATTTCTCTCCGGGTACTCCGGCTTCTTGCATCCGTAAAACTGTCCGACTCGAGGTGACCCTGGCTGTCGAAAATGTCGTTAAAAAACCCAATAAATAAATAAATAAATAAATAAATAAATAAATAAATAAATAAATAAATAAATAAATAAATAAATAAAGTTTCTATGACAGACAATAGCTTAGGCCTCCGAGATCAGCAGTGAGAATTATTGATTTTTTTTGTCCATACTAAAACTCTTTGGCATATACGAAAAACCTTTTGTGTGTATACGAGAAATTTCTGGTATATACGAAAATTCTTTCGTAAATATTCGAAAACTCTTTCGTATATATGAGAACACTTTTGTATATACGAGAACTCTTTCGTATATACGAGAACACTTTCGTATTTTTAATGGGAACTAGTTCGTGTATACGAAAGCCTCTGGTATACACGAAGGCTCTTTCATATATACAAATGCTCTGCCTTTCGCTGTCTAGAAGTATCATCCTTTCACAACATGAAAGAAAGAGGGCAGGGGACAGAATTTACATTTCCGCTCCCTATATCCCTTTATTTTTTATTCTGAAATACTAATGATGCGTCTCCAATATGCCTAATCCCCCTTTAAATCTTCTTACAAATCGACCAGATCTCCCCAATATTGTATAAATATAGAATATACCCATAGTAGCTTCGTGTATCAAATATTTACCACGAGTGGTGAAGTGATGTTAACCGCGAGCCTTCGGCGCACGGTTAACGCCACTTCACCACGAGTGGTGAACATTTGGTACACAAAGCTGCTTTGGGTATATTTTATTTATACCATGATCGTCAGATTATTAGGAGTCGCTATTATTTTTTCTCGATTTTACTGAGCAGACGTACATACTTGCGAATCAGTTTTTTGTTTACACGAGCATCGGTAGGCGGTACTTCCGCTGTCAATTTTATCGCCGAAACGAAATGGAAAATGAAACGGGGCCTTTTTCATTTTAATAGCATAATAACATACCATTTCGAGTTATGGAGTTATGGATGCTTTATGGATGCTTTATTAACATGAGACAATGTATGTTTGTTAAGTTTTGGTGTCTTATGGGGTAAACTCATTTAAAAACGTAATAAATAAATGGCGATTTCATTTCACTCTTCGCGAGGCGACGTGCGATAAATTTAGACAAGTTTGCATTCAGGTCTACGTCACCAAAGGTCAACTTGGATGTAGTTGCACTGTAGGTGTAAATTTTAACTAGTGAAATCCCATTTTTGGCGTGTTCACCACGGTTGGTGTGTAAAGCTAAAATTTATGTTATAGGCTTATCATATATTGTAGAATAGGTGACCATGGTATAAAAAACAAATATCAATTGCTCCTATTTATTTACTTATTTTTAAAATTATATAAAGAACTACTGTTACTCTCTCCATGATGGAAGCTTGTTGACTGCATGGTTAGCGTATTGGATAGCAGATCACATTAAAACAGTGGTGACGTCACGGGATATTTGCCCTCCAGAAAACATGCCTTGAGAACCTACTTACCTCCACCCTAAGGCACATCCATACGATACCTGTATTAAATGTTTGACCTTTTACATAACGCGATAGCCATAATTGACCAACGCCTCGTTATTTACACAAACCCTGTTTCCAGTGTCATATATTATTTTTTTCAATTATTTTTTTAAAATTTCTGCCACCAAAACAGAGCTAATGATTTCCTCTTGAACGCGCTCGTTGAGCTCGTTCCACCGAAGAGTAGTAAGTTAAGTTCTTGAGACAAAAATGAAAATTTGTAGTTATTCAGGGAATTGTATTGCAAGTGTCATCCGCAATTCGTTTTTGGGTGAAGAGTTAAATAAATTTTAAAAACAAACGCCCCCCCCCCCCGACCCAGTAGAGAAACTGGACCCTCTCCTGTCCTCCCATAAAACAAAATGAGGCGACGTCACTTAACCAAAACAAACTTAGGTTCTAGCCTCACATTTTCTATTTTGTCCTTCGGCAAGTGATTTAATCCCACTTGTCCGAGTGGTAGAACGATGACGCAGTGTCCTAAGGCGCACATCAAGTTTATGGTACACGTGCCCACAATCTATGCCAACCCTCCCTGTGCGGATAGTGAGATGGATAATCCAATAGTTAATCGTCATCAACTGCTCGGTGGTTCTGTTTTGTTGCTTGTCCGCGACTGGATTTGATGCTGCATGTTTTATTTGGATTTAATGGCACTTTCAATAGCCAGGCTCACTTTGTGTTTGATTGTTTGAGGGAGGATTTTGCGAGAGTACCCGGAAATACCCACTGAGCAGCGGCGAGTAATTTCTCTGCCTCCCCAATGCACACATGATATTCAATGCGCCTTATCTTTCTTCAACGTTTTTTTTCAAAATGCGACGTCAAACGTCGGAAAGTACAAATAAGATATTTTACACATTTTTTCACATTCATGATTATCTGGTTCAGGGCTAGATTATTTTTGATTGTCTGAATTTGTTCAAAACTTGTTTTATTACAAATTATTGGAGAGTGCCCAAGGGCACTCTCCAATAATTTGTAATAGAACAAATTTATATAAACAAAACATTATTTGTGTTTGACTGAATATGAAATATAAGCAAGGAGAGTGTTGGCTTTTGCTCTGGTATTCTCATTTTTTGAAAGCCCTGATAGTGGCTTCCAGCACTCAACCAGTTAAGATGTCTTGACACCAGGATTATATTAGTATTTTAAGCTGCGATAACATTTGGCCCACCCTCAAGAGAAAATAGGAATTTGACGTTTAAACTTTAAAAAATTGAAAAATAATAACAAAACAAATGACCACAAAGTATCAACGTGCTGTTTGATTTCATACGTAATAACACGTACAAAAGTATCAACGGGTTAAAGGTTGGTGTAGTAGTGGTTGATGTTTAGATGTTGATGCTGTAGCGGTTAGAGTAGCTGTAGTAAGTATCGCTGTTGGTGATGTAGTACTTGCAGTGATTGTTGTAGATATTAGTGTTGTTGTTGTTGTTTGCTTATTGTACTGGTTGGTGTTGTAATGTTTAGTAAAGTGGAATTGTTATATTTGAGTACGTTGGTTTTGTCAGTGTTGGTGTCATTGACGTTGGTAATCTTGCAGTTGGTGTGATAGTTATTGGTGTAGTAATTGTGGGTGGGTGGTTGGTTGGTGTTGTTGTGGTTGTTATAGTAGAGGTTGGTGAAGTTGTTCTTGGTGTAGCAGTGATTGTCATGGTAGTCATAGTGATTGGGCAGTAGTTGTTGATAGCACTGGTATGGTTAGATGACGTTTACCGTGTTGCCCTGATGGTTAATGTAATCAAGGCTGTTGGTGTAGTAGTTGTTGAAGTGGTTGATATTGTAGTTGTAATAGTTGTTCTCCTTTAAGTGTTTTGGGGTGAAGATGGTCGCATTGTCAGTGACGGCTAGTGTAGTTGTTGTTGGTATTGTCTTCGTAGTGGTTCATAGAGGCTGGTGTAGTAGTTTATTAGTTGGTACTTCAGGTGTAGAGATTAATGCTGTGTTGTAATGTTTTGTGTCGTAGTAGTTGGTGTTGTAGTAGTTGATGTAGTAATTGTTGATAGTGCTGTCATGTTTGTTAGCATTCATTTTCCTGCTATGTAGTCGAAGTTGTTGACGTAGTTTTAAAGTGGTTGATATTTCAGTTGTAGTCGTTCTTGTTAATGTTGGGGTTGTAGTCATTGAAAAAATACTCGTTGGTGTAATAGTTGGTGGTGTCATAGTGGTTGTTGTAGTAGTTGTTCTGTTTGGTGTCGTTCTTGTAGTGGTGGTTGTCCCAGTTGTAGTAATTGTCGTCGTGGTCTTGTGACAGTCTTGTAGTGGTTGGAGCTATAGTTGAAGTTGTTGGTGTGGTAGTTGTCTTGGGTGGTATTGTAGTGATTAGTGTTGTAATGCTGGTGATGTTGCTGTTGGTACAGTAACTGTGGTCGTTCTGTATTAATGGTTTGTGTTGCAGTTTTGATTTCTGTAGTTGTGGCTGTGGTGTTCGGTAAAATATTTGTTGGTGTAGTAGTAAAGTGGTTGTTGTTGTAATTGTCAATGTTGTAGTTGGTCTAGTCATTCCAGTGGTTGGTGTGGTAGTGGTTGGTACAACAGCTGTCCATGTAGTAGTTGGTGTAGTAGTGGTAGCTGTTATGGTTGTTAGTGTTGTAGTTGGCGTAGTCATTGCAGGGGTTGGTGTCGTAGTGGTCAGTATAGCAGCGGATCAGGTAATAGTTGTGGTCGTTGTAGTAGTTGTTAGTATTGTAGTTGGTTGATGTGGAAGTTCCTGGTATAGTAGTAGTTAATGTAGTAGTTGTAGTGGTCGTTGTTGTAGTTGTTAGTGTTGTGGATGATTTAGTCATTGTAGTGGTTGTGTTATCGTGGTTGGTATAGTAGTGGGTGGTAGAGTAGTTGTAGATGTATTTTTGTGCTTAATGTTGTAGGTGTTTAGTCTTTGTCGTGGTTGGTGTTGTAGGGTTGGTATAATGGTGGCTGATGTTGTTGATGCAGTGCTTGCTGGGATATTTGCGTATGTTAGTGCTGTGAAGGCTGGTGTTGTCGAGGTCAGTGTTGTTGTAGGTGATATAGCAGTGCTTGTATAGTAGCTGTGGCGTTTGTTGTTGCAGTTCGTTTAGTCATCGTAGCTACTGCTATAATGGCTATTGTAGAGGTCATTGGTGCAAAAGTTATTGGTGTAATAGTTCCAGCGTTTGTGTAGTAGTGGTTGATCGTGCTGTGGTTATATGTGTTGTCAAAAGTGTTGTTGTAGAAGTTGGCGTGTTTGTTGTTGGTATATTAGTGGTTGGTGCTGCATTAGTTGAGTAGTAGATGTTAGTATAGTAGCTGTGGTGGTTGTGGCTGTATTGGTTAATTGTCTAGTGAAGGCTGGGGTACAAGTTTTGGAGTTGACGCTGTAGTGGTTTATATCAGAATTTTTTTTTTTTTTTTTTTTTTTTTTGGGGGGGGGGGTATATTTTTTTATTCAGATCTCAGGTTCTTATTTACAAGCAAAAAGTACTTTTTTCTATGGATTCAATTCACAGAAAGTTGTTTTACATAACGCAAAGATAGCAAAGTTAGTTATTCTTTTGTTGCGATATGGGGTTTCGTTTGTAGCTGCACTTTTGAGAAAGGGTGGTGGTGTCTAAAGTATGATGTTGCAAGATGCTGCCGTGTGTGTTTTGCTGGCGATTCAGGGTCCTGCATGCACATAATATGAACATATATGTACAAATATATGATTATGTCAGTGCATGACTGTCGTTGTGTATAAACTCCGTTGTCGCACCCTTTCTATTTCTCCAAAATTGTAGGGATGGTTGAGTTGCGACCGTGTAACGATGTCTGTAATGACTGCTGTTAATTGGTTATTTGATTTTATGTGGAGGGGGACCTCTTCTAACACGACCAAAAATGCACCGACCAAGCCATTCTACATGCCAAATAGTGAATTACACGCATTTACTTTTCATCTTAGTGTCTAATCGAGAATAATTAATCCTAAAATTACTGGAGATGCCTTAACCCTTTACCTAACATGAAAAGCAGGCGACACTTGCAAAAAAAATTCTTTAATAACTATTTTTTTTCATTTTTTGTCTCATTTTTTGAGACAAAAAATGAAAAAATAATTAAAATTAATAGGCGATTTTTGAGAATAGCGCTGGCCGGTTTTGGCCGTTACGTTGGGTAAAGGGTTAACCATTTAACCAACGTAAAGGCTATATGCAAACCACTCTGCAGTTTCATCATTCCCTTCAATCCCCCTCTCCCAAACCATATGATCCCCCACTAGAACATGCGCGACGTATTTGCTCCACCGAGGGGCCGAGGTGCGGCCCAGAAGGAAGAATCTCCAAAAATTAATATGACATTTTTGAGCAGGCTACATTATATGTTCAAAAACAAGATGATAGGCAAAGGGTCAAGGCGACTCAATCCACGGAAGCTGTAAAAGGGGTTAACCCGTTAGCAGAGAACTGATTGTATCCCATCTTAAGTTTATTTCCTTTGAACGTTTTTTTCGAGTATGAATATATGGATATAAGTTCTGGATTTCTGTAATTTCGAAATTGTTCAATAAATGCTGAAAATGATAGTCGATTCTTTTTCACTTTGCAGGAATAAATAAACTTTCTGTAGATAAACGTTTAGAAATTTGTTGTTTTATTAGAAGAGGCATGGGTAAAATAACATAGTCTCGTGTTAAAAGAAACTCAACATCAAACTTGCCACTCAAATGTTCCGAAAAATTCAGAACTATTTTCACAACAGAACATTGAAAAAAACAAGTGAAGTATTGTTTCCTTTGTATTGCAACAAAAAGTGCACAGTTCCTTTTCAGAAAGTTGGCATTTGTAAAGTTTTGAATTGGTATATAGAATTTCATGGACTATTTTGAAATGCAAACTTTGTAAATATGTATCGTCCGTGATTGTAAATGGGATTTTGTATATAAAATTCCAGTCAACCAAGTGCAGATTTATATCTAAAACCTCATTTCATTTATTCTGCGTTTGAATAATGGGCAACTTTTTATTAGATCTAATCGCTGTTTTCCAAGATTTGGACAATGCATTTATAATACCGTGAAAAACTGTAAATGGAGTGTTGATGTTATACTTGTTGGAGAAGTCAGAGAAGGTTTGGGGGCGTTGTTTTCAGATACTAGGTCATTTATGAAGTAAATACCTTTAATCCACAGCCACCTAATATTTCTTTTGTTCTCTTTCATGAAAACAAGCCCTATAAAATCACACCAAGTACGGTTTTGATTAGAACAGCTCAGTAAAACAGTACCAATATCTGGATATTGGGACGGTTTTGAAACAGTCCCAATAACTAGATATTTGAATGATTGCCACGGTACTGTAATCATAACCATTCAAAAGTAAAGATGCTGAAAAGGCGGTGTGAAAAACTTTCTAACACATGAATTATCGACAAGCTTTTCTCGACAGAGCTACTGGATTGAGTGTGCATCGTGTCCAAATTATAATGTACTTTTTAAATTTTTGTTGCTTTTAATAACCAACAGCCCTGGTAACCTAAAAAGGACTCCTGTGGAAACCTCGGAAGTGAAGCTGTGGTAAACAAGTTCAGTTTTACTGGTAAAATAGGACCTGGTCACCAGTGCCCGGGGTAGAAGTCCCCTAAAATGGGCAGCATGGGTGTAAACGATTGGCTAAACTTGACTTTACTCCTTTTTTGCGGTCACAATTGGCCATAGCTGCAGAAAAGTGACCTTAAACACCAGTAAATAAATAAATAACCCAAAAACCGCCCTTTTTCAAATATTAAGACGGCAATCAGGCACCACCACCCGCCACCCCTGAGGGAAAGCGAACCTCTTCTTCAGATAAAAAAAGAATTATTCTTCCAAATGCTTTAAAAATGAACGATTATTAAATTTATCTGCCGCACTTTCGATGAGGGATTGAATAAGTGTTCCAGCCTTGAGCTGAGACATTATATTAGCGGGAGAACAAATTTCGTCATGATGTGAGTTCGCTTCGAAGCCACAGATCTGTTCACAATATCTGAACTCCTGATGCGTGTCATAACTTCAATAGACTTTCTAGCAAGCAAACAATGGGTTATGCCCATTTTGTTTTTCGGGGGTAGAGCAAGCAAAACGTGTTTTAAAATGTGGTTTTACTCGTGTTAAACTTTCTAAAATATAATTTTTTTGACTTTTGTTGACATTGAGGGGCTGTGGATTAAATCACATATATCACTATTTTGTGTACTATATGGGTAAATAATTGTACAGTTATGCAGGTGTCCTCCAATATTTGGACTCGGCTTCGCCTCGTCTAAAATATCACCGGACAACTGCACAACTGTACAATTATTTACCCACATAGTACACTAAATAGTGATATATCTATTACTTATTACACAACGTTTTTATTGAAAAGAGGTTCTCCGTTAACTTTTATTTGATTATTTAGGAAAATAGTTTCACCCAGTATTTCTGCAGGGGTTGTGGTGCTGTTATTGTCCAGAAGAGTCCAAGCCGAAAGAACATCCTTCCAGAAAGTATTCACATATTTCCCAACCACTTTTAAACATTCTTTGTGCAAGCCCAAAGCTTGTAAGTTCCAAACATTTCTAATTCGTCAATTACGAGAGTTTTCTACGCGGTCAAGGAGGATGAGTCCAGTACGTTCTTAATCCAAATCCTTTTTAGAGCATTATTAAAAGTTTCGACAAGGGGAAATTTGATTCCGCCGTTTTCCAAAAGGCCGATAAGTGTTGTACGTTTAATTTTTCGACTTTGCCAGATCACAAGAAATTACAAACAATTATTTGAATTTTGTTAAGTATCTCTTTTGGTGAGTCTGGTAGAACCATAAGACAATGTGTCAGAATTGGTAAAGCCAATGTTTTTATAATGGTATTTTTTCCAGTTAATGTTAAGTTAAGTAATGACCAGTCGCATAATAATTTTTCAATTTTCTGACTTTTCTGAGTATAATTATTTAGTATTTAATTGTCACTAAATAGATTGAATTCAATTCCCATATATAGTAATTGTTGGTGCGGTAGAGATTGATGCAGCAGTTGTCACCTACAACATCGACTACTACTACATCAACTACTACTACACCAACACCTAGAACATCGACTACTACACCACCAATACCTTTAGCATCGACTACTACTACACCAATACCTGCAACATCGACTACTACTACATCAACACCTACAACATCAACTACTACTACACAAACACCTACAACATTGACTACTACTACATCGACTACTATTACACCAACACCGACAACATCGACTACTACTACACCAATACCTTCAACATCGACTACTACTGCATCAATACCTTCAACATCAACTACTACTACACCAACACCTACAACATCGACTACTACCACACCAATACCTTCAACATCGACTACTACTGCATCAATACCTTCAACATCAACTACTATTACACCAACACCTACAACATCGACTACTACTACACCAATACCTTCAACATCGACTACTACTACACCAATACCTTCAACATCGACTACTACTACACCAACACCTACAACATCGACTACTACTACACCAATACCTTCAACATCATCTACTACTACACCAACACCTACAACATCGACTACTACTACACCAATACCTTCAACATCGACTACTACTACACCAACACCTACAACATCGACTACTACTACACCAATACTTTCAACATCGACTACTACTACACCAACACCTACAACATCGACTACTACTGCACCAACACTTACAACATCAACTACTACTACATCGACTACTACTATACCTACACCTACAACATCGACTACTACTACACCAACACATACAACATCGACTACTACTACACCAATACCTTCAACATTGACTACTACTACACCAATACCTTCAACATCGACTACTACTACACCAACACCTACAACATCAACTACTACTACATCGACTACTTCTACATCTACACCTACAACATCGACTACTACTACACCAATACCTTAAACATCGACTACTACTACACCAACACCTACAACATCGACTACTACTACACCAACACCTACAACATCGACTACTACAACATCAACTACTACTACATCGACTACTTCTACATCTACACCTACAACATCGACTACTACTACACCAATACCTTAAACATCGACTACTACTACACCAACACCTACAACATCGACTACTACTATACCTACACCTACAACATCGACTACTACTACACCAATACCTTCAACATCGACTACTACTACACCAATACTTTCAACATCGACTACTACTACACCAACACCTACAACATCGACTACTACTACACCAACACCTACAACATCGACTACTACTACACCAATACCTACAACATCGACTACTACATCGACTACTACTATACCTACACCTACAACATCGACTACTACTACACCAATACCTTCAACATCGACAACTACTACACCAACACCTACAACATCGACTACTACTGCACCAACACCTACAACATCTACTACTACATCGACTACTACTACACCTACACCTACAACATCGACTACTACTACACCAATACCTTCAACATCGACTACTACTACACCTACACCTACAACATCGACTACTACTACACCAATACCTTCAACATCGACTACTACTACACCAACACCTACAACATCGACTACTACTACACCAACACCTACAACATCGACTACTACTGCGCCAATACCTTCAACATGGACTACTACTACACAAACACCTACAACATCGACTATTACTGCATCAACACCTACAACATTAACTACTACTACACAACACCTACAACATCGACTACAACACCAACACCTACAGCATCGACTACTACTACACCAATACCTTCACATCGACAACTACTACACAATACCTTCAACATCGACTATTACTACACCAACACATACAACATCGACTACTACTACACCAACACCTACAACATCGACTACTTCTACACCAACACCTACAACATCAATTACTACATCGATTACTACTACACCTACACCTACAACATCGACTACTACTACACCAATACCTTCAACATCGACTACTACTACACCAACACCTACAACATCGACTACTACTATACCAACACCTACAACATCGACTACTACTACACCAATACCTTCAACATCGACTACTACTACACCAATACCTTCAACATCGACTACTACAACACAAACACCTACAACATCGACTACTACTACATCAACACCTACAACATCAACTACTACTACACAACACCTACAACATCGACTACAACACCAACACCTACAGCATCGACTACTACTACACCAATACCTTCACATCGACAACTACTACACAATACCTTCAACATCGACTACTACTACACCAACACATACAACATCGACTACTTCTACACCAACACCTACAACATCGGCTACTTCTACACCAACACCTACAACATCAATTACTACTACACTAACACCTACAACATCGACTACTACTACATCAATTACTACTACACCAATACCTACAACGTCGACTACTACTGCACCAATACCTTCAACATCGACCACTACTACATCAACACCTACAACATCGACTACTACTACACCAACTACTACTACATCAACACCTACAACATCAACTACTACTACATCAACACCTACATCATCAACTACTACAACACAAACACCTACAACATCGACTACTACTACATCAACTACTACTACACCGACTACTACTACATCGACTAATACTACACCAACACCTACAACATCAACTACTACTACACAAACACCTACAACATCGATTACTACTACATCAACTACATCAACTACTTCTACACCAACACCTACAACGTCGACTACTTCTACACCAACACCTACAACATCGACTACTACTACACAAACACCTACAACATCGACTACTACTACACAAACACCTACAACATCGACCAATACTACACCAACACCTACAACATCAACTACTACTACACAAACACCTACAGCATCGATTACTACTACATCAACTACATCAACTACTTCTACACCAACACCTACAACGTCGACTACTTCTACACCAACACCTACAACATCGACTACTACTACACAAACACCTACAACATCGACTACTACTACACAAACACCTACAACATCGACTACTACTACACAAACACCTACAACATCGATTACTACTGCAGCAACTACTTCTACACCAACACCTACAACATCGACTACTACTACACCAATACCTTCAACATCGAACTACTACTACACCAACACCTATATCATCGACTACTACTACATCAACACCTACACAATCGACAACGAATACATCGACTACTACTACACCAATACATTCAACATCGACTACTACTACACCAACACCTACAACATCGACTACTACTACATAAACACCTATATCATCGACTACTACTACATCAACACCTACACAATCGACTACTACTACATCGACTACTACTACACCAATACCTTCAACATTGACTACTACTACACCAACATCTACAACATCGACTACTACTACACAAACACCTACAACATCGACTACTACTACACAAACACCTGCAACGTCGATTACTACTGCATCAACTACTACTACACTAACACCTACAACATCGACTACTACTACGCCAATACCTTCAACATCGATTACTACTACACCAGCACCTAAACATCGACTGCTACTACATCAACACCTACAACATCGACTACTACTACACCAACACCTACATCATCAACTACTGCTGCACCAATACCTTCAACATCGACTTCTACTACACCAACACCTACAACATCAACTACTACTACACAAACACCTACAACATCGACTACTAGTACACCAACACCTACAACATCACCTACTACTACTACTACTACTACTACTACTACTACTACTACTACTATACTACTACTACTACTACTACACAAACACCTACAACATCGACTACTACTACACAAACACCTACAACATCAACTACAACTACACAAACACCTACAACATCGACTACTACTACACCTAAAACATCAACTACTACTACACAAACACCTACAACACCAACTACTACTACACAAACACCTACAACATTGACTACTACTACACCAACACCTACATCATCAACTACTACTACACCAACACCTACAACATCGACTACTACTACTACACCAACACCTACAACATCGACTACTACTACACCAACACCTACAACATCAACTACTACTACAACAACACCTACAACATCGACTACTACTACTACACCAACACCTACAACATCGACTACTACTACACCAATACCTACAACATCAACTACTACTACACAAATACCTACAACACTGACTACTACTACACCAACACCTACATCATCAACTACTACTACACCAACACCTACAACATCGACTACTACTACTACACCAACACCTACAACATCGACTACTACTACACCAGCACCTACAACATCAACTACTACTACACAAACACCTACAACATCGACTACTTCTACAGCAACACCTACAATATCGACTACTACTACACAAACACCTACAACATCGACTGCTACTATACCAACACCTACAACATCGACTACTACTACATCATTACCTACAGCATCGACTACTACTACACCAACACCTACAACATCGACTACTATGGCACCAACACCTACACCATCGACTACTACTACACCAACCCCTACATCATCGACTACTACTACATCAACACCTTCAACATCAACTACTACTACACTAACACCTACAACATCAACTACTTCTACACCAACACCTACAACATAGACTACTGCTACACCAACCTTGACAAAACCAACAACTACTACATCAACAACCTATATATCAATCTCTACACACCAACAACTACAGCACCAACCACTACCTTATCAACCGCGTCAACAATCACTGCAGCTACTAACAACAACCTCAACTATAAAAGCAACCGCCACAACACTAGCAACCACGACTATACAACTACTATATCTACACCCCAACCACCACTGCACCAACAACTACTACATTAAATACAGCAACACTACACAACCACATCACTACTCCTCCAACCATTACCACACCAAGAAATACTCCACCAAGCGCAACAATAGCAACCTGAACAATTGATATAATCCATGAAATATTCACCATTCACTGCAACACCAACACTTTTGCGGTTGGAAGAAGCCGTAGTACCCGCAGAAAACCACCGAACAAAGGTGAGCAACTGTCGAACTCCCCAACGTACTTAGTCGACCCAAGCAGGGTTAGCAAGACACGTGCATCGACGTGCATTACGCCTTAGCACACAGCGCCACCGTACCATCACGTGGGCAATCGGGAATAAATGCCTTGTCCAGGGACACAACACAGTTACCCCTGGTGGGACTCCAACCTTGGACCGGTTGAAAGTTCAATGCCGTAACCACTGGACCACCGCGCTCTCTGTACACATAGATATGAAATTCATGTACAGGCTATTGTTTAAATACGCTGTAACTGTGTAGCATCAATTGAAATGTTTATTGTTTGTTTTGTTTGGGTGTAATGATATTTTTTCGCCAGGTTAGAACGAGTTGAACGGTCACACTTCATAGGGGATCATTATCTCTGATTGGGGGCAAGAAATGAAAACAAATCAATAAAATGTTATCTGAAACGGGATGTGTGTGAATAGCAAAGCGTTGGCCAGTTACGGCCATCATTTTAAGAAAAGGGTCGAAAGTTAATAGAGCTGCAGTATGGACGCGGGAGTGACAAGCGCGTTCTTGGGGTGGCAAGTGAGTTCGTCAAGCGTGTTTTCTAATGGCGAATTATCCCTGTAGCGTCGTTGCACTTGTAATTTGATCTGTAATCCGATGTGTTAACCATTGAGTCACCTGACTTTCACTATGGAGTGGGGAAGAGCAATTGTTTGGGATTTTTAGACAGTATTGTGAATATTTGGTCGATTTGTTGAAGATTTAGAGGAGAGAATAGGCACATTTTGTTGAAGCATCGGGATTTCAAAATATAAAAAAATACATGGATGTCTGGAGCGGGAAAATAAAGAAATAATTCTGTTCCCGGTTCCACTTCATGTTGCGCAAGGGTGATGCCTTTAGACAAAGAAAAACATAGCTTTCGTATATGGGAAGAGTTTTCGTACATGCGAAACTTTTCGCATGTATGAGAAACTTTTCGTAAAAACGTATTTCCAAAAGTGTTTTCGAATACACGAAAGTTTTTTGCGAATATAGGAAAAACTTTTCATAAATACGAAAGTATTTTCGTATATACAAACGGGTTTTCGCGTATACGAAAGAGTTCAACGATAATTCAAGGACTGTAGTGTCAAATTATTATCGATCCTCACATTCGGTGTGTTCCTTACTATGCCGTGTGCTCGTCGACGACAACTTTCACCGCGCAAACATTTATGCAGACTTGTGTTAAATGATTAACAGTTATTTTGTACCTTCCTTTTCACACATTGCTTGGTAGCTGTCTGTGCATCTTATGTCCTCCCAACCATTGCTCTTCATGGCTACACATTCCTGTGGAGAAGGGTTGTTGTTTGGTTGACCCAGTATCCAGAAAGTCCAATTTACTGGTTTGCTGTCCCAGTAAACCCACGTATCTCCCCAGTTGTCATCGACTACGGAATCGAATACACCAATCCATACTTGGCCACTCGAATGCATTCTGGAAGAAAAAGAAAAAATATCAGTAGTATATCTCGTATGTTTCACCCCTACGTTACCAGACCCCGATGCCGGACCTCGGAAGTGACGTCATATCACGTGACCCAGTTGTGCTATGTTGTGCTGTCATGGTAACCCGCGTTAGCGGCCATCTTGTGCCTTCATCCCCATAATGATACGTAGTGTTAGTGCGCATGCGCGGCGCATGTTATTATGGTGATACGTGTTTCCGTCGTCCATTTTGTATACTGGAAGCCGCCATCTGGGTTTCAATGGTAGCACGTGGTTGCTATGTGACCTAAAACCTTCTAATAGAACAGGGGTATGTTCGGAAGGTATGTTCCTTTGTACAACAGAATTTTCCAGATTTGAAGAATTACCCAAATAAACCCGAAAATCCCTCCAAATCACCAAAAACAACTTTATTTACAACGGATTAACCCAGAATCCTTTTTAGGATCGCCATACCATGGCTCATAATAGTAGCATGTAGTGATATAGTACCGAGAGGGCCCACGGGGGTAGGTTCGATTGAACTAGAGTAAAGCTAATTACCACAAACAATCCGATAATTGTTTACATGGCTCGGATTCCTGCAGAATCCTCGGCTTCTACCTATGTGTCTACAAGCTATGTTATGACTTCCCCCATCTACTCATAAAGTATTCTGACTACCCTAAACATGTTTTTGTCATGTGTGCACAATACAGATAGCACATAGGAACATGATGGATGTGCCGACATGTGCTTATGTGAAAATGCACAATGTGACACATTGTGCACTTGCACATGAGCACATACGGGTATTTGAGTATACCTATGACCGGGTTGCTATACAGCTCACATATGGCTCCTAGCTCCTATACAGGTAGTTTTACCAACGGCTTCCATCTTGTCTCCAACTGACTGTCCCATGATTTGGCTCTATTGTAGTCATCCAATACAATATAGTCTTCTAACATCCTTGCAATCTTGTGCCATTACTTCCATAAGTCTTTCAACGATCTGTTTATGTCATGAGGACACATTACAGGTAGAACTTAGGCACATGCTGGATGTGCCGACATGTGCTTATGTGAAAATGCACAATGCGATACATTGTGCCCAAGCATATAGGCACATACGGGTATTTGAGGATACCTATGACCCGGTATTGTATTATTTGAGGATGGATACCTTTCGAGGATACTTTTTATAGGATACTTATCTGAGGATACTATTAGCTGTTTCGCCCGGCCTTCTAGACCACCCCGACACATACCCATCTCAAATTCCCCTTATAAGCTATCGAGAAATTACTGAAAAGTCATTGCTCGAATGACTCAAATCTTCTAGTAAATGAGCTATAGAGCAATTGCTCGATCGAGTGACTCGCACATACGACTCTTAGCCTCATTTCGGTTTTCGAGGATACCTATGACATGGCTATGGTTAAGGATACTTTTTAAGGATACGTATCTGAAGATATCTGGTCAACCCATTTTGCTGGGTATTACCCTCCCCTGCTAGTTAAAAAAAACAAGAATTTTTGTTATATTTTAAAAACTTATTGACTTTTCTGCACACTGTCTGTTATATAGTTCAATATTTATTCTGTTTATTCTGTTATCTTGAGTGTGTTGGATCTTCGTTCTCTTCATATCGATCTTCTCTTCACTCTTTTTAGTCTGTTTCGTTCATTTCGATCTCTTTCAGCTTCATTCTCCCCTTTATCATCATTGGTTCTGCATCTTGATATAAACTCTCTGTATCTTTGTAAAATCTGGTTGTATTGAATAATCTTCTCTGTCTCGTTCATGGTTCGGGATTGAATGATCTCTCGTATGCCTCTATCCAAGTCCATCGCGGTAAGCTGGTTTGGTTCTCTGCGCCCAGAATGTTGTCGATCTAGTAAGCTTTCCAGTAAACTTGATTCAACCAACACGTATTTTTTTTCTTCTTCCGCCTTCGTTGCTGGATTATACTCTGGTTCCTTAAGTCGTTTATTGCCTGTTCCGATCATTACTGCACGAGGCATTTCTGTTGGTGGCATTAGTACCCACAGGTTTCTGGTTAATTTATGGTTATGTACCTGGTACGGTTTTGACAATTCCATTGGCTCAACGTGGTTTATTCTTTTGCGTTCTTCTCTTTTGGTGTGATATCGTAGTTCCTGAAGTGAGCGGTGAATCTGTTGTCATTTTTAGTTGTCTTTTCTGTTAAACGTTTTTAGACATCTCATGCACTGGTAGATTCCGGTCCTGTGGACAGTTTTCTTATGCTGATAATGACTGCATTTCTTTGTGAACATTTTCCAGCACTCTTCACAGGTGTGATGTTCATCCATGGCTGGTTAAACATGGAATGACAAAGTTTTGGAAGTATCCTTCCTTTTATGCCCAGCGAAATGTGTTGACCAGATACCTTCAAGTACGTATCCTCAAAATGTATCCTTAACAGGTGGGGGCGCGGTGGCTCAGTTGGTAGAGGTGCAGGCTGCAAGCCGAGAGGTCCTCGGTTCGAAACCCACCTGCGGCAACCGCGTTGTGTCCTTGGGCAAGACACTTCACCCCCATTGCCCGCGTGGGGGCACGGTGACGTTGTGTACTAAGGCGTACTGCACGTCGATGGTGCACCCACCTGTCTTCAATCAATGCTAACCCTGCTTGTGTATAGTTGGTATGTTGGGGAGCTGACAGTTGCTCGCCGTTGATCGGTGGTTCTCTCCGGGTACTCCGGCTTCCTCAGCCCGTAAAACTGTCTCGGTCATGGTTAGCCATTGTGCAGAAATATGTGACCTTAAATACCAATAAATAAATAAATAAATAAATATCCTTAACAGGTATCCTCAATTGATACGTAGCCATGTCATAGGTATTCTCGAATACCGAAATGAGGCTAAGAGTCGTATGTGCGAGTCACTTGATCGAGCAATTTTGTTCGATAGGATTCGAGTCGTTCGAGCAATGACTTTTCAGTAATTGCTCGATAGCTTATAAGGGGAATTTGGAATAGGTATGTTTTGGGGTGGTCTAGAAGGCCGGGCCAAACATGTAATAGTGTCCTCAGATAAGTATCCTATGAAAAGTATCCTCGAAAGCTATCCTCAAATAATACAATACCAATCCATAGGTATCCTCAAATACCCGCAAGTGTCTTTGTGCTAGTGCACAATGTGTCACATCGTGCATTTTCGCATAAGCACATATCGGCACATCCAGCATGTGCTACCTGTAATGTGTACACATGACATAAACAGGATTGAGGAAGCCATAATACTTTATGAGTAGATGGGGGAAGTCATAACATAGCTTGTAGACACATAGGCAGAAACCGAGGATTCTGCAGGAATCCGAGCAAAGTAAACAATTATCGGGTTGTTTGTGGTAATTCGATTTATTCTAGTTCAATCGAACTTACCTCCGGGGACCCTCTCGGTACTATAGCATTACGTGTTACTATTACAAGACATTGTTTGACGGTCATAAAAAGGATTCTGGGTGAATCCCTAGTAAATAAAGTCGTTTTTAGTGATTGTCGGGTCTATTTGGGTAATTCTCCGAATCGGGAAAATACTCACGTACAAAGGAACATTCCCTCCGAACATATCCCTGTCCTATGAGAAGGTTTTAGGTCATATAGCGACCACGTGCTACCATAAAAACCAAGATATACAGTATACAAAAATGGACGACGGAAACACGTATCACCATAACAACACGCGCTGCGCATGCGCATTAACACTACGTATCACAATGGTGGATTGCGTCATAAGATGGCTGCTCACGCGGGTTACCCTGACAACACAACATGGCGCCACTGTGTCACGTGACATGACGTCACTTCCGGGCTCCGGCAACGGGGTCCGACAACCTAGGATGAAACATACGAGACATACATTCTACTGATACTTCTTCATTTTGTAATATGTTACAGTGTGATCCATCTTGAGAACATTGGCAATCACACTGCATACCATTTAACCGTTACCCAACCCGATCAGCAGACGACACATTTCTTGAATGAGTAAACATTTTCATTTCTTAGTCTCAAAAACGTAGCTTATGGCACCTCTTTGGAACGAGCTCGTTCCAATGAGGGGCCATAAGCTATTGTTTGTAACAAAAAAGAAAAGATATTAAAATTTGAATGGCAATTTTTGTGAATAACGTTGGCCGCATATAGCCGTTACGCTGGGAAAAGGGTTAAGAGAAGAGGTCTTGTATATAAATCTTGTAGAGGTCTTGTGTACTATTACAACTTATTACAAAGCGTTATTTCTACATTTTCAGAAGCTTTTTGAGCTTTTAGCACCTTAATCGACACAAATAGAAGAACATTTGAAATTTTCATTTCTTGCATCCAAAATACAGCTCATGACCCCTCTTATGATAGGAACGAGCTCGTTCAATGAGGGACCACGAAGCTATGTTTTGCATCCCACAACTGAAAAATAATAAAATTTGAATACGTTCATAACGTAGGACAAAGAGTTAATACTGCACAACCTGTTTCATAATCGACTGGATGTACGGCAGGGCGCACGGCAGGTAATGTCTTGACTCGCATGATGTCGTTACTTTCCATTGCGTTCCAAGTAACGTTGAGTGCGTCGAGAGCATGGACTGCGGTTAAAAATGTTCTCTAATAGAAATGGCCATGGTCATAACAGCGAGGTACGTAGCATGAGGTTATGAGTAATTGGATAAATATTTTGTCAACGATGTTTCTTCCCAAACTGAATTTAGAAACGGCGTGATGTCTGTAACTGGTCCTTGTTTTAAAACAACCACAATTGTTGACCAAAAGCACAAAAGCATCAAAATGATTCCAGAGATCACGATTGTTTTCATATCATAATTTTAAACTTTTATTTGTGTTAATATTCTTTATACTTCACACTTTACCCAACGCATATTTAACAAGGCGACGATATTCACAAAAATCACCATTCAAATTTTATACCTTTTTCAATATTTGACTCAACAACATAACTTAGGATCCCTCGTTGAGACAAAAAATGAAAAAATTAATGAAAATTAATTGGCGATTTTTGAGAATAGCGCTGGCCGGTTTTGGCCGTTACGTTGGGTAAAGGGTTAATAAATAAATTTGTGTTTTTCTGTTTCTATAGATTAGCCACAAGAGTGATTTTACGGCCATGTCTGTGTTGCTTGAGATGACAAAGAGGAGAAGGTGATTTTTCCTTTGTTTGAATATTTATTTATTTATTTGTTTATTTATTTATTAAGGTTTAACGACACTTTAACAGCCAAGATCATATCGTGTCGGTGACAGTTTTACGGGTGGAGGAAGCCGGAGTACCCGGAGAGAACCGACGAGCAGCTGCCAGCTCCCCAACATCGTAGCTCCGCACTGCTGCACAGGCAGGGTTAGATTGGTTGAAGACGTGTGCACCATCGACGTGCAGTACGCCTTAGTACACAGCGTCATCGTGGCCCCATGTAACAATCGAGGTTAAGTGCCTTGCCCAAGGATACAACGCGGGGTCCGAATCAATAGCTCAGACAGTCACCCATCCAAGGATTAACCGGGCTCGACGTTGCTTAACTTCGGTGATCTGACGAGAACCGTTTACCATCTTTGTTCGAAGTGTTTGTCTCATTTTTGTGGTACCGCGATTTTGTTTTCTAAAATTATCGAATCAAAACGTTCCTTTCACAGCCGATCACGAACCTTAGTCATGACAATATTCGACTAGATGGTCAACTGAATTACTGGGGACAGGCTTCCCACATCTGCGGTGGCTGTGTCTTTAAACTATAACTACTATGAAAACAACTCAAAGCCTAATATTTTGCGAGATAGGAAACACAAAAGGATTGGATTTTGTGGCGACAGATGCGATGGTAGTTACTGTGCAGAGGGTTTTGGGTAGGGGTAGTTATTTATCGCATGATCTGACCATTTTTCCAACTCTTAAACTCATACTTCGAAAGTGGTGAACCTCGACCATTCGATGACGTTTTGGAAGTAGACCGAGGTATACGAAGCCGTATTCTTGCTCGAGAAAATAATCGTTTGGCAGTGTCTCCGCAGACAAGGGATGAGACAAAAGCATTTCCAGTGACACCGTTGAATGGGTGTTGAACAGTAGTATGTTTCGAGCTTGACCACCCGAAACTCATTCCGGCTCCCATGTGACGACATAGTCACGTGACCCAGTGATGTCATGTTTTGTGGTGGTGATAACCCACGGGTATGGCCATGTTGTGAAGTCACTAAAATAGTGATACGTTGTAGTATTGCGATTGCGCAGCGCGTGTTGTTAGGATGACACGTTTTTCTGTCGTCCATTTCGTGAACTGGTGGTCGGCATTTTGGTTTCTATGGCGACTGGTGGTTTCTATGTGAACCAAAGCCCATTAATAGGACGGGGGTGTGTTTGGAGGTTGTGTTCGATTGAACAGGGGCATATCTAATTACCACAAATAAGCCGTCACCTAAACTCACACAAAACAACTGAAAATCGCCGAAACGGTCCTGCGAGGCCCCGATCTTGGGCTAATCAAAATAGCACGCAGTGCTATGGGACTGAAGGGGTATTATTCCATTGTCCAAGAGTATCACTAATTACCACAAACAATCCAACAACTACCTAAAATCACCCAAAACAACATCAAATCACAGAAACGAACTTTATTTGGCTCGGAGTTTCCGACTTCTACTTTTTACAACAGTAGCACGTGGTGCTCTGGACGTTGCAATCCTATTCTTTCTCATCTACTTTCCCCGTATGTGCACATGATAGCCATAAATGTTTTTTCTCCGCGATATAGCATCAAGTCCATCATATCCTCATCAAAGTACTTGAGTACAATACAAGAGTCTCCCACTATTGGTGGTTTATACCATGGCTATCACCAGGTGCCCTATAATCAGCCTATATTATATTCACCATTACTATAATCTTCCGCCACCCTAGCAGCCTTGTGTGAATACTATTGACCTGTAGCTCTGTGGTCAGCTAATTAGCCCCCCCCCCCCCCCCCCACCCACACTCTCCCGACTCTATCTCGGTAACCTAAAGTCCTTATACCCTCATCTAGGTAGTGGGAATACGAGGTCACGAGGGCTAAGAAAAATCCCCCAATGAGGTATAGTCTATCATCCCTTATCATCTCATCTGGGTATCAAACGACCACGCATATATATCCCATTTTCAGCACCCCAACATATCATCTATCATTGCTTATATTCTCGTCTAGGAAAAAGGGATTCTTCAACCATAGACGTTTTCCAAAAAGAAATTCTCTTAGTGTGACTTCGTAAGTGGGATTCCTGCTCAGCATAGCAACCACTGACCTTCGGCACCTCATTTTCGTCGTATGGGGCGTTGAGAAAATCCATCAACGAGGTATTATCTATCATTGCTCATATCCCCATTCGCATCTCGCAAAAAGTGGATTCTATATCCAAGCACGTTTTCCCAAAAGAGATTGTTAGTGGCATTCCGTAAAAGGGATTTCAAGTGATGGAAGTAGGGTTCCACGGGGAATATGCGCTCAATATCCAGATGGTGATATAAGGAACAACAGATTATAAGAATAGGGTTGCAAAATCGCTACAGAGCTGCGTTCTGCTGTTATAAAAACTATAAACCCAAAAATTCCGTTTATATGATTTTGGGTTGATTTTAGGAAGCTGTTGGGTTGTTTGTGGCAATTAGTCATACGCTTGTACAATAGAACAATACCCATCCAGTCCTATAGCACTACTTGCTACTCTTGTTAGCCCAAGATAGGGGCTTCACCGGATTCGTTTCAGTGATGTTTTGGATGTTTCTGATGCTTTATGTATTTAATTATATATCTGGTTGTTTGGTGTACTTAGATATACTCTCGTTCAATCACAATTACTATACACACATAGAAACCAAGATGGCGGCCTTCAATTAACAAAATGGACAATGGAAACGCTGACACCAGGGATCACTATGGTAATGACGTCACAACATGCACCTATGGGTAATCAATAAAACATGGAGTCACTGGGTCGCGTCACTGTGACTTCACATGAGTTCTCGCGTGAGATCCGACTGATCAGGCCCGAAACGAGACATTCTACATTGAGCTGTCGTTTCAATAAAACTATCAAGGTCTGCTTCACATTACATTCACTATCCGGCGCTTTTTTGTATTCGCATTGTTTTAACAATGTTTTTCGAAATCTTGTATAAATGTTATTTGTTTCTCGACCCATTACAGGCTGGTCATCCTCATAAGCGCAATTAGAAGAGAAAAACGGAGATCGGATCGAACAAACGAACATCAGCAAAATTGATTTCCTCGCTTGAAAGAGTTTGTATAAAATGTTGTCTAACATATATTTGTTTAGAATTCGGATAATTCAATGTTGCTCGCCTTCAAAAACGGTCCGAACTTGTTTTTTACCAGGGATTTTGTTCATTGGGTAGGTGTCTCTGATTTCTTTCTCGAGTAATTGTCTTCTCTCTTAGAGCCTGTGGGTTGCAACAACACTTGATATTAACATTTTCAAGCGATAAATAGAGGATATTCACGAAAATTTGATGAATACCGAAAATATCTCGTGAGTGGCTACAAAGAAATATGAGGATCTTCACGAGCGACGCAGTCGCGAGTGAAGATCCTCATATTTTTTGTAGCCACGAACGAGATATTTTCGGTATTCATCAAATTTTCGTGAATTTTCTTTTTATTTAATGCTCTACGACTACAAACTCTCCAATTTGTGGCCTTTATTTGCCATTAAGGCGCAAAATTTATGTGCCGAACCGGCGTCCATACAAAAATTACAACAACCAAACTCCAACCATTGGAATGTGTGAATATCCGCACAAAAAGTAGTCCCGTCTTATTTCTCCCCTAACTTTACGATTTACCAAGGCTGGCGAATTGAAATAATCGCTATGTGTTTCGAAGAAATAGAACAATAACAAAAAACACCACTTTCTTATTTTCAATAACAAGACACGTCATTTTATTTTTTTTGAACTCAATGCACTGAAGACGTGTGAAGTTGAACTGAAGAAATTTGAAAGTGATTTCGGCTTTTCGCTGGAAGGTGAATGAGAAAGTCAAACTTTGAAACCGCTGATTTAATGAATTGATTTAGTCACTGTCCCTATCAATTATTCGAATTTGTTTGTATTTGGGACTCTGGAATTCATTACTGATGTGCTGACTCGTTTAAAGTACATGTGATTCGTCATCCGAACCTACGATGAAATATCGATTTCTAAATATCATTTTGATATTTCGTTTTGCCGACCGACAGGGGAATATGACTTAATTTTTCAGCGTGAATTGATGCCTGAGCATTAAATAAAGATAATTTTTCCTTGATTAGATTTGTGTTTATTTTACCCGATTTCCGTTTACTTCTCCGAAATGCGTTTTACAGAGATTACCGACGTGAATTAGACACTTTTTATCCGTTTTTGGATAAAGAGATAAAGAGAATCATCAACTCATCTCCAGTGTACTGTGAAACGTACGTCAATCTTCCAGTAAACTCGGTGTGATCCTCGCAAAAGCCTCGATTCAAACTTAATTCATTGGACCTATTTGTTAACCCTTTACCCAACGTTACGGCCAAAACCGGCCAGCGCTATTCTCAAAAATCGCCAATTAATTTTCATTATTTTTTTCATGTTTTGTCTCAAAAACATAGGTTATGACCCCTCGTTGGAACGAGCTCGTCGAGCTCGTTACAACGAGGGGTCATAACCTATGTTTTTGAGACAAAAAATGAAAAAAATTAGTTATTCGAGAATTATTTTTGCAAGTGTCGTCTGCTTTTCAGGTTAGGTAAAGGGTTAATTCCACAACAAACTGTGCACTCGTTGGAGATCTTCTATTCAGCTTTCACAGCACTCTCAGTTTAGTTCGGCATAAAATGAAATAATATACGTACATTTCGTCGATGACAAAATGGGTTACTTGTGGGTTCGGTAAAGATGCTAGTCTCCCTCCACCTTCATTACATAGGTCTTCACTGCCTTGCATAGTCTTAGCGGTTCGTGTTTTCCAATAGCATTTTCCTAGTGGTTCGTAAAACTGAGCATCACAGCCACAAATGCCGAGTGGCAAGTCTCCTGTGAAATGTAGAAGCGTAACAACGGAAGTATACTGAGTCAAAAAAGAAAGTATAATAGAAACAAATGTGAAAAATAACATGAAGGATGAAATATAATAGTTCTAATGTTGCATGTTTGTGGACAAGAAGTCGTGCAAAGTGTTTAATGACATGTTGTTGTTGTCCACCCATCTGTATACAAGTTTGCCACGGATTTCAAAATAGCACGTGCTACCCGAAAATGTCAAACTGAATGAGTGACTGACGATTTTCTTTGTGTTGTGTTGTGCTAGAGAGCCTGGGTTATTGAGAAAATGTGCTAGTTTTTGTCTTCCGACATTTTAAAAAATGCCAAGGTTAACCGAAAATCAGAGGTTGCGTGCCATTGGTATGCATGAGGCTGGGATACCTCCAGATGAGCTCGCTGCTGAGTTCGGAGTCACTGTGGCTACAATTTACCGTCTCATTGGAAGGTATAGAACCACTGGATCTACTGCCAACCGACCGTGTTCAGGTCGACCAAGAGTTACGATCCCTGCACAAGACCAACACACCAGGACGTCTCACTTGTGGAGGTAGCTTCCTTCCGGCGAAGAGGACAGCAACAATTACTCCCGGTAGAACTAGCAATAGAGTCAGTGCACAAAGTGTCCGCAACAGACTCCCTGAACACGGCACCCGCAGTAGGCGTCCATACCACGGACTAATCCTTACCCAACGTCATCGTACCGTCAAAATGGAATGGGTACGTCAGCGTGTTGTTCGAGCATAGTTCTTTTTAGTGATGAATGACTATTTTGTCTCCAGCGCGCTGATCGTAGGGCAAGAGTGTATCGCCGACGAGGAGAACGGCTTTATGATGCTTCTGTGCGGGAATGCGACCGTTTCGTTGGGGGTAGTGTAATAGTCTGGGCAGGAATTTCCTTGCACCATCGAACGCAGTTGATCTTTATCGATGGTAATTTGAATGGACAGCGATATAGGGACGACATTCTTAAAGCTGATGTTGTCCCGTTGTTGAACTCTGACGTCAGATTGCAGTCATTCCAGCAAGAGAATGCCCGATGTCACGTGGCGCGTATCTGTCGTTACTTTCTTGAGGAGCAGAGCATCGAACTTCTTCCTTGGCCCCCATTTCTTCGCCAGATTTGTCGCCAATCGAGCATCTTTGGGATCAAATGGACAGTCGGGTACGACTTCATGATCTTCAGACGTTAGGCGATTTACGTAATGTTCTAAGGCAGGAGTGGAACACAATACCACTTATCAGGTCCATATGCCGTCGATGTCTTGCCATTCAAGAGGCAAACGGTGGCCAATCAAAGTGGTGGGTGGGTGAAGTAGAAGGCTGGTGGGCTACACAGATGGTCAAGATACAAATGTGCATTCTATGGTTTGACCATGGGTTAATTTGTTTTAAATACATAGTAATGTTAAATATCTTAAGTGCGGCGGGTGGTGTTAATAATGTGTGGTTGTTTGGGGGAGGTGGGTGGGGTGGGGGGGGGGGGGGTCTGATGAATATACAGTACTGTGATCACAAAAGTAGTTTTTTTCTTGATCAGATTGCGATCGGGTCGCGACACAATTAACTCTTAATCCGCTGAGTATTTTCAAGATATTTTTATTAAATCTGCGCAGCAGCCATGAATAGATTTGATGGATCAACTAAATTTAACTCAAGAAATCATTGGTGAAAAAACATGCCATTTACAGAGGGGAAATATGATTAAATGTGCCCAACTTATACTTATTGCAGTGGCAATAGAAATCCTGTGCTGGGCAAGAATATCCGCTGGCATTATATTTATTTATTTATTGGTGTTTAAGGTCACATACTTATGCACAATAGCTAATCTTGACTGTGACGGTTCTATGAGTGGAGGAAGCCGGAGTACCCGGAGAGAACCACCGAGCATCGACGAGCAACTGTCAGCTCTTCTACATTCTAACTCTGTTCGAGCTCCGCTCAAGCTGGATTACAGCGGTTGAAGACACGTGCACCATCGACGTACAGTACCCCTTAGTAGACGGCGTCATCGTGCCCTCGTGTAGGCAATCTGGATAAAGTGCCTTGCCCAAGGACACAACGGACGGGACGGGGATCGAACTCGAGACCTCTAGCATCGGAGTCTAACAGTCTACCACTGAGCTTCACCCCCCCCCCCCCCCTGCAGCATGTAAGGAGTTAACACAAGTGGGTTGACATTTCCTAGATAAAATGTTGTAAAATCACGATTGAATCATGAAAAACAAACAAAACTAGCTCGAATCCTTGTATTTCTTTTCGATAGAATCTGAAGTGCAGTGGGAGGAGACGGAAAGATAATTTTAATCGGATCGCGATCAAAGTTCTCTGCCCGCTCCTATGATCACTGCAATTCAATTTTTATTTGAAACAGCTGTGTATCAAATGTGGGAATACTCGACAGTCTCCTTGTTTAGAGTGCATTCTATGTTCTGGTTCTGGTTATCACTGAACCTCCCAACAAATCAGGATGGTTTCGCCCATTTCCTCGCTGACAGTATTGACTGAAATGATACATTCCAGGGCGGCTGGGTTGAAAGGATTAATGTTTAACTCCTTGTATAGTCATGTAGCATGTCTAAGAAAAAGGGAGGACACAGAAGCGTGGCACCAAAATTTATCTCACAATCGGGGCGTTTTTGCACTGTTACGCAACTAAAGTTTAATGTATCTGAGAACTTGTTCCGAATCCGTATCGATGGCCCCTGATACAAGCGCGTGATTCTGCTGTTGCCAAAACAACAGCATTAATATCATTTTTCGATCGCTTCGCGTTTTTCCCTTTAGAGAAAACAATATTAGGGGAAGTGAAGCCGAACCTAATATTGTGTTCTCTGAGCCGTATATGACACGGTATCTGCCAACTAAACGCCCTGTAACGTATTTATTATGCACGGCATGCAAAAATGTCACTGGGGAAGTTAACTCAACGAATAGTTAAATTATGCACTTTTCGGCATCTTGGGCTGGTTTGTAGCCTATTGTTGAGATTTTCCTGACCGCTTGAGTCGAGGCTTCTCTCTTGAAGTTAAAGGATTAGCTTTCGCTATGAAATGTGGAAAACTCCACCTCAGTAAATGATGAACGGCATATTTTAAAATATAATAAACCTTTACACCAAGAGGGATATTTAATTCACCGGTAATTATTGCAAAGGTAACAACCAAATTCACGTTGACGAAACACACAGTTGCTCCACTTCGCAAGACAGTATACAGTGAAGTGAATCCCAGTGACGTAATTTTCTCTGAAGTGTAACGTCATCCCTGACCTCAATATGGAGATCAATGAACGCTATTCTATTTTTCAATTTGCGTCTTTCCATCGATAAGGCAAATGGAAAAGTTCCTCTTAAAATAGTTTTATAGTACATTTTGTGGTGAATATTGTGAGATAAACTTATCATCACCACAGTGTGTGTCTCCGGAAATTCTGATCAAGTCTCGTTGTGGGCACAGAATCTCATTTCGACTCGCCCTAACGGGCTCGTCGAAATACTGTTCTGTCCCTACGACTCGACTTGATCTGAATTCCCGGAGACACACACTGTCGTGATAATCTGTATTTATCAGCTATAATTAATACAGAAATACGCTGGCAGGTTGTTGTTTTTATGAACTGTAAGTTTATAATATGGTTGTCTTTGACGTCTCTCCTTTTGGTATTGTAACAGGAGGAGAGATAAACGCGGGGGCCGGGGTACGAACCGTCGAACTCTAGTACACAAAGCGCCCAATTTACCATGAGGCTAAGAGATCCGGACCAACCAGGCTGGTTGGCAAATGACCTTAAAACCACGACCGCTACAGTATTATGGGTGATGTTTTTTGTATTTGGGTTTAACGACACATTAACAGCCATGGTCATATCATGTCGGTGACAGTTTTACGGGTGGAGAGAACCTCCGAGCAACGACGAGCAGCTGCCAGCTCTCCAACAACGTAACCCTGAACTCTGCACCGCGGCACAGGCAGGGTTAGATAAGACATGCGCACCTTCGACGTGCAATACGCCTTATTACACAGCGTCATCGTGGAAAGTCGCGATCCGGTTGAAATTATCAGTCCGCTTGTGTGAGCACAGTACTGCGACATAATAATAATAATAATAAAAAATAATAAAATAATAATAATAATAATAATAATAATAATAATAATAATAATAATAAATTATTATTACATGAAAAACATCAACATCGATATACACCAGTCGTACCAGTTTTTGACACAATCAGGCCTGAAAGGACATACATAATACTTAATAATAGTAGCCCAAGATTAAGCAATCTCCAAACGATGCAACTGCAAACATATCGTCCCCTGAGTTCCAATGTGTTCTATGAGCCAGTAGGCACATAGAACACATTGGAACTCAGGGGACGATATATTTAAACAACAGATTGACCAGACTTGTCGAATATGCCGCGAAAAACCCGAGACGGTAGAGCACATCATTTCAGCCTGTCTGGGCCTAGCGTACGCTGACTATGTCACTCGTCATAACAATCTTACGAAATTTGTCAATTGGGTTCTGCGCAAAGACAACAATATTGAGGTTAGTCCTTTGTGGTATAAGCATCAACCACAGAAGGTCACCACCAAAAATAATATAACCAACTTATGGGACAGACAGGTACACACTGACAGACACATACCATCTAATAGACCCGATATCATTCTGAAAGATCGGAAGTGTAATGCCTGCCTTCTGTTGGACATTTCAATTCCCAGCAACTATAACATCTGTAGAAGGAAACAGAGAAAGTGAAGAAGTATGTTGATCTGAAAACTGAGTGCAGCAGGATGTGGAATTTAAAAACAGGTTCCTCCCCAATAGCCACAAAGAATGTTAGAAAATGGCTTGATAATGTATCCAGTTCCATCAGATCAGATCGAATTAAAAAAACCGCATTTTGGGCCCAGCAAATATCCCGAGAAAGGTCAACATCATCAAATAGTTAATTGAAGGGAATGAAGTAACATTCATAATAATAATAATAATAATAATAATAATAATAATAATAATAATAATAATAATAATAATAATAATAATAATAATTGCAAAATGCCTTTTGGAAAAAAAGATTAGAGTTTATTTATGTGGTTATAAATCTCTCGTAGGTAGGTCTAGCGGGGTCAATTCACGAGCAGTGCCCAGCAACCAATGCTCGCACCTGTTATGTGTGTGGGGGGGGGGGGGGGGGGGGTGCGAATAATTAATTTTCAAGGTTATCCGATTACGCGCCTGGTATCACAATTGAGGTTGTAAAGGCGAATGCAATTTTCAATACCAGGATTATGGGACAGAAAAATTAGGTTTCTTTTCACAAAATGCTGACACACATCCGCTCACTTTTGACATGTAACATAATCGTCACATGATCATGAGTTTTAAATTCATTCAGATAAAGCCCAAGAGGTCCATGGAATCCTCCTGGAAATGGAGTGTGATCACTGTGTCGTTAACTTCCCTAATAATAGTTAACTCCGATACTGTCATACGAGACGTGTGCGTGCAACGGAAACAGAAAAAAAACCTAGAGCTGTGTGTAGGAATGTACTGAGGTCCATATTTCACCGATTTTAACACTCTCTAAAAATAACGCTATTGAAATTGGGGCAAATTCTGGAAATGTTTTCTCTTGAACCTCTGTCCATTTATTCATGTCCTTTTTATAGCATTTTGGAATGACGATTTGGAGTTTTCTTCGAATCAACATCTTTGAATTATTTAAGGGAGGTGATATTTTAACACGAGTTATGAGCGCAGCAGAGGAAATCCAGCGACTCTGTCTAAAATATGAAACATCTCTTTCATTACAGGATGTTCAAGTTAACGCGTTCAAATTTATTTTCTGAAGTCAGATTTGAAGCAGAGCATTTCAACGCTTTGGGTAGAGGGGAATACATTGAAAAAATATCTTTTATGACCCACAGGCACAAAGATGTATCGTGTTCCTAGGTCGGAAAAATGAATGGCCTCAAAAAGTTCATCTTTTTATCGTACAAAAACCTCCATAGTTTGAATAACCAGCATTCATGAGCCGTGATCAATTCATATTAACTTCGATTGTCACTCCCCTGTCGTTCCGATGAGACGCGTTTTACTGATGTCGTTTTTTAATCGTATATGCGTCGCTAGCTTGAAGAGAATAGTAATAATGTAGGGATTGGCATGTTTGCATTTTTCGATCCATCGCGAGATTTCCTCATTCCATTGTTCTATTTCTCACAGAAACTGTATAGGACTCACACAGACTAACGGGGTGGGGGGGGGGGGGATAAAATGCTATAAAAGGACGTGAGTGTACTGCGTGTAGGGACTAGTTAAAGCTCTTTCGAAGATGATTTTGCCATTTTGCTGAAAAAGATGTAGATTTTTCAAAAAGAAATCAATATAATTCTCCAGACTTCTGCGCATGAACAATTGGGCTGTCGATGAATAATTGAAAAAGCAACATGCATCATTTGTGACCTCAGGCGAAATGCACTTTACCACGATTGTTAGGTTTTCTTATTACACCAGAAACAACGATCTGCCTTTTTGCATATCTGAGTGTAAATTATTCGCGGTATAGTTAGCGCCCTGCAGCTGTCGCCCGTAGTCCATCGCGCATTGCACTTCGTAAGATAGTGTTTGAATAACTTTTCAACTGCACAGGTAAAATAATAAGCATATAAATTTCATTTGACAATAACATACTTAGAATATTCTTGGCCAGGTACATATATATGTAGAGAGACAACAGAGCCAATGTGGCTGTCTTCCTGTAGTCTCCTAAGTAGGTGATTAGCTATTTCTTCCCGTTGACTGCTACCATAGACATACACTTGGTGTATGTTCTCTTTATCCCATTCAACTTCAATTCAAATTCAAGACAACATAACGAATGACTTGAGAGTGTATTATGTTTGATGGTGGTGATAATGATGATTTGTTTGCTTTACTATTTACATATAGAATATACCATAGTAGCTTGGTTTACCAAATGTTCACCACGAGTGGTGAACATTTGGTACCCCAAGCTACTATGGGTACATTTCATTTATACCATGATCGTCAGATTATTACAAGTCGCCATTATTCTTTCTCGATTTTACTGAGCAGCAGACGTTCATATGTGCGAATCTGTTTTTGTTTACATGAGCATCGGTGGGCGGTACTTCCGCTGTCAATTTTATCGCCGAAACGAAATGGAAAAAAGAAACGGAGCCTTTTTCGTTTTAATACCCTAATAACATACTATTTCGAATTATCATTTATGGATGCTTTATTAACATGAGACAAAACATGTTTGTTAATTTTTGGTATCTTATGAGGTAAACCCATTTAAAAACGTAATAAATAATTGCCACTTTCATTTCACTCTTTGCGAGGCGACGTGCGATAAATTTAGACAAGTCTGCATTCAGGTCGACGTCACCAAAGCCAAAGGTCAACTTGGATGTAGTTCTACTGTAGGTGTAAAATTTAACTATTGAAATCCCATTGCTTGCGTGTTCACCACGGTTGGTATGTAAAGCTAAAATTTATGTCATAGGCTTTTCATATTTAGTAGAATAGGTATCCTGGTATAAAGAGTATTACAAGCTGTAAAACGCGTTTGCGAGGGCAACTGTACATTTCTTTATACGAAAAGAAAGAAAAAAACATTTCTCAAAAGAATAATTATTAAATTATGGAACCAATGTATCTGAATCAATAGACGTATTCGAGACGGAACAACACGAAGTTATACTGTTAAATCGCATAGTCTTTTGGTATGTTGAACATGTCCTCGCTCAATAAGTTTATGAGGATCCCAAAATTTCAAGGCAGCCGCAAACAGTTGTAACCAAAAGAACAAGAATTTTTATGAGTTTGAAAATGAAATCTGAAATTAAAATGCTAGTTAACCCTTTAAACAACGCACACGATCTCACAATTTACATTTTAATTATTTTTGTAAAAAAATATTTTCCAAACATTTCAACAAAACCATAACATGTGAGCCTCCATTGGAACGAGCCTACCGCGCTCGTTCCACTGAGGGGTTCAACATTCCGGAAAGACTATTCATTATAACAGTAAAGCTGTGTGTTGTTATGAGCTGAATGCTTCCAATGATTCAGCTACAGAAGCATAAAAGTAATGCGGTTTCATAATTTAATAATTTTTCTTTTGAGAAGTGTTTGAATTTCTCTTTTCGTATATGGAAACGTAAAAGTTCCCTCACAAACGCGTTTCGAAAGCTTGTCATGTTCTATAAATAGTAACATAAACAAATCGTAACTGAGCACGCGCTTGTATAATGCAATTACAAGATACAGATTTTGTATCGCGGCCCCTGACACACGTTGTTTCCGGGTAATTATGGGCTCAATGCATATGTTTTGTATATTGTAAGAAAGAATGATAGCTTTCGTATCGTTCATTAATTATCTGCATGCTGAGTTTGAATTGCATTCGCATGGTGAAAAAAAAACATTCAGAGCTTTCTGGGTGTTCATATTCAACCCTGTCAATGCATTATAATTTTCAGACCAGTTTCTATTATAGAGAAGGCATGATTCGATCCCTGCCTCAAAGGTAAACAATTTTTATATGACTAACACCAATAGCTCCTCAATATCTATGAGGTTTTCGCATAAATTCTCCCAAGTAGAAAAACGAAGGTGAATTTTTCCAACCCAAGTCATGCCTTCCTCAAACGAGGATCACTTCACGGCAATTTTACACGAAATAAAAACTCGCGTGCTATGACGTAAGTACTACTGACAAACATTCCATAATGTGTTTTTGTTTACATTTCAGGTGGCCTCTTCAATTTTTACATATTCTCTGTCATATAAGGTTCCACAAAGTAGATCTTCTGTTTCTCAGGTCATTTTTTTTATAAAATTGCATTCGGGTGGGTTTTTATTTTATTTTTTATTTTTGTAATTTGTTTGCCATCAAAAATTCATGTTCTTGGTTTGTTTTATGTTTTAGGCCTCATAATCTACAGTCTAGCATGGATGGTGGCGTATTTCGTCCCTTGAGTGCAAGAAGGCTTTGCAATGCTTTAGCATTGCAAAGCCTTCTCGCACTCAAGGGACAAATGTATGTTTTATTATTTTGTTTTAACTTGGGTAAAATTTCAGACATAAACCATTTAATTTTAATTTTTTTAAGTTTGCATTCGGTTTGAAAAGATAGCATGCGACAGCCAAAAGGGCCAGGGGAGTGACTGAGAAATATATTCATAACTTTTAGGCCTAATAAACAAATTATGACAACAGTGAATCAATCATGGTTGCCATATTCCGTCTGTATGTCATATCAACTCGTTGTTCAGTTAATCCGGTTGTGATATTCTGTAAAACTTTAAGCACGTTCTTCCTAATGGATCTCCCATTTTAGTAAGAATCCAAAATACATGTAATGATTACTAGTTGTCTGATGCGTATGTGCCATTTTGTTGACTGTTCATATTGTACGCTTCGGAACAACGTAATGGCAATTTCACTTGTTAAGGAATGTTTAGAGGTTATTACTTGGCTAGTGTCATATCGACCGAGATATTAGTCCTAGGAATCTTCATATCAGTCTGAGGGCAGAGGGCGAAGCCTGATGTGAAACTACCTAGGATTTATACGTTGAATGAAACAAACGTAGTAATAACCTATTTATTTCATAAACCGAAACAAATAATTACAAAAATTACCATATCTGTTACAATTTCCTGAGAGTGTTATTGTTTCTCACACTTTTCACAGAGTCCAAAGTGTCCTTTTCTCCTACTTCTAGGTCAGCTATCCAAACGTCTTGGCTTCTCAACTGGGGAAGCCGCGACGTACGGACAGCTAAGCGATATCTTAATTCTCGTACTTCGACGAATTTCCTGCTTACGTCTCTGAATCTTAGTTTACGCTGAATTTACTGCACAACTCTCTTATTTCTTCTGTTTACTTATTGTCATCATTAATTCCCCATTCAAAAACTCGGCTTCAAACCACTCCATTATGCCTGGTATCGATAATTTTTCTGATTGCGTTCGATGAATAACTGTACCGATTTTGATGGAAACACACCTGTTACACCTAGTAACGCTTCAAGGGGGCAACTCTAGCTTGGGTCATATTGCTCGAGATCGGCGTCATATCAGCCGAGTTTGAAATCATATCTGCCGAGCTTGATAATGGGACAATTCTGGAAAAGAAAACCATACTTATTAAATAAGTGTTGATATTTTCTGGTATCCAGGTCGTTTTAGATAAAGAGTTAACATAAATAGATGATAAAGGAACATCAGTTACCTGATACAGTTATTATAGCTTTGGATGCACTCAAACTGCCTGGTATTCCACCATTAACTTCACACACAAATGGATACAAATCACCACAATTTCTATCAAACCATTTACAGTCTTTGCCCACTCGTACACACTCCTGTACTGAAGGTTTGTTATTTGGTTGTTTATCGCTACTTTCTTGTGGCGTGCTGTACCAGTTTGTCCATGCTACTGCTGTACCACCCCACGTAACCCAAACGTCGTCAAACACACCTGGTTGAACAGTCGCATCCTTATCTGCTATGCCAATCCATGTTGGAACACATGAGGAATTGAAACTGCAAATGACAAAAGGTGATATCAGAGTACGACAGGAAAGCGAAGACGCTGCAATATCCTTCATATCTAGTGGAGTACTGGAATTTGTTTTTGTAGTCATGGTATATTTTTCGAAAATTGTTTGACACATTTTAGTGGAGGGTGTCTCTTGGCACTCTCCAATAAAATGTAACAAAACAAGACAGCATTGGTTAAATGCATTTGCTTTCTCTACATGTTGAGAATACGGGAACTTTGTTTAGCCCCCTATACTTTTCTTGGAGCACAAATATACATTTCTAGCACTGAACCACACAATACAATTAGCAGTCGAAACTTGATTATTGTTTATTGGATTTTAACGACACTTTCAACAGCCGAGGTCATATATCGCGTTGGGCAGTGTTACGAGTGGGCGAAGACTGGGTACTCGGTGAGAACCACCGCGCAACGGCGTGTAACTGTCGTTCCCTCCAACCTACTAATCCAACACGAACAGGGTTAGCATCGATTTAAGGCATGTGTACCGCCGTCGGTCTGTACGCCAAGGTACAAAACGCCACCGTGCCTACACATTGGAAATAGAGTTGCACTGTTCTGCCTAGATACATAACGCAGGTGATACGGGTCAGACTGGAACCGCAAATCTTTCGATTTCAAGTCAAGTGTTGTAACCATTGAGCCATAAAGCTCACTTGGCTGCAAGGGAGTAATCAATGCATGTAAACCATACATACTTGTGGTGATTGTTGGATTCAATTGTTAATAAACCACCCTACAAGAACAACAAAAGTGTAGTATTACCACTTTATAGGACGTTCCCTAATACATTAACAAAGTTTAACAAGGTATTACAAGAACGTAACGCTCAACTTAAAAAGTCACGTGATGTGTCGGGCCGTTAATGAGTTAAACATCTCACTAATAGCCCGACACGTCAAGTGAGTTTTGTTCCTCGCTGCCGTACATTCGAAAATGGAAACAGTTTCCAGAAATGGTTTCAACTAGTAAACAATGTGATTTTCATTTAAATTATTAAATATGTAAAATGTCCAGCAAAATTAGTCCCATAAAAACCAGCAGCTGTATATAGTAAGTAAGTCTGCAGACATTTTAAGCCTTTATTCCTGACTTAAAAGCGGCAAATATCGGGTCTGTTTTTAAGTTTTCTAACTTCGTTGCAATTGAAAGAGTACCGGTGCCGATCACGTGATAATCATGTGACACCAGTTTGTTTGAGAACAGACGATAATATCATCTGCCAAAATTGAAAACGTTAAAAATGTCTCAATGGAGCGAATTGAATGAAGACCAATTGGCTGTTTGTAGCTGCCATGTAAGGTACAGGGTCAAAACATTGTCAGAATCGCAGTGGTAATAATAGTGATGACATGACTTTGTCGGGTCTTGTGGTTTATTAACGGCCCACAGGTGTGGATAATAGCCCTTCAGCTTATTAACGACCCTCCACTTCGTCTAGGGCCTTTTATAAGCTGTCGGACTGTTTTTCACACCCACCTTTTGGGCCGCTAATAAACCACAATGCCCTCCAAAGTCATATTATTGTTATATTCGTTTTTCGCTGAAGACAGCCTTGTTACAACCGATAATGTTACAACGCCGCATAATGTTACACCAACGCATAATGTTACAAAAAATGTAGTAAACAACCGATAATGTTATAAACTCCGCATAATGTTATAACTTTTTTCAACCCGTTATGTTATAAAAATCAACGCATAATGTTATAACGTTTTTCAACCCGTAATGTTACAACAAATTAACCGATAATGTTATAACTTCTGTATACTAATTCCAGTTACAGCTGCTGTAGATGGACTTTACCACTTACCATTTATTGATGCATAAAGGTATGTAAAATTTATACAAAAGGTTTCTGCTCTGCTTAAGACGAGGAGACACCCCCCCCCCCCCCACCCCCCGACTCCAATACAATACCGGGCCATAGGTATCCTCAAATACTGAAATGAGTCGAAGAGTCGTTCGAGGAGTCACTCGATCGAGCAATTGCTCGATAGCTCATTTGCTCGATGGGCTTAGAGTCGTTCGAGCAATGACTTATCAGTAACTGCTCGATAGCTTATTGGCTTTGGGACTGCTTTTGTTATACACAAGGGAAATAACTCTGCATACAGATTATGGGAAATCAAGCAATCTGATTGGTTATAAATGATCTAGATAAATGAAACAACAAGAGTACTCGGAATAGGGTCAGAACTAACAAGAATAGACCAGAAACTGCTAAATATAGTAATAATAAGGTAAACTGTTCCAACTATATGCTCTCCTACGCTACTAGAGTATACTCTAGAACAAAAGAACATGGCCAGATAGACGAAAAATATTGTATATATAGATAGAAGCAGGGAATTCTGTAAGAATTCGAAATAGTAAAAGTTGGGGTGGATTTTGGTGATTTGGAAGGATTGTCGGGTTGTTTGTGGTAATTAGATTTACTCTTCTACAATCGAACATACCCTCCGAACACACCCCTGTCTTATTGCAGAAAAACTGGGTAAAATAGCAATCACGTGCTACCATAGAAACCAAGATGGCGGCCTCCAGTACACAAAATGGACGACGGAAACACGTATCACCCTAACAACACGCGCTGCGCATGCGCACTTACACCACGTAACACTATGGAGATGACGTCACAAGATGGCCGCTCACGCGGGTTACCATGACAACACAACATGGCGGCACTGGGTCACGTGACATGACGTCACTTCCGCGGTCCCCCACCGGGGTTCCCCAACTAGGCCCTGAAACGTGCGAGCTATACTACTGGTATGATAATATAGATGGTGGAGATGTTGGAAGAAGTGGAAGTGATGAATTTGGGATTACAGGTTCTGGAAAAGGCGCATGTTGGTAAACGTTTCAACCGGATAAAATAGCACCCCTCCCCACCACCCCCACCTTCGCCATGTTGGGCACTGCACGATCATGGTAATGACGTCACACGATTGAGTTACCAGGATAATCCGCGTCTATGTAATGTGACTAGGTCATTCTATGATAAATCCCCGGGAGTTGGGGGGGGGTGTCTCCTCGCCTTAACCAGAGCAGAAACCTTTAGTATAAATATTACATACCTTTATGTGGCAATAAATGGTAAGTGGTAAAGTCCATCTACAATAGCTGTAACTGGAATTAGTATACAGAAGTTATAACATTATCGATTAATTTGTTGTAACATAACGGGTTGAAAAAGGTTATAACATTATGCGTTGATTTTTATAACATAACGGGTTGAAAAAAGTTATAACATTATGCGGAGTTTATAACATTATCGGTTGTTTACTACATTTTTTGTAACATTATGTGTTGGTGCAACATTATGCGGCGTTGTTACATTATCGGTTGTAACAAGCCTCAGGTTGTTGCGTCTGTTCGGATTCTTTGAAAATTCTTGACGATGGAAAACCTTGGTCAAGAAACGGGAATGTCCATGAATATTGGAATCTCCACTGGAAACCTTATACATGAGACATCATATGATCATATGAGATTTGTTTCAGAAATGTTCATTCGAGTTGAACAGTGCTGGAATGGATGATTGAATCTTCTCGGCATAATAATAAGTCTGTCCACTAGAATGAGATCCATTTATTTGCGGTTTTGATCGTGATATAAATGTGATATGGCACTAAGGCTCGATAAAGACGACGCAGTACCGTCATGTCGAATTTAATTCCAAATAGAGTCGATTTTAATTCATAATGTATGTTTTGATACAGACGTCACATTTCTGTCGCGTCGAATTCAATTCTCTTTCGCAAAAATCCCGGATTGTTCTCTTGGTAGGGTGTTGTGCAGTACAGTCGTCGAGCATTGGTCGTAATCCACGCGTGGGCAGTAATGTCTACGCATGCGTTTACCAGGTATAATCATCATCAGCAAAATATTAATTAATGAAGCACCCTTTTGTATCCGATGCTTCATTAATTGCATTTTAAATTTTTAATGATTATTCCTATCAGTGTTTGAAATATATTATAATTGCGCCCGTGGAAATATTACCCAATCGTGGCAAGTGGCCATTCCGTGGCGGCCGTACTGTATATTGGCGGTGGCCTAGAGGATGTCTGGTCAGGGGTTTAGCGGTGTTAGAAAATGAAATATGTCAGTAACGTTCCTCGATCCGACCAGACGGTGTTTATGGTACGCTGACATTATTTCGGTTCTCACAATATCTGGGAAAAGACGCAATATGACAAACTGCAACAGGTCTACTTTATTAAATAGTCCATCGACTATGCCTAAATTCAACCGTCTGGAAAATTTCAGCTGGTCGAAAAAGTCAGCCGTAACTGAAATATTCCAGACGTTGAATTTACAAAATAGTATAAATATTCATTTTCTCTGAATCAACGCAAGAAATGTTCTCAGGCGTGTCTTGATTTCACGGAATATTTAATGACTTTTCCAGTGTTACAATATTATTGACATGTTTGATTTGTCAGGAATATTTGATTGAAGACTCGCTACAGTTCTACATGTACAACTATTTCTATCCCCGTAGTTGCGCATGCGTGAAAAACAGAGCTATTTTCATTATCCAATTTACTGTAGAGGTCATTGGGAGAAAGCAATAAAACTTCATTTTTCATCCATATTTGCTTTTCAATAAAATTCGCGTACATATGGTCAAATAGTTTAGGGCATCCTCTTTAAAGTGATGTTTAATACTTATTGCTAGACAAACTTCTTCATGTTTCCATTTTTGTTTTAAATATCTTATTTTATCTGTGTGCATTTCCTTATGAATTTATGAAAAAAGGCCGACTGGGGTAGCTTTAAAGTTAAAAATATATATTAACCATCAATAGCATGCATTCCGCGTACATCATTCGGAATAAAGTAAACTTTAAATTATTTGATTCTATAAAAATATTTCAATTATGGTTTTGTTTAAATGTTTCCATTTCACTTTGAAAATAGTGATTTTTATATTGATGCGATTTCAACAGAGGATTCTCCACGGCGAATATTGTCTTCACTGTCGTAAATGAAAGGACTTGAAAGCTCCATCATTTCTATTGACTCGTTAATATAAGTGTTTTGCATTGAACACAATGTATGTGATTTTAACAATTTATAATTAATAACTTTGCTGACGGTGTACAGGTTTAGAACAATTAGGTTAACTTGAAGTTGACAGCTAATTGGAAAAACTTTGATGTGGGTGTTGTTTTTTTTAAACAATTACTCAATGTCAGGTTTCTAATTATTATAAAACCAGTACATCTTCATAGGTGATAGTTGAATGAATCCAGTTCTTCCATAACTGAAAATATAAACCCTGAGCCATGGCAGAGGGGTCACTCCGTCTTCATAAAAAAACTGACTGGAAAAAATTATCAGAATGAGAAAAACTTCCTCGAACTGAACGCGTTATATCAACAAGAAATGTTTTACCTTCAACGTACCAAGTTGAAAGATTCGTAACATACAAGAAAAACAAAACGGTGAGTTCATTATTATTT
The DNA here is from genome assembly GCA_031216915.1 of Pictodentalium vernedei. NCBI lineage: Eukaryota > Metazoa > Mollusca > Scaphopoda > Dentaliida > Dentaliidae > Pictodentalium > Pictodentalium vernedei. Next base: position 167,425,171 of record CM062295.1, on the reverse strand, counting down.
ATCTTCTCTTATGATGTCGAAGTGAGTGGAGCCCAGGCCCGAAACCAGACTTTACCTTAGTGGGGAAGGGGGAGGGGTGGGGTCGAGAGAGTATGGCGAAGTTTGAAAATTTTCGACAAAATTTCTTAAAATATTGGGAAAATAACCCCAAACCCTTCATTTTGCTCACAAACTCTAGTGAAAAGAGGCAAAAAACTTCTAAAATTTCAGCAAACAGAGGTATATTCCCCCCAGCACCCCCACTCCCCCCCCCCCCCCCAAGGAGCTGACTCTCCACTCAGCGAAAATGTACAAATTCTGATTAAAAGCATAAGAAATCTCAGCAAAGTTTCTGTTGATGGACCACCGGGTTAATTAGTATTTTTGATTTCTCAAGAAAAATATTAGTAAGCCGTACTTTTGTGGCTTATATAGTATTGGGTAACTGACTCACTCAACATTATAGTAGTGCGCCGTTCAGGTTTATTACAGAGGCGTAGCCATGGGGTCCTTGGAGGGCCAAGGCTCCTTAAAATACGCCCCTCCCCCTAAACATGATCCAATGCAAGTTTCACATAATGTAAAGCCCACAAAATAGTGCTACATATGCTACAATTTTTTCGACCTTAGAGCACTGGATTTTGCAAAATGTTCTTGTGGGAGGCCTTGTTATAACTAGGACCCTTCTAGCCTTCCACTTTCCGGGAGAAAACTGGAAGGATGGGTAACGACAAGAGAGAGTCCTAGTTAGGGCTAGGGGAGGACAAACATCATTGTTTGCCGCCGCCCCCCCCCCCCCCCCAACAAAAAATGATTTGGCTCCCAATTATAGAATCCTGGCTACGCCACTGGTCTATTATGGGCCTCATAGGGACTACCCCATTCCCCCCAACCAACTCCCACATCAATTCAATATAGTCCAGTATTATTAGCTACAAACACTTGACTTGTGACTTTTTTTGATTTCCGACCCAAAATATTTTCCTACACATACATGTTGCTGCAGTAGTACATCCTTGTATGTTGCATGCACCCCCAAACAGGCTTGGAGCGAAAACTTTGTAAATGTATTCGAATACGAATACTTTGAAATTTCATGAATACGAATACAAATACACAAATTTTCAAATGTATTTGAATACGAATACAAATACATTACAATGTATTCATGAATACATTTTTGAATACTTTTTAAATTAGAAGTATTTATAGCAAGGCCTTTAAGTTTTTTGTTTGTTGGGTTAAAAGTCATTTTTAAACTGATGGTCCTTTAGCTGAGGCTTTAATTGTGCTCACCATGCTTTGTTGGAAAACTAAAGTAATTACCTGACGGGAAATCCCGAAAAAAATGAAACTGCCCTAAAAAAATCCTTTTTTCGGGCTATAAAATTGTTCTCAAATGCATTTTACTCTACTAATGCAAACCAAGAATTCAAAAATTAAAATATGAAGAACGCCACCCCACCCCTCCCACTCCCAGCCCTCGCATCCCCTTATTTAAGATTTGCGTGTGCTTTTGGAAGATAATTGTTTGTAAATATTTACTTATTTGTTGTGTTTAAGTTTTTGAATTTTAATAATAAAAACATTTCACATCAAATTTTAGTCTTTGCTTTTCATTTTTTACATTTACAGTTTTGCAGATGACGCGACCGACAGCCATCTGTAAAGTTGTGAATTGCATTCAATTCCAAACATACAAGTTTACCGAGAGATGAATACGATGTGCAGGTAAGGAATGGTCGCCGACTATTGGTAATCACATTTCGTTTTCATATTCCAAAGTGCTTGTGCGTTCGAGACGACTGTAAATTAATTACTTCACCGATGGTACACAGCGAGGTGCGACGATTTTTAATAATTACCAGTGCAGTCAAGTGTGAAAAAATAGGGGCGACAACTCGAAATTTAATGTCTGACTCAGGCAATAGAAATAGTTCAGTATGTTTAAGACTGAGCCGTGTAGTTCCCCAATTGTGTTAAAATCTGGATGTTTTTAATTCAAATTATTAATTGAAATATCCATGATCCCGAAAGAATATCTATATATCTGAGTAAAGGAACGTCATATTATATCAACAGTAGTCTGAGCGCAGTCTGCAAAAAAAAAAAAAAAAAAAAAAACTACTGGTGTCCCTGGAAACTTGGAGCCACTGTGGCATTTTTCGGAGTCTTGGAC